>JAUCBN010000047.1:13866666-14595000 GCA_035048815.1 Abelmoschus esculentus
AATATTTAATTTTAAATTTCTAAAATGTTTTATATTTCTCGATAATTTAAAAATTAATTCATTAATAAGAAATTAAATTATAATAATTATTTTTTATTGAAGCATTTTTTTCATATTTTGGTATGAAAAATAATAATTTTAAACAAAAAATATATAATTGTCCTATTTATTTGTTAGTATTAGCCAGATTTCTCTTCCCCATAGGGTTTCTATGAGCCCTAATTTTGAGATTTGACACACTAACCAATCATCTAATCATGCATTAATCATTAACCAACAACTTCTATCATTGGACCTAACATAAATTACATTTTAAATACAATCTAAAAACATTAGAAGATCATAATTGAATAAAAAAATAATTTAATTGATTCATATACTTAAAATTCAAGATAAGAAATGGTATTTTTTTTTTAAATAAGACATGTTATAATTTTTTAATATATATTAAATTTTGAATTATAAAACATATTTTAGAAGTTAAAGTTTGTATAATTCTGTTATGAACTATCGGTTGGTCTAAATCATATATATTTTTTAAGATGAGTACCTAAAGTATTTTTCGAGTAAAATAGGTAATTAACATTTTTAACATTATTCAAATAAGTGTTTATCGTAATTGTCCGATAAAAAAATCTGTTAGTAAATAAAAATATGACACATAATTGTATTTAAAAAAAATTAAATCAAAATTTTTTAAATATTTTGAAATTTTTAAATAATCCCAAAATCCTTTTCAAATCCATTATCACATTCACCGACATTAATCACGTTTTCGGTGGCAGAATGGAGTGTCCTCTCTCACCGAACGACTCACACGTCATTCATCTTCTTTTATACTGTTGTTCATCGCGCATTACTTGAATAAACTAATCGATAATTTTTGTATTTCGTGACGCAAGTCAATTTTAGATGATGAAATGATAGAATAAATAGTTATGATGGTTCAACGACTGATGTAATAAGCTATGATTTGACAATCAACGACAAAATTAGGTCAAATTAGGATTTAAATTCTTTGGTGTTTGAGATTTTAAATTTTATTTTATTATTGTTTATTTATTTTTAAATATAATTTTAAAATTTTAAGAAATAAATATATATCAGTTTAGTGGTGGACCATAAGGGGTTAAGAGGGTCCAATCTTTTATCTTTATATTTTAAGTAAGGATAAAATTTTTTTAAAATATATAATTTTCTTTAAAACAATTGTTTTTTGTCTTCATCGATCAAGAAAAAATTTAAAATATATAATTCGATCTCTTTTGTAATAAATTTTTAGTTTTGTCCTTGTATCAGTTAATAATAAAATTTGTCAGACAATCACAATAAATACTTATTTAAATAACGTTAAAAATATTAAATATTTATTTAACTAAAAAAATTAAATATATATCGTAAAAAATAATTTAAACACTTACGTATCCCCTGTTTACGTTAAGAATAATTTAACTAAAAAAAATTAAATATATTATATATAGATATTTATTAATTTATAAATATTTTTATATGTATATAAAAATTAATATTAAATTTTTTATTTTTTTTAAATATTTTTATATAATTTTATTTTGACATCATTTTAAATTATTCTACAATAAAATCATTGTTTTTCCAGTCTTTTATTTTTAAATTTTGAATTTTTGCCATAAAGTTAAAGTCACAGCCTCACAGGTACATCCCTCATCCTGTCTAGGACAACCTTTGTCTCTGTTAGGACCATACTGTCCTTTTCTCCACTCCTTTTACCCAATTAGATTTAAATATAATTATTTAATTTCACCCTTTTTTTTCCTTGCACTTGGTAATATAAAAAAGTGTGTTTATTACTATTTAGTTATTTAATATAAAAATAAAAAAAATATTTGATGTGATGTTAATGTATTTATGTAAATTTCTGTTTACATAAATATATTTATTTTAGGATTTATAGAATTAATTTAATTAGGACAGAAAGTATAATCTCTATTTTTTTAAAAATAGAATTTAGCTTTCAAAATATAAAAGTCAATAAAAATATAATATATAAAATAACATTTAAACTAAAAAAATAAAATTTTCATGCAATATGCCCATGTCCTAAAACCTCTTTCGATTCATCCTTATTTAGTTATATTTGATATTGTTAGAGATGATAACGGAACAATGTTTTTGAATGTTTTGTCTGATATAAAATTTTAATATGATTAATCTAATATGATAAAAGTATAACTTAACTTCAATTTGACCTCGAAATTTAACAAAAAAACACAATTCACACAGAAAAAAATCAATAAAAATATTAATTATAATATATAAAACATAAATTGAGTCGGATTGGGTCACAAAATTTTCACCATGATTTCGAAATCGTCCCAACTCAATCTTTTTCAAAACTACCCCACCTTAATCTATATATATATATATATATATATTTTAAAAAAATCTATTTATAATGAGTCAGATCGATAAGATCTCGACAAAGATCGATTATTTTGTTATCCTTAGATGTAGAATGCAGAGAGGGTGTTTATTATAGTAAATTAGTACTACATAATCAAAAAAGACTTAAATGAAAAAAGTTAACAAGTTCATGGACTACTACGAAACAAATTAAAGTTTAAGGGTTAAGTTAAAATTAATGGTAAAATTCAAGGACTGAAAGTTGTTTTACCCTTTAATTAAATTTATACTCCATGAGTAATATTCGGAAACACAGAAGGAAGGGGTATTATCGGAAGTTAAATGAGTTGTCGTAATATTATTATTATTTTTTTTTGTAAGAAAACAATGAAAAAATTTACAAGGCGGCCCACTCTCTCGTGATTTTGATTGTGTTTACAGAGAGAGAAATTCCCATCTCCATTTTTGCCAAATTTGAACTGGAATCCAATTGAATTCCTGTACAGAAATTATTTTGTCGTTGTGGTTGTTGTTTTCACCTGTTGCTGTTAAAGCCTTTCCTTTTATCTCTTCTTAAGCTCGTCTCCTCTGTGACTTATAAACTTCCTTGAAGCAAAACGAAGCTTCCTTAAAGCTCAAGCTCTTTACCGTTTCTGCAATGGGTTTTAGTAGACCTCAGAAGCTCGGGAATGGAGTTTCTACAAGATGGGTTTCTCTCTTTTGCATTGCCAGCTTCTTCTTGGGTGTACTTGTTGTCAACAGGTCCACCCTTTCTCTTTCTTCTCGAAGTGGAATGATCAAGATCTTGTTTTGATGTAGAAAAAAAATTATGGTTGATGTGTTCTTTTTTAATTGGTTTAAATATTGTTTGATCATTACATGGAGGATCTTGCTAATGTGATGTAGAATTATCAAGCGAAATGCCCTTTGTCTGGATAGATTTGGCACTGGGATTGCTGGATTTATGGATCCAACTGTTGAGATTAGTTTCCAGTGTTGTCCTTTTTTTGCTATCATGTGGATCCTGCAATGATTTTGCCTGGTCTTTACTTATTCATGGGAATGTATGTAGTTGATAGGACCCTGCCTAGATTTGAAGGTCTTAGTTAAGCTTGCACCGCCGGAAAATAGGTAGAATAATCAAATTTGAGTATGAGCATATTAGCTTCTGAAGTATGAGATTCTGTACTTTGTAGCTGAGTTGTTGGAAAAGTTGATTTTATACTGTGGATCAAAAGCTAGGAGCATGCTTTTGGCTTTGAAACTAATTTTGATACTAGAATATACTCTTTGGTAGATTTCAAAAGGACAATCAATGTAGATGTTAAGGATCTGGTAAGATTTAGTGGAAGAGATGTCCTGAAAATGAAAATGTGCTTTTGGATGAAAAGAGAGACTGGTTCTTGCATTTTACTTGTCATTGAATGATGAACCAGCCTATAAATCAGTCGTGCATGGCATTTCTTACAGATTTTGGGCTGATTCTGATCCAGTCAAAATGGACGAGGAGGCTTCTCCAGTACAGAAACATCAGAGAAAAGAAGTTCACCCCTTAGTTGATTGTGATAAGGTTTGTTTAGAGTATAAAGTAGTTGTAAGCTATATTGCATTGCACGTGATGAATTTCGATGATATTGTTTAGATATATTATAACAGTAAGCTTTTGTTCAGGCTGGTGATATTCTTTCTCAAGTTTCACAAACTCATGATGTAATCATGTAAGTGTCTTTGTCTTACTGAATAATTCCTTGATAACTTCTGGATTTACTACATACATACATGTCATTTTATCTAACTCTTTGGACATCTAAGATGTGTAGAACTTACAATAGTTTGCACGATTCATGCTTTCAGGACGTTAGACAAAACAATCTCCTCATTGGAGATGCAGCTAGCTGCAGCTAGAGCTGCCAAAGCAGATAATGAGGATGGATCTCCAGTGGTTACAAAATCAGGAGTTGAGAGCCTGATGGAGCGCCCAAAAGTTTTCTTTGTTATGGGAGTTATTACTGCATTCACCAGTAGAAAACGAAGGGACTCAATCAGGGAAACATGGATGCCTCAAGGTTTGATTCAATACCCTTTTAGCATTCTATCGGACATGCTGGTGTATTTAGCCCATTATTTATCCTTTCAATTTATTGTTCTCAGGGGAGGAACTAAAGAGATTGGAGAATGAGAAGGGAATTATAATGCGATTCGTCATAGGACACAGGTAAATTCAATTAAAATTTTGAAGTGATTTTTTATTAGAATGATAGTTTTGATGAATCGCGTTGAATCTGTGGTACGTAGTGCAACCCCAGGTGGTATATTGGACCGTGCTGTTGATGCTGAAGAAGAGCAACACAAGGATTTCTTGCGCCTGGTATGCTCCTCTGTTCTTGTTTTGGAAGCAACTTGATTGCTTTTTTAATCTAATTTCGACATACAAGGCACAATATTTGTAAAGGTCTTTTCCAAAAACTGAAAATCTATGCTTTTAAAACTGGAACATGGTTTTAAACCTAGGGGAGTAGATGAGAACAAATAATAGTAAAAGTGGTTCAGAAAATCATGAATGAGCCCTTCACTTAAGATTGCGATAGAGTAATGCTACAACGACAAAGAAAGACACAATAGTGTTATCTAAAGTTTGTGTGATGCTTACAATTTACATAGAATTGCCTTTCTTTGTTTGGCAGAACCATGTAGAAGGTTACCATGAATTGTCATCAAAAACCCAAATATACTTTTCCACAGCTGTTGCTAAGTGGGATGCCGACTTCTATATTAAAGTCGACGATGATGTACATGTAAATCTGGGTTAGTGCTTCCACATTAAGTTTCTCAGCAGCTTGCTTTCTTAGTTATGAAGAGATCTTTGACAGGGTTACCAAATGGATATGAATACTATGTAGGCATGGTGGGTTCTACACTGGCCCGTCACAGATCAAAACCTCGGGTTTATATTGGTTGCATGAAATCTGGTCCTGTTCTGGCTCAGAAGTAAGAATCAAGTTTCAGAAAGTTTTCCAGTATCATTTGTGATTTTTTTCTCCCACTACGGTTACCTATTGCTTTTGTTTACAGAGCCGCCAAGTACTATGAGCCAGAAAATTGGAAATTTGGTGAGGAGGGAAACAAGTATTTTAGGCATGCAACTGGACAAATATATGCTATATCTAAAGACTTAGCCACCTATATCTCAGTTAACCGGTAGAGCCTTGTGCAGTAATATCTTTCATTTTCAGCCTTTTTTTTTCTTATCGATGGTGTCGATAATATGCTTGATTTTCTATCTAGGCATATACTTCATAGATATGCAAATGAAGACGTCTCTCTGGGTTCATGGTTTATCGGTCTTGATGTCGAGCATATAGATGATAGAAGTCTTTGCTGCGGTACTTCCCCTGGTAAGATGTCAACTCAAATTCATATTTTACTTTCACAAAGGTATTTAAGATATTTAGCACTTAAAGAAACTTAAAAAGAAATAGGAATGGCAAAATTTCTATGGCGATTTTATTCTGGCCAAACTTGTGTATGGAGCTGACAACGAATTCTCACCTGTTCTTCGATAGATTGTGAATGGAAAGCTCAAGCAGGGAATCCTTGTGCTGCATCATTTGATTGGAGCTGCAGTGGCATTTGCAAGTCCGTGGAGAGAATGGAGGAGGTGCACCAGCGATGCGGGGAAGGCGACGAAGCCATCTGGCATACTAGTTTCTGAAATGGCATAACAACTAACCTGGTTGTAATATATTTGTCTATGTTGGATCAATGCTGTTGTTCAAACAAATACCATCTGCCCCGATTTTTGCCTATCAATGTCTCGGGACGGTTGGTACTGATGATAAGATCTAATTCCTGCACATATTCTCATTTCCAGGAAAAAGAAAATGAAAATCTTTATAATTTTAAAACGATCACTCTCTTTAACTGCAGTTGATTGTGAGTTGGCATCAGTGTGTATTTGCAACCATGTTCTGCGTACCCAAACTCTGCAAGTGCATGGAATTTGCCAATCGTCAAACTTATTTTCCATGCCAAGTAAGCTCGAAGATCCACTTTTGTCCCAAAACCCTGTTTTCTAGCAGGCTAATCCATATAAACATGGAGTTCGTTTCTAGTATCAGAATCCAAGGAGCAAAGGGTGAATTTGTGGGATTAAAATAAAGCCAAATCCAGATGAACAAGTTCAAACAAGAATATAAAAACAAAGAATTTCAATTAATCAATTAAAGTAGCAATCTTTTACATATGGGTCATGAACTTCTGCTAAGAAAGATTACAAGTCGGAAACAAGGGTCTCAAAGCAGTGAAGGCCGTCCAGCTCTGGAGCGAACCGTGGAGCCCTCTGTTTCTTTTTCTCACTGTTTCCTTGCTGGTTTTTCTTCATGTGTTCAGGCAGCAGCACCACTCCGCCGCTACACGAGGTAATCCCATCTTTATGAGTTGCAGAAGCAAAGAAGGTTCTGCCCGCCTGTCCCAAGAACTCTGCACACAAAGCATCAAAGGAGCTAAAGATTGAGTTCATGATGGTTTTGGTATTGATTATCGTTGTGGAAGATGATGAGGGTTGTTTGATTGGTGAGAGAGCAAAAGGATATATATAGAGAGAGAAGAAATAGGTGTTGGATTCGCAGAAAGAAGGTTGAGTTTGGCTTCCAAGTGGTTTCAGTTGTAGGATTAGCCAGTAGGAGCGTCAGAATCTCGTCAACTCACGCTTCATAAACGTGTGAGGCAGGTCTTAGTGGACCCCAGCTAAGTCATCGTCGGTTTAGAGAGGTGAGCGACTTCGTCTATTTTGACTAGACGTCAATTCCACGCTCCTCTGTTCATACTTCATTCGGAAAATTGATAAATATAGTACGTTGGTTAGGCGTGCTTGCTTGCTGCCGAGTGGAAAATGCATAGCGAAGATTCCAAGATTGACCATCATATGGAATGGAGACGGCAAGTTGGCAAACGGCAACCAAACTCCTCTTCTCTAAATGGAGAGGGCATTTTATGATGTAGATAGAGTAAACATGCAAATTATCTACTTCTATTAAAGTCAACCAGATTTTTTACATTAAAAATGTCATATGGTATACTCTGATTAAAAAATTTTGTAATGGATATTACTGAGAAAGGTAACGGAGGTTATAATTTAAAGTTTAAGACAAAACTCCCTGATAAATTCTTTAAGGACAAGTCGAAAAAAACTATACTTTAGGGGCAAATGAGCCTGTAAGCCAGTGAACCTAATTTATTGAAAAAATTGCAGGCTGCCCTGCTGGCACCCAGAATTCTGAATTTGAACAGTAGCAAATATTTCTCAGGACCATATGGTATGGAGTATAGATTTCTTGTCTTTAGTCTTAACCTTGAAAGTTTACCTATTCTTTCATCAAGTGATTTAGGCTAATGTGGTTCATCGTGTTCTGCAGGAGAAGATGTTGTCTTTATAGCCAATGATTGGCGCTCTGCTCTTCTACCATGCTATTTGAAAAGCATGTACCAGTCGAGGGGTATCTACATGAGTGCAAAGGTATGGTCGATAGTGTCTTGTTGAGTGAAACAGGGTTGTTGCTGATTCGGACATGCGGAAGCTCAAAACTTACATTGTGTGTGACAAACATGGCAGGTTGTATTTTGCATCCACAACATATTATCCTATCAGGGAAGATTTGCCTTTGTAGATTTCTCCCTTTTCAATTTTCCTTATCGGTTCAAGAGTCCGTTTGACTTCATTGATGAGTATGAAGCCGTAAGTGCTGCTGGTGTTATTTTTGTTACTATAAGTCTATACTCGGTACTTTTAGACGAACTATTTTCCTCGGTCAAGGAATTAAAAGCTTTTCGTTGTCAGGTATGACAAGCCTGTCAAGGGAGGGATGGAATATTGGAATCGGATAGAGTCATGACTGTTAGCCCCTACTACGCCCTGGAGGTGTATCCGGTGAAGACAAAGGTGTCGAACTCGATAACATCATTTGTAAAACTGGCATCACTGGCATGGATGTTCAAGAATGGAATCCTGCCACAGACAAATTCACCTGTGTCAAATATGATGCAACAACTGTAAGTGCTTTCTATAGCATCCAATTTCTTGGTTGGTTGTGTTATTAGAAGACTGGTTTTATGATAACTGCCGTTGCAGGTAATGAATGCAAAGCCATTGTTGAAAGAAGCTCTACAAGCCGAGGTGGAGCTGCCTTGGCAAGCTAGTAGAGCGGAAGGGTTCGGATATTTTCGCAGATGCTATTCCGAAATTCATTGGAGAAAATTGCCAGATTGTAGTCCTTTTTAGTGTCAAGCTCTAAATGTCTCGCGTCCGTGGCTGTTAGTGGTGCTTCAATGAGTATGATATTAATACAGGGGTCTATTTTCCTTTTCAGGGAACTGGCAAAACAGCCATGGAGAAGCAGATTGAGCAGCTGGTACTCCAATATCCTCACAAGGCCAGAGAAATAGCTAAGTTCAATGTTGCTTGTGCAGACTTCATTTTGGTCCCTAGTAGATTTGAACCATGTGGTCTCATTCAACTGCATGCTATGCAATATGGAACCGTAATTGCTTCCGACTATTCCTTTCCTGCAACAACTGATTCGACTCGATGAATCTGCATAAGCACTAGGCTATGTTAGTCTTACTCTTAGAAACACTGAAATCAATGAACCTCAATATATACACTTTGTTTTGTGTTATACATAGGTTCCTATAGTTGCCTCGACCGGTGGACTCGTTGACACTGTCAAGGAAGGATTCACAGGGTTCCAAATGGGACCATTCAGCGTTGAAGTAATACAAATTTTTTGCCATTCAGTGATGAAGTGGATCCAAACGATGTGCATAAAGCGGTAAAAACCCTGAGGAGAGCTCTATCGACATACGGGACTCGAGCTCTGATAGAAATGATCCAGAACTGTATGGTACAAGATCTTTCATAGAAGTTTAGTAGCCCATTGAGCACTAAGGAAGCACCAGAGCTTTAGGAACAAATGAACTGTATACTAATCTCTACTTCAGTGAGTTTTAAACGGAAACTGATCGGTTTAAGCCAGGACCGTCGAGGTTGTGGGAAAGAATATTGTTGAGACCGGAGGTAGCAGGCAGTGAAGCAGGCGTGAAGGAGAGGAAATTGCTCCTCTTGCCACACCCTGAGCATACAGTCTTGTAACTTTGCAGCAGCTAAGAAAAACTAAGTTGTATAAGTATATATATATATATATGTTTGCTCCAAACAAAACTAAGTTGTAAAAGATTCCAGTGCTAATTAATATGTCTTATTCGAATGAATGTTTGCATCGTAGTTTTTACATAACATGTGTATCAAAATCGACAAAATATATGTTGATAGGTTGGGTGAATTTATATGGCTTAAATTGAAGGCAAAACGTGATGTTTACGACTGATTGTAAGGTGTGGCACCGAAAGCCACTCCATTTCCAGATCATTTCGAATGTCCTTTCTAAGATGCCCTTTCTTTTACATACTTCACATCACATGTTTATATGTCAACCTCAACCTCAATTATATTAGAATGAAGTATAAAAATGTTAGTAAATTAAGATAAAAATAATTTTTTAAGTTTTAAAATATTATAAAAACAATTAAATTTATCGAACCGTTATAAAATGATCATTGCATGTTTTAAAAACAACAATAATATTTTGTGAGTGTAAGGGTCGCTTTATTGGTTTGGTAAGTTTTAGTGATTTTTTCATAGATTTGACAAACGTGTAAAAATCTCTTACCTTTTAATTGTGTATATTCTTGCTAAAAATATTTAAAAAAAATTAAATTTTAAACCATAACTTTAATTTTCTACATCCTAGATCATATACCCTACACCCTAAAAATACACCCTACCCATAATTTTTTAAACCCTAACTACAACACCTAACCTTAATCTCTAAACCTTAAACCTATTAATTTAAAGTGAAGGCACCAAAGGAGGCACAATTAGAAGGCAACCGATTTGCACCCCTGATAAACTTGACCTGAGATTTGACTTAAAATTTCATATTGACTAGAACATGATGATCTAAATTTAATCAGAAACTCAAAATAAATCAAAATCGACTTGAATTATAGTTGAATCGAACTGGACCCGAATTAATTTTACCCGAACAAAAAACCAATACAAAATAAAAATATATATATAAAAATAAAGAAGGATGAGATGTGTCGTACAACTCAACAAATGCCAAGTATATTAGCCTAACCTAAAAACCGAATTAAAATGATTGACCTCATATCGATTCGTTATTGACACGATCTAAAATCAATCGATCTGATATGACCTGATATCCGATTTAAATCATTATAAATTTAAACTAAAATTGAACTAAACATGAACATAATATAATCAGATCCGAATCAAAATTGATCCAAATAAACTTTTTATCACCTCACTTTTTTATAATAATTTGATAATTTTATTTTTAGTTAGTTTAGAGACTAGTTGTGTACTTTACCCCATTCCATGAATACTCTTATCAACTTTCTCATTCCACTTGTCGCCACAAACACCTTAACAATTTCTTCTTTGGTTGTGTTGTTCAAGCTCAACGCTTTGGCCCTCTCAAGTTGCGTCTCCACTCGCATCTTTCACCTTTGAACCATATACCCGACGAGCCAATCGTCTTTTGCCATTGCCCAATACTCGCCTTAACTACTCGCTCTTCTCATGGACTTGACTCACTTCTTCTCCCATGCTTCTCTTCTTCTCATGGCAGCTTGTTTGCTTCTGGTTATGGTGGATTCATTAGGTGTAAACTATGGACAAATTGCAGACAACCTTCCACCACCGGAAGACGTTGTGCCACTGGTGAAATCAATCGGGGCAACCAAAGTTAAACTCTACGACGCAGACCCGAGAGTCCTCGACGCATTCGCAAACACCGGCATCGAGTTCATGGTCGGGATAGGGAACGAGTACCTGGACAAGATGCGTGACCCGGACAAAGCTCAAGCTTGGGTCAAACAAAACGTTCAATCCCATTTACCAGCCACTAATATCACTTCCATCTTTGTCGGCAACGAGGTTTTCACGCTCGATGACTCGTCTTTCTCCGACCATCTTCTCCCGGCAATGCAAAACGTCCATGCTGCGTTGGTTAATCTCGGACTCGACAAACAAGTGACCGTGACAACAACACATTCATTGGCCATTCTTCAAACGTCGTATCCGCCTTCAGCTGGATCGTTCCGTGTAGACTTGATCGATTGTTTGAGCCAAACTTTGAGTTTCCATCAGAAAACAGGGTCCGCTTTCTTGATCAATGCGTACCCGTACTTCGCTTATGAGACAAACCCCAAGCAAATCCCATTGGATTTCGTTCTTTTTCAGCCAAACCAAGGAGTTACCGATCCAGGAACGAGTTTACATTACGACAACATGTTATATGCTCAAATTGATGCTGTTTACTCTGCTTTAGCTTCACTAGGATACAACAAACTCCCGGTTCATATATCAGAAACTGGGTGGCCTTCAAAAGGAGATGAAGATGAGGCAGGAGCTACACCAGAAAATGCCAAGAACTACAATGGGAATTTAATTAAATTGATGTCGGGGAAAACCGGGACCCCGATGAGGCCCGATTCGGATCTAAATATTTACATTTTTGCTTTGTTTAACGAGAACTTGAAACCAGGTCCAACTTCAGAGAGGAATTACGGGTTGTTTAAGCCTGATGGCACACCAGCCTACTCTCTTGGGATCAGTGGTATCAACGTCGTCCCCGGTAGAAATCCCGGGAATGCCGTGACAACGCCGTCTTATCCAACGGGTTCTTCCACTGATTATTTAGCCATATCTTCCACAATGGTAAGTAGTGTGTGAGAATGTTTTCGAGTTTCGCTTTCATTGCTTTTGCTGATAAGATTCAAGAGATAGAAAAATCCCACACCATTGATTGGATTCTGTTTGCTTTTCAAAATTTTGGTTGATAGCAGGGAAGATATCATCTATTGGAGCATGTCCTGCTGATGGCGCCATTGTTATTGCTTAAAACCTTGGTTTAACAGACCAAGCTTCTTTCTTTGTAGTACCAGAGATTCAAGGAGGCTTACAATAGAAATGGATTTCAAGAGAATAAGACTCAGCTTCATTGTCAGGGAAAATAAAGGTAATTCTGTTATATTATTTTAACCTTTCTTTCTTATCAAGGCAATTGGCATGCAGTGTGTCACTTCATTCATGAGTGTGTATGATTTTCTTGCTTTTAGAAACTCCATTGTTGTTCTCTTATGTCGGTGTTCGATTCGGTTCAAAAATTAACTTACCTGACTCTTTAAATGAGAAACTTAGTATAGTCATTATATGATTGCTATAATTAAAAAGAGCTTCATTAAGAATAAGATTCCACAATCTCAGCCAGAATATTTTCTTGCTTTACAAGATAAAATTCTCTGAAAGGAAGTGGAATGTAAAGGGAAATGGGATGGAATAAAGTGGAACTAAAGAATGAAATAAAATAAACAGATTAACAGTTTACATAATGTCTGTGATGAAATGAATTCTTACACTTGAATTGCTGACTTTAAAATACACCGGTCGGCCCCGTATAGAACAGGTATCGAATATATCCTATTACTGTGCAAAAATCATTTTCTTTCAACAAAATGAATAGATAATTCAACTAATATTCAATCTACCTGAGTTTTGTCACCCTTCACCGAGAGTTGATCTAGGGATATGGACTGCCAAGTGTCAATCTCGTACTGACATTCGGGGCTTCTCCGGCTTGCTCATCTAAGTAAATCGCCTGTTCACGACATGTTATAACAGTAACTGTCGCAGGTGAACCTGACCTTACCTCGATTGGAGGCTGCTCAATAAGCAGAAAAGGGAAGGGCAAATGCAACCGGTCAGGGCCTTAACAGATGGAATGACTTTGTCATGCTTCTCCTGTCTCTGCCAATTGGATACAGTTTTAACTCTCTTATAGAACAACAAATAAGCCGCTGAGGGTTGGATGTCGGATTCGATGACAGGGGAAACATGACTAATTAAAGCTTAGGATCCTTCAAACATGCATTACATGTACATTATTATTACATTGGTGAAAACAAATGTTTCTTGCCTTACATATTGCAGTATCAGCAAGAATTTTGAGAACATAAAGAGTTTTTCCAAACAATCATACAATCCTTTCTTGTGAGTAATTTGCAAGTATCAAAAGCATTAGTCAAACCAGACAAGTGCAAAGGCCAAGCTTTGGCCCAAACTTTATTTCCCTTTAATGGTTCACATTAAGCTAAAAATACTTGATTGATAGCATTGCAGCTTACATGCAGTCCTAAAGGATTTTTTGTGTTGATCTCATCCCTGTAATCTTTCAAGAAATACTCCATTAGAGGTGGGGTGTGCACTAAACATTGGAGAGAGCTATTCATAAAACAAGTATTTCCCAGGTTCTGCAATCCAGCCAAAGCCCCCTTCTCTCCTTTTCTGGGAGAGCTATTAGCATCTAAACCATCATTCATCTCTGTCAATCCCAAGCCTACGGAACGCCCTGGATACACATTTGATCTGTAACCTGAGGAGTGACCATTGGACAAGGTTGGCCCTCCAGCAATTGTCAAGGATGATCCTGAAGGTTCCAAGGAAACTGAAGCAAGTTTACTTCCTGTAGAATCCAAACCAAATCTTAAAGAATGATACCCATCAACTTGCTCCAGAAGAATCTGTAAAGTTTCACCAAACATGACAATAAATCAAAACATCAAAAGTATTACAACTGAGGCTTGCAACTCTGCAGAGATCTTCCCCAATAGATCTTCAAGTTGTTTGGTAACTCAATAAGTTATCTACTTGACCAAAGCATGTGCCATGTATATTTCAAGTTCAAGAGGTGAAACGTTTCCATTGATGAAGTTTTTCCCAATCATCTGGTGGCACCAAAACATAAACCTGCCCTTCCATCAACACCAGATGTGTGCAAGAACAATCTACTGTATAAACATTGACAAGAAGGTGAGGAGCTTTTTGCATTTTGGAATGCTGATAGCCAATAACATGGACACCTCAACTGCCCAAGTGTGTCAAATCATCATTCCATGATTGGTGTAACGAATGTTAACGATTGAGTGACATTTTTGTTACAAATTAAAAAAAAAATTAGTGATTGTTTTGTAATTTTTTGAACTTCAAGGTAAAAACAAAAAACTTACCATAACTTTAGGGGACCAATAATGTAGTTTACTCAAGTATGTTTATAAAAAGGGGAGAAGGATTTTTTTTTGTTTAGAATAAAGTTAGAGATGTGCACGAGTCGGATTTTTAGCTTATTTGAATCTGATCCGAACATAAATATTTTAAGTTCGATTTGATCGAAATATTTTTTAAAATTCGATCCGAAAATAAATATCCTAAACTCGATCCCTGCCCGACCTATAAAAAAATAATTTTAAGGATTTAATTATAAAAATAATTTTATAAAAAAAATAAAATTTTAAAAACTAAATTATAAATAAAAAATTTAATTTCAATGACCTAAATATAAAAAATAGAAAAGATGGGTATTATTATAAATATCCTTAATAAAATTTAAGATAAAATTACATAATTAATATCAGGTCGAGTAATATATTTTACACTCTAAATCCAAACTCGACTCGACCATTCTTGCAATAAAACCTGGTCTGAACCTATTTTTTTATTAAAAAATTTGATTCAATCGGATCAGACCAAATCAAAACCTGATCGAGTCAGATAAAATGCACACCCCTTATTTAAAGTTAGTATTATCCTTTCAAAGAAAAAGGAGTAAGAAAACCAAAGAAAAATGGGAACCCCTCTTAGAAATTTTCTTTTAGTTTGAAAAAAATAATATATTTAAATTTATAATTTAATAATTGAATTGTTATTTTACCATTTTTCTAATTAATCAAACCAGGCCGGGCATGCTATATTCGCGTTTGTTAATCCTACCTACCTACCTACCTAAATCTTTGAACTTCAAAATTTACCAAACCATCCCTCGTTGACCGGTAAATATCTGAAACAGTCCCTCACTGATGTGATGGTAAACAGTTAAACACAGCAACCAATAACAACACTACACGTCACACAGTATATACGAGCGTATAAATACATGTCATACAATACATTGTCATCTATGAAGGACGATGTGAAAGAGATCCTCTTTGGCCTTCCCTCTGTTATTTTCATCTCTACGTGTGGAAGGGGGAAAAAAGAAATTACAGACACTGTAAGAAATGGAAAATCTTGCCTTTTTTTGACTGCCTTGTTTTGTTTTCTGATGTTATTTGTTTATATTTCGTTGTTTCCGGGGTGATCTCGAGGTGAGTTTGTAGTTTTGTCCATCGTCAATGGAGATTCATGTAGGCTCAGCTTAGTTTCCGAGACGATTCTGTCATTTTTATATTCCCAACATTTAAAAATTTGATCTTTTTTTTTTTGATTATCTGGGTTTATAAATTTCGGGTCTTTTTGTTGATCAGTGGATAAAAGAGGAGATTTCTTTAGGAATAATCATCAGATCATGGCAGTAGTTGAGAATGCTTCGAATCAAGATGCAGCTGCTACAGCAGTGGCATCAAACGATCAGGATCAGTCAAAGCCAAACCGAGTCTGGTCAAGAATTGATCCGAGCTTACACCAGAACGATCAGGGGTTGTACAATAAGATCGGTGGTCCCCATCCTCAATCCAACGATGGGGATTTACAGAGGAACAATGGTGGTGCTGGAGATGAAGTTGGGGATAGCTTCAAGAGAGATATAAGAGAGTTGCAAGAACTGTTCTCTAAGCTTAACCCCATGGCTGAAGAGTTCGTGCCTCACTCAATTGCTAACCATGGACTCAATGGAGGGTTTTCCACTAACAACTATTTTCTGCAAAACAACAATAACATCTCAAGGAATGGCCAGGCAAACGGCAACGATGCTGGTAGGCGGGTATGCCATTTGAATCCCATTTATTGATTGGTTGCTTTGTTTACTGTTAAATTAAGAACATTAGTCATCTTGGAGTTAAAAAAAATATATTGGAGATTGGAGAACAAATTGAATAAATTTGCTTTGTTTGGGGTTTGGACTTAAGAGGATGAAGGTCTTCAAGTATCAAGATTTTCTTATTTAGATATGATATAATTTTAGCTTCTGATTTTTTATTGACTTTTTGATGCTTGTGTGCATCTGCATAAGAAATTTTTGTGTTTCTTTGGTTTAGTGGAGGTTTCTGTTCATTGACATTTTAAGCAGAATGAAATTTCAAAGTCCAATTTCCAAATATTAGCAATTTTTTATCATACATCATTTCAATTATATTATTATAGAAGATAGCATCATCTAATCTCTTGGATTTGTTCGTTGATTTTGTATTTCTCAGAAGAAAAATTTCAATCAAGGTAAAAGGAGATTGAACAACAGGACAAGTATGGCCCAAAGAGAAGAGATTATCCGTCGAACCGTTTATGTGTCTGATATTGACCAACAGGTATGTATGGTCAGCATTTTTAGCTTGTTAGAAAGCTGCAATTAGTTCTTCAATCTCTGCTCTTTGTTATTTGGATTCATGTAGTCTTTTTCTTGTCTGGATGTAGGTCACTGAAGAGCAGCTTGCAGGTTTATTTGTGAGTTGTGGGCAGGTGATATGGTGTTCTTTGCTTGTCTTAACAGTTTTCCTCAAAACACTGTATCTCAGATGAATTCTGTTTCTTATGAAGGTGGTTGATTGCCGCATTTGTGGTGATCCAAATTCTGTACTTCGTTTTGCCTTTATTGAGTTCACTGACGAAGGTGATGTTCAGAGAATTATTGATGCATTTAGGGGATTGAGAATATAACTGTAAAACTTGATATTTACATGCTTTACTGCATGGTGGCTTTGGCTGTTCAGAAGGTGCGCGAGCTGCTCTGAATCTGGCAGGGACCATGCTTGGATTCTACCCAGTTAGGGTGCTACCTTCGAAAACAGCTATCGCACCTGTTAACCCAACATTTTTGCCAAGGGTGAGGCTCATTGCTGTATTTTATTGTACAGGAACACGTTGAGTCTGATGCATTATTCATACTCCTCACCTGTTCATTTTTTTGAATATTTGTAATTTGTTATTTCGAATCCAGAATGAAGATGAACGCCAGATGTGTGCAAGAACAATCTACTGTACAAACATTGACAAGAAGGTGAGGAGCTTTTGCATTTTGGAATGTTGACTATGTATAATAATCCTGATAGCCCAATAAAGGGTCCCTTTACGATTATTGTATGGTTCTACTCTGCAGATTACTCAAGCTGATGTTAAACTCTTTTTTGAAACAGTTTGTGGGGAGGTTTGTTATTCCATGAAAACACACTGTTCTCGTTTCTTCTAATTATTACTTTAAAACCTATGTGTGGATGCATTTAAATGGACATCTTGTGTGATGTAGGTTTATCGCCTGAGGTTGCTGGGGGACTATCACCATTCAACTCGCGTTGCTTTTGTTGAGTTTGTAATGGTATTTGTTTCTTTGGCTTCATTCACGCAATTTTTTGAACATGCCAGAACAAGTTTTCTATGGTTTCTGACAGTTTGATGAGATAAGTGAGAGCTCTTTAGGTCTTTACATGACCTTACTTTTAGCTCTTAAAGATTTTTGTTACAAAGTTCAGACTTCTTTTAGTAGGAAATAGGGGAAACAAGAAGGCCAGGTAGTGAAATGAAACTAAAGACTGTTCCATTCAGTTGATTCTTGGGGAACGCCGAAAATGGTCCTTTTCCCGTTATCTTAGGAAAGTTCTTGTTAAAGGTCAGAGAGTAACGTCTTATGAATTCTTGTGGTGTTTGGATCTTCTATTCCTTCTGATATTTTCCTAGAATTAAATGAAGCTTGAGGGCTTTTAGTGTGTTCAATTGAGATATTGAGGCAAGCATATTGGAACAACTTTCCTTCTGGATTCACTATGGAGTTGCTTGAAAAAATAGCTAAAATTGCTACCATCAAATTTGTCTGTTAGCATGTTGCCAAGAGCCGTATTCCAAATTGTTTTGTGAAATGTAATGAGTAATTAGCCAACCATGTCAGGATCAGACAGTAAGTTACAATTCTCAAATAGGAAATTAGGACTACTGTATTTTATAACTACTGGGAGTACCTAACTTTCTAATTTGCTAAGAGAACAATGTTAGCATGATGTGTACCATCTAGTCGATCAAAAAATTTCAATAAATTTTAATCTGCCTTTTGCTTGTTGATATTGATTTTGCATCTAAAACCAAGTATAACATATGTTACTTAGATAGCTGTGACCCTGCATTTTTTTTAGTCTTTCTTGTCACCTTGCGCATAAAGATGGTATTCTTTGCTTCCTTTTTTCTTGTTTCCCATGGAAGCATGATCCATTAAGGATAACTTTTGTGTTTTGTCCTATATACTCCAAGTCGATTTCCATGTGTTCTGTCCATTAAGGATAACTTTTGTGTAGCTCATCATGTCCTATATACTCCAATCGTTTTTTCTGTTTATGGATCTTTGCCATAACAATCTTAGTCTAGTCCCATTAAATCTTCCACGGATGATAGGACAGCGACACTTTTCTTTTCTGACATGGGTCAGATCGTGCTATATGCACATGAACCTTGAAGAGCATATTCTCTCTTGCACTTAGAACTTTGGTATTAATTACTGTACTCTTTGCTTGGGTGCTTCCTACATTACTGATGATTCAAAGGCTTAGTTGTATTCTAGTACTGTAGGCATTTGCATAGCAATTGCAGTTTTGCTTGTTAAATTATAAATTCTTTTGTTTGTATCTTAGCTATTTGCTCATTGGTATTGTGATTCAAAGGACTTATTTGAATTTTGAAGTGACTTAGAATGGAATGCCAAGTGATATTGTGAATCATATCTTTATTGTCTACCCTTCTTTGGTCAGTGAACCTACATCGGCTTATCAGAGATGTTGTCTAACTTTTGAAATGGGTTTAATGTTGGCGAGTGATATGTAGCTTCGTTTAGATCATCTCGAGATTGGGTTGCTTCAGTGTTCATAAATGAATGAATATGTAATCCTCTATTCACTTGCAGGCTGAAAGTGCAATAGCTGCTCTCAACTGTAGCGGTGTGGTTCTAGGATCATTGCCCATAAGGTCAGATTCCTGATTTTTCCATCATTACTCAAAATGATGTTTTCTTCTCTTCTTTTTTGGCCATAATTTGTCTCCAAAGATTGATTATCTATTTTGATTGTGTTCTAAGTCAACCTTTGCTGTTCTTGTGTATGATCAGGGTAAGCCCATCCAAGACCCCAGTTCGGCCACGCGCTCCTCGCCTTCCCATGCACTGAATTGTCTCGGCCCCTACTATATATATCCATGTAAAGGTGTTTCCCATGTTGATGGTCTGCCGGTTTATATATAACATATATATCGTCATCTACTGTGCTTGGGATCGTTGTTTACCCTAGAGTCATCTTCTGTTTAGGGCAAATTACAGTACATAGAGTTGGATGGAACTTGGAGGCTTTGAAATGATGTTATGCATTATTACTCAGTAATGTGGACTAGGTTTAGTCCCAAATCAAACTTTTCTTTGCACATTCTGCTAGTTAGAGGCTGTGTGACTGATGGGGTGGTTCTTTAATACTTTTCTGTCACTCACAGATGGCTGCTTTATCAACTTTCCTCCTGTTCCTCGTAAATTTATGCATTTCATTCGATCTTTTGACCGGAGCAAATTCAAGTTAGGTTGAGCTTATACTATTTTTTTCTGACATTACATTAGTATATCCAAAGAAATGACAACAATCCTGCCCAAGGCAAAAGCCAGATCCTTATGAATCTATGCATAGCCATGGAGTGAGAGAAGTTCACGTCTAAGTTCCAACAAAGCATAGGGCTACCCAAATGATGGATGTATAAAAAGCAGGTCATCTCAAGGACTCAGGTGGACAGAACATGAAATGACATGTAAATATGTTGAGGAAATGTTACTGTAAACAACCCATGGATTGACTCAAAAGCTACATGATTATATATATTCCAAGTATGGGTAGGGCTAATATAGTGGTAGAGATTTGGGAAAGGATGGAGAAGCTCAGAGGTGCAGAAGGCATCTAAGTGATTTCCCGTCAACCAGCAGCTGAAGGGCTTCGTTTATCTTGTCAAAGGGGAGCTGGTGCGTGATGAATTCATCCAAGTTCAGGGTCTGGAATCAAATTCCAAAACAACTCAATTCCATTGGACTTGTCAGAGTAATGGTGTAAAGTCGAGTTTGACGGCTCGAGTAGTGTTGAGTTCAAGAACAATTTGGCTTGAAGTTTTACTTACCCCACACATGCATTGTTCGGCCAAGTCTGGGAGTTGGGTTTTGCCTTTGAAGCCTCCAAAGATGGATCCTATAATTTGACGCCCATTGAACAACTCCATTGGATGGAGAGGTAGCAACATTGGGCTTGGGGTGAATCCCCAACAGTACAGTCAGTCCCCATCCCTGTGTAATGAAATATGAATTTGTCTATCCGAATTAACTGGTTAATGAATCGAATACCCATAGTCAAATAAAAAAATAGACTCATTTCTTATACAAAACAAGTGGAGATCAGAGGTGATGGAAAATGAGTTACCACATGGGTGGACAAGAATGCTTCACGAAGGACTTCAAGGTTTCCAGCACACTCGAAGCTGTAGTCTACACCTCCCTCTGTGATTGCCATGATTTTCTGCACTCACCCATTTGCCTCAGTCATTCCCAACATACACCACAAATAAAACCATAGTTTCATTACAACTAACCTCATGCACAGGAATTTCTAAAATCCTCTGGGTTTATGAATTCTGTAATTCCCAGGACCTTGCCTGTTCCAATATGACCCACAGTTTCATTACTACTAAATCTTCCTATATTATTTTTGAAAAGTACGATAAAAATATTTAACTTATCGGGAATAAATAAATACCTTTGGCAAATTTGGTTACGTTAATGTCAACGCCTATAATTTTTGAAGCTCCTCTTACCCTTGCTCCTTCGGCTACCTGCTCCATTCCAGTTTGCCATCAGTTCATTATTTTGTCAGATTCAATTACTTTATCACATTTGATGTTTTGTACTAATTATAGCACGTGGGACATTTTATTTTATGTCTGAAAAGAGAAAACTGCAATGGAAATCAGAGCCGTAAGCAATATATTTGTGTATTTAATAATTCCCAGCATAACCAATTAACCAGTACATGCTTGAATATTTCAGAAATGACCAAAGACTGTATTCCTAGTAAAAGTAAATGAACAAGCTTTGTTTTTAACGAGTCAGCAAAAGCGACCGACTTACAGCGAGTCCCACGGCACCCAAACCAAAGATTGCAACGCTTGATCCAGGTTGCACGTTGGCAACATTCCAAGCCGCCCCGACACCTTGACCAAGCCATAAAACAAGTAAGTCAAGATTGTTGAAAAGACTAGAGGTGTTTATTGAGCGAGTCAGCGAGTTTTGGTGTTTCTACCTGTGGAGACACCGCAACTCAAGAGGCTCATTTTCTCGAGGGGAGCCTCCGGGTCGATCTTGACGACACAGGCTGAATCGAGGACGGTGTATTCGCTGAAAGTGGAGGTGTTGAGGAAATGAAAGATGGGACTCCCTTCCTTGGTTGAAAACCTCGTTTTCCCATCATTCACCATCACGCTCTTCAAAGGGTTCACCCCAAACTTTTGACAGAGGTTGGTTTTCAGGCTTCTGCAACAGATGCAGTTGGCACACTCGCCGTGGAAGATCGGGATGACACGGTCACCTTTCTTTATGTCCTCAACGCCTTCCCCCACGCTCTCTACAATCCTGGAACCGAACATCACCGATCCCGGATAATTAGTCATTTGCTTTCCCAAAAGGTGCATGAAGAACAAGTTTTAGTTTATAGCCACATACCCTGCAGCTTCATGGCCTAGAATTCGAGGATACTTTCTCTGAGCTTCATTCTTTAGAATACAAAATCATATTCGATCGAGTCAAATCAAAAAAATTGAAAGCTTTTAAATACAAATGATTATGGGTTTTAGTTTACCTCTCCTTTCCAAGCACTGAGATCGGTGTGACAGATTGAAGTGAAGAGAATCTTGAGCCTCACCTCCATCTTCTGAGGGGGAGCCACTTGAACATTTTTTATGACCAGAGGCTGCCCGGGACCCCTTGCCACCGCCGCTGCAACAGGGGAACATGTCATTCAATCTTCGATCCAGGGATCTTTGTAGGAAAAACACCCCCCCAGAGAGACAAAACACAAGTTTTTACCTTTGCAAGTGATGGATTTCCCTGCTGTATCGGTTGACTCGAAATAAATATGGTCTACGGCATCCATTCTTTACTTTTCTTTCTTAATGACCCTGGAGCAAACAAAACCAGTTGGAGTGATCCGTTGAGTCGTTTTCCAGATTGGTCGTGGTTTGTTTATTGACTTGTCTTTGCACTTGAAGCTTCTGTCAAGACTGATATTTATAAGCTTATTTATATCATTTGGCTAGATGATTAAAATAATATGCGGTTTGCAACTGGGTAGAGTTTTTTTTTTTTTTTAAGTAAGACGTTTAAAATAAAGTTAAGATAAAATTATATTAAAATTTTTATAAAAATAATAAGAATTTTAGTATATATTTTTATACATAATCTATATATCAAATAATCACTTTAAATTTATTTCCTGTATTACTATAATATATAAATAAAAAAATTTAATCGAAATAAAAATATTATGAAGATTCACTTATTAAAAAATATAAATAATAAAATAAATATATTTAATTAATTATTTTTAATAATATAACAAAAATAATTTATGATATAATTTTATTATTTTATCGAATGTGACGTCCATTTCTAATTCAGTATATATTTTGCTTTGAATCCCCAGTCAATTTTGACTTGTCAATGGTAAAAATAATTGAAAAAATAAGTCGTAAAAATGATAAAAGTAATTGTCTTAATTCTAGCCGCACTCTTTTTTTATTTGTTTTTAGCCGGCGGTAAACTATCGGGTTTAATATTAATTATTATTATTATTATTATTATTATTATTATTATTATTATTATTATTATTATTATTATTATTATTATTATTATTATCGAGATTTATTATTTTTATATTTTTAATAAGAAATTTTGATTTTATAACATATTTTTTTTTATTGTGATATATTTTTTTATTCATTTTATAAGATGTTTTAATATCATTTTAATATATTCTAACGGTTGATTGATATTCGTATAAAAATCTTCCTAACGTTAGTTTTTATTATAATTTTGTCAGTAAGCATAAAAGGATAGATTCCTTCGTTTCATAATTGTTTGTTAATATTATAAGACTAAGTAGCGGAGTGATCTAATTAAGAATTTGATTCGTTCATCATTTATTTTTATCCCATAAAATGTTTTATTCAGTTAAAGACAAGTTCAAGTTTCTGATAAACTTTGATTTTCGACTAACCCAACACTAACCCTTCGATATATTTCTTGCTGGAAGTATCTTTGATCTCATTGATAATGAGTAGACCAAATAATTCGATAGAAGTAGTTACTGAACCATACCACGTAGTTCCGGCAACAACAAAAACTGAAGAAAAAAAAAAACATTAACTATACTACTGGAAAGAAAGATTTCAATATTTCTCATACGTAATCCTTTATATAAATGTTGGGGACGAACAGACACTAAGATAAAATAAGTCCATTAATATGCTCAATGTCCCGCTGCAATATGATGAAGGGACTCGAGAAAACTTATGAAATTAGATCTCTCTTTAGGGTGGGATTCTCAATAAGTTAAATTTATCGTTATTTGAGATTGTTGTAGCCGGTGAATGGACGTTAACCACCACTACTGTAAAAAAAAACAAAAAAAAAACCTAAGACTCTATGCAACAATGTTCTCCCATATACAAATGAATGTTCGATATGAAGAAACAAGGTCTCACTATAAATGGACACATTATTCTCTCAAAAAGTATATTCAAACCTTGGAAAAGACATTATTAAAGAAAAAGTCATAAATTTCAAACATAAACTATAAGATAAACATGTACTTTACCAATAGAAAACAAGGTCCATCTACCCTAATAGCCAAGTAAAAGAAAGACATGGTAAAAGAAAACTCAACACCAAATGCACACAGATATAATTCAATTGATGATCAGATAATTTGTAAACTTCAGTTCACGGGCTGGTCTTCCAAGTGCAGACATGGAGTAGCTTCAAGACAATCCTAGAGAAAGCCCTCAACCCCACGGCCAGCACTAACCTCCCGATAAATCATGAGTGCTTCTTCCATTACTTGAGCTTGAGCCAGCAACTGAGCTCTTTTCCTTCCCGAAGGATGTGTTGAGAGATAATCTTGCATTGTTGAATCCCCTGCAACTTTTCCCAACTTCTCAAACACTTTGGGAGCAACTCGGGGATCATAGCCAGCAGATGCAAGCAACAACAGCCCAATGTAATCAGCTTCAAGTTCCATCCTATCAGAGATCACGTGAAGTTAAGTACTGAATTACGTTTACAATCACAAACCCTGTCTTTTAAGACAACGGAGAGAATGAAGGGATCTTTCACCAGTCCTCTGTCATATTTCTACATTTAAGTGCAATCAAACAACACTTGAATACATTTGTGCTTTGTGTCAAATAGAAGAAAACCCAGGTTACAGCGTGGATGAGAACTGTTGGGACATGCGGAAGAGCTTTAGCAAGGGAACCCGAACCACAAATCAGAAACAATTTAAACTTGTTCAAAGCCTCAAATGGTACTCTCAAAAGCAAGGAAATTTTAGTAGTAGGACAAAGGGCTCATAGGCATGGGTCCAGAATCTACAGAAAAGATTACTTTGAATCTGTCAGGCAACAGTTTATCCACTGGATTAGGATCAGTATCTAGTATGTTTATTGGTACCCACTTCTTAGTTCTCACATTTCACTGGAAGAGGTATGTTATAAAGAAGATAATGATGATAAGGTCAAACGCGAATGTTATCATCATGACTCTCAAACTCTATCTCACAGTAACTTAGTTACTTGAGGTAACAGGAATCTAACAAGTCTGAATGAGAGTGTAGTTGCTTTGCAATTAGCATTTCAGAATACATGCCTTCAAAGAACTAAACTGGACCATATATTGAAACTAAAAAATACATTCAAAAAACTATTCTAGATCAGTCCATCTATTGCTACAGATAACAAGGTCATGAATTCTGGGTGTTCAAATTATAGCATTGAACTTATATCTGCGTGCATACAGTCTACACAATGCAGTCCGCACAAGAAAAATCTATGGAAGTTTATCTTAAATTTGAAATATAAAACCTGTGTAACTAAGGCCATTCATTTATAGTTTCCCAACACGGTGTTCCACAAAGAAACTGCTTGATTTCAAACCATTCGATGGCAACAAAATTCTAGAGAAAACTCCGTGTTTTCTCAATCCTATAGAAAATCTCCAATTCTGTTTATGTACAGTATAATTCAATTGACATTGTCCACAAGAAGAAGAAGCAAATACAAGACGAGAGATACCTGCGAGAGAAGGGGAGCCTCAAGAGGAGTGCTGACATTGTGTTGGCTAAATCAGGCATAATGAACTGATAAAGTATCAATTGTAGGATGGCAAACCACAAATTCTTGGTAATTGATTCAGCTATATGTCGAGCCACAGCGTGTCCAACCTAAACAGATAAATACAACTAAGAAGACATCATTCCTAAGGCTGTAAGTGAGATGACACCGATCGCGAACTACTTGAGCTCGACTCGGTCAAAGCTCAGTTAAAGTTCGACTTAATTAGACTCGACTAGAGCTTGACTAGTTTACACCCCTAATCATTCCTAGTTCCTATATCCATAACAGATGACAGCATAAAGTAATAAGCAATATGAATCATGTATACCTCATGTCCAATTATGGTTGCTATCTCGGAGTCACTGGTAAAATGCTCAAGCAACCCCGTAAACACCACAATTTTCCCACCAGGCAAACACATAGCATTAACAACAGGTTCTTTGATAACCAGAACTTCCCAATTCAATCCTGCCAAATGAGATGTTGTCGGTTGTGATCCTGTCTCTTGGTTTTTCTTCCTACTTTTCTCAACCCACTTATCATCGAGAATCTCATCTTCACCTGACCAGTTCACCCCCAAATCTCCTTTCGCCGCAACCGGTCCGGTCATCGTATCATGTCCAAGCGAACTCTCCGGCGACCCATACTCCACATCAGTCCATACCTGATCATGGCTTACACTTAACCCTCTTTGCAACGAATCGATAATATCTTTAGCTATCAGCTTCACTCTAACGCTTTCCGGGTGTACAGCAGGCAATATCTTTCTCTTATAAGCAGCTTTAAGCTGCTCAAATTGAGACTCGCCCATCCTTTTCTCCATTTCTTTAGACAAGAGCACTAAATGTTTTCGCTTTGTGTAAGGAACAGTTTCCAAATTACCAAAATATACAGTAATTAAAACCCCTGAACCGACCAAGACAACAATCAACGCATTCCTTGGATTCTGGATCCACCTTTGCGGACCCCGTCGCCTAAAATGTTGAACACGGTATCGATCGACATAGTAAAATCTCTTTGCGCCGTTAAGAAAGGGATCATAACAATGATTATTAGAAGAAAATGGAGGGAACCTAGAAAACTTAGATGGAATCGAAGACCCAAGGTTCTGGGAGATTGTTGAAGACGAATCTCGGATCGTTGGTCGGAAAATAGACCCCGAACTGAAACTACGGCGCAAAGTATTAACGGCCAGCTTCGCGCTTCTGCAGTATGCCATGATGTTGGAAAACAGTATTAGGCCAAGTCATTCAACGGTTGTTTAAGAGGGGAAACCGGCTCTTGTAAACCGGAAACAATGGATGGAAATTTGCCGGGAAGACGATGAGGGGAAATTTGCCGGAAACAAAAGAAGGGGTACAGACAGTTCTGGCACTTTCTCGCACTCGGGATTCATATAGGGATGGCAAATATATCCGTCCCCGACCGACCCGATCAGGTTTTTTTTTTTTAAATTTTGGGATCAGGGGCATGGCTTAAGAATCATTAAATCCAGTTGAATCAGGTTCGAGTATTTATTTAAATTTTTGTTCCGTTCTGGTATATTTTTATATATTTTATAAAAAATATCATTATACATAAATATTTTATGGGTTTTAAGTATTTTATATACTTTTAAAATTTATTCTTATAATAAGAAATTATTAGATGTTGTTCAAATTTTAATATATTCGATTCTGTTAATCGACGATTCAAGCTTTTTTCTTTCTTTTAAGGCTTAACTTAATAATAGGTGTCCAAAGTATACATCTTTTCTGAAATAGGTACCTAATGTTGTTTTTTGGCTGAAATAAGTGCCTAAACTATATATTTTTTCTGAGATAGATGCCTAATGTATTTTTTGGCTGAAATAGGTGCCTAAAGTTTTATTCCCTTAGTGTTTTAAGGTAACAATGTTAAAAGAAAATTGTTTAATTTATAAATAAGTACCTAAACTATATATTTTTTTAAAAAATAGGTGCCTAATGTATTTTTTATTAAAATAAATACCTAATTTTTTTCTTATAAGTAATTTATATTTCTTATAAGATATAAAATTAGTTATATCTTAAATTAATCATTTAACTTTTTAAATTATGAGAAAAAATTATTTTTTAACAACACTAAAATAAAAAATAATTAAAATTTATATAATTTTATATTAATATTTTTTATATTTTCCACAACAATCATCATTGAGACAAATTGATTCACTTGCAAGGACATGCCGCAGGTTCACATGGGGAATATATATAAAAATTCTTATATTCCTATTACATTTATAATTGTATCGAAAAAGAATTGAAAATATTAATATAAAATTATATAAATTTTAATTATTTTTTATTTTAGTGTTGTTAAAAAATATTTTTTTCTCATAATTTCAACTACTAATCAAATTTAAATAAATTATTAATCAATTATAATAAATGATTTAATAGATTAAAACAATGATATATAAATAATTTTACATCTTATAAGAAATATAAATTACTTATAAGAAAAAAACTAGGCATTTATTTCAATAAAAATTATATTAGGAACCTATTTTAAAATATATATATATATAGTTTAGGTTCTTATTTATAAATTAAATAATTTTCTTTTAACAGTGTTACCTTAAAATACTAAGGGAATAAAACTTTAGGCACCTATTTCAGCCAAAAAATACATTAGGCACTTATCTTAGAAAAAATATATAATTTAGGCACTTATCTCAAAAAAAAAACATTAAGCACCTATTTCAGAAAAAGTGTATACTTTAGGCACTTATTACTGAGTTAAGCCTTATTTTAAATATGTAATTTAACATGTGAGTAATTTAAATTATATTTTATTTTATTTTTTAAATAAATTTAAAATTACTTAAAAATCTTAATTTATAACTGTGATAAAAGGTTGATCGAATCTAACTTTTATCATTAATGAATATTTTTTTTAATTTTTTGGATCAGGATCGGATTTTAAGAAATAATATATCAGGGCGAGACGTGATAGTTAAATTAATATTTTAATCCGGGTCGGATCGAAATCGGATTTAGAGATCACTAAAACGAGTCGGGCGGGGCGGCATAAAACCCGGCCTTCCCGCCCCGTTGCCATATTCATATGCTTATATTAGGTGAAAGTACATGATTGATCACCCATCTTTGTGTTTTATTTTATTTTATCATCTAACGTTAAAGTATTTTTCTTTTGATCACTAGTTTTATTAAATGAAAAATACTCAAAATTATAATAAAATTTTATAATTATTAACGTAAACTAAATATATAATTTAAATATATATTTTTAAATTAGATATTTTAAATCGAATAAGAATTATACATACAAATAGTAAAATCTATTAAAAATATTAAATTGAAAATTAAATATGAATAAAACTCACTACATTGATAAATGAATATATATATATTTTGATTAATTTATTATACTATAAAAATAAAATAATTATTTAATATATATTTTTTTTGATTTTATTCATGTCGGACATCCAAAGGTGAAACTTTCCTATTCTGGGTTTTCTAGTTGATCCTCTCCAATCTAGGGTATTAATCTTCACCATTCTGTTCTAATAAATTATTATTCTCAGCCTGGCCCTGAACTGATATGATGCTGGGGTGAAGAAATCTTATGGTTAGACTTTAGAAGAACCCAGTCGTTGTAAGAGCGGCAAAAGTTCACAACTTTCTTCTCCTCTTTGTTTCATTTTTGTACAGCCAAGATATCATTTATTCCAGAAAATGGCCGACGATACAGAGAAGAGGTTTCATTCGTTCATGGACAAGCTCTTCCACTCTTCTAAATCCACCCTTTCATCCTCCAGGTTTTCTTTTTTCTATTTGCTTTTAACCACTGATTTGTTTCCTCCTAGTTGATGAAACTTGAAATCTCTGTAACATATTATTACAATTGCTATTTGTTTGTTTATAATATGTTTGTAAATAATTGGCAGTCCACCGCCGCAGGGAAGGGGAAGGGGAAGAGAAGGACAGCTTTTACGAGCGAAGAAACGGCCAAATCCATCGTATGTGGAAGAGAAGCAGCTTTGCTTAGTTGCGACTGAATCTCCCCTTTGCAGACCATGGGATAGAGGATATCTTCTCAGGAGGTTATCATCTTTCAAATCCATGACTTGGTTTGCTAAACCCAAGGTTTCTGTTTTCTGTTCTCTATATTCTGACTTTTTTTAATGTTTTTGGGTCTTTTGTATAAAGAGATGATAATGTTTTCCATTCTTCTTAGGTAGTAAGTGCTGTTAATTGTGCCTTGAGAGGTTGGGTCAATGTGGATATGGACATTCTTGCTTGTGAATCATGCGGAGCTCGCCTCCTGTTTTCAACTCCGCCTTCTTGGACATGGCAGCAAGGTGTTGCATCTAATATTGCTAAACTTTGAACAAATAGTTGAAATTTATGGCATTTAAATTGCGGTTGCCGTCGGTTGTGGCCATTGCGGCGTGATTTTTCTTTAAAAAATAACTGTGATTTTAATGCTGTTTGCGGTGTTGTTGTGTTGTGGCTGCAATTTAATACTATGGCATGGCTAAATTAGATACCGTTTTTTCTTTACTCTTCAGTTGAGAAGGCGGCCTCAGTATTTAGCTTAAAGCTGGATAGTGGACACAAATTGCTTTGCCCTTGGATTGACAATGTCTGTGATGAAAGACTGGCTGAATTTCCTCCCACTGTGCCTGCTGATTTAGTTGATAAATTCTGGGCGAGATCCAACTCACTCTTTCAACTTATGGCTCTTCCAGTAATTTCATCTTCGGCCATTGAATTTATGAGAAGCCCTCAGCTCGATGAATTTCTTAGACAACCCCTGATGGTGGATTGTCTAAGAGAGAATGTTGAGTTTTCTCAATTGGAAGGTATAGAAGACGGATCTGCTGTGGATTCTGCTAACTTATATTATCAGGTAGGAAACTTGTTTCTTACTGTGGCTTGCAATTACAAGTACATTTGGGCTGAAATCTTTTGCCAGTTGCATAAGTACATGTACACTTCGACATGCATGTATAACATGCCAATTATGGCATCAAACTTGCCTTGGTAAAAAAGGAGTGATGATAATCCAATGGTTTCTCCAATTTATGATTATACAAGTATAACATGCCATGCATTGATGATTGTGGTTTTATCATTTATGCATTCATGAATTTCTGTTGGTGTTGAAGACTGATTGATTTGAAAATGTTGCAGGCTCAAAAGCTTATTAGTCTCTGTGGCTGGGAATCACGTTCACTACCGTATGTAGTTGACTGCAAGGATGGTCAAAATCAGTTTTCCAAAGATGCTGAAATTTTAAGTTCACCCCAAGGTGCTGATTATCAACAAAATTTGTGTCTCAACTTCCGTGCTGCTGATGAAAATGAGAATTTGGAGGCGAATAAAGACTTTGAGAATTCTTTTAGATTGCAATATGATCCCAAATCTGTCGTTTTAGAGTGCAGACTTTGTGGCGCAAGTGTTGGATTATGGACTTTCAACACTGTTCAACGACCTGTAGAGTTCTTCAGGTTATTTGGTTGTGAAGTCAATCATGGAGCCCATGATTCTGGCCATGAAAACAATGTATGTTATGATGGTGATGTTGTTCCTTCAAACGGCGGGTCATCAATTATGGAGCAATCTTCAAATTTAAAACTGACTATAGCCGGGGGTCCGCTACCAACACGACAAAACTTTAAAGCACAAATCTGTTTACCTGTTATTGGCCAGTGTTTAAGTGCTAGATTTTTGTACCATCAGGAGTTAAGAGATCAGATATATAGTAATCTAGAAAATACTCCAGTAGAATCCAAATTTCGGGGAGAAATAGATTGTTTCAGTAATAGTGTTAGTGAGCCTGGTGTCCTGTTGGAGGAGTTTGGAACATCAAATAGTATAAAGGATGGTCAAGTTAATTGTAGTTCTAAAAGCAATGATCAGTCTCCTTGCTCAAACCATGATGTTTGTGCAAGAGATGATAATTTTAGAAATGTCGCACCATTGGAAGGAACCGACATCACTACAAAAGAGATCTCTCGTTATGCTGGTACAGATGATTCTAATATGGGGGTTCAAATACAGAGTTCTCAGAATGTAGTCCAAGATTCATGCCAAGGTAATAACTGCTTATTGCTTTTTGATTATGAAGTTAAACTACATACATTATTTTTTTCAAATGGAGGGAGCTGCTACTTATTTTATGTTACAGAAAGTTAAATCAGTATATGGATTTTTTTTCTTTTGTGATATCTGTTGTGTGAATATTCTATTTTTCATACATATAAGCATCTCAAGCCTATTTTAAAGTTCAATTTCTATTAATGGTCTATTCTTGAGGGCATGTGACTTACATCTGCCTTCTCTGATTACCAGCTGATCAATCAATATGCAATGTAGTAATCTAATTTGCTAAACTCTTCTTTTCTACTAGTGTGATCGAGTGGTTCTTGTTTCTGTACTCATTAGAATGCTCTTTCCTAGTACTGTAAATCTCAAAGTGATCAACCATGTTCCTACATGGAAGGAATAATTATGGTGATGTCTTTGGTTGAGGATATCTTCAGGAGTTGCTTTCAATTTATGGTGATGGGGTTTAACTAGGCAATAATCAATTCTGATGGCACTCAAAAAACTTCATAGCCACTGGGATGGCATGTTTACATTCGTCGACAAAATCTTGATAGTTTTAACCTGCACTAGCATCCTTTTGAGTAATGCTGCCACAAGTTGGAATTTAATTTTTTTTGTTTTGCTTTTGTAAATTGTAATAATGCCCCAAATATGTTTGCACTTTAAACCTTTTGTTGGAGCGGCTAGGAGCTTTGTGATTTTTCTTAGTAGCTGCGTGGTCTTTGTTTTTTCTTTCCGTTCTCTCTGATTTCATGAATTCTGCCAGTTAACTACAAGGGTGATCAGCTAATGTTCCTCCATTTTCCAGGGAAGGATCTAAAGCAACTGCACATGGATAAAGTATCAGAGTTTGATCCAATCAGGCAGCACAGGCATTTTTGTCCATGGATTGCATCAATGAGTGGTGAGGCACCTGGATGGCAACAAACATTATCTGCTTTGCTATGTGGGAAAGATTTTCCTCATTCTTCACCTGCATGTTCTCCTTCTCCTTCATCTGCCTCCATGATCAAGGTACTTATTCATGTAAAGGATCTGCTTCGTGCATACATTATTCTCTTCCTCTAATTTCCGAATCTGTTGATAACATTTAGGTTTCAATTTCCATAAAGCAATTCATTAAGGAACTGCTTCTTATCCATGATAATCAAAACAAAATTTCTAGCCTTTTGTTTTTGGTGGATTAACATCCTTAAGCTTTATCATCTCTATAGGATAATCATCATCCTAGATTTTATTCTGCAGGTTACTGATCCCATTGCCTCGGTTAGAAAACTTCTCTTATCTCCTGTGACCAAAAGAATGAAGATCAGCTGATAATGAGGTATTGTGGTGTATCTATGCATCACGAAAGAGATGAAATACGAAAACAATATATAGAATTTAACATAGATATATATTGTTGTATCCATTTTTTATGCTTTGTGAAATGGTAAGATGAACTTGACTGACTGAGTTTTAAAAGCTAATTTTCGAGGAATTGCAAGTTAAGATGATGGGAGGATCCTGTAAGATTTTTGCCATCATTTTTCTTTGTTGCTGCACTTGATATAACTCTATTTTATAACCTCTATTCTCTCCTCTTAGAGAAGATAGAATTTATGATTCTTTTATGTTACAAAATTGAAATGAAAATCAATATTTCATGGCATAGGATGAGGAGAAATACTTTATTTTTTTCGATGTTTTTATTTATGTTTATCATTAAAATTTAAATTTAGAGTTAAAATTATAGTTTAGAGTCTGGGTTTAAAATATTGGGTCTATGATGTGTTTTGTAAGGTTTAAGATTTAAAATTTAGAGTTAGGGTTTAAAATTTAATTTTTTTAGTATTAAGTATAAAAAGTTATAAAAAATAGATATTTTTGTTCAAAAAGTGTCACGTGGCTTACTTGAATTGACTACTTTTTTAAATAGATGCTAAATAATTGGATAACTCGATTAATATTTTAAAGTTATTTGATCAATTTTAATCATTAAATTTTGATAATTTTTTTTTGATATTATTAGCATGACATCAAAATATTGGGGGGTAAATCGTCTGTTTTTTTATTGTACCTCCATTGGTGTCTCATTTTAAAATAATAAGTTTAGGGTTCAAAGTTTAAGGTTAAAAGGTTGTAATTAGGGTTTAAGGAATTAGGATTTAGGGTTTAAAATATATGATTAACGGATTAAGGAGATAACATTTTTATTCCAAAATATAATATCAAATAAAAAATTAAATTCAGTTTGAGAGTCTTGTCTTGAGCTCTTGGCGCTGTCACTTTTGCTTGGCTTGCTCCAGTCCCGCCCTTTCCCGAACGGAACGTGGAAAACTAGAAATTAAGAAATATCAAACTAATAGCCTAATACTAAGGATGAAGATTCAGATTTGAATTCAGTTCAAATCAATAATTTGGACTTGGATTAAGAAAATCAACATGGAGGATTCAGGAGCAATTCTATACCAAATTTCATGCCTCAAACAAATGCTAGATCAGGTACTCTTTCTTTTTCCTAATGAAGAATCCGTTTTTTTTTTTTTTTAATTTGTTTATTATTCGTTAGGTGAATGAAGAAATCGAATCCAGTATTCAAGTAACGCGGGAGATAGAATCAGAGATAGTCAAGTGTACGGAGTGCGAATCTGCTCTTACTATCAGAGAATCTAATCTTACCAAGTCGCTCTACATTTCTCACTTTGAAATCGATGGCTTGCTCTCCGTCTCCGGTATTTCTTCTACTTTTACATTTTTTTGTCAATGATTTCTTCGGTTGAAAATATGTTTCTCTGGTTTTTAATTATAGCCGATTCAAGAAACTCGCTTAAAATTTTGGAGAATGAGTTTAGTTGTCTAAAAAGGAAACGAGATGAGATGCTAAAGCGGATTGAACAGAAACGGTGTGTATTCGATTATCTTCTTTGTTATTGATCTGAATAAATATACGATATAATACATTGTTGTGATTAAGGTATTAATTATATAGATATGCATTTCTTGCTATTCGTTTTACAGAGAAGGATTTACCCAACTGTGCTTAAAATTTCAAGGGGAGATTGACATTGGGGAAAACAATGAGATGGTGAGTTTGCTGTCAGAGAAAGAGCGTCTTGAGAATGAAATTCATGTCTTGGACAAGAAAAACAATGCTTTTAGAAATTCAATGTCTGCATTTGTGGAAGAAGTTCTAGAGGATCTTTATGCTTCAAATGCTGGTAATACCCTATATCCTATTGTTTTAGTTTTAGCTTCCATTTTTTATGGATTAACAGTACATGTAGAATTAACTTCATACATGATTAGAAACTAGAAGAAGATGACCATTTCCCTTCTTTCTTTTGTTTGGATTACATGTTCTTGCTTTCATCTTTTTGATTCATGGTGTTTATTGTTATCGTCCACTTTTTATTTAGGGTAAATTATAATGGAGACCACTCAATTATAAATAAAGTTACATTTGAGTTTTTAAGTCATTCAATTATGAACAATGTTATATTTGGGTCTCTAAATTATTAAAGGTTACATTTAGGTCACTCAATTATGGGTAAGATTACATTTGAATCACCCTTCATATGTAAAAAAATATATCAATTTGTGTATGAGATTAATTAATGATTTCAAATGTACTTTAGTGTTAACAAGAGTATATAAGTGATTTAGAAAAAAAATGACTAAGGTGATATTTTTTTTAAAATATGAAAGGTAATGCAAATGTAATGTTACCCATAATTGAGTGACCTAAATGTAACCTTTAATAATTGAGTGATTCAAATATAACTTCATCCATAATTAAGTGACTCAAATATGATTTTTAATAATTTGGTGACCCAAATGTAACTTTATCCATTATTAAATGACCTTTAGTGTAGTTTACTCTAAATAAAAAGATGCATTTCTGCTTGATGAAGGATGTCTTAGAAGATGCATTTCTGCTTGGTTTCTCCTCGCGAAAGATGCATGTTAGTGTGGAAATTTACGAGATTTGACAGGCATTCACTCTAAGAAGGTTGCTGGAATTCTGCAAGATTTCTTTGATGGCATTTGACCTGTCACATTTTTTTTCCATGCAGCTTTACGTGTCGAGATACAAAATGGGAATCAGGAGAATGAGAAACTAGTGAGAGAGATATTGATGATTTAGAGAGAACAATTCTGTCAACGGTTGCTAAATGCTGATGGAATACTGTGAGTTTTTATTCAACTCTTACTCGTATTCTTAACGAATCAATTCAAATATAATAGTATTAAATTCGATTCGATTCGTTTATACTCTCATTCATATATCTCCAAAGTTCAGTCTGGAGAATTGAACTGACTCCTGTGTACTTACAATACCATGATAACCATCGGCCAGGATTTAAATACGATGATGTATTGTTTAAAAGTTTATTATATTGCAATTTGCAAGTTATATATAAAAAAAATATATTTTTTAATATTATAAATGAAGAGAATACAAGGCTTTGTTTTTAGAGCGAAATCTTTTATTACTTAGTTGCTAAGATTATATATTTAAATCTTAAACCTTAAAATATAAAACTCTAATTTTAGATTTTAAACTTTAAACCTATTATTTTAAAATGAAGATATAAAAGAAGATATGATTAAGAGCAAACGATTTTTATCCTTAGATTAATCGCAGTACCACCTTAATCGTGGTAGCTTTTATTTTATTTTTTTTATCATAATGGTAGCTTTTATAATAATAATACAATTACCTGTTTATTAAAAAGAAGAGTTTATAAAATTCGAGTGAATCTACGACCCCAGTGGGGTCAGCATGTGCAGCCACCCCCTCTTGGTTAATTGCTGAGCCTGCATGTGTACCAACAGCCCTTTCCTTCCTCTTCTTTTTATTCATTTTTTTCTCAAATCCTTAGCGATAAACCCCATCTAATTTATAAAAAGCAAAAGCTAAAGCTAAAGCAATAAAGCTACCATTGTAGTATCAATCTGTTGCTTTGTGTCTGTTCTTTCAAAGTAAACCCTAAAGCCACTCAGATGGCCTACCTACCATCTGCTTTACGCTTGCTTTCTTTGCATGGATTTCCCATTTCTCCAAATTCCATGTCACCCCCACATGATTTGTATTTACAAAAAGCTTATCTAGGATATTCATTTGGTGCAGCAACACAGAGTCAGAATCTAGTCAGCAAAGCAAAAAAGATTTGCATATGAAGAATGGTGGTGGCTTGGTGGGTGGGTCAGTCAGTGTGCTGGGAAGAACAGTGGTAAGGAATCTCTTTTGAGTCCACCTTCTGAAATCCTCACTTTGTTCATCTTCTCTTCACACCAATGTAGTTGTTGTTCACTTAGATCACTCATCCTCAACACCCTGGATACCACTTTTAGGTCAATTAGAGATAGAAACATTTCCATTTTATCCACCTTGGGATTTCTTTTCCTCAGGCATTTGGGAGACCTGCCAAGGTCTTTAAGCTTCATCTTCTTCTGCAAAAAGGAAACAGCCCTAATCCCTTTACTACTAGCACTCATAATAATTGGAATGAAAATATAATGGCAGTTATAGAAGGTAATCCGTAATTATTAGGTCTGTGTAAAAACAGTTTTTACACGTGTCAGATTTAAAAATTTAGTTTATGATAAAGTTATACAAAGTTCGTGTAAACTTTAGTTTTTTAATTTTAGGGTTTATGTATTTAGTCAAACTTTTAAAGTGTAGGAGTTTAGGTTACAGAGTTTAGTATTTTTTAAGAGTTAGGAATTTAAGACTTTATTTTTATACCGTAAATATGCAAGCGTGTGTAAAATAGTACACAACTTGCGTGTTAAAATTATAAGATTTGAAGAAGAGTTTAGGGTTTAGAGATTAAAATTTTTTATTTAAGATTTTAGAAAATTAGGTTCTTGGTTAGAATTTAGGGTTTTAAGTTAGAATTCAAGATTTATTGGTTAAAATTCAAATCACTAATCGTATTACCCTAAACCCTAAACCTTAACACATATAAACCGAACCCTTATATGTCTAAAATGTTAATTATAAAGCCTAAACTAAAACTGTATACCCTAAAATCTAAAATATTTTTGATAACTCCTTTATTATATTTAATATAAATATGATATATTATAGACAACTTACTTTAGCATTAACCTTTTTCATGAGTCCGACAAGTGTTGGGTTAACCGAGCCTTTCCTCTTCCTCCGAAACAGTGCTTTAATGATTTGGTATGGTTTCTCCCTATCTGCATTGAGAAAATCCATGAAGGTTTGGATCCCATCTTCCATTATCACCAGAAATGAATCTGCTGAAATTCTTGACCCACAACCTTCATCCTTCTGATCATCCTCGAAATCTATGGAATGGTATATCAAAAAACAATATACGATCAAAAACTATCTTTCCAGGATAGGAAATATGAGGCTAATTAATGTATGGAATTGGAGTACCTCGATATTCAGGAACCAGAAGCAACTTTGGTGCTGAAAGCCTCTTCCTGGCGTACACCTCGGGTCTCCGTCCATGCTCATATGGCTCATTCTCAACGTATCTTTGTAAAAGAACTTGGAATTGCTGAAACTGCTGAGCAAGGCTGGCTGGACAGTCGAAGCCTTTGCGTGCAGCTCTTTTACGTTCAAAGTTCTTGTAATTCCAATTAAGAGCTTCCCATGTTAAGCAAATTTGAGCTACATAAGCAGCTTCCAGTTCATGATATGGACTGTGTCTGCTATCTGATGGCTTCTTGCTGAACTTGTGGACTATTCTCTCTGATATCGACCGTGGGCAAGCTTGGATGGACCTCAATGACTCTAAAAATAAAAAAATCAAATTAATGCTTCCAAAAATACTACAAACTAGCTGTATTGTGTTAAACTATACTCCATATTACCTGTTTCCTGGAGCTTTTGTACACTAAGTCTGTGTAGGAACATCATCTCTTCGTCATATTTTTGGAAAACTGTGTAGGACTCCCACTTGGGACAACTTCTTCTTGAGGAGGAAGAAAATGGATCATCAGTCCCTGAATCTCTGCAAGTTATTGAGCTTCTCCACTCAGAGGAGCTCTTAGAAGTGGATCCAGTTGTGCTAGAGTCTCCATAGATTTCTTCATGAACTAGTAACATGTTGGATTCCGATTTCGTTGGACCTATATCGAAATACTTGTCATTTGATCTTGAAAAATCTGGTTCCAGTTCCACCCTTGGTTTGATTTCTTTGTTACTGGTAATTTCTGCACCAAGAAGGATCATAGCATCAGCAAAAACAAATGAAGTAGATCATGTGGGATGGATGGGATCAGGGATTTAAATAATAGTCCGTAACGGTGTAACGTCGCCGCGATTTAAATCCTTGGATGAGATAGTATCATATACAATAATTAAGCATAAATCCACATACCATCTTCATTATTGTCCACCTGATGATCACCTTTGTCTAGGTTTGTGAATAACTCTGATTGGGTTGGACCATCAATTTTTTGAGTTGAAATCTCTTCATCTTCAACAAGAGATTCCGTTTCATCATCACCATGATGATGTTCAGAATAGCTTCCATATTCTTCATCATCATCCTCATCATCATTATGGGGAGCCATGGATTCCTCAAAATCATTTGGATCAGTCCTGTGAAAGCTATAGTCCGATAGGAATAGATGTGATTCTCCACCATGAATAATAGCTTCAACCATGTGGTCATTTTCCATGCAATTGCATTTGTACCTCTCAGCACCATATTCTTCTTCCTCCACCTCCTCCTCGTCCTCAGAATCATATCCATTTTCAGACCTGCAGAAAGTGAAACAACAAGGCAAAATGAATCATCCATCAACAGATTAAAGTTAAAGAAAAAGAAAAAGGTGTTTTGTTGAAACTTGAAACTAGAGCCACCTTTGAAAAAGTGGCTGAGCTCCGATGAAGTATAGGAACTTGGCAATCAAAATGGAAGAGGAGTAAAGGAAGAGGAGGAGGAGCAAGGAGGAGCTTGAGAGGTTGTAAAACAACCTAACTAGAGCTTCCTGCATATTTCTCTTCTTCTAGGTGTTGCTGCAAAATAAAAGGAGCTATCAACAAATACCACTAATCAAAAGCAAAGGGAAGCACTTCCCTTCCAACTCCATTTTACCTCAATTGTTAAATTCTACAACTTTTTACCTGTTTTTAAATAATCTAAAATCAACACTTGATGATATAATATGAAAGAGATTCACCAACATTGAACTTTGCAAACTTAAAATACAAAAAAGATAAGAGTAGTCATAGCTAAAAAAATGTTTATATTAAAAGATAGTTCGAGTAACTTTGTCTGTAATATGTATATTTTATTTAATTATTTTTAAAATTATTAATAAAATACAAAATAAATCCATTGCGAGTTCTTGAGAATAATTCTTGAGAATAGAGGAATAAAAATCTTATACCACTTTTCTATTATCTTCTAGGATTTAGGATTAAAGTTTAAGGATTAGAGGAGTATTTTTAATTATATGTATTTGAAAACGATAATAAACTCATAGTTAAATGACCTTGGATATTCTGATAGCAATTTGACCCGGATAATTTTTTTATTAAAAAATCAGATTTATGTCGATTTATTGAGAAAAAAATAAAATCATGTCAAATCGAGATTAGCTTTAGAGTAAAAAAATTTTGACTCGACCCGATATTATATATTTTTACATATAATATTTAATATTTTTATTAATCTTTTTAAATCAATTGAATTTAATCAATTTTTGTTAAAATATCAAAATCAAACTAAAAAATTTTATTATATAAATTTATATTAGATATTTTAATTTTTGGATCGGATCGGAACCCTTTTCGGTTGCCATCCCTACTTGGATATAGTTTACCTAGCATAAACCACTATTATTGGATCCCAAAATTTGTTGGGCCGGCCTTTCAAAACCAATATGCTATAAAACCACACGCATAGGCGGTAAGCCTCTAGCTACGCTAAGATCTCCTCTTCGGTTCTTGCGGAAAAGTCGACTGAGATAATGGCGGGGAAGCAAATCGGCGGTGAGGGCTTGCCGGCGAACATAGCCGGAATGTCGAAGAATCAACTTTACAATATCATGTCTCAGATGAAGGCACTTTCTCTTTCAAACACCGGTTCCTTCGCCGTGAAATATAATTGGTGATTTAAATTTGTATTTTCTGTTGATTGTTTCTTGGGTATATGCAGACACTTATAGAGCAAAACCAGCAACAAGCGAAAGAGATCCTTATTCAAAACCCTCTCTTGACTAAAGCCCTTTTCCAGGTTTTACTTCTGTTATATATTTTTATTTATTCAAATTTAATAGAACACTCATCGTTTCCCTTTCCAATCTATTCTTAATTCTTTTACTGCTTTTATTTTTGATTGCCATAGTAATTATGCGTTGCTATGCTATGTTGGTTCGAATGAATATAATTTTTTGCTAGTACTATGAGAACTGCCTTGCTATCTCTTGTATGCTAAAGTTGTAAACTTTTTTTTTGTGTGTGTGATTTTCTGTATAAGAATCATTGAAATTGTAATGCTGTAAGTGCTTGATGGTTAATTGCCCTAATTTTTCTGTGTATTGTAACCATTTAGGCGGCCTATTGTTGAAAATCTATCGGAGCTCCCATGTCTAAACATGTTTCTTTTATTTATTTGTTTGTTATTTCAGGCTCAGATTATGCTTGGAATGGTTAAGCCCCCTCAAGTGGTATGCTTTTGATCTCTGTAAATTTGTCTTGAAATTTTATGTTGGGGAATGGGGACTGTACCTGTGTTGTGATTTTTTTTTTGTGTTCAGATTCCTACCATTCAGCCGCCAGTTTCACAACAATCTCAGTCTCAGCAATCAGCACAACCACCTCCAATGCCAAACATCCAGCCAGCAAAACCATTGCCGGGTCAACATGGGTTGCAGGACCAAACTGCTCCATCTCATACCCAACCTCCTTTAAGGACACACCATCAGAACCCAACTGGCACCCAAATCTCAGCTTCTGCAGTACCTGCAGCAAATGTTCAGTCTCAACCCATGCCACCACATTCCCTTCAGACACCTCAGCAGATGAAAGGACACCTGAATCCTCCAATGTCCCTTCCACAATCATCCCAGCTGCCAACTGTACCTTCACTTCCTCTCCATCCATCTTCACAGCCGCGTCATCATCAACAAACACATATGCCGATGGCCTCCGGTCAGTTGCAGCAGTCATTGCAGACAACTGGAATTCCTCATATGCCTCTTCAGCCACCTATGTCACAACAGGCAAGACCCTCTTCTGCACCAACCTTACATCATCAGTATGCTCCCCAAATGGGTCCTAATGTCGGTTTCCAGCACCCTGGTGCTTCCCAGCATCATTCACAGCCGATGTTCCATGTAAGTTAGAAGTTGCATTTTGGAAGTTAATCTTGGGTTCTCCCTCGTAACATATCCCAGAATAACTCCTTTTATTGTTGAATTTTAGTCTGGTAATAAACCACCTTCTGGCCTTGGACCCCCTTTTCCACAAGGACAGACACCACAATCAAATCAGCTGCCACCTCAATCAATGTATCAAAATCAAGTATGTGCATAATTTAGTTTTTGATATGTATTGGTTTTATCAATTAGTGGACCATTATTTTGTGGCCGATTATAAAAATAAGCTCATGTTTTTTATTTACACTTAGTGGCATAACTAAGCAAACAAACCTGCACACACCATGGCCTACATTGTATTTAAAATATTTCCTATTACTTTTTATCAGGCGCAAGGTAATATGTCAATATTCATCTCCCTTCTAGGTGATTGGTTGATTAGTTTATGCTTTAAAGTTAAAATGATGATAGTCGTTCCCCTTTTGTATTATCTGTTTGTTTTTGTGCCTCATTAAAAATTGTGGAAATCTTTTTAACTTTTTCCATTATAATTATGTGTGTGAATATGGAAACACTATTGCAAGTTAAGAATGTATGCAATTGCAACTAGTTCAAGGTTTTGTAATTCAGTGTGGAGTTGCCTGAGGTACCTTGATGCATTTTAATCAAATCAGCGAGGAGAAATAATTGTAGAGATCCTGGGTATTTTGTGCTCTTTTTTAATGAATTGTGGAAGGGCAGACAAGTGTTTGGGTACTATTCATTTTGCTTGCTATATAAGTTAGAGTTCTGGCTTAAGTAGAAGAGTGATCCATTGAATGGAGTATGGACTTAACAATGATTATGAACTGGGAACTGGTTTTGATCTTAATAAAAGATTAGTGGTTTTAATGACTGTGTCATTATTCTAATGATGAAATTAAGATGGCCATTCATTGTCTCGTAATAGTTAAATTATTTCCTCATATTCTTTTTGTTATTTTTATTCTTACCTTTTTCTTCCAAAAGCAAAAAAAAAAAAGTGAAAAAGGGCTTTAGATGCACTTAAAAATATGATATATTTTTAGGATTCAACTTTATTTTTAGCAACTTTAGGGGAACAAAGAGTAAATGATAAATAACTAATGACCAAATACAATATCTGATTAGTTTTAAGATTTCTTAAACTCGATTTTCTATATTTAGTGGAAAGAAATTCCATGTCTCATGGAATAGTATATTGTCTGAAATGTCTATTGCTTAATTGACAACTTTTCTGGTATGTGCAATGGTTATTCTTTCAGGCAGGAGGCTTACATTTAGGATCTGACTTTGGCAACAAAGTTCGAGGTTCAATGCAGGCAGATAGAGGATCTCCTTGGATGTCAAGCCAACCAGATAATTCAACAATAACACAGCTTCAAGGTCCCTCATCGTTGGTTCCCAGTCAGATGGGTCCCGGAAATCAGGCTCCTCGTGCTGCATCGGTGATTATCCAAACATTGGTTTTCATATAAGCAAAGATTATTTATAGATCGCTGAAGCTGATGTATTAACTGGTTCGTTTTTCTGTTGGATCATTGTAGTTGACTCCTGAGATGGAGAAAGCACTACTTCAGCAGGTAATGAGCCTCACTCCAGAACAGATTAATCTCTTGCCTCCAGAGCAAAGGAATCAAGTACTTCAGCTCCAGCAGATTCTTCGCCAATGAGAAGGTTTAATAGCAGCAGATCATGAGCTGCACTTCAGAACAGGTTAATCACTTCCCCTTGCTATTGCACCTGCAGAACTGTTTGATCGATTTGATGTGATAAAGCTAGCAGATTCAGCATTTGCTTCGGAGGGTTATAGGGACTAGTTTCATACCAGGCTCCTTTGCGAGCTCGGTAATTTGTTTGTAGGCCTATAGAAAGGTTTTTAAACTCTAGCCTTGTCATGGAGCGGATTCTCAGGCTCATGAATGTAATAAGAAGTGTTGTAAGTTGCAGATTCAGTGTTGTCCCTTTTGGTTTCTCTATCCCGGGTGTCTGTTTGGCTTAAGTAGGTGAAAAACAAAGTTGACACTAAAACTTGGTAGAAAGTTAAAGTGCCTCATTATGTAGATTATCCAAGCGTATTATTTGGTTTCGGACAGGTTGTTTATGGTCGGTTAATCGTATTGTTTAGGCTAAACAGTTTGTTAATCATTATAGTAGTTATTAAATTTTATTAATTGTAAGCTAATCTATCGGTTAACTATCAATCATCTTTTCAATGGTCCGGTTGATAAAAAAACTATTTAGTCTTAACGATTAGGTTAATTAATTTATAAAATATAGTGATTATATTAGTTAACGGTCAAGATATTAAAAAATAGTCCTTTTATAATTACATTTTTTCTTTGTTTTTACACCAAACATTTTTAAAAAAGGATATTGTATTTGTAGTGATTATTAAAATTAAAATGTCTTTAATATTAACTATTTAATTCAAAAATATTGTTCGTATTAAATTTAAAGTTGATAATATAAATTATAATGAAATAATTAAATAATTAAAGTTACAATTATTAACATTTATATCCCATAAAATTTTAAATATTTTATTACAATTACTAATCACTTTCTCTTCTTATCTTCCTTTTCTCTTTGACTTTGGGTTTCAAGGACCACCGGAGCTGCCGGGATGCTGAACCACCACTCTCTCAGTCTCCTCATCCATCTTTCCGTGCTGGCCTTTCTCGGAGGCGAATACCTCGTAAATGTCTCCAAGAACACCGCCATGAACATGTATTTACTAGGCACCAATGCCAGAATCAATGCTATAAACACCAGCACGGCTGCGAACCTCTCGCTTGCCTGGTCATCGTCACGGTGTCGGTGCATGCAGCTCAGTTAAAAGACAAGGGGAGAAGTGTAGGGACATAAACAAAGTAAAAGAGTACAACCTGTGGGAAAATAGAGAGCAGCAAGGCGCGGAACTTGAGAAGAGCAATGTTTCCATCCTGGATAAGCTGTTCAGCTTGAGATATTGCATTCTGAACAGCCAAAAGCTGCTCCATTGTGTTCATAGGAGGAGGTGCTATTACCTTGATTTCAACCAAAGACCTGCCTTGGGTGCAAAATCTCGTAACCACCATAAATGTCGCAATTAGGAGTAGAGCCGACGCAAAGGTATAACCCAGCCATCCCCTGAAATGGACAACAACCAACCAATTCCTATGATATGGAAACATGCTGAGATATCAACATAACTATATAGCTGTTTGCCTGTTTCCCCTGCACAGCTTCTTTCTTTGGCTGAGCTAAGTGCCTAAGCTGACAGTGAGAGACTCGAACGTTTACACTACTCAGCATCCTGATATCATGGAACTCCTCCAGCTCAACTGGTAGGATAACTTATCGCGAGTGCAGATGGATAAAACCATATATTGATGATTGTACAACCTCAACATAGTTCGAATCCAAAAAGAAAATGTTTGGAAATTCGAGAATGGTATTTTCTTTGTTGCATCATACTTGGCAAGAAAATCAATAATAAAGATTATTTATTTAATTTTGATTCGTGTCTTACCTGAAAATAATGTACGTGAAAATCAAACAGAACAACGAAGACTTCAGATGATCATCCCAATATACGAGCGAAAGAAGCCACTTCCCAAGCTCCATCACTGGAAGAAGTAACTCCTGCAAGTCGAAAAAGAAAAGTACTATGAGATGATAGTTCAAGTCCTGGAAGTTAAGACAAGAATCAGGAGAAAGAACAGAACATCAGAGACAGCATTAAGCTTCATAGTGACACTATCAAAACACTGTTCAAATCAATCGCTTCATTAACAAACACTGAATGATATTTTTCACGGCATCACTACAAAACAAATACAGACATGCAGTACTTAGCCATTTACATTGTCTCCCGAACACATTTAATAGGATAATCAAGACTTAACATATATATATATATATATATATATATATATATATATATATATAAAGTTAATCAAACTCACAATTTTAACTAAACTAATTTCAGTTGAACTACGAAAAGGATCAAAGAAAGGTTAAAAATTTTTAAACTCTAAAGCAATCAGTTGGATCTTCTGTGATACCTTCATAACAGCTACATTGGTGTCAATACCATCTACTTTAACCCCGTCGATCGTTTCTTGAGCTAGCACCATTTTTTTATAGTTTTCTCTAGACTCTTTAACTGCTCTCTCCAACAAACTAATCTCGCCCACAGCTAGTTCACCCACAAGCAGTCCAGCCTCACTGGGATTATTTGAACTTGAACCAAACATAAAACCTAAGTTCGAAACCATGGTTAAGGCTGAGATTGAGTACATGACACCGCTAGCCGCAACATTGTTACCCCGGTCTAATTCCCTTGAGCTTGACATATTTGCAAGAGTCTCCAGTATTAAATCTCCCCCGGGTAATTGGTCACGTAGGCTAAACATGAGAAGAGACCCAAAACGAACAGTACTTGAGGAACTAATTTCCTTAACAGCTTGCAAACGCAAAATTCCAAGAACAGCTTTAGAAAGTGCATCATCCTTTTCAATCCCAGTAACATTGAACTTATTTATAAATCTATGAACATATAAAATTTCCCGGATTATTGCAAGCCAGTAATCACGCCGAGTGTGCCCTTTAAGTTCAGGAAACTCAATAATAGCTGGTTCTGATCTACAAGAGAAAATCCATACACAATCATATGATAAATCATGATTGATTCAAAACTAGAAAAATATCACAAAAATCATAAGGACAGTTACAGGAAGAAAAAAAATGAAATAAATATATGAACCATGCCTTACAAGGAAATTGATTTGTACAAGACTGCCTTATCAAAAAGTCGAGTGCCCCATGGTCCAGTGAGCTCAGGTTTAACAATTTGTTTTAGATCATCTGATAAGTCGTATCTTTTGGGTTTATCATACGATACAACTCGGAGGGCTTCAAAGTACAATGCATGATCTGTCAGTATTAATCGACCTGAAGACATGCAAGAACAATCTCAGAACAAGCAAAATATTGCACCATATGGTAATCAACAATCAAAGCTGTTAACAAAAACAAAGGAAAGAAAAAAGTATGGTCGAAGTAATGAATGTCACCAATCAACAAAGATATGATGATATACTAGTTTATCGAATAAAAAGTTTGATATTCATCAACTTACCTGGCCATGTTGATATCCCAACATGCTCAAGTACTGGTTGAGTAGTGACTGTTCCATCCACCTCAAGTATCTTTTCTCCTCTTGATGATCGAACAGCAGACAGAAGAGATGAATCTGATTGGCTCTTCATCTTTTTAATTGCTCTACACAGATCAAATTGTTTGATGTTGAATTTAGATATGCAGATTTGCCATATGTAGATACTGTCATAAATTACTAGACCTTTTGTCAATTATAAACTTCTTTAGATGAACTTAAAAACTAAAATCCCAAACAAGATGTAATCAGCATTGGAAAGGGATTGAAACTTTGACAAATCTGCAACTCCTTTTCTCACAAAATTTTCAGTAATGGGTGAGGACTATTAGGTAGTAGTACCCATAGTTGAACTGGCCAAACTATTTTGAATTCCATATAATGTGGTTCTATAAATTGTTTACTTCTTTATAAAGACTATCAGTTCAAGGCATTTGGTCTTCTCACTCTTCCTCTAATGATCGATCGCAATCGACACACCCTTCAATCTTGTTTCGAGAATTTATCTTAGGATTCCTCTTTTGGTTATATAAACCTTCAAGGATAAGAACTAAGTAATGCACAACTTTTTTCATCTTTGACCAGTAAAGTTTTGCATTAGAAACACATAAGTGGGTCAAAATAGAAACAAAGAGGGGCATGAAAGTATATAGGACATTGACAATGCAAAGGTCCATACCCCTCTAGTCCATTTAGGTACTTGTCATAGACAGAGAAATGAAGCCGGCCACCTGTTGAGATGGTAAGAACCTCAAAAAGATTTTCACAAATAATCACATTGGCAATGATTGGAACTGCAGGAGCTATCCTAGAGAAGGCTTCCATCCCAACTGACAGATCATCATCTAACTGCAAGCAAGACAAAATGATGACCATAAATTTTAGCATCAATTAGAGGGTTTAATGGAAAATTAAAGGCCCTAAACCATTTTCAAATACAAGAGAAGATGTTTAGTTACAGAAGATATAAGATCATTTGGCATTCTCACACAATGTAATGTAGCATGAAATCACAGATTGAAAGAAAGATGCACCCTCACCCCCAACACACACACACAGACAAACCACAATAAATAAAATATGAAACTTACATTAATTAAAGATTGACTGGCAGCTGCTGGGGCTTCCCAAGCAACCATCATGTCAAATGTAAGGCGTCGAAACTTTTTATCAGCCAGATGACCTATTACTTGAGAAGAAAGAGCAAGAGTCCTGAAACAGCAGTATTCCAAGAAGTTCCTCGCATACTGTGACTTATGCTTTATTGAATCAGATGCCTCAGCATTAAAGCTTTCCTGAAGCTCAATTGAAGTCGTTCCAAGGATTCTGCACGGTTTCATTTTTGTTAAGGATACTACATATGGCAGTCTAAAAGCAGGTTGCATTTTCCTTATTTGCATCTGTGTTGAATTATAATTTAGAAGCACATAGAAACCTAATCTAACAAAATCACATCCAACTAAGTTAGAAGTTGCAGAAGAAACAACCTACTTTGAGCATCGGCGCACAATGATATTCCCGAATGGAGAGAGCTCAGGTATCCAATTGTTTCCTGCAGATGGAGACCTCTCCATCTCCTCATATTCCTCTGCAAAGGAGCTTCGCCTGCTAAGTAACCAATTCAATGATCCTTCCCTTACCAAACCCTCAAGCATATTTCTTGTTCTGCTCGCAAACGCCATTTCTAGCTTTTTCCCTCAATTCATGCACACTGCAATGCAATCCATAAAAAAGTTTAAAAAGCAGGATTTCACGATAAAGGTTCCACCTTTAGCAATCTTTAAATGTATCCAATCGGCATTAACAAAACGATTCCTATAACAAGCCTAGTAACATATTTCTCCACCAACTTTAACTGGAAACCAATACCAAAAAAGAAACAAAAATACTCACAAGATTGTAAACATTTGCTAACAACTCCACAAATTTTATTAGAAATCCAATTTAAGCCTTTGAAAACCAATGACTTGAACTCCATTAACAATCTAATCCCAACTACTTAAATTAACCAAAGAAACGGGGAAAGAAGAAGAAAACACTTACCAGAAGAAGAAAATGTGAACCCTCAAACCCTTCTAAACCATAAAACAGTGCACAAGGAAATAACTGTTGATTCCTGCAACATATCAAGATCCCCGTCTGAGATTAACTTGGTTGAACAATTTTCCACCAACCCTTTCTTCCAAGAGCTAGATTCACAAGATTGTCTCAAGAAACAAGGGGTCCAAAACAACTTGTTTTTGAAGAAAATTCATTATTCTTTGATGGGTCCTAAAGAAATAAATGATACTCCAGTTAAGAATAAAAAGGGTAGAGTTGTGAAATACAGTAACTGGAACAAGGGGCAAGGAACTTTTTCTATTTGTCTAAAGACAGAAGCATTCGAGCAACTAATTTGAGACGAAAAAGAAAGCAGAGAGATGCGGAAGATTGGACTTCAGTCTAGAAATATCAACATCTAATCTAATACATTCCTATGTTGCAATAATGCCAAGAGAAGTCAACGTGTTATATTTTTATCGGAAAAATTATTATATAATCTCGATTTATATTAACGAAGATATTAATGTTTTTATATTTTTTAATATATATATTCATCTCATAGCGTATATTTAGGCTAATCTTGAGAAATATAAGGGGTTTAAGTTTATTTTTAGTATTATAGAGACGTTTCAAAAATAATTGAAAAAGTAGGCCAATTGCTACAGTAATAAAAGGACTTCGTCACCTTCTCTTGACGATGTTTTTTCTCTCTTCTTGAACCACGCCAAGAAGAGATGGTGAGGTACTGTTGATTTATTTAATTTATTCGGTTGAATGAGGAAGAGAGAGAAGATCTCGCCAAGAGAAAGTGGCGAGGTCCTTTATTATTGTAGCAGTTGACCTATTTCCTCAATTATTCCTCAAACTTTCTAAAACCTTAAAATTAATTTTAAACGACAATATTTTATAAATTTTTCCGTATATTTAAGGTCTTACGATTTATATATTTATATATCGGGTGTGAGACAGTTTCTCTTAATAATATTATATTTAAGATTAAATTTATATTTTTAAAAATATAATATATCCTATCAATATATAATTTGGTATTCAAATGGGCTTTTCTAAAAGCTAAAGTTGATGGGCTTCTACCTTTCTTGTTCAGCTTGAACAACAATATAAAAAAAAAATTTTGGTAGGCTTATATGGTGCATTTTAAAGTGGGCTCACAAAATTCATATTTTGAGGGCCCATTTTTATAACTATTGACGTCGATTCATTTATCGATTATTTTAAATTAAATATTATCAAAACTCATTATAAAAAGATTAAATTTATTAAATATTTTTAATGATTTCATAGCTTTTATATAAGTAGTCTATATCAAGATAGTCTTATAAAATCACATATATAAGCGTGAAGAATTACACACCTACGAAAAACTATCAGTTGCCTTTCTAGATCACTTACTAGCATCCCGAGATATATTGACTAAATTATTGATCTATAACGAGAAGCTAAGGTAGTGAATCACCAATTTTAACAAGTTCTGAATCCGTTCACCAACTTTTATTATTCTTTTCTCTTCTGTCATAAATTTGATTTGCTATTGTGAGAGGGGGAATACTTTACGTGTTGATACAAGTTCAAAACATGGGTAACTCAGTGATTCGTGCATGGTGAAGACCATACCAATTATCCATCCAACAGCTAAGGTAGTGGCACTTTCACTTCAGTGCTTGTCCTTTTATCTAAAACATGTTTCCTTACCACTTCAATCCCATAATGTCTATTCAAGTACATGTTTTGGTCGGGTAAGACATCTATGTCGATTTTACTTTAATTTAGATACAACTTAGAAGTCAGCATATTCACATTGAAGTTCATTAGCCAGGTTAGAGATGTAAAGCTAGGTTATTCGGGGTAGTTTCAGGTTAGGTCGAGTTAATGATCCGACTCGAGTTGAGTTTGTGTTAAAGTTAGGTTGATTCTAATTCAGACTTTGACTGGTCAATATCAGGTCAGGTTTAAAATAATTTGGGCCTGAATTGGTTCATTATTGGGTAAATTCGGATTCAAATGGACTTCATATCGAGTCGCTCTGAGTATCGAGTCAATTCAATTTGGGTCATGTTGATTTCAAATCAAGTTTAAACTAAGTATATCGTTTTCGATTAAAGTTTAAATATATTCAAGTATTCAGTACTTTCTCAAGTCACAACTTTCACAAATTTTATTTGCTTCTTAAAAATAATAACTATGAGAAATTATAACTCTCTCAGACCTCAAATATATATATTCAAGTAATTCAACCAATTTAGAATATAGGGTCAATTAACAAGTAGGGTGAATTATAGGTCAAGTAAAATCGAATGTCGTCTCATTTTAAGTTGGGTTATATTAAATACTTATCAAGTTAATTTTGATCTCAACTCAGATTTAGGTCAACATTAGGATGGACTCAAGTTAAATTCGGACCATCACCACCTCATGTAACACCCAATTCAAACTCGAATTGATTTTAGCTAGATTCAGATCGTTTACTTAAAAAAAACATATTAGATGTTAAGAATCCTTTATAAATTACAAGAAAGTGAAGCCAAAATGAGATATATTAAGTTACATAAAGTTAGACCAAATCCAAATGCAATGATCCTCTTTCTTACATGAAGCCAAACTGTCCCAAAACATGCTTCCTACCATAGAGGTAGTTGGAAGCAATATATTGTGCATGATCTTTTATTGTTTACTTCATCTTTATATAATGTTTCTGGTTGAGGAATTATACAATTGGATTTGCAGATCTTTGCCTACTTTTCCTTTCAACTCTTTTATACCAAAGGGTTTATAACATGGACGGACATATGATTTTATGTTAGAGAATGCGAAATTTTATATTTTAAAAGTTACATTAAAAAATTTTAAACTTTTAACCGATTCATGACATCAGGATTATCCAATTACAAATGAACCTTGGTAAAGCCTTTCTTCATAGTAGTTGGATCCTTGAAGTTGCCTCTCCCCATCTACCTAAAATGTGACCCTAAACCTACATGGAATTGTCCCTACAACCCCTATTGTTCATGCATGCTAGCTCCAACTTAGAAGCAAAAGACTTGGTCCAAAGGGGGGCCAAAGAAGAAAGATTTCTATTGGGAAAGAGTAACAAAAATGTCCTATGAAAGTAGCATTTAAAGAGGTCCTACAACCCACATTGCCCATCCTCTTAGGGGAACCCCATGGACCCATTTCAAGCTGTCTTCTTCCCTATTTCTTATGTGCATTGCATCTGCTCACCTTCTCATTAGTTCTACACTGCAAAAACAAAACCTAACTCCAAATAAATAACTAAATAGTTGTTTTCCTTCTCTACTCCAATCATTCAATTAATGAATTGGCAACATCCATTAGATTTTTGTGCATCCTTCTATTTTGTGGGATCCATTGGCTTTGCAAGTAGCCAAGTAGAAGAATATGTTGTCTCTGTCATGAAACTTAAGTGAGATGATAAGAGTTCTTTCTATCTTAACTAGTGATTGAGTGTTCAATTCTCGTCTTAGACATGTCACAACACGAAAACTTTTATCCAGTGTCTATCTCTATATCAACCAACAGAATCCGAAAGATTAATTACTGAACTTGCTCCGTTGAATACATTGAGAAACCAAAAAAATGTTCCCTTGGTGGCAACTAATTATGATAAGCGTTTTCTTACCAAATTCCATATGGTCAAAAGTTAAGGCAAGCAACATGGGGTGCTTCTTTCTGTGTGTTTTTCTTGTCTATATGTCAAGATTATATGCCTTTACTAAGCTTTTTCAAATGACATTGTGGGGGCTATAAACTTAAAACTAAATCAATATTTAGCCATCCTCATCTAAAAACTAGAACAAATTGAGTATGTTGGTAGAACTACACCAGCTTAAGTTTGATTAATTTATTATGGGATGCATGAAAACTGACGTTTGGTTAATTTATTATGGGATGCATGAAAACTGACGTTTGGTTCATTGGTCGGCCTTTATGTATCATTTCTTAATCAATTAACAGCTGAAGTTTGTCATTAAGTTGGTGTCTTAAATGCAAGTGAAGTCTATTCAGAAAGGAACTGATACAACCAAAGTTTTTGTTCATTTTAAGCTTATCGAAGTCTCAAAGGAGCGTTTGTAGAAGCTAGATTTTTTTACTATTTCGGAACGGACGTTTGAGGGGGGAAATGATGGATGAATGAACGTTTAGAGCCAAACGTGAATTGTTTGGGGTTGTTATTTCCGGTGAACTGGCGTTTCCCACCACCACCACCACCAAAAGGCAAAAGCACTTAGACCAAAAACAATACAGAACATGTGGTTTGTCAAGTTAAATGTATTTTTAATTTAAGTTGAAATTTACTTTTCAAAAGTTAAAATTTTTATATTTTGACGTTTGAAATTAACCAAATATTCATGAACAAAACAGCAGAAAAATTAAGGAAATACATACTTGTATGCTAATTTGTTTTAAATACTTAATATCATATTTCCATTAATGCTTTGTGGTGGGCAATAAATTACACAGTGTAAACTTTCACTTATACTAATCATCATGAAGTAGTGGGGTATATCATCTGATACTTGAACAAGTGTAGTGAAATAGAGCATTTTTATGATGTGTTTGTAGGAAAATTAGGACCATGGCAATGTTGAGTGGAAGCCAACTCCAACACATCCTTCTCTCATCGATCTTTCCAACTCCTTTGCTTCCTCTGCTTTTTCCCTCTGAAAAAGCACCTGCATTCTTTCCATGGCAGCTAACTCTGAGTTGAACTCATAATATGTGCTGGCTGCTGTTAGCTTCATTGAAAGAAACTGTAACATTCCCAAATGTAATTAGTTCAGTAAATTTGTAGCCGTCCGTCCTGCACATCCTACTAGACATGTCTTATGTCTTTTAGGAGGAGGGTAATATCTCATGATACATGCAAACAAACAAACTCACCTCAACCTGATGCTGCAAAGACTGCACATAATTGATTATCTCATCCAGCATTACTGCCATCCCCATTGTCTGCAGATTATCAAACACATGTGAAAATGGAGGAGAAAACTTGTTGGTTTTGTTACTTAATTTCAGTGCACCACTTGATTACCTTATAGCAGCCGGGAACAATATCTTGTAAGCATCTTAATCTGTCGTTTATTTTTCGTCTTCTGACCTGAATTATGCATGGTTTTGAATGAATTGGTATGGCATGGCTAAATGAATGGAAAATGAAGCTATATATATGATTGTACCCTTTCTGCCAAACTGTGACTATCCGTAGCTTCACCTCTTCTGGCCCTCACATGAACCACTTGCTTTGGTTTCTCCTCTTCCTTGGACATGACTTTACTCTTTGCTCTTTTCCCTCTTCCTGAATTCTGCACGTATGCGAACTTAAGTTATCGATAGCAAATACAAGGAAAATACAAAAACTGTATGGGAGTTTGATGTTTTGAGGGGTGCAACACTGCAACTATCCCTCTAGCACCCCTTGGTCCATCTGTGACTCTGTAACAATCATATATACCAAATTAAACGAGAAAAGAGACAAGCTTTCGACACATAATTCCCGATTTCCGAAACCTACCTGAGGAGATGATGAAAATGAGTTCAGACAACTACTCTTTGATGCATCCAATACTTTTCTCTTCTTGCCATTTCCCTGTAAACCTGTCAGGTTTTTAATCTCAGATGCTTGGTTACAGAAAGGCAAGAAGGTTTGGTAATTCAAGGCTGGATTATCCATGTTTAGCTCTGCAGGATCAATATCCAAGAAGGGAAATGGATGTGTAAAGCTCTGCAAGTCCATGGACAAAGCTTGATTGTGTTTGAATTGGATAGGAACTGAGATGGGACTAGTAGTTTTTATTTATAGAGTGGGATGGGAATTTTCTTTTTAAATTTGGAGTTTAAGAATAGAATAAGAGATTCATTTTTAGAGGACCACGTGGCAGTTTAGGCTTCTGTGATTTCTGCTCCCTGGTTGCCCATCCCATGTTTCAGCACAGCAGATAAGAGTTATATTTTCAATAATTGAATAAGCTTTTGGCCCCGGCTTCACTGTCCATGCTTCTTAAAGTTCTTTTACCTTACAGGTTTATTTTATTCAATGGATTAATGTTATGGACTATTATAAAAGACATTGTAAAAAAATTTATACCAACGTCTTAATTTTAGAGTTTATATGTTTAAAATTTAGGGTTTATAGTTAGAACTTAGGGTTTAAGTTTAGGGTTTAGGATAATATGATTAAAGATTTAGGTTTTAACAAATAAACCTTAAATTTAACCCCTAAACCTAAAATTTTATCAACTCTTAAATTCAAAACATTTACATTTAAATTTCTAAATCATAAACAAAATCCTTAAACCATAAAACTAAGGTTACGTTATGTTACCGATGATAATCTTATATTTCAAAATTACATTTTTCATGTATGATCGGAGAAGATTATAATTTTTAAGGGAGTTTAATATGTTTAAACGAGGATTAAATTGAATAGTTTATAAAAGTTGGATGGTAAGAGAAGAGAGAGAGTTTTTTTTTTTTTAATATACTGATGTGATTATAAGATAGAATTTAACTTTTTAATAAGACACGTATTTATAGGTGTTCAAACCTAAATCTCTTAAAATAAATATCATATTTTTTTATTATAACCATTTATTGTTAAGTTGTGTAAGAGAAATTATTTGTTTGTAGGTACTTCACCAGGTCTATGCATGTAAATGAATATTTTGGATGGCAGTGTGACAATAAATTACACTATCAATGAGATATTTTATTAAATCAAAAAATTTTAAGAAATTGAGAATTATATTATAAAAAATAAAAAAAAATTAAGATTTTTTAAAATGAAAATTTTGGGTATTTAAAAAACAAATCAGTATCACATGTTGGTTAATAAAAAATTTTAACACCCTTTAACGATCAAGTACCTAAAATTACGATAATGTAAACTTTAAACATTTAATTTTAAAAAAAAATACTCTAAACATCTAAAGTTTAAAAAATATATACTTTAAGTACTTATTCTTCAATTAAGCCTTATTTATAGTACGAGAATAAAACAACATTAAACGAAGCCTTTAAACATTTAAAATTAAATATAGAGGTTATATCATTATTTAATTATTTATCAGTTGAAAATTTTAACATTCTGTGTATTATTATCTTAATTTTTTTTCTTTATTTTCATACTCAACTTTCACTTGATAACTTTTTTATTATTGTTTAACATTAAATGTTATGTCCTGCGAAACAAAATGAAAAATCTTACAATCCTCGATCTGAACATCCCCAACTGTTATTGAATACTTTCTATAATTGTCACCGTCAGCTCGAGCAGTATACCGACAATCGATATGTTCCGAACTAGAATCTCGAGTCCAACCCTCAGAGCCAACACTGATGAGGCAACCAAAATTATAATTTCTGCAAGTGAAGTGACATTGTTAGTACTATAATGTTTTATTTTTATTTACTAAAATATTATCTAGTCTTGCGGATAAGTTAATTGCTTTCAAGAACTACATAGCTTGACCCGGCGGTTAAGTGTTAACAGAGGTTCTGGTGATTATTTTAGAATAAAAATGTAACATCAGTGACCAATCTGTTGGTGACCAAAACAGAAACTTGGTAATAGTTGGGGTACTAAATATGTTGTTTACCATAATGTTTCCAACAGTTTAAATGGTTCATAGGATTTCAAACAACAAAAGTCAGCAATATGTTATAGCTTGTTGTCGGATTTCCAAGACCAATTCACAACAAATTATGTGGTGAACTAGTGGCTTACCATGTGGAATTTTCCCAGTGAAGGTAACCACCATGGCCGATGGCATTCGTGAACTTGTAAACAGCTCCGAGACCTAGTCACGAGAAATCAAACACGGTCAGATGTCGAATTCATTATCATAACTTCAGAAGTATGGTATAATACCTTCATATCCTTCAAGAACTGGATCTTCAGACAAGAGAAGGGGAGTATCCAAATCAATAAATCTGCACAAGATGTCTTCAGGTTAAAACTTGAAACAAGTGATCAGACTTATAAAACCGAAGAAAAGTCGCATTTTCGAGAGCTACGGTCGCCATTACTTTAACAAGAATGATGACACTCACTTGAAACATCCGAGGCCAGCAGCAAGATGACCTGCGAAGCCCATGGCCAACCTAGTTTCCACCATGCCACCAATCATGAGGTCTAGTCCTGATGCCCTGGCTAAATCAATAATTTCAAGAGCACCAAGGACTCCAACTTTAGCAAGCTTAATGTTTACAACATCTGCAAATTCTCCCTGCACTATTTTCTTAACATCAGCTAAATTTCGACTACTCTCGTCTGCAGCTACAGATACCCCGTATTTGCTTTTTGCGAAATGACTAACACAACCAAGACCTTCCCAATCATCTCTATGAACTGGCTGCTCAAAAAGAACAGGAGTCACTCCCATTTCTGCCATGAAAAGAAAAGGACAAGGCTTAAGATTTCCAAAAATGAAATCGGAGTTCTGAAATGTTGATCATAATAGAGCATGTTACAAATATCTAAATTTGTTATCATGCAAAAGCAAATAATTTGCTGCTTTGTGCTTGTTTTGCCATAGCCAGTACACATTTTGCATAATCTAACTTTTTTTTTCCTTTTATACTGTACCATGTAATTTTTCAAGAACTTCAATAGCCTCCTCTGGTCTATATCCCTCATTAGCATCCAGAACGAATGAACAATCAGGGTGAGCAACGCGTATTGCTTGTAAAACTTCGATGTCAGCTTTCAGGTTCTTTCCCACCTTAAGCTTCAAAGTTTTGAATCCTTGTTTGTGATACTTTGAAGCTAATTCAGCAGCTTCGGCTGGGGAAACAATGGGAATCTGCAGATATAAAAGGCTGAAGTGACAGATAGAAACTGACAATTCTTGAAGAGACGATCAACTAAAGTAAGCGATTTCCGCAAATTTTTAACTGTTCTCTTGAAAGATGAAAGGGAAAGTAAACTGAAAATGATGAAGGGAAAGAAACTGAACTGTAATATCTGTGGTTATTGTATTTGAAGCTCCGCCGAATAGTCTCCATAGAGGTACACCAATGCTCTTAGCAGCTGCATCGATCAATGCCATCTCAACTCCTGCCCTAACCTTCAGTTGCAAGAACAGTCTAATGAAACACATAAAAAGCATCCCATTACAAGAATCAAATGAAACAGAATGTAGGAAAACTATAATCTTCCGGTAAACTGTTTGAACAGTACATGAGAGATGCTAAACCCTCTAGGCCAAGGAAACTAATAACTGAACTGAGATATAAAGTGTCTGTGTTCGTCGTCCATAGACCTCGGCTTCAAGTGCAACAATGGCCAATGAGGGGGGAAAGCCTTCGATGCATAAGACTTCAAAGAAGAAACTGAAAATCAAAATGTGTATGTTTGACAAGCTCACGTGCTCACTCTCACTGTCTCTATCTCATACCATTTCCCTAACTTGTTGCATGAACACTCTAACAGGGGAAGAACCCTTTCATGTACAAGAACTAAAATATGGGATTGAAAGTAATCATCCATCTGTGGCCATAAAAATATAATCTATTTTGACCAAAAAACAAAAAGCACACATGTTTCAGATGTTTAGAGGCAATGTGCAGCCAGCAACAAGTCATTATGTCCTAAAGTAAGTCATGCATACATGTGGTGAGGCCGACTACTACACATTTTATTGACATATAATGAGCCCATTACTAGTAGAAAACGCCTGCTCAGTTGAAACTGCTTGTATACTAAACTGAAATACCATCTTTAAATTCTTCAAAGCGCTAAAAGCTTAATATATAAGCAACAGCGGATCACAGAGTTCCGAAAACCTTCCACCGTTCCACAAGGGAGGGAATAATAAGGAAGGATCAAGCAAGTAAAGTAAGCCAACAGCATTTCTAGTATTTCGTTGGGTATGGAAGTTAGCAGTTGCTTATTACTTAGATTGCCACTATACCTGATAAACACTTTCTCACCTAACATGGTGTAGAAAATTTTGATCATCCAAGTTATTAAGCAGTTAAAATCCAAATAACTATTTACCTATGTCACCTGAATCTTCACTCAAATTTTGTTTGTTTTGGTCAATAACCCAAAACCATAGAGGACTAGACCAGGGATGGACTTAAGAAGTGTTGGGACAGTTGCAACTCTTAAAAGTTCTAAATTATACTGTACATTTTTAATATAACTTCCTAATAGTTGAAACCCCTGAACTAGGAGACAAAAGAAAACACCCCAGTACTCCATAACAGGAAAAAGAAACAAACTCACTGAAGCAAACTGATGCCCAGGCAAAAGATCACTAATCCCCCTCAGTACATCCCCAAGAGTCATGAAAGAGCAAGTCTTGAGCATCTGGCAGGCCTCCTTGGCTTTAGCCATGGCAGTAGGTTGATCCTCTGCCGTAACAAAAGGCAGAATCGGAGCCTCACCCCAACCAACACATCCATTTTTCAGCTCAATCCTGATGGCCACGTTCTCCACCTTGTCAAGCCTGGAAGTGGCTATGGTAAACGGAGCAATTAAAGGTACATTTAGAGGCCTGTTCTCAGCTTTATGAATTTCCACCATGAAAGTTTCCAACAGATTCTTGAACCCACCAGAAGAAGGAACTTGGACTTGCATTGAATTTTTTACATACGGATTGCAAATGGGCAGCTGGAATTTGAGGGGTTTTAAAGGAGAAAAAGAAAACGCTGATTGAGAAAACATTTGCTGGGGTTTAAAAGTAGAAAAAGAAAACCCTGAAATTTTTGGTTGTGAGAAAGTGATGTGAAGAGCAGCTGTCATAACCATAACTATAACAATGGCTGATGATTGTTTCAAAAAGGATTTTGTTTGATCTATTTAGAATATTCAAAAGCTGAAATTATTTTACATTCAACATGACAGTTTCCGTTACGTTGCCACCTTGGACAGATTCGGCAGTTCTTGCCGGCCACCTTATTTATTTATTTATTTAAAATAAAAAAAGAATCATCTTCAGCCTGACATGTTGACTGAACTAGTTCTTTCATTGACAAGAGCTCAGATGCCTTTATCTACGATTCTTAGATTGATGCTGGAAAAGGGAATAATAGCCCCGAACTTACTTTTATGTATCAGGTATGTGGGTATTCTTCTCTGGAAATGTATCATGATATTACCATTCTAAGGGGTGACATGAAGAGGCTCATGGAGATTATGACCTTAACTATGAGTAGTGATTTGTATGAGATTTTGCTACTCAACTTTCTTCTAGGTGGTTAATTTGAAAGAGTGATGGAGGTCATTGGTTACATGAACAAGTGACAAGGTAAGAATCTTTATAGGAGCTTAAAAGCATTGGAAGTTAGAAATGAGGCTCAAGGTAAGAGGCTTGAGCATGTTCAGGCTTGTAAGAAATGGGATTGCATTAACTGAATGTTTTCAAGCATGTTGGGAATTTAATGCATTCTTTTAGTGTTAATATTTGACCTTTGACTTCCCGTGAAAGCCAAAGTTGGGAAGACCTTTGGTCTTCACGAACCTCTTGGTTCCATGCAGGGCCAGGGCGAGGTACATGCGGCGTTGTGTGGAGTCTTGTCCGGTTTAAATTCCCTTCGGTCCACACGAGCCTCTTGGTATTCCTGAAACTGGAAGTGGAAGAATAGGGTGAGTGTGCACCCAAGGTTTCCCTTCCGGGGACACTCCAACCAAATATATAAAAAAATTAGAATGTAAACAGAGTTGTTGCCGATCTCTAGAGATCAAAATGTCCATGTATGCTCACATGGGTATTGTGCCAGCCAATGCCCCCTGCACTACACCATATTGCTTCTTGTTAATAGCACCAATCTTGAAAAATAAGGAAATACAATATCACATAACAGACTTCCATCCGTTATACACTTAGAGCCTAGTGGAATGTTTTCATTGGAACTAGTTTCTTTTATCATCTGTTGAATAATGGAGTGAAAACTATAACAAAGAAAAACTTTGGATAACAAGATTTAGATGCCAAATTAAGTAAAATGATATACTTCAGGGGTCAAATTATGCATTCGACCATTTCAATATCTAACCAGTTAAAAATTATAAAAGAGAAAGGACAGAACAAATACAGCCAGGTTCAACTACATATTTTGTATTGCTTTTGGTCCCAAAATAACTTTTAAACCCAGAGAACTTCTCAAAAGCAATAAAGAACAAATTAAAGAACAAAACCTAAATGTTTGATGAAACAAGAAGTGCTTTGAGTCTGCCAATGAACCATTCGCAAACATCAACACAATCCAAATGACAAGCTAGAGCGGTATACAAACTTTTCTATAAACCACCTAATTAATGGAATGTCCTAAAATCACTAATTTTAAAGATTTAAGGTATAATGATAGATTTAATTCCTCGAAAACGGAGCAAGGAACAACACTATAAAGAGAAGAAAATGACAAACATTACCTCAAGATTTCATTGTATCGAATTCAAAAGAATGAAGGGGTTGAATCAGGGTTTAAAAGGGAAGAAACAAAGCTGGGATGAACATAATCCAATTAATTCAAACTTAACAGTAGTCAGTGAAAAGACTTAAGGATTAAATATATTAACTTAACAAGACAAAATAAAATAAATAGGTCAGCACCTCAATATCCAACCACATAAAAGATAAACAGAAAATCCTTCGACAACTGAAACAAAACCATAAAAAGCATTGGAACTCAAGCCATGCAAGGCAAGTGTATCTAGTAACGACCAATACCCCAAACTCTGACAACACCATCAGTGTACCCGCTAAACAAGGTGCTTCCATCCGCACTCCAGTTCAAGCATGTGCAGTATATGTCCTACAATATCCACCACATTAAAACAATGAACATATTTCCATCATTATCCTAACTAAGAATACAAATTAATGAACTATTAAACAAAATTCTGCATGAGAGATAACAAATAAATCAACCCCAGAATTATGCAAATCATTTTCTAAAAGTGGCACATAACATCTTGAGACAGAAGCAGATCCTTAGTACAAATTCTTCCATGTCTAGCTTCGAGCAATACTATAGCATAGCATAACATGTATTGAAACAATAATCCTCATATGAATGAAACATAATTTTTTTGTGATTTAACAAGTAGATACTGCGATGGGTAAAGAGAAAAAAAACTCCAGAATAGCATTCTGCAAACAAGATAAAGCCGAGTAGTTACATGCTTGAGAAACAATATTATAAATATGGTAAAGTGGATATGTACCAGGTAACAGAACTACTTGTCTTAATAAACAAAATCATGGCAAAATGGTATTGATGAGCAGCAAAGCCTAATTCTCATCTATGAGTCATATTCAGTTCAGATTTCAGAACATAAAAATCAATAATACCCATCGCCAACATCGTATAAAAACCAGTAATATCCAATTGTTAATCAATTGTGTTCGTCCCAAAAAAATCGATTTAGAGGAAATCAACTTAATATATAGCAGTAAGGATAAGAAAGCATTAATACCTTCTTCTTGTTTCCGGTGTCAGAGACATCAGACTTCTCAGCCTCAGCCTTAAGATCAACCTTCAAGTCCTCCACAATGCTCTTGCTCTCCAAATCCCAGATCTTGATACTGTTCTCGGTAGCAGCGCAGAGCCAGTACCTGTTAGGACTAAAGCAAAGTGAATGAATGACCGAACCCGCATCAAGACTGTAAAGCTTCTTCCCTTCAGCCAAATCCCACAACAGAACCACTCCATCTTTCCCGCCACTGGCACACAAAGACCCATCAGGAGAAACAGCCACTGTGTTCACATAACCGGTGTGTCCGGCTAATGTGTTGCGAAGCTTGCAGTTAGACAAGTTCCAAACTTTAACAGTTTTGTCCCACGAAGCTGAAACAATGGTGGGTTGGAGAGTATTTGGGCTGAAACGAACGCAGCTAACCCATTCGGTATGACCGTCACCTTCTTGAATTGTGTATTTGCATTCTCCGAGCGTATTCCAAAGCTTGATAGTCCGATCGCGAGAAGCTGAAACAATCTGACGGTTATCGATGGAAAACGCAACAGAAAGAACATCTTTGGTGTGGCCGACAAAGCGACGCGTGGAGTCTCCGGTGTTTAAGTCCCAGAGACGAAGCTCGCCGTCCCAGGAACCGGAGAGCGCGAACTGAGAATCAGAAGAGAGGACAACGTCTTGGACGAAGTGAGAGTGACCGGTGAGACGACGACGAGCGACGCCGTAATTCTTTTCGTCCTTTGTTAATTGCCAAAGGATGATGGATTTGTCGCGTGAAGAGGTGACGATCATGTCGGAGTTATCGATGGGAGTGGCGATGGCGGTGACCATGTCTGTGTGGGAGCGCATGGTTCCACGTAGAACTAATGCTTCACCGGCCATTTTGCAAGGAGTTTGGGAGTCGACGACGGCTATTAGGGATTTCAAGGGAAAATGTGAGAATGAAGGGTTCCAAAGCGGCTAAGGTGAATGACAAGTATATATAGTTCGGCTTTATAGCAAATTAGGGTTTTGGAAATAAACTATTGAGTAAATTGCACTATTAGTCCCTTAACGTTTAAGATTCGTGCAATATGGTCGTCAAATTTTAAAACTTACAATAGAACTATTAAATTTGTAATTCGATTTCGGCCACTGTCATCCAACCCCGCCCTGAATTTTTTAAATTTTATATATTTATCCTTAATTTTTATAATATTTATGAATTAGTTTTTAAGTTTTTTAATATTTAAAGTTTATGTTCACTCTGAGATTTCTAAATTTTATATATATTCACTCTCAAATAAATTTTTGGATCTTCCGCTGCGACCAAACACATGAGATAACTTGCAATAATTATCATTCTGTTTCCAAAAAAACTGCATAGCACATATGAGCTGCCACAATTCAGATACACTATGAACAGTTTTGAAAGACCAAAGTGGCCTGCATCATCACCATGAAAGCAAGAGGACAATACATCAAAATAACACAGACAAAACAAAAAGAAATCATTGACTTGAAAATGTTTTAGAGCCTGGAAAATGAATCCATTCCAGCTGAATTTCCACTTCACCACACTCTACATTTCCTAATCTGATGACAAGATCTTGTAAGATCTTCCCGTCCTTCAAGTATATCAAACTCTCCTCCGCCAAGCAGTTGCTGCAGCTCGGTTGCAATCTTGACAGCACGGTTCCATTAGGGATTTCCTCCAAATTGGTATGCTGTTTCAAAGCTTCTATATATGACTTAACCTCAAATTCTGCATTCCCCATTTTGTCATCCTTGGTAAATGTGTCATGGTCATACACAGTCTGAGTTCATGCACAAACAAACCAATACCGTACGGGTCAAGTTATCGTATACAGTAAAGGAATTGAGTTTCCTTCATGACCAAGACACGTACCAGTGTGATTGGGATATTAGGGTCTGTTACAGATAGAGTTAACTCGTCATTCCACTCAGGGTTTAAATCCCTCTTGATCATACGAGTCTTCAATCTCTGCAACACATAGTTAAATGACGTTAGTATCTTCATCATTGTCATTAACGTGAAAAATTATAGATTGAGAAAGAAAATAGACCTGCTTCCCCATCTTCACAACAACGTACGGGTCACTGCTTCGGGCGTCACGAATGGCAAGGTTTACTCCTCGATTGACATGGATTCGGAGAAGACCCATTAGATTGTCCATCAAAGACTCTGTGGATTCACCATTGCTGTCTTCTTTTGTATAGCCTACCATCAAGTTGTTCATTCTTGCTCTTAATCTCCTCCTCCTTTGTACAGCCAGCTGAAAAAGGTTTCTCGTTTCCTTCTCCACCTCTATAAAAATAGATTACATATAAATAATAACAAAAGAAAGAAGATCAATAATCAAGGATTTAAATTACAGTTTTATTCACATTTTCGATTGCATTAATTATGTTATTATGAATATAACGATTACGGATATCATTGTCTCGAACAATACCAAAACTGCTATATAACAAGTTATAATTGTCATATACTACTATTTAAATTCTTGACGATGATAAAGAAGAAGACATTACTCATCATGTTGGTAGGATCCACCCAATATCGCTTTGATCGATAGGAAACGAAAAACTTTTTCGCCGGGATGTAGCTCGGAGCAATAGAGGTTGGATGGTGAACCGACGATGTCTAGAGAAGGGGAGGTAGTGTTTATATGCCAAGAGTATGACCGAGAGTTGCGACCAAATGATTGGAGGGGAATTAGTCCTCCGATTATTCTTCCTCTTCACTTATTTCTTTTTTTTTAATAAATTTCTTTTCAATTTTTAATTGTTTTTATGTATTTATATTTATATAATCTCATTTTATTTTATTTTTTTGGGTTAAGGACATGTGAATTTTATTATCTTAGTTAAATTTGAAGTGCTTGTCCTTTTTACTGTTTTTCTTTGCATTTTATGTCATTCATCCTTAAGTAAATTGTATTGGTTTAGTTTAGTTTCAGCTGTTACTACCCAAAAGGTGAGCATGTGCAGGAGATTTTAGAAGGTAATGAGGGCTGTGAACCTGAAGCACGATCTCCTTGTAAGGCATCAACCACAGTAATGGAAACAGAACTATCTCTATGGCCAAGGGGTTCTAAGGTGACTGATGCCGAAGCAGATGAAGCAGAACAACATGCATCAACGAGTACAGATACTCCTGCTATAAATAGTGCAGATACAGATGCAACAGTAGAATTTGATTTGAATGAAGGTTTTAATGTGCATGAGGGGAAATTCGGGGAAATGAAAAACTTAACAATACCAGGATGTTCAGCTCCTGCCCTTTTATCTAGCCCACTTCCTTTCCCTGTTTCCTCTATATGATTCTAGTGGCCTTCCCACTTCAGTTGCTGTTGCTGTTGGTGCAAAGGGGCTCTTTGTTCCTCCAGATGACCTATAAAGGGGCAGATGGCTGGAAGGGGTCAGCACACCAGATCTTACAAATAATCATGATTTAACGTGTAGGTTCATGGGTTCTACTCCCATTCACTCCTCTAGTGGACTTGATCTTGATTTGAACAGAGTTGATGAGCCTGCCAATATGCCTAATCACACAGTTGGGACTTGGGAATAATCATATACTTGAAGTCTTTACACGACCTGTATCATCATCCTTAACAGGTGGTGTTACTGTTATTAATGCCGAGACAAGGTTGCACAGAGACAAAATAATTTCGATCGATTTGTGTCGCACACTTGATTCTAGTGGATGAGTCTCCTAACAGAGAATTTTTACATATATGAGGTTTTGAATTCTTACTTTAGTATCAAACTAGTTTTGAATTCTTACTTTAGTATTAAATGTGACAAGAAACCAATTCTCTATAAGCATGTGGAAGTGAATTCAAATAATGTTTGCCAAATATAAAACATAAAGCTCAAAATCTGCATGCCATGCAAAGAAAGAATCACAAAAGATATTCACATTAATACATCTCAGATATTGTTTAATTTGCTGGACATTTAAGGATATCTTGAATGCTGCAAATGCCCGTTTCTCAGTGCGGCGCAAAAGGCGTTCAGCGTCTTCTTCTGCTTCCACCTGCTCCTTGAGATAAAGCAAATCATCACTATCCAAAGCTGCAGAAATAAAACATGATAATGTGTAGATTTACCAAAAGAAAAGTACATCTCAAGATGTAGGGACAGAGAGAAAAGCTACCGCCCCGCCCATGTAGGTAGCCTCCACGTTCTCCAGCAACCTCTTGCATCTGCTTGTATCAGAAGCCCAATGGGAGAAGCCAAGTTCCCTGCCAGGGCATGTTATCAGAAAACTACAATTTTTGTATTTATAGCAAGAAATTGATGTCAGCCAAATTTAATTGCATAAGTAAATTGTTAGAAGTATAGCATAAAGCACCACTCCTTCCACTACTAGTCCTAGCGCTATTAAAGATACGATACACGTTACTATTCATTTTCTTTGAAGTACTAGAATCACATATTCAACTGCCATGAGCATACAGATTCAATCCCCATAATATATGGGGGAACTTGGAAAAAAATTTAAAATACCCTTTTAGATGCATAGTCATATTCAATACTCACCAAAGTTCAGATCACATAAGGTATAATATGGAATGGTACAACTCTATTAATCAAAATAATACAGAAACAACTTGTAAGAACACTCAAGTACCTTCAATCGAATTTCTAACAGAACCTTGAACTTTAAATGATACAATTGGCATTAGCAGCAAAAGAAAGTTTGAGATCATTGAAGTGATTGGATCGAATTACCATTAAATATAGCCAGTAGCCACAAATGAAAGACCTAGCGAAGTCATGAATTTTAAGGCGATGCCTGTTTCACATGCTTAAGGGAAATACAAAACATTTTTTTTTCTGAAACAGTTTGAAGGTTTTTATTCTCTGGATGAAACTATTGAAAATATTATGTTATTGCTATTGCCAAACCTCTTTATCCACAACCAGCACCCTAATATCAATAATCCTCTACATCAAAACCCAACAAACTACCATCAGATCATCAAAGTACTCGAGCGTTTATAAAAATATGCTAAAGCTACCGTTGAAGCATGCCCTTTTATAATCAACAAATTTTCATCATCACCAAAGCCAAGTTGGACAAAAAAAATTGAACAAATGAATCACAGCTTATAAAAGCTCACAAGATCAGTTGCTAGCAAGTATTGAAAATGGAAATATAAAATAGTTGACATGGTGGATGCGTGCAAAAGTTGGATTGTTACATATTGAGCTTCGAACCACAAAACACTGCAACAAGAGAAGTAGTTCTTTAAGAAGATGAATGAAAGATGGTAATGGAGGGAAAAGAGGGAAGTAGAGAACATGGAAAAGGAAGGGAAATCGTAGGCAGAGTAAAGGAATATGAAAAAAAAGGAGAGAACTGTTGGGGGGAATGCTTTGGGTTGTGTGTGTCAGGGTGCCATATGTCTTTGATGACACCAACAGATTGGATAGTTTTCTCTCATTCCAAAAGCATCTTGTGGGATAAAAATAAAGACAATTCCCAATCTATTAGATTGTTCAATCAATTTTCTTCCATAACGTCGAGAAACTGAGATAAACTAATTCCATTAAAAATGCAGATTCCATTAAAAACAAACGAAACAGTGCTAAGAGAATGGCGAACTCAGATCCGAATAACAACGATTCCATAAAACCAGGAAAAAAAGAATCAAATTCATGAGAGAAAAAACATGGGAGAGGCGACGCTCTAACCTTGGCAACCATACGCTGGAAAGCAATATCTTCATCGTCCAGTTTATCCTTTCCTTTCCCCCATTTTTTATCTGCAATTAAGCCTTTTTATCAAGAAGAAGAAGAATAGATCAGTAGGTCTCCCATTAAAGTTCCGATTTTCATACTTGCCTTTGGGGTCGCTCAGATTGGTGTATTCACGAACTTCTCTCCCCGACATATCTAAAAAAAAACACAGCAAATCACGAGGAGAAAAAATGGAGGATTTTAAAACCGAAAACCTAATTGAAAATTGTTGATGTAAAAAACGGCATGTTTTTAAAAAATAATTATATTAATTTTTTTATAAAATTGTAAAAATTTTAGTATGGAATTTATATATATATATATTATTTTTTATAAAAAAAATAAAAATTTTAGTATAAATTGAATATTTTAAATATATATATATATATAAATTTTTTGATATATATCGAATTTTGGTATATATAGATTTTTTATAAAAATTTTAGTATATATAAAAATTTTAATACAAAATACTTATAAATTTTATAAAAATTTTAATATAAACATTTTTAATTATTTTTAAGTAATTTAAGGAAGAATTATTAAAATATTGTGATTGGAAACTTTATTTCCAAAAATGGTTCACACATCATTCTTTCCTATGGTTTACTGTAACGTTCAGAAAGCCTCATACATACAACCCGTCTTTGAACAGTGATTCAAATAAAAAATAATATTTCGACAAAGGCCTCATGCATACAACCCGGCTTTGAATAGTGACTTTAAAGTAGATGTATTTTTTTATTCGAATCACTGTTCAAAGCCGAGTTGTATTCATGCGGCCTTTGCCAAAATATTATTTTTTATTTGAATCACTGTTCAAAGACGAGTTGTATGCATGAGGCCTTTTGAACGCTACAATAAACCATAATATTGTAAGAAATAATGATATGTGAACTATATTTTTAAAATAAAGCTTCCAATCACAATATTTTAATAATTCCTTTTTTTTTTTAAACCCACTTCTTCATCATTGTTAATTTAATCAATTTAAAAATAATCAAATTAATAAAGTTTAGTTAATTTAATCAATTTCTTAATTAATTAAAATCAAATATTGTTCCTGAATGAAATGAGATAAATAAAGCAAAGCCTGAATCACACACATCATATGAGACAGAAAAGAAAAGGGTGAAATGGGAGCCGTTTGCCTGGCCAACTCTTGCTCCTCCGCTATGGTATCCAAACCCTTTTTCATTGCCTGTGCTTCCGTTCTCATTTCCTTTCACTTCCATAATCTGCAATCATATGTTTTGTGTTCTGTTGGCAGTGGACTTGGAAGAAACGTTCGTCGTTTTCTTTGAACTCCAATGCGAATTTCTGCAACAGGAGGGTTGTTAAAGCGTTTTTCTTTGACCCAAATCAAGTACCCATACTCAATCAAGCTGTTAAGGTCAACTCAACATTCTTTTCTTTTAATTACTTGAGAATTTCGTTTGTTTAGGGTTCATACGTCTGGTGTGTTCTTGTCCTTTCTCGGTGTTTGAAGTTTGACCTGATTTTGGATTCTACAGCTAAACCAAGATATTCGCTTTCTCTTTTCATTGGAATGAATTTTGAGGTTTTGAATATCCCAAAGTACTAATTCAGTTTGCTGTTCAGTTTTATGCGAGTTGAATCTTGTTTATTGTGGTTGCGGACATAACGGATGCTATTATGTACTGTGGGTATGCTGATTTTTTTTTAAATTCGCACAATTTATTATAAAACATAACCGGAATAAGGGAAGTATAACAGGAATATCGGCCTGCTATTGCCTCAATTATCGGTTAGCCATTAAATCGTGGCTGCTATTCACAGCTATTGGTGTGATTCCGCTTTATACCGCCATTTTCTGCAATAGTGATTTCGGACGGTGTCGTTACCCTATATAGTGGCTGCTATTGCAGATGCAGACAGCTATTTAAATCCCTATAATAGATTGGCTACAGAGAGATATCTTAGCATTCCAGTGTTTTAGAGCAATTATTTGAGAACTGAAACTAGAAATCAGGGGGAAACAGTAATCAAATGAAGGTGACATACTTAGGGTATTATCAATTTTTGAATGCCAGAAAAGCTGAATGAACCACTCTGTAATTGCCAAGCATTTTTATGTTGGAGGATGCTTACTCCAACTTTACAGCCTTCTTTTCCACCCTCCGTAGGACGAATGACATCTTGAGGCAGGGAATGTTCTAATGCAATGTTTGTGATTTCGATTTCATAGCAAACTAGTTCTGTTTTCGGCACTCTGCACTTTGATTTAGGCTTTGGAAGCGTTTGACTTCAATGATGAAATGCCTTTAGACTAATTTGCTGGCATGCTCTGGATTTGGATACTTGCTTGTTCTTACTGATCAAAAGTGGTGTTTGTCAAATGTAGGATACTAATTTCCCTGAGTTTATCCTTTTACCTTCTGTTTTATTCTATTTCTGTTGTTTACTTATTTCTCTCCCTGTAAAAAAAGAGGGTACAAGAAGAGAAAAGCTTATTACAAGAGGAAAGTCTAATCTTATAATTTCATTGAATTTGGAAAAGGCCTATTTGAAAGGTTTTCTTGCATTACCTCCTTTATTTTGTGAATCATGTTTAACCTTTGAACATACTACAGAGATGGCCAACCTTTTATGCAATTTAATGAATAGTACTTGAGTTTCATTAAACAAAAGCTGACTTTCGTACTGTTTTTCGAACAGCTAAGATGCATTATGGTGATTGTGCCATGATATCATTTGCTTTTGTTTTTAAGTAACTCGTTATATTTGAATATATTAGTTAACTCAACTTCATTAGATGAATGGACTAGTTTATAAAAGGTGAAGCACCGATTTTGTTTTGGGAAGAGAATAGAAAACTTTTCATAGATTACCTTTGCACATGTTGGATGTTGTACCTTGTTACATGCTATTTCACTTGTTTTTTAATTGTCTGATACGATTACAAGATAGTATTTGTTCATTAATCTTAGTCATTTAATAACATACACTGTGTAAAAAAATTGCACGAACTCGAATCACCTAGGGAGCTCAACACCTATTTTGGGCTTTACATAGCCTTTTCATGCATCCTAGGGATATGACACTCTTCAATTGCATGGAATACTTTGAAAAAACTTAAAGATGCCCGTATTGGATACATGTGTGCATACATACAGAACTCGCATACAAATCCGAGCAAGATAGGTTGCCAGGATAGAAGTAAGATACAGTCATTTCCTAAAAGACTTTCTGAAAATGGTTAATAGCTGATGTCAAGCTGCAATCAGCTAGGTTTCTGTTTTACTATTTCAAAATGTTATATTGGTTCCATCATCCAACCACGGTGCTAATGCCGTTCGTTCTTTCGGTATTTAGGAGCCGGTAGCCTTCATGGGTGGGATGTTTGCTGGGATTTTAAGGCTGGATTTGAATGAAGATCCATTGAAGGAATGGGTTTCTAGAACTGTGGAAGCATCTAAGATGAGTGAGGAGTATATTTCTTCACAAGGATCCCAAGAGGAAGAAGACACTCCTCTACAAATTGAGATTGAATGACCCTAAATCCTTCCATTGTATTATGATGTATTTGGCTTGTATCAATTCTGAAATGAGCAACTACTTTAATGATAATTATAATTTTATTTTCTATTTTTAGTGTTAATTATTTATATCTGATTTATCCATATTTAGAAATTAAAGTCAAGTATGCTTCATTAAATCAAGAATATAATTTAATTAATTAATTATAATAATATTATAAAGTTTTAAAGATTAATTTCTTTTTAATTAATATAAATATGTATTTCATTAAGTCAAAAATATATTTTAAATTAATTAAATTAAATTAAACCTAGAACTAATTTTTTTTATTGCTATTCTGATTTCAGAGTCCAATCCTGACTAATCTATACCTAGCTTTGGTGGGTAAGTCTCCCAGCAGAAATTTTTTGTATACATCTTGAACCTGAAAAAACTGCTTATCACTTGGACCAATCATGTTGATAACCTATAACTAATTTAATACAAGGCCTAACCCTAAATTTAATTTAATTAAATAAGTTGGTGGCCACCTTTGTATTTAACCCAAAATAGTTAAGAGAAGAAAAATGACAAATCTTGTATATCACAACGCACCAAAGAGAGAAAAAAAAGAATCTTTTGCATCGAGTGGAATGGCGAAGAAGAAGCAAGGGCTGGGTTGGATCGAATGGTTGAGAGGATGGATGAGCGTGATCTACGAGATGCTTTTCCAGAGGATAATGGCGAGCCACCTGCATAACCCATTAGAGCTGCCTCCCTTGAACGACGTCACCTGCATCGTAACTGGCTCCACCAGCGGCATCGGGAGGGAAATCGCCAGGCAATTGGCTGAAGCGGGTGCGCACGTTGTGATGGCCGTGAGGAATCCTAAGGCAGCTCATGAGTTGATTAATCAGTGGTCTGCCTCTTGGCATGGGATCCCTTTGAATATTGAAGTTATGGAACTTGATCTACTATCCTTGGATTCTGTAGTAAATTTTGCTAATACCTGGAATGCTCGTCTTGGACCATTGCATGTTCTTATTAATAATGCCGGGATTTTTTCAATTGGAGGTTAGTCATTTTGTTTATTTTATTGATTACTAATATAAAAACCTTCATTTGGAACCTAAAGATGGAGATTTACATTTCAACTTGCCATGCGCAGAACCCCAGAAGTTTTCAAAGGATGGGTATGAGGAACATATGCAAGTAAATCATTTGGCTCCAGCACTGCTCTCAGTATTGCTTTTGCCTTCCCTGATTAGAGGATCTCCTAGTCGGATCATTAATGTCAATTCTGTTGTAAGTTCCTTTCAGTTCAAATGAACTTGGGTGTTCAAATTCTTATTTGGAGTAAGCATAATTTTCTAAGTGATCTTCAGATACCCATTGTGAATAGTTTGCATTACTATTCAAATTATTATCATAGTTGGGCAGGATGAGTTGAACAAAATGAAATAGAGAATATGCAAGAAAAGACTCATGTTATCAGAACATTTATCGTTAGTAATGTCATCATTGTTTTGGAAAATGCATTTAGTTTTTTTTTCACGATGTATTTGATTTTCCCTTTTGTAGATGCATTATGTTGGCTTCGTTGATACAGAAGACATGAATGCTGTTTCTGGGAAAAGAAAATACTCAAGCCTGTTGGGATATACTACCAGCAAGTTAGCACAGGTATAATCAGAATTATTCAGAAGTCATTTCAATTCCTTTAAACAGTCAGCTGGCTTTAAATTTTCATTGAAGATGGTTTTTTTACATCACATCTTTGGCTTCACCTGTCCACTGGTTTACCTTCTAAGGCGTTTCAAATATTAAACTTGGTTTACATTGGACAGTTTACTGTCAAGATAACTCCTTTCCTTCATTCTTTAGCAGGTTTTAAGTATACTTAGTTTACTGCTTTGCCCCTCAACAATAAAATAATTAAACCTATACATTCCTAATACTGAAATTGCATAAGAAAGAGTGAAGACAGAGGTCTTCAATGATTTCCTTGTCAAACATATTCTTGTTCCCTGCATCAATAGGTAGCCATCCCTCTTTCTGCATCAATAGTAACTGATCATCAGGAAATAAAATGTTGGATATAATCAAGATGCAAAGTACAATATATTACATGGATAATGGCTTAGGAAACTGGTGTCTTTGCTTGCAGGTTATGTTTAGTAATGTTCTCCACAAACGGCTACCTGTTGAGGCTGGTGTTAATGTTGTGTGCGTATCACCTGGAGTTGTCCACACAAATGTTGTAAGTTTTCTCCATCTTTTGTTAGAAGGTTTGTTACTTGCAAACATTTGCGTATTTCCATTCAGGCATTCTTCCTGCTTTTCTTCTTCAACGTAAAATATAACAATACAAAATTTGTATGCCTGGTTCTGTCACTGTTTCAGAAGTTAAGCTAACTATTTTTGGTGCTTCATAAGAAAGGCTTTTGTGATTGTAGGAGAAAAACATAGATCTATGCAAATAAAATGATATCCCTTCTGAATGCATGCAAAATATATGTCTACAAATATGAAAGTCAAATAACCTTTGTATTCCAAATATATGTGTTGGATACAAGTGTTATGCATAGGTATTTTAGGAAAATGACAAGTCCGTACATAAATGGTGACTTATTATTATTTGTTTGCTAAGCTAATCTAAATTATTTGATGCATGTGCTTTCATTTGTTGCAAACAGTATTTTGTGGCTCGTCATATCACTCGGCTGTGGGTTCTTAAGTTCACCCTTATCACATAATCTGTTATGTCCTTATGTTTATGCCATTGACAGTATAAAAGTTATTTTGCTGCAACTTCTGTGTTTTAAATGCAGGCTCGGGATCTTCCCAGAATTGTTCAAGCTGCTTATCATCTAATACCCTATTTTATCTTCAGTCCTCAAGAGGGTAAGTTTTAACTAATATTATTTCAGTTATGTTTTCTTGATAATTTCCTATTAAGCATATCTATTATTTGACATATCTATCATCATCATTTAAATAATTGTCATGTCAAAGTAATGTTTTAGAGTTTTCAATTTTTCTTGGGTTGGAAATTTGAATTTTTACATCCTTTTTGTAATTTACATTTGTTTTTTATGCCAAATGCATTTTCTATCCATAATGCCATGCATCTACAAGAAACAAAGATGAATCACCATATGCCAGTGGATTTACAGATCATCTAAAGGGGATTAGTTCAGTTTTCTCTTTCACCACCATATAAGCCCTATACTAAATACAATTTTCAAAAGGACCCCATGAAAGCTTGCAATTAAATTATTAATCCTTTTGGCATAACTTTGAAGCATCCTCCAATTACAAAAGGACCCCATGAAAGTTTCACCATCTATCAATTTCTTCCATCTTAATCTCTTGTAAACTAAATATGTTTGCTTAAAAATTTCTAATATATTGTTTTCGAGGGATCGTTCAACCCCCAAACATTCTATTTCTAACTCAAAATCTAAAAGAGTGACACTTTAGTCCCTACACTATTTTGGTCTTTCGGAAGCATTGATGCACCTGAAATTTGTTTCCGCTACCAGCTGCTCCTTTATGTAGTGAATCTTAGGAATCACCATGAAACCTGTTGTAGAGGTTTCTTTCAAGTAGAACATCTACTTAACCTTTTGATGAATGTGGCCATATGCACAAGCCTTCTAATTTAGAAGGCTGAAGAAAACGGAACTGACTTGACATCTAGACTGAAACTTGAGGCTTGGATGACAACTTGACAGTGACACCATCAATAGTTTGTTATTCCTTGAGTTCAACTTGTTGTCACTCAAACATTTTCCCTATGTCTTCAATAATATTCTTTGCAGTTTTCCTTGATAACACTGTGAATAAGGTGTCGCTTTTGGTTGAAATTTGCAATCTTCTATTTAAAAGTGATTTAAGAAATAGTTAAAGTGAATAGATTGGAATGCAGTGGTTGAGTCATTAACATAAAAGCATTAGTATTTATATATGTTTTAATTACTCATTGTTCTACCTTGAAAATTGACATTGTTTTAATGGAAACAGGGATAAGGGGAATTGGGATCTAATTTTTCGCCATAATTAAATATCAATGCAGGTTCTAGGAGTGCTCTTTTCTCGGCAACAGAACCCCAAATTCCAGAGTACTGTGAGTTGTTGAAAGCTGATGAGTGGCCTATTTGTGCATTCATCTCCTATGATTGTCGTCCTACAAATCCTTCTGAAGAAGCTCACAGTGTCGAGACTTCATTTGAAGTGTGGGAGAAGACACTGGAGATGATTGGCCTTCCTTCAGATGCTGTGGAGAAACTCATTGAAGGTAAGGAAGTCAAATGTCGATACGGCACTCAAAATGACTAGTTTTCATAGGAAAAGTACATTCACAAAGGATCTTGAACTCCATTCTGAAGTCTGAACGCCCATTTTCTAAAGGATACTATTAAATGCTAACCATTCTCTTCATGGTGGAAGGTTAGAGCTTACACCATTTCATTTGGTGACATTTTCAGTGTACTATTATTGTTATGATTTTCATGCTTGTCGTAACGAAGGTATGATCTCGTAACGTGTTTGATACACAGTGGATTGGTTCAGAATTATCTAGGATTCAGTTGAAACTTGGATGTAACATTTTACTCCAGATAGTTATATTCTCCTAATAGACTAATTTATAAATGAAGTGAAGACTGAAGCGTTCATAGTTTCAGCCATATCTGTTAATGTGTATGCATGTTTTTGTTTCATGTCGTTTCCACTTTTATACCATACTTCACAACCTGCTTAATGCAATCAATTCTCATCATTTCTAACAATTCACTATATCACATTTATAATCCATATACCATGCTTGCTAATATCTCTAACATTACCAAGTAATTCCCAACTATTTTTAACTCATGAGAAATATTTCAAAATAGAAAATATTTTGATATATAGGTTGTGTGGTTTACACAAACATGTCAATGATAGGGTTTGAGGGTTCTATTTAGGATATAGGGTTTAAGTTCAAAATTTAAGATAAAAGATTTAAGCTTAAAATAGGAAGTAATGTATATGAAAAAATGTATTTGTACTCCTATATTCAATTTCATTTTGAATAATTGGTAATTGCTATATATATTATGAGAATATTTTCCACTTACCTTTTTTTTGTTTATTTAAAATTGGAATGTCTACTTAAATCTTTTGAAGCTCTGGCATTGTTATTTCCAATTAATTTCTCAAACTGTCTAGCATTCATTCCATAGTTTGAAACTAAAGTTATCAAATTCTTTCAAGATTCAACGTGTTCCTTTCCATGTGAGCTTGCTCAAGGAGAAGACGGGCGACAGTTGTGCCAGTATATATTGTCACGGGGCTAGAGTCTTGACGCTCGTGACAATATATTGTCATGGGGATAGAGTCTTGACACCCATGACAATATGCACCAACACTAACAAAAAATATATATTCGACTCAGCCAAAAACCCACCCTGGCCGCAACATTGCCATCCTAGTGGTGTAAATGTAATCAGACATCCATGAAGTTGAGTAGATGAAGTTGAAAATGTCAACTGTTGGAGTTCTGTGTCCCAATCTAATGCCTGTTAATTTTTTGGTTCTCAAAATTGAACCATACAAACACTTCTTGAATTAGTTACTACAACACCAACAACTAAAAGAAAGGTTATATAACTGCTGCAAACTTGAAGAATACCTGTTTTCTCAATATAATAACACCTGTAATGGATTATCCCCATCATGAATTCTTCATTGAGCTCTAGCTTCAATTTCTTGATCTCGATATATATGCCACTTTCTGTATCGTTGAAACCCGGGTAAAACAGGTCTGCGCCGTGGTGCAGTCGTGCAACTGTAACAACAACACCCTCTCAAATCCATCACACAATCTGCACAACATCTGCATGGTAGAGATGAATACTACAATTAGCCACCATTTATGTTATTAGCTAAAATGAAAGCTTGAAAGGGGTAAATGCGTTGTGCAGGACGACATTTTCCCACCAGATTATGATATTTTCTGCTATTTGCATGCTATTGTCTGAAATACTGAATTATCGTCAAGTTATGATTGGCATGCATCAGCACTAATAATTTCCCATGGTACTTAAAAGCAAAAAAACAAAATTCCTGGACCCAACCGGGTGTATTTCATCTTTTCTTTTTGTCTTCTTAAATGTAGAAATGAAACATGAAGACCGATGAGAAAACTAAAAAGCTAGAAATCAACATATGAAAGGAAAACGAAACAGAATAAAATGACTTGCATCACATGAAACCACAATGATCCAAACATTATATTTTCCACACTATTGAGATCAGAAATTTCAATACCAAATCTCGCTCTAGGCCTTCCAAGAGCAAAAAATTTCTTGAATAGGCTGCCATAAGGCCTCTATGTATGATCTTTCAAGAATACCGGATTGTCAAAAGGTTAAGAGTTAAAATCACATGCTAGAACTCCAGAATCAACATGATTGATACAATATATCATTTTTAATGACTATTTTTCCAACAGACCTATATATTTCCATTAAAGAGAGACAGCAGCCACAATAATCTGGCTAGATTATTTGTGAAACGTGGATATCTAGCATGGACTAAACCTTTACAAGTTATGCATACCAAGAGCGCAATAAAAGGGGAGAATAACTTACAAGAAAAGAAGGTTGCAGTCAAGGTTGGCACAATTCCGATGCCTTAACTCAGAAACTTGGGAACCGCAAACATAGCATTTAGCAAATTTATCACTATTGAGTGCTTGCCGAGTCAAACCAGATTCAGTCATTGTTTCACAGTTATAGGCAGATGGCGGAAGAGAAAGACGAGAGTCAAACGTGAATAAGTTCCCAATCCATTTTACAGGACCTTCAGTTTTGAGGTAATGAGATACCCCTCCCTCCAAGGTGTACAAATTTTGGAAACCCTGTTGTCTAACACAAAAATGGACCATCTTGTTAGAATCAACAATTTTCTCTAGTAGAACGATCTGCAAAGTAGATCAATCACAGTTCAGGTGTGTTCCATAATGTTTTCCCTTTCTACTGAACTACACTTTCCATCACTACTAAGGCAGCACACTGCACCTCCCCCAAATAAAACAAAAATAAACTTTTTATATTTAATTTATTTTTAAACAGTCATTTGGTTTCAACCTGCATAATGAGAAAACACAAATAAAACACATTTGCAAACCTTTTATTTGTTTTTTTAGAAAAAATATCTAATATATTTTATTGCAATAACCCACTATGAAATGTCCTCATTTTACAAAAATAAAGTACCATATTGTTCCGTCTCTTGTTTATCTTTTAGATGTATTTTTTTTAATTCTGGTATAAAGCTTTCTAAATTTCAAATATAAAATGTTACATGAAAGAAACAGAAGGAACATAACAGCAGGTTACCTTAAGATTGTAGAATATACATCACAACGAATACCTCCTGTGCAATACATCAAAATATCAGTTTTTTCTTTATCAACTTGTGATAGCTGATCGGAAGCAACACCCTGCAATATCATAGAAGAGATAATAGCCCATAAAATAAATAAGGAAAAGAAAAGAATGATCTACTTGTCACTACGGTAGAATGCAGATCTTTGACCTGCTTTGTTCCAGCAAGTTAGTTTCCAGCCACAACAATCAAAATTCAACTCAAAATTGGTGGAAAGTTATGAGATCCAGTTTGGAATGTTGGATTTTTTTTTTTTTTTTGTATTGAGTCATTACTAGCTTCTCAAAGATCTTTTAAAATAAGAATTGAATATTGTATTTGGTTTCTCTGTTTCTCTTGGTTGGGATGTATTAGCTCACTAATGTGGATCTGTTATAAAAGAATATTCAAGTCTCGTCTTCTTGTATCTATTTGAATTGTCCCCCTAAACCAATTCATTTGAAACTTTCAAATTTATGCAATGCACCAATACTATAGAAGGCATTACAGACATTATGGCAAACCCAACTAACTCTACAACATGAGAACTCTCAGCAACAAGCTTGCCACTTTATCCCGAAGAGAATTCTTCTACATGAAATTGTCACCTAGATCCTGGTATGACCTGTTCAACAATTCTGAACCTTCCAAATTTGTCTAATTTAAAACACCCGTAATCTATTCTTTTATTTATAATGGGACTTCTAATTTGTTTTAATGTTATATTCATGAATTTTGAATGCAAAGCAAAAAACTATTTGTCAAAAACCGCTAAACAAATATGTTTCCATGCTTAAGTGTTCAAACCAAAATTGGACGTCCGCAACGTAACATCATTACCTCAGTTGGAGATCTTCCAAAAGAAGTGCTGCGAAAGCAGTCCACATCTGGTCGTTGAGCACCATGAAAATGACCAATATCCCATTCGTAACCTAAATTCGAGGAATCCCAACATCTTCAAACTTTAATAGGAGAATAATGCGAAAGCAATCTATAAGTGTTCTCAGTGGAGTATTTTTCTAATAGTTATAAAAAATAAATACTGAACTTGTATTTCTTTTTTTCTTACTGCACTTTAGACATAGCACAATTCAACATGAGAGATATTTAACTTTCTATTTTCAATTGCTAATTCAAAGAAGGAATTTAAAATCAGAATGGTTATCGAAAAATATTGAACTTGTATTTCTTTATTCTTATTGCACTTTAGACATAGCAAAATTCAACATGAGAGAGATTTAACTTCTTTCTATTTTCAGTTGCTAATTCAAAGAAGGAATTTGAAATCAGACAATATGATTACTGATCTATGGATCCCAAATAGGCTATGACATGCCATATTAGTAATAGCAAATCTAACATCATCACATCCACGACACCCAACAAATTTAACAAGGTGATCAAAGTTGGTTTCAGGAGTAAACAACAGAGTCAAAATCATTCAAATCTCATAATCTATTTTGCATTTAAGCGATAAGAAATAATCTTGGAAATAACTGACTATTCAACAACAACCAACAAATATCCTCAAAAGTAGTGCAATCCTAACACTGACATAGACAACTGAAAATCATAAAAAGTGATTCTGGTGTGGCACATATTAAGAAGCAAAGAATTCACATTCATTCTTTTTAGTATTATAATAACAAACTCACAGGTTCAGATGAATCCCTCAACTCAAACTCATCCATTTCAAACTCATGTATAATGGTAAAAAATATAAAATAGACACTATATGTTGATCTAGTCAAACTACACAACTGCAGTTAATAGAAACAGATGCATATCCTCCATTTTAATCAAAAGAACAGGGGGTTCTACCTATGAGATGCCAATGAAAAACAACTTCCTTTACCTATCCATAACAGATATTCAATAAGCCCAAGCACAACTGTCAACACAATCTGAAATCAACATGTCAAAGAAAGTCCCCCATTAACCTCTATTAATTACACAATCCAGGGCAATTAGACATTGTGACACAGGAGCTTATTTATTATAATATATATTTATTTCCGTTTTATTAAATATTAAAGATATTTTTGATGGCTAGGATTATAAGTTTCCTTTATGTTTTAAATCTAGGGCTAGAATTAAATTATATTTATAACCCCGGTATAAATAAGCTGTAAAAATACTACAGCCACAACTTATCATTATTATTTTCTTTGATTTAAAAAAACACTAGAGGTTTCCCTTAACCCAAAGTTTTTCTTGAGTTCCATATTCTTTCCTACTCGTTTATTCAGCCTTATTTCTTTTAATTATTGTTGCTTTTCTTCTTATCCACTGTCCACATCACATTGTCTCCTAGATCAGTTATACTACCTAATTGAACCTAGATCCCTTTTACATGGAAATGTTTGAAAACCCATGCATGTCCCTTCTATCATCATCAACTTAAATTGCTTTTTTCCAAGAGACAGTAGCTAACCTTACCACGCAACACCATGAATTAAACAAATGTGATAATAGTTTGCACTTTGCACTAATGTAGCAAGACAAATCTATACTATGGTGTTAAAGTTACCATAGCAGGTCTATATTTAGGGGATCTTCTCTCCTATCAAGAAATTACCTCTTTTATGAATGGTTGGAACAAGAACTACTTAAAGGTGCAGAATTTCAAATAGAAAAACTCGATGTTTCTTATTTTCATAAGCAAAAAATTACTTGAATATATAGGAAAAAGGTCTAGGAGCACAATTTCTTAAAGTTTGAGATATTTTACAAACTGTAGTATTCATATTTGATTGTCATTCTATCTATAACTCATTTGATGAATCAATAAGTTCCATATTGATCTTCAATAATTGGGATTTTAATGGTCAGTTAAATACTCCCAGAAATAGGGTTATATCTGTATTTAGGGTTACTATGGTATATTACTGCTCCTCCAATTAATAAAGCTAAAGTACACAATATATGGAAAAGATGTCTAAATTGCAACTAAGAGAGTCTAGATCAAATTATTTCCAACTACCGTTTCTCACGTCCAGCAAAATATAATTTGAACTAGTATTTGTCTTTGATGCCATGTCATTGTTATTCGCTGCCTCCAGTCTTTTTCTCCATTCTGATGGTGATATAGCTGTAGCTCGCATTGATGGGTCAAGCAAAGGGAGGTGAGAAATTCCTCCCTCCAACTGAACAAACAAAATTGTAGTTAGGATGATACATCATTGACATGACATTTAAAGAAAATTCAACTGGGAGAAAAATACTAAAGTACTCTAAAGTACTTAATAAAGGATGAAGAACTACTCACTAAGCTAATACTAGGAATAATATTACTTTATAACTACCATTTCGTGCTTAGCAGTTTTATCGAACATAAAAAGCAACCAAAACTTGAGGGATTCATATTAGCTACAATTATTTTTGCTGCAATTCCTATATTTATCCAAAGCTAACCATCCATGCTGTCACGGCACATCTAGAAAGAAACAATATGGGTAAACAAAATGCATACATGGTGATATAGCAATTTGTAGGATCCACCAATTGACCAATAGAAAATATTATTTGTTCTAATCTCTATTTATTTTATCTGATTTCATTAATGATGAATAAAATATGAAAAGATACACTAAAAGTCTCTCAAATTTTATTTATCTGGACTCCTATATTCAAAACCTTTCAACCAAAATCCCACTTGAAAAAAGCTTTATACCCTGTTCTATAACCCATTTTCTCCATTGCAGCCAAGTTGCAAAGCAGCACCGTAACTCCTTCCACTCCTTGGACCACATCAACTTCTAATCAAAGTTTCTTCTCTAATTTGAGAACCGAAATTTCATCACTATCATAACACTAAAGCAAGGAAATCAAACTATAGGCAAATATGTCCACTGCATTAGAGAAAACGAATACAATATAATCATGAAAAAAACCATAAGACGCAAAGAAGGTGAATGAATCAAATTTGGATATAATAAAACGATTACAGAAAGACAAACATACAAAAACACATTGCTTACTTGTACAAGTGAAGGCTTATATCGCAGCTTCAACTTGGGAAAGGCATGCCCGTTGCTTGCAGATGTCTGAACCAGTATATCGGAAAATTTCTCATCTTCTTTTAACCATTCAACATATGCAAAAGCATGTTTTGAGGGCCCACTATACTGCAAAAAAGGGGAGCACAGAAGGAATTATCAGTATACAGATAAGGGCAAAACATGAACAACTACTCCATGGAATCTGATAGGCATAATTCAGTATGAACCAAGCCATGCAACTTTCAAGCATGGCCATCAATACCAATAATTTACTTGCTTTCAAGAAACAGTCTGCCCTCATTTTTCAAAAAAGACCTATCTATCTTCTACAATTAACCAGTATGTTGTAAGAACTAAGCGCAAAGAGAGGTTTAATGAAGATTGGAAAAATATGCCAGCAAATAAATTGAAAATCATATGAGAAGGACTGTGCATTTTAAATTACCAAAATTGACCAGTACAAAATAAAGAAAAAATGAAGCAAGCATGACCATTTGCAACCTAATCTTTCATTTTCTTTAGGGAAGAAAAACCTTTTGTTTAGTTGGCCATGAAAAATCAAATAAGCAAAAAAACAATGTCCATTCATCACCTGATCATGGAGTGGTAGAATATGGTAATAGAAGTTTAAATAAAATGACCGAGTTCAAATCCCCTTGAATAATGGCATGAAGTTCAGTTATATAGCAGTTTTGGCACTGTCAAAACCATGGTACCCGCAACAGTTACCATCTGTTATGTCCGCAATCACGATAACCGCGAATAGCTAATTTAAATCCCATCGGCAACTAACAATTTATTCAATTACCAACTAATAAAACGCAACGAGGGAAGCTGAAGAATACCTGTGCATTAATTCCTTGTTCATTTATATAGATTCGCCCATGTATGTCCAAACCCTGAACAGAAAAAAAATGAAATGATTGATAGAGCAAAAGAAATTAGTTCACTTAAAATACAAAACAATAAAAACCTTTAAAAAAGCACTCTGCTTAGCAACTTCGTGTTGGGGATCTTTTATGAAGACAAAGCGATAGAAATTGACCACCACGAAATCATCGGTCTCATGTTCGGCTTGCCGGAATCCATTGACGTTATGGGATTTGGATTCAGATGCACAGCAACGGATGGAAACAGAAAAATGAGCTTTTCTCGATCTTATTGGAAAACTGTAATGGAAACAACAGTAATGAGGAATCGTCGCTACTTTGGGCAATGAGTAATGGCCCAGACTCAAACTGAGAGGAGTCGACAAGCAATGCGCACTCCAGCTTCCCATCTTTCCAGTTTCCACCTTCGCTTTCACTGTTTATCGTTTTTTCCTCCCGGCGGGAATCTGATTCGGTAGCCGGACAAAATTTAATATAGAGATGAGGTGACACAGGAGAGGCCGAGAAGCCACTCCGTCAGAAACCGGGATAATACATTGTAGGGTATTCTGGTAATTAAAATATAAGTATGATTCTATTAGTAAACAACAAAGATAGTCCCTGAATTTTTATGTATTTTTATTTTGATCATAAAAATTTAAAAGTTTATATTATAAGTATTAATTTTTTTAATTATTTTTATTATGATCATCGTCATTAAAGATTATTATAAAAGGCTGATCTTTCGATGAATAAAATGGTATTTAGATAAAAATTCAATGATGGAAAGGGTCTATTTATAAGGATGGTGTCAGGATCTAACGTTAGAAGAAATAAAAGTTTATTAAATCTTTAAATTTAAAATTTAAGAGGGGTAAAAATATTATTTTATTATTATTTAAAGTAAGAAGGACCTTAAATATAATTATACCAAAAAATTTAGGAAGGGTAAGAGCCCTCCACCATCAACATGACTTCATCCCTGTCTATTTGATAAAAAATTTAACATAATTTAATTTTATATTTATTCAACGAATAAAAATAAAAAAAGACTTTATCTAAATTTTTCAACGATATTGATCATAATAAAAAATTAAAAAAAAATCTTTCAAACTTTTAAGATGATTTCGGTATAATAATTAAATTTTTAAAACTTGTAATATTTTTTAAAATAATCATTTTCCTATGCTATCAAATAGATAAATTTTATTGAGTGAGACCATAGTTGACGTAGTGAGTCAGAATCATATAATAAATTTTATCAGTTAAAAGAAAGAGGATAGAAGATGAAGATGAACCGTTAACGATCAAGTTTTAAAAATTTGATGATTAAAATAAATATGTTATAAAAATTTGATAATTATATTACAAGTGTTGTTCTTTTTAAGAATTTTTTTATAAATTTACATTTATCCAATAATTTAAGATAAATATGTTTATTTTTTAATTTTATGAGATTTATTATAAAATATATATTTAAATTATATATATTAAATTTTAAACGTTTAATTTTATATTAATAATTATTTAAAGTTTTAATTATTATAATTTTAATTATCAAATAATTAATTACCCTTAAAAATATCTTTTTAACCAATCATACAAGACACTGATATATTTTTTTTATTTCTTTAAAAAATAAAAATTATTACTATCACATATCAAATATTTACTGAACAATATTTTTTTAATATTCTTTAATAATTAAACACTTAAAGTAATAACAATTAAAACTCTAAATCTTTATTTATCAAAAATTTAAATATTTATTTTTATAATTTTTTTTTTTTGCAATGTACAAAATTGACCCTACTGATATCTATTTCTATGAAAACAGAAGTGTGAAAAGGGAAGGAGTGTGGTGGGCAGCATTTAAAGACTCATTGTTGATTCATTTTAGCTACATTGGACTTCGTGATAAATAAACGGGCCTCTTGTTCCTACAAAATTACATCTATGCCACCATTATTTTACAGAAATAAATAAATAAAGAGAAAAATGTTTATATACAAACAACATTTACACATTAAAGATGAAAAAAATAGAATTTATTAATTATGATATATGATTTATAATTTAAGATTAAGATTTAGAATTTAAAGTTATATATATAATAATTATATTATATATTAATCTTAATTTTTTTATTTTATTTTATTAATGTTGAAGAGATTTATTTGTTCTAATATTTGGTTTAAATAATAATTTGATTTTTGTAAAATTATATTTAAATTTAAAAATATAAAAAATATTAAATATATAATTGATTAATGATTAAACTAAAAAAAATGAATCTGTATCTCTAAAAAATTTATTTAATAAAAATTTAGTTTCTTATAAGTTAAAATATTAGATAAAATAAGTTTTGTCTCATAAATTTTAAGTTTAAATACTTAATAAATTCTTGAATTTTTTAATTCAACATTTTCACCCCAATGTTCAATTATGACTGAATCTCTTTTATCAACGTCTTAATTTAGAGGTTAAAGATTTAATTTAGGGATTTAAGTTTATTTGTTTAGAAAATGTTATTTGATTTTAGGGTTTATATTTAAATTTAGAGTTTATAAGTTAAAATTTAAATCCTAATATATCTTAGAATTTAAACTATAAATTTTAACATATAAACATTAAATCTTAAACCTTAAACTCTAAACTATAAGTCTTAAATTGAATATTTAACCCTGAAATTCTAAAACTAAAACATTTATTAAAATAAAATTATAGCGACAATATATAAGATATCTCTGTATATATAGGTTTAAGATCAAGTTACATAATATAAAAATTAAATATAAATTTTAGACTGTTGGATAATAATAATAAATATCTAAAATTTTTTATATCTAAGTGATAATCTTTTTATTTTTTACTGTTAATTTTGATTTATTCATTCTATAACTATAAATTAATATAATTTTTTTAAATTTTATTTATTGTAACTTAATTTTATCCTATATATATAATGAAGGAAATAAATGGAATCATTTAGGCCGCAGTGAAAGGGCGAGTGGTCGAGCAAAAGGAAGATGAAGAACGAAGAGCGCGTGGGCAATGCCTTTGGTCTTTATTACTGTGAGGAAATGATGGATGACAGTTTTTGCCGAGTAATACCAACAGAGTGATTGAGCGATCAATGTCAAATAGTGGAGATTATATTCTAAAACAGATATTACTTGTAATCATTATTAGCTTGTTAAAAAAAATATATTGAACTTGTTTATATTATATTATTTTATTTAATGTCAAATATTTATATTATTTTTAAGTGATTATTATATGTTTATTTTTTATTTTTAATAAAATATATATCTTAGAAATAAAGTTGTTTATATTCTAGTTTCAACATTATTCTCATTTTCCACAAATTTATCACTGGATTTCTATATATTGTATTTGATCTATGGGAAAAATTTATATTATGACTATAATTTATCACATCAGTTATAATCTTAACCAATTTAAATAATTGATTTCATCAATTATTCCCAAGGTAAACTATAACGAAGGTCATTTAATTATAGGTAAAATTATATTTGGGTTACTCAATTATTAAAAATTATGTTTAGGTCACTCAATTATGAATAAAATTATATTTGAGTCACTCAATTAATAAATATTGCATTTGGATCACTCAACTATAACTATTCAATTAATAAATAATAATAAGGATTAATATTCAAATAGGTGCCTAAATTATGTTTGTGTATCACTCAATTAAGTGTATATCTATTAATAAAAAATTGTTTGCCAATAAAAATGTGACAAGTGACGAGTTTTAATTTTTAGTTTCTTTTAATTATTTTTAAATAAATTAAAATTTTATTTTTTAAATTAATATTTTTAATTTCTTATAAAATAGTCCTAAATCCCTAACTCAAAACCCAAAATTCTCAAATTATCATCGTTGTCACCGTTTATTACCTCATCAGAGACTACAACTATCATCGTCGGATCACCAAGATCGTTTTTCCCAACCAATCATTGCTTATAATCGGCGATAGGTATACCGACGATTTTATTTTTGCGATTTTAGTTTCTTTCGATATTAGAAAGTCGATCAACACACCTACCACCAATTACTAGCTATGGGTGGTTAGGAGAAACGATCGTAAAAGTCCGACAACGATAGTGATGGTCTCCGATGATACAATAAATGATGATAATGGTGATAATTTAGAGTTTTAATGTTTGGGGTTAAAAATTTGAGATTATTTTGTAAATATTTTAAACTTTTACTTTTTTAAAAAATTATGATAAAAATAAATAAAATTTTAAAAATTAATAAAAACAATGATAGTTTATAGTTAAATACTTAAATGTCCACAATTAAAACTTTAAGTACCTATTTAAAACTAAAATAGTTTAGACGTAAAAAATGACCAACAAACATAGTTAGGGTACCTATTTAGTAATTAAGCCTAATAATAAAAGGGCAGAAAAGCAGATAAGATGATAATGGCAGGGTCGTAATAAAAGAAGAACCAAAGGGGCATATGAAGGAAGAGAAACTGGAAGGACTATAACGTAAGACCAAACCATACTGGTAATCTAACTGTATATGCTTTCTGGGGGTTCTTTCCTTCTCTCTCTAAAATCTTTAGTATTAAATATATAAGATTTGAGCTTCCATTGTTGAATGGAACCAAGTCCAACACAAACCCTTTAAATGAATCTTCGCTTCATTTGTTTCTTATTGAGATTTTAGTCAGTTTTCTAACCCTTCAAAGCTCTCTCAAAAATCCTCCCAACGGTTTTGAACCTAACGCTCCATTTCTTCCTGTTTCTCATCTCTTGATAACAACCCCATCTTCTTGCTGCGTTCTACATTCATGTTGTAGCAACTTCTTTTTGTTATGTAAGTTTCTTTTTTCTGATCTAATCCAATCTACATTGGTCTTGGAAGGGTTAATGGGTTCTTTTCTTGTTGGTCTTCCCTTGCTTCCATGGTGTTTGTGTTTGGTTTCTTGGAAAGTTTCAAGGGATGCAATTGGAAAATGGGGTTGTGAGATTTTTTTAGTTTGGAAGATTTCCTTTTGTTTTCCCTGATAGAAAAAGGAATCATCTTTCTTGCAGGGAAATTGGTCTACATTGCCATCGAAGAGTTTGATAAAATTACTGTTACTCAGGACTGGACATTTTGCAAAGGTAACATTCTGTTTCACTGTCTTTTTCAATCCTTTCAGTTTTCACTCATGTGTTTTCAGTAGAATATGTTCTTTATTAATTTTTAGTATCTTTCTAGTTGCATGTGTAAATATACATTGGGATTCAGGATCTTGATGGCTTGGACTAAATTTTTGGACTTTCTTGTGTGTTTTGAGTCTTCTTTTGTTTTTATCTTAGTGGAGCCATTGTCTGCACTGATGAACATGTTTCCATATGGGTAAGGAGCTTAGCTGGATGTTAGACAATTTTCTTTCTTTCTGTCTCTGTTTGTTTCTCTAGAATAAGTTCGAGTTATTTATAATCAATCACATAGCTATAGTCTTTGGTTCCTTATAGGCAATTGTTTGTCTTTTTGATTCAGACATTTTCAATGCAATTCAAGAAGATCAATAAAGAAAAGTTTACTAATAGTTGAAATATTATGTAAACCAAGAACAGTTTCCATTGCAGTTATTTCCTTGAGGAACAAGGTAAAATGGTATGAGGTACTCCTGGAGAATTTTAGAAACGAAAAAAAAAATCTAACCTGAAAATGCCAAGGATAATTGCATTTCTGCTATCTTTTTTATACCCTTTGATTTGCAAATTAGTGAGTCATAATTATTAAAGATGAAGTGATCCCATGAATTGTCATATATGCTCTTCTTTCTACTTCCATTTGCCTTTTTATTTGGACATCTTCCTTTTGTCTATAATAATTTGACAGATAAGCTGATAAATGAGGAGTTGGTGCTAGCATCGCAATGCCATGAAACTTTTATTAGAAGGAAAATATTTTCTTTAAAAAAAATCTGTTCTCTTTCATTTGTCATTGTTGTGGTTCTGTTTAAGAAGGTTTCAGTTTCATTGCAGAAGCTATCATTATTTTAGATAAGGATTTTGAATTATTTGGTAAAATTTAATTTGTTTATCATTTAATTGTCCCATCCATACTCGGAAAACGGTTAAGCGACTTAATGATCCTGCTGGAATAAAACAAGTTAAACAGACACGTTTTTCGTGCACGACTCAAAGGAAATTAATTTGTTCCCTAATGGGTTAAAAGAATATTTTTCAAATTAAATTCTCTGAATAGAGTCTACCTGGACAATTAATTTGAAGAAATCAAGTAGAATGCTACTTGCATATAAAAGGCTATGTAGGGTATACATCAATGGGTAGGTTTTGTTGAGAGCTCGGCGGCGAACAAAATTAGGTATGCCATACTTTTAGTGAGAATTGTCTCTCTTGTATTCGATATTTTCCATTTCCGTTTTGTATTTCTCTTTTTAGGTATCTTTTTTCTTTCATGAGTAGATCAGAACATGAATGTATGTATTTCTTCTTGTATGAGTTAGATGTCTCATTTTATTGGTACAGACTAAAACTGGTTGTCTAAGTTGGAACTGGTGGCTCATCTTTGAGGGGGTATTTACATTCTTTTTGAGTGACGCTTAGTGATTAGATACTTTTGAAATCGCTTCATGGTATTCTCCTATGGTTAATTACCTTCAACATGATGTATAAACCACTATTTTCTATGTCCTGTTTCATTTCCTTGCAACTTCATTGACATTAGAAAATGCATATCCTGATATTTGGTGGAATAATGGTGTAAAACATTCAGATGACTTTAGTTCGTCTGCTTTTCATCCTCAGACTTCTCATTTTATTACTTATAAATACATGTTAAAGCACCCAATTTCAAACCAGTTGGTAATGAATGGAAGGGTTCAATTCAATACAAGACCATATGAAACCTTATACTTAACAGATGTGAGATAACATCACTCAACACTATCCCTCACATGTAACTCATAGTGCCTATACATGGACAACATAACAGATTTTGTGCTCTATACCATTTATGCACTTGTGGTCTTATATTAAACTTGGGTTCCTTGACCAATAATCAATTTGTTTTTAAGTTTGAATGCTTAAAAGTGATATTATAGCCCAAGGTTATGTCCTGTTGTTCTTCTTGCCTAACCCCAGAAGAGTTTACGAATCTCGGTGAGGTTGTCCATGTGTAAGCCTTGCGAGCTACACATGATAGGGAATGTTAACTGGTGTTATCTCACTTATATTTAGCATCAGGTTTTGTTTAGGCAAGAAGAACAACTTAAAGGAATTAGGGATTTAATGCCATGTTAAAACACCCGACATAATATCAATTGTTGGTAATAGATGGAAGTGCACATAAGACTCAGACAATCCAATACTTGATAGATTTACATATGTGCAGTGTGCTTATACTTAATAGACTAGACCACTTGATGATTACTTTTCTTCTTCTTTTGAAGTAGTTTGACATATGTGCGATGTGCTTATTTGATGATTTATACAAGGATTTTAACCTTTTCTTTTAACATGAAATTAGAGAGAGTTCCGTTTTGAGGATCTGCTGAAAACCTGCTTGCTAAATATGTACTTTTTCTTCTTCTTTTGAAGTAGTTTGACATATGTGCAGTGTGCTATGTTTTGTAAATGTGGATACTACTATTTTACATAGGATGTTCAGATATATTTAAAGGGTTTAATGGGTTAGAAACCATTAAGGCTTATCATACCAAAAAAGAAAAAAAAGAACTTTGGGGTTTTCTATACCTGAAGCAATCCTCATTTTCAACTAGTTTGATCTTAGGTATTCTTGGTATTATAGACGTTAGGCATGGAATATTTTAGATTTTTTGCTGGTTCCTGCTTTGTCTTTTAAACCACTTGTAAAATGCATGATTTGCTTCTGCTCAGTTGCCTTCTGGGGATGTGCAACATCTTAATCAAACGTATATAACAAACTCTTATATTTGTTTTGACTGAAACATGGACTGCGAAATGCATAATAAGTCACACAAGTGTATCTTGTTTACCACATTAACCTGGAGACTAAGATTTGGAATAGGTAGATGTAACAAAGTGGAACATTTATGGTTATTAATGGCATCTTCAATTCCTTGTTGGACTTTCTTATTTTCTTGTTTTAATAGGTAGCCTTATATTGCAGAAAGTGATGAATGTTCTTTTTCAATTTCTTGCAGGCATTTGGTTCCTTATAATTCAACATCCTTCTCAAAATCTCTTTTGTAGGAAGGATCTTGGTACATCAGTCATCAACAGTGACAGATAAGAGTGTTGAGGGGATAATGGTATCAAGTTCTTGCATAAGCTTGACTGACTTGGCATCCGGGGACATGTTTAATTCCTCGCAAACTCCTAGAAGAATTACTCGGGCTATGACTGATCCTGGAATTGTCTCTGAGTTAGATGGTTGTAAAACAAATGTGGGAGATGCTGCCTCTTCTGAATGCCGTGAAAAGAAAATTATTGTGGCAAATTTTCTTCCTTTACAAGCTCAAAAAGATATAAATTCTGGTGGATGGTCATTCAGTTTTGATGAGGATTCTCTTCTGTTACAATTGAAGGATGGCTTTTCATCTGATACCGATGTTGTCTACGTGGGGTCCTTGAAGGTTGATGTAGATTCAAGTGAACAAGATGAAGTTTCTGGGAGATTGTTAGAGGAATTTAATTGTGTGCCCACATTTCTTCCTCCCGATCTTCAGAAAAAGTTCTACGATGGGTTTTGTAAGAAATACTTGTGGCCCCTTTTCCATTACATGCTACCCATGTGCCCAGACTATGGAGGTAATCATTTTGACAGGTTGCTTTGGCAAGCTTATCTTTCTGCTAATATGATATTTGCAGAAAAGATAATGGAGGTAATCAATCCAGAAGAGGATTATGTATGGGTTCATGATTACCACCTTATGGCTCTCCCAACATTTTTGAGGAAGCGTTTCCATCGCATTAAGCTTGGGTTTTTCCTTCACAGCCCATTCCCTTCCTCAGAAATATACCGGACACTGCCAGTCAGGGATGAAATTTTAAAAGCACTGCTTAATGCAGACTTGATTGGTTTTCATACATTTGATTATGCTCGCCACTTCCTTTCATGCTGCAGCAGAATGCTTGGCCTTGACTATCAATCAAAGAGAGGACACATTGGACTTGATTATTTTGGTCGCAACGTGTACATAAAAATTTTGCCTGTTGGGATTCACATGGCCCAACTCCAATCTGCACTGAATCACCCATCTTCTTGTACTAAGGTCAAAGAAATTGTTCAGCAGTTCGGGGGGAAAAAGCTTATCGTTGGTGTTGATGACATGGATATATTCAAAGGCATTAGTCTAAAAGTATTAGCTATGGAGCAGCTCTTAAAACAGCAACCAGAGTTGCAAGGCAATGTAGTTCTGGTTCAAATTGTAAATCCTGCAAGAAGCTCTGGGAAAGATGTTCTGGAAGTAAAAAGGGAAATATATGAGAATACTCAAAGGATAAATAATGCTTTTGGTTTTCCAGGATATGAACCAGTGGTCCTGATTGATCGCCGCGTCCCTCTCTATGAGAAAATCGCTTATTATGCTTTTGCGGAGTGTTGTATTGTTAATGCAGTGAAGGATGGGATGAACCTAGTTCCATACAAGTACACTGTCTGTAGACAGGGGACTTCCCAAATGGATGAAGCTTTGCAAATTGCTGCTGGATCTCCTCGTATGAGCATGCTTGTTGTCTCAGAGTTTATAGGTTGTTCACCGTCCCTAAGTGGAGCAATTAGGGTTAATCCTTGGAACATTGATGCTGTAGCTGATGCATTAAACATGGCCATCACTATGCCTGTCGTTGAGAAGCAACTGAGGCATGAGAAGCACTATCGCTATGTTAGTTCTCATGATGTTGCTTATTGGGCCCAGAGTTTTATACAAGATTTGGAGAGAGCATGCAAAGAGCATTACAGAAAAGATTGCTGGGGTATTGGTTTTGGACTGAGTTTCAGGGTATTGTCCCTTTCTCCAAGTTTTAAACAGCTTTCTGTAGAAAATATCCTCCCTGCTCATGGAAGGACATGCAGAAGAGCCATTTTTTTGGATTATGATGGGACAGTGGTGCCTCATTCTTCAATTACTACGATCCCCAGTCCTGAAGTTATATTGGTTCTGAACAATCTATGCAGTGACCCCAACAACACCGTCTTTATAGTTAGTGGTAGGGGGAAAAACTCCCTGAGTAACTGGTTTGCACAATGTGAGAATCTAGGTATTGCAGCTGAGCATGGATACTTCATAAGGTACATTTCAGTTGTACATTTGAAATCTAGTTTTGATACTAGTGGTCTGTTGCTAATGGATTATTGCGTCCACTGTTTCTCAATGATGCTTTTTCTCTGTTGATACATTGTGAAAACAATGATCTAAGTGACTTAATTTTTCTTAATGTTTTATTTTTGCCTTTGTAGGTGGTGTAGGACGTCTGAGTGGGAAACCATTCCAGTTGCTGCAGACTTTGGTTGGAAAAAAATTGCTGAACCAGTGATGAAATTGTATACAGAGGCAACTGATGGTTCCTATATAGAGTCCAAGGAGAGTGCTTTGGTATGGCACTATCAAAATGCTCATCACGATTTTGGATCTTGTCAAGCAAAGGAACTACTGGATCATCTGGAAAGCATCCTTGCCAATGAGCCCGTTGTTGTTAAAAGGGGCCGTCAAATTGTTGAAGTGAATGCACAGGTATAAATGCATTTTAAGTGCTATGTTGTTCACCCTAATTTTCTTTCATGCCTCGGTTTAAGTAACATTACCCATTTGACGATGTGTCAGGGAGCTACTAAAGGCTTTGTTATAGAGAAAATTCTTTCCACCATGGCAAGTAATGGGAAACCACCAGATTTTGTCTTGTGCATCGGTGATGATAGATCGGACGAAGACATGTTTGAAAGTGTAGCAAATGCAGCTTGCATATCGTCTCTCCCTGTTCCCCCAGAAATATTTGCTTGCACAGTTGGTCAGAAACCAAGCAAAGCTAGGTATTATCTAGATGGTCCGATTGATGTATTGGCATTACTTCGTAGCTTGGCTGCTGCTTCAAGCTCAACGATGTCAACAAGCAACACATGAACTGAAGATTCTTTCGAAAGTTGTGCTAAACGTGATGTATTTTGTTGTGCTTTGGATTGGAGTGACATGAATTGACTTGGTTTGGGTTAAAGAATAGATTCATGGTGGCTTATGGCCTGACACAGTTATAATACAGAGATGAAAACAAAGTGAACTTGTAGATGACCAACATAGTTTGATAGGTTGTGTGTTGGTTGGTGCAAGTACTTTTGGATTCTGACCCGATACTTCTCAGGTTAGATGCATTGTCGCAGGTAGTCTTACTGACATGAGGGCATCATTTACTGTGTACAGACAAACTGATTCATAAAATGCTTTGCAATTGCTTTTTCTTGCAAATTTGCCTTTTTGTTATTGATCATTAGTGCAACTTGATTCATGTTAGACCTTTCATAAAGTTTCTAGTTTATGCACCGGAAAGCTATCTGCAAGAGGTTCAAACAGCCTCTCATCACTTGCACCCTGTGAGATCAGGGCCTTATCGAAGACTTCAACGGTCTGTTCCTCCGTAAGCATAAAGCCGAACTGATCCTATTAGCCTGGACTTGCTTCCCTGTGAGAAGTTCAAGATGAATGAATCACCTCAAAACCGTAGATGTTGTCTTTTAAGTTTCCATAGGTGTTGTCGATTTTGTCGGGTTGAAGATGGAATGATTGCTGTTGAGTGTGGTCTTAAAACACCGTTGGCCCATATTCAGATGCAGGAATCCATGTTTTGATTGAACAATATGTATGTGGATTGGAGGTTACCATGAGCGATTCCATCTTCACCAAGCTCCTCATGCAACCATGATTGCAACATTTAATCCGCTTTTCCAATATTAAAAAATGTTAATCTTTTGAATTTATTTTAGTTTGTTCCAATATCTAATCCCACGGTCTAAAGTGACATGTTTGTTTTAGTTTGTTCCATCTAAAGTCGAGTTGTAAAATCAAATTAATGAGAATGAAGTTACCATGGAGGAGCCTGAAAAAGACTGCATTGGGTTGATATTCATAAAACCAAGAACTTCTCTTGCTTGGAACAACTAAATGCAACTGATGCCAATATTTCCTCTGCATTCTCCTCTTGAATTCTTAATGCTCCACTCCCTTATGTTCTTCATTGCCAATGTTGTCGCCCCATTATCAAGCATTACCTTGTAAAGGCTTCCAGTGTTTCACCTTTCCAAATAGTTCAGCCGGTGAAGCAGGTCCGATTTATTCTCAGTTATCTTCAATTCCTAGGATGTACTACTGGTCTTGTTGCCGTGCCTGCTAGTGTATGCTTCCACTGCTATTGTGTCTTGGTTTGGCTTCGTCTTACTGACTAGTTTAAAGGTAACGAATAACAGGACAAGGTCAAGAACTGCATAACCAAAGTAGATAACTCGGCGTTTGGCCGATGAATCTCTGGATTTTTGAGTTGACAGAGGCAAAACCATTGATAATTCTCCACAAAGTCCAGGATTACCAGAAAAACTGTCAGCAGGGAACCTCCCTTTCACATCAGAAATCGGACCGGTAAAGTTGTTGATGTTGAACTGCAGCAGATTGGAGAAGTCAAGATTTGGTACCTCCGCATTAAGTTCATTGTTCTGAGAAAGGAAAGTAATTAGCCCGGAAAGTCCGGAGATATCGGGAACCTTTCCGAACAAGTTATTGTCGGATATATCAAACCATTTTAAGTTACTCAGCTGTTTCAGAGACTCAGGAAGGTGACCAGATATTTGGTTACCACTTAAATAAAGTTGTGCTAAAGGTTTGCAATATCCCATGTATTCCGATGTCGATCGGCATTGTTTTCATTTAGGCTAAGCACAGAAAGGGAAGTCACTGCAGCCAGAACCAACATCAAGAACACCGGGAGATTTAACTGATTGAGAACTAACTCCTTGACGGATTTCGACTGCAAATCACTGGATATACCAAACCACTTGTCTTTGCAGGGATCTGAACTCAAGTTCGGCCCCAACTTTAATCTCTTTCTACTTTTCCAACTGCGAATCACAGGACACACCAAGCCACTTGTCTTTACAGGGTCTGAACTCATGTTCCAGCCCCAACTTTGATCCCTTTCTACATTTACAGCTGCAAGTCTGTCCATGAATCCCACAAGTGATCACTTCACTTGTCTTATGAAACCGAGACATGGAAAACGAGAAAGAACAACAGGGGTAGAATTCAGATCAAAGCACGATACATTCTTGACAAACAAGAAAAGAGTAATCTGTTACTGACAAACAAGAAAAGGTATACTTCATCAGGTATTGATGTTAAGACTAACAGAAAAGAAGAGAGAACTGTTGCATTTCCCACATTTGGTTGCCAGATGGCTGAATTTACAAAGTGTTATATGCTTAGATATATGTCATGAGATAATTTCTCAGATCTTCTTGTACATGATCTACTGGGAAATAAAATACAAACTATATCCACTCCAAATTATCAGAAAAAAATGAAGTTAAATGAATTATGTGATGCAATGTATCAATTGCTGTTATGTCCATTTTCCTTGGAGGCCCTAGTATTTTGAAATTTCACTTTTATCACTTCTAATTTTCTATGCTGAGGAAAGCAATTCATGGAAACCAATGACCTCCAAAGGTATTTCATGGATCAGCATGTCCAGCAATATCATCATCACTAGACCCTGTTTCTTCATCAGTTACATCGTCATCGTCATCCGTCTCTTCATCATCTGTCCCTTCTGTGTCATTCTCTTTCTTCGCATAACGCTCACAGAATTCTGCTTTTCATAAAGAAAAAGATAACATCACTAAGCCCGTAAAAATGGTCACCACAATCACTTTTCTTACAAACATCCGAAGCATAACCAGTGGTTACCACCATAGTTACCTTTTACTTTTTGATCATATTGTTTCCGATCCTTCATCATCATTGAAGCTGCATCCCCGTTTAGGGGGTCTGAAGGGTTTGGATATAGCAAGAGTTGCGGAAGGAAAACTTCGAAAATGTTTATAAGATCTGCAAGAACAGGAAAATAACACATAGGGACATTCATCAATCAAGAAGAATGATGCGGAACTTCGGTTACTAGTAACCGATAGAAGTCAACTGATGCTTACCAAACATTGGACTCCAAGATTGGTTAATAACATCCAAACATACAGAACCAGACCTGAAATTAATTCAACATAGAAAGATTCGAGTTTTGTAAGAACATTGAACAAGAACTATCATGGAGAAATCGGAAAAACAAATTGTTACCAGAATTGTTGTCTATAAAAATTAATATACATGAGGATCTGTAGTTTCATCACCATTTGGGTGAAATATTGCAATCCATAAGAATCAAGTTATAAATAAAAATGTTAAGGTTCATCAGAATTTAGGGTGTCATATTGCAATCTATAAGAATAAAGATAGAAATTAAAAATTACTCACGTTTCATCAACATTTGGGTGAAATATCTTATTCACGAATCTGATAGAAGGAGACTTGTATGGATAAGCATCTGGAAGCTCAACCCGGATTTTCCAAACTCCACCTTCATACAGACCTATAAGCATTGCAGTTGAAGCGATTAAGGATACTAAAGAAAGAAACAAGAACTTTCAAACTGTGTTGCTCAAACTTCTCATTTTCTTAAAGTACCCATGTTTTGACACCCATGACACATGCATATCTAGACATGAATATGGGGATATGGTCTTTCAAGGACCCTCTAACATGGAATAACTTTTTAAAAACTGGAACATATCTGTGTCGGACATGCCATGCCTGACACTTGGACCCAAGTCCAACTAACGTAGGCTCCGAAGGAACCAATGATTACTGGCTAGACCTGACCATAAAAGAAGACACAAGAAAACTCTCCAAGCACAACAAAGTTTTAATAAAGTTCATTCCATGTAGAAGGAAAAGAGGGAGAGAGAACCGTGTATAGGTGTGAAAAAGAGGTTTGCCCCTTATAGTATGATAATTTAATTAATTTAACAATCGATTGCCAAATTGATAAGCATGCATAACGCTATGGAACAGTCCCTACAGAAGTTAACTGATTACTGGGTGACTAACATTGTCAGGCAGTAATTACATGGACATACAAATATTATCAAGACGGGTCGAATAGATTAATATAAACATACTTTCTTTGGGACCATAAAATTCGACATTGAATTCATTGAGTCCATCGTTTATTGTTTCCACATTATAGTCACTCATCATCCTGGATAAAATCATGTGAACAGTGGAAAAGAGATAGAAAACTCATTAGCAACTAAGACTAAAAATCCAAAATTTCAGAAACAATTGCCACATTCAGTAAAGCTTTCACAAAACTAAAACTGAAACAGAAACAGATCACCCTGTTCATTATGATCAGGGCACGGTAGAATAACGTGTGTATTTAATGAATAACAAAAAAGATTAACCCTGTTCAGTTTAGCCCTCTCATGCCCTAACATCCCCCTGCCCCTTACAGTAGAATAACATGTGTATTTAATGATCAATAGATGCCACAACCGCCAAAAGACTTTAACACATACCCACAACTTAAAAACAACAAGATGGATGAGTTCATAAGACTTTAAAAATGGATATACACCATTTTCAGAATTGTGCAGCCTGCCAGTCTACGTATTAACCTATTCCACACAGTCCACTCATCAGATAATAAATGTTTCAAAAATTCAATTGGTATTACCATCTTTGCTTCAAACATCTATTCATGATACTACCCTGTCTGACATATGGTTCGAAACAACTCAAATCAACTGTTTGTATTATTAAGTCAACTGGTTTGGTTCCTCAGTGACACCCTGACAAACCCCTAGTCCCTCCTGACGTAATTGAAAAGAATGGCACCTAAAAACACGTGACAAACCCCATTATATCATTGACGCAAAACAATTGCAGACTGTTCTCGAGAGCATGAAAAGAAAAGGGGATCGAATCATTTAAACCAAAGACAGCGCTAAGCACGGATATGTGAACATGCAAGAGAAACTTACAACTTCATTACATCCATTTCTCGCCTCTTGCTTGGGGAAGACATTTTATCCAATATAATTAAATTCCAAAGCACCTACCAAAACATCAACGGTACAATACAATTAAACTTTTGCACTTTCTCCAAAAATAAAATTTAAGAAATGAACTTCAGATTTTAACACTTCTATTTTCTAGAATCTCTTATATATAAAACTGTTCAGGTCAAACTCATTTGATATGAGTGAAAAAGTTGAATTCTAGCAAACCTGAGATTTTATCTAATGCAACAATAAAAAATGTTGATGCAAATACTAGATAGATGCTAAGATCCGATCTTAGAATCTAATATTCTTCCGGAACAAAACCAAAATGAAATTATCTAAATAGAAAATTCATACCTATAACTCAACCCCTAATAATTCCATGGATAGTTCATAAAATACTCAAAACTTTAGCACTGAAACTAGAAGAAAGGCAAAAACTTCAAACCATTGCCTGGACTAACCCAAACAGTTACAAACATAAAACATATTAGACCCATCTCACACATCAACTTCACTATTCTTCTAACATTGATTCATAAAAAATACACAATCCAACAATTAAAAATTATCAACATAAAAGTGATAGAAATTGCTTAACTTGGACAACATTCCACTTGAAACAAATTTAAGCTTTACCATTTACTTCACAGATTTGCATTGGAACACTACAGATAGGAATCTCTCTGATCCTTTACAAAGACCACTCGGTACACGAAAAAAAAAGTGTAGATATAATAAACAAGAGAGAAAGTGGAACATCTGAAATGAAACCACCTTCTCAATGTTTCTTTTAATGCATTGAAACCAAATACAAGGCGTTATCTTTTAATGAGAGAGGAAATGAGGCATTAAAAAGCAAACATACAACCAAATTCATAATTTTTCAATCGTTTTGGTACTTAAAATCCTAAAAACGTTATTAATCTAAGATCCATAGCCAAATGGGTATCCAAAAAAACAAACGACCAACAAAATGGTATGATGTTCTTCGATCACTGAAGGAATAAACTTTCAAAAAAAACGAAAAAATGAAAAATGAAATCAGGGTATCTTACGTTTTACAAAGGTTATTTTGAACCCCAAAATTAAAAAAAATCAGGAAGAGGGTTCAGTTAAATGATGATCGATTGTCTATATAAATAGAGATTCCTGAGAAACGAACAGAAAATGTGAAAAATAAATAAAAAAGTAGTTACCACCATGGTTTGATATGCACGTGTTGGATTGAAGCTTAATTGCGTGGCATGCCAGGTTTTGCGTTTTATTTATTAATTAAATTGTTGGTGTAATAATAAACGGTGTACATCGTTTGTTTTATTGTATTTATTTTAATTAATTTTTAAATATAAAAAATTAAGTATCAATATTTAAAAATATATATTATAAAAAATTAATGTTTTTAATTTATGAACAAATTTTAAAATTATCATCTTTTATTATTTACGAAAATAAACATTTAATTGTGAAACGTAAAATCATTATGAATGGATGCACGTTTTAGTTGTGAGAATAAAATTGTCCAGTTTTCAACTTTGGTGGTATAATTATAATCTAAATTATTTATAATTTTAAAATTATTATAATTAAAATTTTTGGTTTAATTAGTTTTTTAAGATTTTATTAATTTTAAAATTGATGAAATTAAGATCTCCATCCTTACTGTATTAAATAATTATATTTAATATTAATAATACAAGTCCCTTGGTCGACTTTCCTTGTCCGAAAAATCTAACAAAATGGGACATGGAGCTTTTAAGAATCTGATATCTTTCACTAAACTAAAGATTCAACGTTCACCTTGTGTGTGTCAACTTTTGAGCTTAAATAAACTGCCTATGGCAATCGCCGGCGACTTCAAACCTTGCGTGGTTCGACAACAAAAGTCTCTGGATTTTGCCTACAAAGTAGAAGTCCGGTGACAATTTCAGTCTTCATCATCAGACCAAGTAGCTCACTGTCATCCGTACAGCCAGCAACAAACCTCGAAGAAGAGTGACCTCTGGCTTAAGAGTCTAATGGAAAACATGTACAATATCAGGGGGAAAATGTGTACAATGATTTAACAAATGGGGAAAGAGAATACTTGAACAGTTGAACTTATTTTTTTTATTGTAAAAATCTTAGTAGGAAAGTCAAGTATCTACTCAAGTTAACGGTGATCTAAGGATCAACACTTTGGACATACCTAACAACTTCCATTCGGAAATTTAGTCAAATTCTTATGATCACGTTCATAGTTGTGATTTGTGAAGATAGCAGTTCTTATATTAGTACATTCATAATCAAGTTAACCCAAGAATTCATCTTAAACACATCCTCCGAAAAATTCTCAATTCAATGCCAACATTGTTATTGGTGGGTTCGAGTTGTGAACTTATAACTCTATAAGCCCTACAAAGTACAAACACATATGTGAAGTAATGATAAACTTACTGCAGGTATTTTCCAGGTAATATAAACAAACTTGTTTAGTTCAAGAAGTAGTACCAGTTGGCTTTTATGATAACAAAAAATTGCTCTAGTAATAGAATAATAATAAGTGCTCATGACAACAAACATTAAGAAGTTTGTGCATAATAATTTCTATCAGAAAAAGCAGAGAATACATGAATTGATTTCTCTCAGGCAAATATTGTACAAGTCTGTGTGTGTATGAATTATTGTATAAAAAAAGAACAACTTACCTGTTCCATCATTGGCAATATAAACCCCATCAAAGCTGAGCACAATATCTGATGACTTCAAAACCTCAGATTCCGGAGAAGTGGGATCAACTCTTCTGATTCGAACACCGTTCTGATCAGGTTTCATGCCCATTGCTTTACGCAAATCAGGATTTTCCATTTTCTGCCACTCAAACCCCAAAATCGGGAATCCTGGCAGGATATAAGCAAGACCATGAAACTTTAATCACAGTGAAGCAAATAAAACTTGCATCACACAATAAAAAAGTTCAACAATTCATAGATAAAAACTATTATTTGAAAGACCCAAACTAAATTACCAGTATAGGCTTTATTCTTCTCATAGTCTTGGATAAAATGCTGGATAACTGGTGTCGGTATCACATACCCTATATTTTCTGCATCTTCGTGTTTGAGAGACTGAAATGCAATTCCCACACAACTGCCTTTATCATTGAAGGCAGGCCCACCAGAGTTTCCAGAATTTATAGCAGCATCTATCTGCAAAGAATAGTGCAGAATACATAACATAAGAAATCTTATGAGGTTTGCAATCACATAGAAAAAGATGCTAGAAAAGTAATCATGTAACCTGCAAGCCCAGGAGCTCAGTCGACCCGTGAACATAAGACAAGATTTCTATCCGTGATACAACTCCACTTGTTACAGAAATGGTGTCTCCCCCGATTGGGTAACCAACAACAGTTACAGCATCTTGAAGAGCAGGCAATTCTCCAAATTCCACTGGTGGCACACCTTCCCAGAACTCATCATCCTCAACTGTAAGCATTGCTGCTTTAGCACATAAACCAAATCACACATTCGACCAAATAGAAAAAAGAAAGCTATCATCTGAAGTCATTAAGACATCCTCTAGAATGTCTTTTACTTTCACATAATACCGACTAATGTATAAGAACTTCTCTCTTCAACATCAATTCAGACTTGAGACTATGAATGGTTAGAACATAGAATTTCTTCTCCTAATCTTTTACAATATAAGGATTTTTCATCAACCCTCTTGCTACTTAACCAAGCATAACCTCCAAAACAATTTAAATTAAGTACTCATCATAAGTCAGTTTTCTACATTTGTACCCTACATATGATAATGCTAACACAGAATGCAGACACTCTGTCGGAAACAACAAACTCTTATCTCTAAAAAGTGGTGAGAAAAACAGAGAGGGAGAACAATCCTTACACCCCAAGAAACTTACTTAACAAACAGCCAATGCTACAAGCTCCACCCCTATGGGTAAAAGATGTCATTGCAACCCCTCTGCTTAATGCAATTAGCAATTTTCTTTCTACATAATACATGGAGATTACTCTTTAGTTTTAGAATGACAAGATAACTTCATGGCAATGATACTATTTAGCAATAGCTAATCATTACGTCGAAAACATGGTATTCATTTTCAATATGATTTGTGCGATTAACTACAATTTCCTATTATGCATTGATCATATTTGGTATGCATTAGAAATAGAATAATATGAAATAAGTTAACATACCAATATCACATTCGGTTCCAATAGAAAGAACTGTGGCCAAGTACTTGGTATCAGATCCACGTTTCTTAACTTTAACCTGAGTATAATGTTCGACAGAATGCGCATTTGTCAAAACTCTTCTCCCTCCGATCAGGAACCCGCTACTGCTAGAACTATACTGCCTTTTTCTCTGCCAAGGCAACGAGAAATTGGGCTCCGTGTGAACGCAGAACACCTTGACCACTGCATCCATTGCCGGCAACGCCCTGCCTCCCAACATCCCTTCTTCATTCCCTCTGTTGGTAAGGGAGAAGGAAGGAGGAGGGGCGGCTGCGGCTGCGGCGGAGGGGATGGTTTCGATGTTATTGATGGATAAGACATCGTCGAAGGAAGGAGAGGGTTCGGAGGGTGTTGGGCTTTGGTTCTTCCGGCCTCTTTTTCTTTTGGTACCCCCCATGAAACTACAGAGGAAAAATGGCGAACCAAGCTCACAGACACGGATCAAATGGAATGTCGAAGAACAAAGGAAATACAAACATGGCCGGAGGGGTTCTCTCTTCTTTTTTTCACCCCATATCTATTTGGTTAAACTAACATTAAGATCACTAAACTATCAGTTATATTTTATCTAGATCGCTGAATTAAAATGTTTTTCAATTAGATCACTAATGTATTATTTTGGTGTCAAAGTGATAGACCCAATTTATGAAATATTGAATATAACAGTTAAATAAATTTATATTATAATAACATATTTAATCTTTACTATTTACGTTTTATATTAGGTTGAATTTCTTATATATAAATATAAAATATTAAGTTTAAAAACTTATTATAGGTATTGAATGTAATATCGACACACATTGTACACATTGTTCACTTAAAAAGAAAACTTAAATTCAAAAAAGGTTGAATTTCTTATATATAAATATAAAATATTAAGTTTAAAAACTTATTATAGATATTGGATGTAATATCGACACACATTGTTCTCTTAAAAAGAAAACTTAAATTCAAAAAAACTACTTAAATATAAAAAATTACGAATCCGAACATAAATCCCATTATAAAATAGATATATAATTTTCAAAAACTTATTTTAATGATAATATCTACGTAATTAAAAGTATTAAAATGTGGCAAAGAAAAATTATAAATTTGTTTAAAATATAAAAAATATATTCCGCCAAACATGGTTTAACTAAATATTATTTTAAATAAACTACTTAAATAGTTTCTCAAACTAGGGTAAAATATTTGCACCACTAAAATTTGAAAATTTTCAGACCGGTCGCTAATATTATAAAAAATGACAAATAAGTCACTCAATCGTTAACATCCATTAATAATATATGTATATTTACGACACAAGCGTTTATTTTTTTCTTCTTTAAAGTGTTAAACTCTGCATGCTTTGTGGAGAACAAGAGATTCATTGGGCTGTCGGGGCACAACGTCTTCACATTTATAGTTAATAATATAAAGTACATAATACATATAAAGACAGACAATGTCATTTTATTGAGAGCAGTCCTTGTTTATTCCATACCAAACCTCTCATAGAATACAACACATACCTTCCTCGTTTTTCGATATCTTCAACGGTTTATTCGAGTAGCAGAGAGAGAGTTATCACATCTTTGATGGGGAGTTGTACCATCCCCACGGCTCATCGGAGACATACTGCGTAACCTGCTTCACACTCAAGTAATTCTCCAGACCCCTGACAAGAACAACACCAATCATATGCTTGCAGTTCTAAAAATGAAAAAAGAGTATTAGTAATGTTAAACTGTTATTTGGATGATCCGGGTGAATACCATTCGCCGAGTTCACGCCCAAAGCCACTGCGCTTGTTTCCGCCCCATGGGGCTTGACAGAAGCACGGCTGTGAACAATTGACCCACACAATGCCAGCTTGGAGTTCCTGTTAAAATAAAATAATTCATTAATGAAGTGTTTTCAATGTCACTAAATTTATTTTTCTTTCTACTTTTGCACATCATTTTCATATGTTCTCTTTTATGCTTTTTCCAAGCACACCCTTGAGGTGCATAATGGCTTAAAACTTCAACTAAACACTACAAGCAGCTCTCACCTTGCTTATACGATCACACCTTTCCAGGTCGTTTGATATCACAGCAGCACCCAAACCGTAGCTGGAAATTTTAGAAAAATAAATAAATTATCATCCGAACTTAGTAGTAAAAAGCGCGCTTGAGGCGCTGGGAGGCGAGAGGCGTTCAGAAAATCGCATCCAAAGGTTGAGGCGGAGCGATTTACATAAGGCGAGCGCTTCCGACCGCTTTTGTCGCAGGCGTGAGGCGAGCAAAGCGGCGCTTTTTGTCAGTGAAGCATGTTTAAAAAAGTTTGAAGAGAAAAACCATGAAAAACAGAGGAAATGAAGAATCGGGGGAGGGGGAGAAGAAGATGAACAGTGTGTGTCTTGAAAGTTGTATTTTTAATTTTTGTTAATAGACAAAAATGCCCTTCATTTGATTTTATCTTATTAATTGCTGGGATTCTTTTTAAAAAACATGTGGACTTTTTACGTAACTAATTTTTTAGGCTTAACTTAATAATAGGTGTTCAAAGTATACATCTTTTCTGAAATAAGTGTTTAATGTTTTTTTTTTTTGGTTAAATAAGTGACTGAAAATTGTTTAATTTATAAATAAGTACCTAAACTATATATTTTTTTTAAAAATAGGTGCCTAATGTAATTTTATTAAAATAAATACATAATCTTTTTCTTATAAGTAATTTATATTTCTTATAAGATATAAAATTAGTTATATCTTATCTTAAATTAATATCATTTAACCTTTTAAATTATGAGAAAAAATTATTTTTTAACAACACTAAAATAAAAAATAATTAAAATTTATATAATTTTATATTAATATTTTTTATATTTTCCACAACAATCATCAATGGGACAAATCGATTCACTTGCAAGGACATGCCGTCAGTTCACGTAGGGAATATATACAAAAATTCTTATATTCCTATTACATTTATAATTGTATCAAAAAAATTTGAAAATATTAATATAAAATTATATAAATTTAATTATTTTTTATTTTAGTGTTGTTAAAAAATATTTTTTTCTCAGAATTTCAGCTACTAATCAAATTTAAATGAATTATTAATCAATTATAATAAATAATTTAATAGATTAAAACGATAATATATAAATAATTTTACATCTTATAAGAAATATAAATTACTTATAAGAAAAAAAATTAGGCATTTATTTCAATAAAAATTACATTAGGAACCTATTTTAAAAAATATATATAGTTTAGGTTTTTATTTATAAATTAAACAATTTTCTTTTAATAATGTTACCTTAAAATACTAAGGAAATAAAACTTTAGGCACCTATTTCAGCCAAAAAATACATTAGGCACTTATCTCAGAAAAAGTACATAATTTAGGCACTTATCTCAAAAAAAGAAAACATTAAGCACCTATTTCAGAAAAAGTGTATACTTTAGTCACTTATTACTGAGTTAAGCCAATTTTTTAATGTTATCTTGTTTGCTTTCCGGTTAAAATAAATAATAAAAATATCCTTATTTATAAATAAATCAAGAAGTTAAAATAGTAGTTCTATTTTATTTAAAACAAATTAAAATTATTTTTTAATCTTAAATTTTATTATTCTATTATAATTGTAATAATAATTATTTTTAATTTTATTATTAAAATACTCATTCTAGATTAACAAGTTAATTTTTTTTGTGTGTCAATTTGTTGTAGGGTACTGTTTGGTAACTAATTTGGTGTGTTAATTTTATTATTTTATTTTCCGTGTAAAAATTCAAATGATGAATTTGGTTGTTTTATTATATATTTTGTTTAATTTGAGACATAAGTATAAATTTAGATAAAAATATTTTTATTTTTTGATATATATAATGTAATTATAATGTATTTATATACAATATATGTTATATAATTAATTTATAATTTTTAAGGAAAAATGACGCCTCCCCTACAAAAGGCGAACGCCTTCGCCTCTCGCCTCGGCTCTATGGATTTTTTGCGCCTCGGAGCGCCTCGCGCATTTTAAAACCAAGCATCCGAATAATCCTTCTCTAGACCAAACAAGAAGGGAAGGAAAGAGAAGAAACCATAGAACACCCCACGAGAAAGCATACATATTTCATGGGATTAATCAAACAAAATAGCAATTGACTGCAATTCAATGAGAGAATTCGGAAACTTACTGTGTGTCATTTGCCAGATCAAGGGCTTCCTCTTCGGTACTAAATGTTTTAACACAAAGAACAGGTCCAAAAACCTCTTCTCTCCAGATTTGCATGGAAGTTGTCACATCGGTTATTATAGTTGGTTCAACAAAAAAACCCTTCTCTAAATGCTGCAAAATATTTCTCGAATATGAGAAGTGAGAACTTTTAGACAGGAGCAGAGCTAATAATGCGAAGCAGAAGTACCTCAGGACGAACTCCACCGCTCAAAATGGTAGCACCTTCACTCTTTGCGGTTGAGATGAATTTCAATACTTTCTCATACTGCAACAAATTAAGTAAAATTTGAGCAACTACAGATAGTGAAAACATAGGTATTAGCATGTCCAACAGTCCACTCTTTTAGGAACATTGTCTGCCAAATCAACCAAGTTTACAAATTCAGTATCCATCCCTACCTCACCCAAATACTATCAAGAGAAACATAGACACACTTAAGAATGTAAAATACCAAGGTGGATTTAACAAAAACATTGATCAGACAAAAGGAAGAAGGTTGAAGTTCAACATTTATGATTGGCCCTGTTTCCCATTCCAGTAGAGGGAAACTGGGAAAGGAAAGAAAGGAAAATGATACATATTGCTCAAACAGAACTCTTACCTGTCCACCACTAACAACGGGGCCAAGCCTGCATCCTTCTTCGAGGGGATCGGAAATCTTAATATTTTTAGTCCATTTCACAAGCCTGTCCACAAATTCTTTTGCAATATTTTCCTGAGACATTTGAACATGCATTTCACAATGAAAGAGGTAACCAAGAAGAAAAGGGAAAGGGACTTGGATACACTTCGATTAAATAAAGTACTGCAGTACATCTGTTATATGAGATTTCAGCTGGCAGGGCAATTAAAATAAGCTAGCTTTATCTATTGTAGAACACGAAAGAGTTAAACTGACAACTCTTGCTAACAACACTAGGAATAAAAACTCATGTCTTCCAAAATAAATACAAAAGGAAAAGAAGAAATTTCAGCACATTATCGCAATTGATAAGCTGTTTAAGCCCTCAGCACCAAATTTACAGCCGAGCAGGTGGGCATAAAGTGGTATGTTCATAAGGAAACAGTGTTTGCTTAAGGAAATTAATAGCAATACATGTAGGGAGGTGAAAAGTCATAAAGTTGTGATTACAACTCTTATGAATCGTTCTGATTTAATAGCTCATCAGTTGAACAATAGAAGGATGATAGTTCTGGCTGGATCGCTGTCATTGCTTTCAATTTGTCAAGTGCTTTTCTGAAATAGTCTGTCCAGTCTAGCCGCTGACCACACATTAGGTTTTTGGCATTTTAAATTGGGATCCATGGGATGTTAATGGGCTTGGTTATCTAATTTCCACACGAAATTGCACTAAGGGCCAAGGGGCCCTTCTGGGCTGCATGGTGTATAATATAACATTGTTTTGGTTCACTACAAACACTACTCTTCAATGTATAGAACCAAAAGTAATTATGGAAATATGAACACATACAAAATGTATAAAGAAAGAGAATAATATCATTAAGCAACTTACATGCACAATAAGACGGGATGTTGCACTGCAAATCTGTCCATTTGTCCAGAAGCAACCAAATGCAGTCCATTCAGCAGCTATTAAAATCGCAAGAGTTATATTAAACAACTTTATAAACATGGAGTCAGGAAAAACAATTACCAACTAGCTGTATGGTTTTTCTAACATGATCGGTTTCAGAAACCTCATATTTCTCGACAATTTGTTTTCTGAAAGCAAGTCCTACCGTATGGAAACATATGCTTAAATTATAATCCAGATGACACTAACCTTTGTCAAGGTCAACATCCTCAAACACAATGATTGGGCTTTTCCCACCAAGCTCTAAAGAAACAGGCTGCCAAAGAAAGCACATAAGTTAATTTTTATTTGTCCATAAGCATGTACGTGTTTTATGCACAGAACAAAACTTATTATGACAACAAAATGGGAGAAAACGAAAAACTTCTTTTCATTTCTAAAACTTTAACATACCTTGACCATTTGAGCTGCTGCAGTCATTATCTTGCTCCCTGTTGTAGTGCTTCCAGTAAAGGCAATCTGTTTAAAACTAATTATTAGCATTTATGCCACTGTTGCCAATAACTGAAACCAGCAAGTCATAGAAAAGCTTCAATGGAATGATGACAATTGAACCTTGTCAACGTTGGGATGAGATGCCAAAGGAGCACCAGCTTCAGGGCCCAGTCCAGTCAAAATGTTCAGGACACCGGGAGGAAGACCAACCTCCCTACACACCTCAGCCAGCTCCAAACAGGTGCTGGAAGAAAAAAAAATAAAAGTGCATACATAATGAACAGCATTGTTGGTTCCAAAAGCGAAATATAAATCAATATTTATCAAATTATCATAAAAACTAAAAACATAGAAAACACTGCAACTAAGTTGAGAACGTACATAGAGGCCAACTCTGAAGGCTTCAGTATTGCAGCACAACCTGCAGCCAAGGCAGGAGCTACCTTCCATGTAGCCATCAATAGGGGGTAATTCCTTCAAAACAGCATAAAAATAACAACATGAAAAAAGCCATTATTGTCTTCAAGTCATCATCAATGCATGAGTACAACGAATTGATATGAAGCCTTATAACATCAAATGTGACAATCAAGCCTGTAAATATATCTAACTACAACTAGGACAACAATTATGCAATTGCCTCGAAAGGTAAAATTAAATTAATTAATATAGAGGCCTAGTTTCATGTAATGCTCATGCATATGTACAGTGCACCAAAGAAAGAAAAAAAAATAGTGCAATGCACACAAATTGACTTTGATATATTGGACAAGAATAGGTCAAGGATAATGATATGATCTATACGTTTATTGATGCAACTAACCAGAGCAGTATGGTAATATTTATAAATAATTATACTACAATTACAAAAAGCACAACTAAATAAGAAGATAGTACCATGGAGTAATCAATCCAACAATCCCAATTGGTTCCTTAAGCACATAACTCTTAAATGTCTCCATGGGAAGAGAGACAGGAGCCTTTTGCTTTGCATCTAACCCTTCAGCAAGGTCTGCATAGTACTCGAAACATCCAGCAACATCCTCCTGAATAAAACGAATAAACACTACAGGTAAGAGAATACATCAAATACTAAGTCAAAAATCCTTCACCAGTGTGAAGAGCATACCATGTCCCAAACTGCTTCATCAAGCGGTTTCCCACAATCCATTGCTTCAAGCTTACCCAATTCAGTTTTTCTCTCTGTTATCTGGATCACTCAAATAAACTAAACACGTTAAAGCAATACAACCAATTTAAAGATAAGCATTACAAGAATTTAGGTGAATGCCAGGGAATCAATACAAAGCCGTCTATGGATTGGTGGAATTAAGATGTAAACAAGAGAAATCAGATTGGAAAGTCTCTTGTTTCGGTTTCATATAACCAGACATGTCTCAGCATTATATATAACACTTGGAATCAGTGAAGTGTCTGTTCTTCTATCAGGCAGAGGAGATCCATATATTAGAACAACAATATTGTGAGTACTGTTGAGCCAGATAGTGTGAATGTAAGATTGGCATATAACTGGAGTAGGAAAGAGAATGAAACAGTGTTTTCAGAATGAAATTTCAGATAAATTCTTTAAAAAATGTTAGGCAAACTACAAGCTGTAAAGGAATATAAGGTGAAGAAATTCTCAGAAATTCCATTCTCAATAAACCTGTCTCACTCTCGTTCCTATACTATCTGGCTTAACAGTACTAACAATGCTTACGCTGCACAAGGAACATGATAATGAACAGTAAAACATAATTAATAGAGATTATTGTTGTTCTACACCTGAGCCCTCCCATTAAGCGGCCATATTCTCAGCAAGTATGAATTGAAAAAAATGATGAAATCTCAAAATGAATGAAAATATTCCAAACAATCCCACAGAAGTAAATAAGTTTACCTTAGCAGCGATAGCACGTAAATACTTGGCACGAACAGCGCCAGAAGCTGAAGCCCAATCCTTTCCTTTGTTTCTAGAAAGGGCTCTCCGAGAAGCGGCAACCGCAAGGTCCACATCTTCAGATGTAGCTGCCGGGATATCACCTGAAAAAAAAAATCAAACATTTCAAAAACCTTATCCGGTAAACATCACTGGATAGCCAGATTAAACCACGAATTAGTAAAACAAAAGATAAGAACTGACCGATGATCTGTTCAGTGGCAGGGTTGATGATTGGGATTCGCTTCTTGAGAACCGGCTCTCTCCACTCGCCATCGATGAATAAGTGTCGACTCGGGACTTGAACCGCCATAACTATGAAAGGATTCTAGCAGGTTTATACACCGGATCTCTCGGATCTGATCTTCTATTATGATACCACTACTGATTTCAAGCGTCAGTGTGACTGTGTTATTCAGAAATAAAAATAAACAAATATTAATAAAATCATATTAAAATATTGATATTTTTTAATATTAAAAAGGTGATTATAATAAAGTGATTTTTAGTGGATAAACGAAATTATATACTAATTGATGTTATATACTAATTTTTTGGTAATTTATATTTTAAAACACTGAATAAAAATAAATTAAGATTTTTTTTATTGTAGTCAACATTCCTAATAATTATTTTGTTTTTATTTTTTGTCAAATAATCTTTGATTCGATTATCGATAGATGTTTACCCATTATTTTTAATCTTTAAACGAGTTTTGTTGTGATTTTATATAAAAAAAAAATTGCTTATGGAACTTCATGTTTATACTTATTTTTTTAGAATTAGTGTTAAAAAGTGTTTAAAATTGTTTAACAAGCTCCCCTAATTATGTCAACATTGGAAGCTACCATATCATCGTTTGTCATCTAACGAGAGTAACCAAAATATAAAGATTTGAAAATTTTAATGATCATTTTATAATTATTTTATAATTAGGTTGCTAATAAATGAGCTTATCTACAATCGAGTGGTCACAAGTACAATTTAACCCAAAAAGTAAGTGGTAAAATTCAAAAAGTGTCATTAAACTTTCAAAAATTACAAAACATAGTCATCGAGATTCGAGATGTTAGTTTCCGTTACATTGATATATTAAATTAATGGGTAAAATATTTTATGCGGTCCTTCAATTGTAATCATTTTTATATATTTTCTAATATTTCTAAGTACTAATTTTAAATAAAAATATAGTTTTAAATAGAAAAAAAAATAGTAAATAATAGTAAGAAAATTACCGAATTCAAACCCTAAACCCCTCGAAGACGAAGCAATGAAAGAAGCTCTGCTCAGAAACCTGTCACTTTTGGGTTTCAGATTTCTTCTATCTTCTGCTAAACCTAATACCCTCATCCCACGTCCAAAGCAGTCCTCATACTTCTCCGCCGCTTTGGTTCGCCCTCAACCCAGGTTCTACTCCACCAATGGCGGCGACGACGACGACGACGACGTTAGCAAGGAAGGTAACTCAATGTCCGATCTCGTCCCTGTTTAATACACGATGTATTTTAGAATGGTAATATCTTCCGGATTTCGTTATTGCAGAACTAAAGATGCGAATACAGAAGTTCTATGATGGAGATGATGATGCTATACCTTCAATCTTTGAAGGGATTCTGAAGAGGAAGTTGACGGGGAAGCATGAGGAGAGTGATGATGAATTGATGAGAGAGATTTGCGGTAACTGGAAACAGACTCTAGATGATGAGGAAGAGGATCAAGAAGAATTCGATTCTGATTTGAGTGACTCTTCTGATACTGATAGATATTGATGATTTTGGCCTTGGGAGACTGGTTTCCAGGTCAGTAAGGTTGCATAACTTGTAACAATTCAGTACTATTTAGAGATGCATTTTTCTACTGAAATCAGATGATCTGATCCTTGTAGACGATTTATGAAGATATATACATGATTTATGCTTAAATGATCAAGAGAATTGGAAATTTTTATTTCTTGTAGAATTCTCTTGTTTATTCATTTGCTTTTAGCTTTGATGTCTTGTGAAAGACTATGTTGTACTGATATGGGTATGGGTAAAAAAACGGGGATGGGATACTGTAATTTCTAAAATTATAGTGTATGGCTTTAGACTGAAGTATTCGTGCTTCATAGGTGAAAAGAAAAGTCATGGTGTTGTAGATTCTTTTGATACTACAAAGCTGTGACAGGGAGGATTGTCTAACTCAACCAGAACAGTTCAGTCGACCTTATAGGATATGGTGGTGTTGGGTACTTATACCCTGTAATTCATTCTTCGGAACTAGTTTGCATATATTACAATGTTGGGAGGTATGGAAAAAGGAATGACCTTTTATCCATTAATTAGTTATTGAGCATGGTAAGTTTATTGGCGAATCCATTGCATGATAGCTGGTGGCATACCACTGCGAGAAAATCTGTACATTTCATAGAAAGGGTCACTTAGGGAGTTCAGTTTAAGGTACTCAAGTGTCCGGTAGATTAAAGTATCTCATCTGTTTCTAATGTCAATTTCCACGAGTTTCATTAAATATAAAAGGAATGCCATTTTGCATAAGTTTCATGAGAGAGAAAAGGAAATAATAGTCACATTTTAGTTTCAAGAATTCTCATATAGCTCAACTGTGCCTCCTCCCATCTACACTATGCTTGAGTTAAAGAGGGTTGGGGATTATGAGGTTTTGAGAAATGCCGGTTTTCTGTCCTTCAAATAAGATCTTTAAGTTGTTCCCATGATTCAAGTATGGAGTGCGCCAAGTCTAAAGCCAGCCAGCCGTAGATTTTCTTACCAATCCTTGTTGAGGTTGCAACACTTCCATTATGAGGATATTTCTCGGGTGGCATGGATTTGGGATTCCACAAGAAACAAGCGACTCTAGCATATTGGTATTAATAGTGGGAGAGACCTCAATCTAGGATCTTCTCTGGTCCTTAAAAACTACTGGAATTTCCATTGATTTTTCCTTCAATGATTACCTGACACATGAAATATATGATAAAATCACTATTTTTTTGATAAATCCATCCATGTTCTACTCACCAGATTTGTCCAACACAAAGGCTTCTTTCAACCATTTCTCTGTCTTATTTTCAAAAAAATATTGCTATAGAACCAAGTGAGGTAGGTGCATATCATGGATAAGTCAAGCCAAAATGAGACCCCTAAAGAAAACACTTAAATGGGATTGGAATGTAGTTATTCTGCTGCTTTTCTTTTTCTTTGAACATATATGTCAAGAGAGCAATAAGCTAGCGGATGGCCTGGCGAATGCCGAAGATAATAAAGATAGTTTTGAGTGCTCTATTTTTTGTCATCCCCCGGATGAAATTTTAGTTCTTTTACATGATAATTGTGATAAGTAAGGACTTTATGCTTAGTTGATACTGAACATATCTCTAATTATTACACACACAAAAAAAAGAGTTTTGTGCATCACTGATGCTGAGGGGTCTTTTCTTTTGAGACATCTAGCAATGTCACATTTTCTGACCAGAGTTTGTTATTGAAAAACATCTGGTGATGACAATTATTAGTAGTTGATTAAGCGTGCTTCTCTGTTAATTTCTGGAACTTATAATATAGCACTACAATGAATATATAGGGTCTTGCACTCTTGCTATAGGCCGCCCTGAGGGCTATGTTTAAAACTACTAGATTCTTATAATTAATGGTCATTTTCTGTTTTTTCCATTTGAAATTTACTAAGATACTTATTATAGATATAATTCAGGGTTTTACTATACACATTCTTGAGGGTTATGACTTTTTAATTTAAATATAGCATAGAGTGATTTATTATTCTTGGTGACTCAGATTCAAAGAGTATTATTTATAATAAAAATGAGAAATATTTCTTATATAATAAAATATAGAAAAACAAATAATGATTTTTGAGGGGAAATAATGCAATCCCAAATAATTTTTTGAGAAATGGGGTACATCTAGGTATATTTTAGAATTTACGGCAAAAGTTATAATGCAGGGGAAGTTGTTACCTGCAAATGACGACTTGAGTGAAGACGTCAATTTTCCCTTAATTTATAATTTTTTTATTTTGTTAAGATAAAATAGAGGGAAGTCGTCACCTGGCAATTACATATGACGTCTTCACACAAATCGTCATCTGCATGTGACGATTTTCCTTTGTATTATATTTTTGTCGAAAATACTAAAATATATCTCCGACGTATCTTATCTCTCAAAATATTAAAATTATTTATAACATTTACCAAAACCTATACTGAGATTGGTAGAACGTGAGGGAAGTAACTACAAACTAGAAAAGTAGATTAGAAGCAAGGCAAGTAGGCAACGCAAGACATGGGAAGGCAGTATGGGCAAAGGAAGAGAAGTAGAGGCCTACTGTCACGGACTTAATTTCACTCAAACTAATCCGTGCGGCGCTAACACTCCCGAGCTATGTTAGCAAGCCTTACTTCCACGCAACCTTGTGGCTAAGCAAAGAAAGACAAGAGAAGGCAAAGGAGTTTGATGGAAAGCTTTTGTATTAAGCTTAAGGGAATGCTTACAAGAGAGATCAACTTCTCAAATTGTTTACAAAATGAAGGGGGTGACCCTATACTTCTTAATCTTTTCATTCAATTTTATCTGAAGACACAAAAGAGTAAAAATCCGAAAGCTCTTTTTTGTAATTGTAATTATAATGCCACCCACCTCCTGAATGGACGGTTAGGATTTACTTTATAGGACGGCTCATATGTTGCCTCCTAAAATATCTACTAGGATCTATACTATTCTAGAGATTTCTACATTATCCTATACTTGTCTACAACTATCTACAATGTTCTAGAGAACTCTAGAGACTTCCAGAGTAGTCCTGATCTTTCTAGGGTCTTCTAGGGTCTTCTAGAACATTCTTGATCCTTCTAGAATGTTCTAGATGCTTCCAGCATCTTCTTCGTCCTTCTAGAATGTTCTAGAACCTTCGAGAATTATCTAGGGTCTTCTAGAATCTTCTCAAACCTTCTAGACGTGTCTAGATCTTGGTGAAACCTCCTGGAACATTCTAGAACGTGATGGAATCCTTGAGATGGATGTAGGCCATTCTAGGTCATTCTGGAAACTTTGGTGCATGGATTCTTCAAGAATGCCCAAGGATGATTTATTAACCTCATTGTTATTGGCGGGTCGTGACATTCTCCCCCACCTAAGCTCGCGACGCTCTCGTCGCGTTTTTATGGGATTGTTGGTGTTCTTCCCTGGACTCCCAACTTGTTTTCGTTTCGATTTAGACATGATCTTAGGATTCACCTTTCCCCTTGGTGGTAGCCTCCTTCACAACTTTGAAGGTGTAACATTCTTGAATTCTTCAAGCTCTTCAATTCTAAGTGATGAGATCACTTTAGAATTTGGCTTGGTGGCCCTAATGGTTGGCACCACACAAACTTGTTCACCCTCCGTGATGCACAAAGAGTTGGCATGTGGCATCGGGATGGCTTTGACTCTATCGAAGAAGTCAATGCCTAGGACGAGCTGGTAGTCGTCAATCAAGCTACTATGAAGTCAAGGTGGCCAGACCATGTCCCTACATTGATCTTGACCCCTCGTGCGATGCCTTGAATGGGTGATGCGGTAGAGTTAACCGCCTTGGTGGATCCTTCACCTTTCGTGGTCCTAAGACCGAGCCTCTTAGCTTCATCAAGAGAAATGAAGTTATGGGACACACCTGTGTCAAGCATGGCCCTTGATGCTTTCCCATTGATTGTGACGTCCACATATAGCAACCCCTTGGCTTCGGTCTTCGGGATGGATTGCATCACATTTAGAAGTTGCGTGGATCCCATTTGTGCATTGGACTCAAACTCCTCAGCATCACTATCTTTTCGATGCTTGGCTAAGAGAGAGTTGAGAGCTTGTCGTTGCGGGCACTAACGAACCCAATGATCACCATCACAAATGAAACACTTACTTGGTGGTGATCGTTTAGTGCCTCGAGCTTCTTGAGATCTATCCTTGGCCTTGCCTTTCCATGAGGATGAGTCCTTGGGTTTGCTTGAGTGATCCTCATGGTGACCATCTTTACGAGGGCTCTTGTCTCTCCAACCCACGGCTTGGACGCTCTTCGAATCCCTCGGCTTAGGTGTGGGCTCCTTGTGGCTAGAGTACTCAATCAAGCTTTCGGCTACGGCTATGGCATTGGCAAGGGTTTGTACTCCCCGACGCTTTAGCTCGGTCTTTGCCCATGATTGGAGCCCATCCATGAAGTTAAAGAGCGAGTCTTTCTCGGAGAGATCGGGGATCTCGAGCACTAAGTTGGTGAACTCCTTGACGTAGTCATGGATGCTCCCCGATTGCTTGAGCCTTCGCAAACGAGCTCGGGCCTCGTCTTCGGCATTCTCCGGATAAAATTGTCGTTTAAGCTCTCGTTTAAAATCATCAAAGGTAGCGATGGTGCACGTACCTTTGTCAACATCTAAGCGCCTTCTCCTCCACCAAAGCATGGCGGTGTCGGTGAGGTATAATGTCGCGGTTTGAACCTTGGTTGCCTCGTCCATGATTCCGGCAACACTAAGGTATTGCTCTAGCCCCCACAAGAAGTTGTCTACTTCTTTGGCGTTGCGTGACCCTGAGAACATTTTTGGCTTGGGCACTTCGACCCTTCTAGGCTCATAAGTGGTGCTTGGCCCGGCGGCCATCGCACGTTTGTACAAGGCTACATCGCCTTGTAGGACCTCGACTTTACCACGCATGTTGTCTAGCTCTTGTTCAAGAGAAGAACGTACCTTCGAGAGCTCATCCATGAGAAGGTCGCGGACATTGTCTATCTCTGCGAGCATGGTTTTCTCTAACTTGAGCATCATGGCCCTCATGGCTGTGTGGATCTCGGCATCCTCCGCCTCAAGGCCTTCAACTCTTTCTTGAAGGTCGTCCACTTGGGAACTCATGCCCCCAACGCTTTCCTCCATGCGAGTTAAGCGCGACTCCATGCTAGAGATAACGTCCTTTGACTTGGCTCGTGGCCTTGCCATCGTGGGATCATGCTCCTCCTCACGCCCTCGTTGCTCTTGGGTTATCTCGGCCTCGGTCGAGCTAGCAACTTGGTTTTTCCCTGTCTTGGCCATGTCCCGAAAGCGATCGTAACACGCTCTGATACCAACTGTCACGGACTTAATTTCACTCAAACTAATCCGTGCGGCGCTAACACTCCCGAGCTATGTTAGCAAGCCTTACTTCCACGTAACCTTGTGGCTAAGCAAAGAAAGACAAGAGAAGGCAAAGGAGTTTGATGGAAAGCTTTTGTATTAAGCTTAAGGGAATGCTTACAAGAGAGCTCAACTTCTCAAGTTGTTTACAAAATGAAGGGGGTGGCCCTATTTATAGGCTCCCACCTCCTGAATGGATGGTTAGGATTTACTTGATCGGACGGCTCATATGTTGTCTCCTAAAATATCTATTAGGATCTATACTATTCTAGAGATTTCTACATTATCCTATACTTGTCTACAACTATCTACAATGTTCTAGAGAACTCTAGAGACTTCCAGAGTAGTCCTGATCTTTCTAGGGTCTTCCAAGGTCTTCTAGAACATTCTTGATCCTTCTAGAATGTTCTAGATGCTTCCAGCATCTTCTTCGTCCTTTTAGAATGTTCTAGAACCTTCGAGAATTATCTAGGGTCTTCTAGAATCTTCTCAAACCTTCTAGACGTGTCTAGATCTTAGTGAAACCTCCTGAAACATTCTAGAACGTGATGGAATCCTTGAGATGGATGTAGGCCATTCTAGGTCATTCTGGAAACTTTGGTGCATGGATTCTTCAAGAATGCCCAAAGATGATTTATTAACCTCATTATTATTGGTGGGTCGTGACACTACGTTCGCTGCCCTGCCAATTCTCACACTTTATGCCGAAAATCACGCGGATCTGCAAAGGATCAAAATCATGGCGACCAAATTTCACTAGCTTTTTAAGACAATCACATGTGACTATCAATCATGAAGCACAAACCATATCTTTAAAAAAATAATACGATTAAAAAAATTGATAAAATTTAATTTCATTAACTTTATAATTGATTGTCTTAAAAAATTAAATTAGAAGCACGAGCCCTCTAGCCCACATGGTTAATGGAACGGTTGTTGTTCTTAAAGGTCACGGGTTCGAACACCAACGATCTCTGCAGAATGATTGAGCGATCAATCAGTCAAAAAGGAATTATATCAGAAAATTTTAGAGTGATCGAAACTTAATTTTTATAACTTCAAAACTTTTATGGGTTAAAAATACAACTAAACCATGAAAAAATAGTTGGGTTTAGTTCACTTAGACCCATCCAATATTCCGTCTATGTCTGGCCATCTAGTTGGCTTCCTACACCCCAATTCAATTGCAGGTTGTGACCAATCTTTTACTATCGTTATCTAATTTATGTCTAACTAATTCGGATCGGATATTTCATATATTTATTATAAGGTAACCTCGTAATTGTTTTTGTTTAATTTATAATATCAAAATTCCAACTCATGATCTTGTTTAAAAGATTTAGTATCTTATCTTACTAAATCAACTGGTTGTTGATCAAATTATGACACTTTCAATAATAATAAACAATATAGATATCATCTATTTTTACCTAACCCTCTTCCTCCGACTCACGGGGTACACAATGAGCATATATTATATTCGAAAAATAATATAAATAAATGAATGTTTTTATCTTTTCTATGATCTTATCCAAACTTGTTAATACCAAAAATGGATGGTGGTAGAGATGGTAGTTCAACCTCTTCGAGATAGGATGGAGATTCCAAGTAAGGATGTTAGGGGCTGTGTGGTCATCTTCTAGGAGTCTCAGCCTTACATATGTACCAACGTCTCCAAGTGACACGTGTTGCCTCGTGAGTGGTTAGTCACAAATAATTGATAACGATAGATCTTGAGCCATATTCACTGCATCATACATGATCTAAATAATTAAGTCCGTTCATCTTTAATTAATTACTTAATAACGATCTATTCAATAATTATATGTAAAAATGAGGTGATGGTTCATCTTTAAAAATATGAGATAGATGATTCATGATCACGTATGTAGGGATGGCAACGGGTTGGGTCGGGATTTTTCACTCTAAAACCGACCCCGAAACGACCTTATTTTAAAAAAACCACGACCCGACTCGATCCAAACCTGATTTTTTTAATAAAAAAACTCGAACGGGTTGGACCAGGTCGGAACCCGATGTGGACGGGTCAAATTGCCATCCCTACACATATGATGCAGTAAAAAAGATTCATGATATAATTTCTTATGATGGATCTAAAAATATTTTTGACTGAATATATGTTATCTAAATCAAGAAATTTTAGTGTATACATAATCAATAAAATCTATTATTAACATAAAAATTTAAATTTTTAGATATATACAAATAATAAATAAATAACCGAAAGAATTTCATATTATAATGTCCGAGTCATAAATCTAGATCGAATGATGTGCCTCGATTAGAGTGAATATTTAATTAATCGTATTGAGTTAAAAGTTAAAGTTGATAAATCTTATTTTATAACTTAAATTCGATATTTTATAGTTATATACGATATATATTATACAGAGTTTAGATATTCAACTTAAATTTAAATAAAGATTACAGTGATTATTATAATATCTGTTTTAGAGTATACTCTTAATTATTTAACATTGATCTCTCAATTATTATGATAGATATATTTTTTAAATTGCTCAAATTTCTTAGAGACTTTTCATATACTATATTTTAAGAAATCTCATACAAATAATTGTGTAAATTATTTTTCATTTGTGGTTTTCAGAAGATATTTTAGTATTCTAATCAAGGACGAATTTAAAGATATCGAAGATAATTATATATTTTTTAAAAAATTAAATTCTTTTATATTATATATATTTTTTATTAATAATCTAATTTTATCGAGAAGACAACGCTGCGGATAACAGCACACTTATTTATTTGACCTAACAGTGTCGTGAACCTCTTTCCAGCTTGTGGTTCTCGATTTTTCTGATTATTTATTTATTTATTTATTCGGTTTCAAATATTTAATTTTATTTTCTTTCTGTTTTTTTTAATATAAAGGGATTGTCCATTGGCATTGGGGTTGGGCCAATCATATCCATAGTTGCACCCACGTAAGGAGTATTCAGCTCCACGTGTCAATTAGTCTATGGACTGTCAGTCACAGAACTCATATATAAGGCAAATTTAAGCGATAACGTGATTTGGTAAAAATATTTAAAAAAAATGTATTTAAAAAAAAACTATTATTTACGGAAACTCGTTTTATATAAAAATATCTAATATTTAAATTTTTTAGAAAATATATAAGAAAAATAAGATATTATAAAAGTTTGATATTAAATTTAATATTTCTCAACTAAGTTGTATCAAAATATAAATTAACCTTTTTTACATTTCAAATACGCAATAAAAATTTAATATATCAAAAGTCAAAATAGACATTAAAGAGACTTTGGTAAGATTGAAGTAAGATTAGGTTTTGGATTAGATTTATTAAAAAAAAAACTATTATTTATAGTTTTATACATATTCTCAAAATAAAAATAATATTTTTTATGTATTAAAAGGAGATTTTTTAGTTATTTTTTATGTTAATTATTTCAGACTAACCCGCGTCGTATACCTATCTTTGATAGGTGAGTCTCCGAAGATTATTTTATACACAATACCTCAAACTTAAGACCTACTTAAACAAAACTAAACTGTTTATTATTTAGACTAATCTCTGTTAATAATCCATTAGAATATTTTAATTGCCTTGTTATTATATAAAATAATAATATTTACTATACATTTTGAGATTTTGTATTTTATTTTAATAAAATCATTTTATTTTAAGACTTTAAGTATTATTTAATAAAGTTTTAAAACGTTTTTCCTAAATATTTTTTAAAAAACTAACCGAATAAATAAACAAATAATGCATATATAGTATTTTTAAAGTTAATTCACCATTTTTCTATTATAAAAATATTATTTACATTATAAAATCATTAAGATTAATTACAAATTGAATTCAAATAACCATTTTTTTTTTAAAATGAAGTCAAAATTATCTAAACACTACAGGTATTGGTTGACGTTAATACGCGTGGCGTTTAGCGTATAGAAGGGGCTGATGTGGCAAAAAAGCGCATAAGACGGATGGTGGACCCCAGTTCAGGTCATCAAAACCCGCCTTTTCCTTTTATGTCACGTGGCCAGCCGCCATTGTCTCCCCCTCTCTCCTTCGATACATCCCACGCGCTCTCTCCAGTGGGACAGACAGTCACAAAGACGAAAGAAGCGGGAGAGTGAGGGAACCGCGCGTGGGATTAAAAATGAGAAAATATCTGAAAAAACGCCTACATATTATCATTTATCCATTCACCAACACTCAATATGCTCCACGAAATAAACCCACATTTTTTAATTAATAAAAAGAAACCACAAACCAAAAGACGCCACGTGTCGAATGTGGGACCCGAGCATTCTCAGCCACAAGACTCCTGGAATTTTCCATGGAAAGAAATAATGGGGAAAAAAGTCAGAAATTTCCATCCGACGTGGCACCCTCCCCTGCTTTTATACGCGAACCACTGTTCTTATTTTCTCTGTTCTTCTTCCTTTTCCACTGTTTCAAATTTCCAATCTCTTTTTCTCTAAGCAGTTTTCGAGATTTCAGTTTGATTCCGGTAAGTCTGTGACTCTCTGATCTGTTTTCTTCTGCGGAGAATACTTTAGTTGCCTTATGATTTTATGTGAATTACTGTTGATTGAATAGGAATGAAGTTGTGCTTGTTTTTGCGTTTTTATTTGGATTTTTGAAAGAAAAAATCGGAATGCTGGTTGAAATAGTTGAATTATAAGTTTGTAACTATGACTTATTCAGGATTGTTGTTGTTGTTTATTTGTAGAGAGATTAGATTTTCTAGTATCGACTCCGCAAGATTTGAAGAAGCTAAATCCGTTTCTAGAGATGGCTACTCAGGTACATAGCAACCTATTGTGCGCTGTTTATGCGGCTTATACTTGCACTATGTTGCTGTTATGGACTCTGATTTCTTAATTTCAAATAGTTTTTTTAGATAAACCGGTACAATTTGCATTTTGCAGTGATTTCCTCTAGTTTAATTTGATTTGCTGGGTTTTCTGTACCCTTGGATGGTTTCGAATAACTGGATTTAGAGTTGCCACTAAAGCTCTTTCAGAATGGAATTCAAATACATTTCATCTCTAGGATTGCTTAACTTCAGAAATGGTCCTTGTTTTATGGATTGTTGTAAATTTTGGAATCACATGCTGTTATTTTTCTTGTAAGTGGGGTGTTTGTTTCTTATGTGTAAATTTATCTTTGTGTAGGTGAATAGGGTTCAATGTGAATTATGATAAGTTTTAGCATAAACAGTTATCATTTGAAAGTGAGACATTGGGGTTCATATTGTGAATAATGTCTTTTCTTGTTGTTTAATAGCCACTGGAAATTCTGATGCAGGACCAAATTGAAGATGCAACATCGCCCAATACTCATAAATCTGCCATATGTTGTTCCAGTGGTACCTCTCAATCTGAGACATTGAACCAGTTGCAGGAGTTATACACATTTAATCATGACCATACACCTAAGGTTCCTTTCTTCATGTTGCCTGTTAATTATTGTTAATCTTTTAACGACTATGCTCACATTTATTTCTTTCCCATTAAAATAGGCTAGGAAACCCTATACTATAACCAAACAGAGGGAGAAATGGACTGAGGAAGAGCATCAGAAGTTTATTGAAGCTTTAAAGCTGTATGGCCGTGGCTGGCGTCAAATAGAAGGTAAGTGCACAATGGGGTGAATTCATTTACTTCTTGCCGCAACTATGGTTTGAACTGTTGAGTTACTCTTGTTTTCATGCAGAACATGTGGGCACCAAATCTGCAGTTCAAATTCGAAGCCATGCTCAAAAGTTTTTTTCTAAGGTCAATTGCTTTATGCCCATTGCAATATTTCCTTGATTAAGAAATGTATTACTACCAAGAATTCCTTGACTAAGAAGATATATTATTGCCAAGAATTCCTTGACTAAGAAAATGTAGTGCATATTCTATTACCTTGCAATGTGTAGGCACTCTTAGGCAGTTTTTATCTACTGAGCTTGTTCCTTATAGGCGTGCTTTTTTTAATGTGGTTTTAGGTTGTCCGAGTTTCAAATGGTGGCTCTGAGGGTTCCATTAAACCAATTGAGATACCACCTCCTCGTCCAAAAAGAAAGCCAGTACATCCATATCCCCGCAAATCTTTTGATTCGATCAAAGGAAAATTACCATCAGCTCAACCAGAGAGATCGCCATCCCCCAATCAATTTTTCAAAGAACAAGATAACAAATCCCCCACGTCAGTTATATCTGATGCAATGTGGTATCCTGCCATGGAGCAACAAAAGGGATGTTCTTCCCCAACTTCTTGTACTACGAATCTGCAGGCAATCAATACATCCCCTATTGAAAAGGAATTTGACCATGCGACCTCTAACTTATCTACTGAGGAAGAGAAAGTTTCTTTGTCATCTGTGAAAGTATTTGGTCATTCAGATGAGGAAAACATTTTGTCCATGGTATGTGCTAAGGTGAAAGATTCCCTTAAACATGTGGATTTCGAGCTTTATGACTAATTTATTTTTCTTTCATGTATTATCCAGAACCTCAATGCAGATTTCAAGGACTTTGTATGTGCTAAAGGTTATGCAGCATCAGTTTCTCCGGCCACTAGTATTAAGCTTTTCGGGAAAACAGTTACTGTGAAAGATTCCCTTAAACCTTCCATAGGTGCAAAACATTTCGAGTCACAAATATCTAAGACTGCTCAAGAGGATATTGGTGCTGTCAGTAAGATTCTTGTTCAGGCATTACCGTCAACATGCGTAGACACAAGCTTGTCACTAGGTACAGTTATCGATAAACGGAGTTCTGTCCCTTCCAGATCTAAAAATGATACTGATGCTCCTCTTCCATGGTGGGTTTTTTACCAAGGTCTACCCTTCTGTAACATTACTTCATTTAATCGAATCCACACAGATTCTTGTGTTGAAGAGAGGATGAAAGAGGAGGACATTCTAAATGACAGATCCTGTAGTGGTTCAAATACTGGTTCAACAAGTGAATTATTAAATAGGAAGAATTCAGATTCCATTGATTCCAAAAGCCAACATCCTTGTCCCGAGGGAAAAACATCTCCCCAAAAATGTAGTAAGGGGTTTGTGCCATACAAGAGATGTTTAGCAGAAAGAGACATGTCATCATCCGTGTCTGAAGAGCAGGAGAGGCAAAGAGCCAGAGTATGCTCGTAGTAGTCGGCATTGTTGTTCGGACAATGAAATGTCAAAAAGCTTTTAATCTAGTTTAGATAGGGGGAGGATGAAAAAAAATAATCTCAGATGCTCCTTTACAAAGGTTAATAGTTACAGGGAAATGCTTGAATGGATTGTAGACTATTTTAACTGTTCTTGTCTATCAGAACCTTCAGGTGGCTCGTTTGAAGCAGAGGTGACGCCGGCAGCATATCACCGTTGTTCGTTCGATACGACTTATGTTTTTCGAGTTGGGACAGCCCGCCGTCTGTGTGTGATGCTAACATGTTTTGCAAGAATTTTTTTACCTTATATGCTACTAAGGTTTCCTGAATAATTTTTTACCTTTCTAATTTATGAACAATTTGTGTCATCTTCCTTAAACAACATTAGGTAATTCAGTTCTCTATGTATGTTTTATCAGTTCATGCAAATAGATAGATTCAAATTTCATTAGATTAAGATATTCTCTCTTTACTCTTTTTTATTGAAGTTTCAGATTTATTTTTTATAAGATTTTATAACTTGATCCGAATCAATTCTACCCCGAATGGAATTGGCTGCGAGTTCGAGTTGTAAGGTGTGTTTGTTTTATCAAAAGGTTATATATTCGAAAAACAAAGAAACTATTCTAAAAAAACTCAAAAACCCTGAATAAAAGGAGGTAAAGATGAACAAAATCCTACTCGAAAAAGATAATTTATTTGACCTGACTAGATGCAAAAATATTTAACTTGTTTTGTCTGACTCGTCGTTTCGTAAACTTGATTAAAAAAAATTTAAATAAAGTTTAAATTATAAAATAAAATTTTAAGTAATTCAAAATTTTTAATAATTAGTCGATCAATTTTTAAGTTCGAATTGAGACTTTTAATTCTACTTAATATATATATATATCATGTATAAATAAATATGAATATATATATATATGTTATATATAATTATAAAAAACTATTTAAATTAAAATTAATTAATGTAATTATATTATAAATATTTATAATTATATCTGAACAAAAACTTAACTGTTATGAATAAAATAAAGAACAAAAATAAAATAGGAGAATAAAGATGAGAGACAAAAGGGAGAGAGATTTTATTATATTCTCAAAGTAGGGGTTGTGTACAATGCTATGCCAAAAGTCTATATTTATAGGCATAAGATGGAAACCCTAATTCCAATGGGTATTAAACCCTAATACTAAATCTCATTAAAGTTTAACTTAATATATGGATATCCACCATAAATAAATATATTTATAACACTCCCCCTTGGATATCCATGAAGATAATGTGCCTCGTTAAAACCTTACTAAGATAAAAACCCTGTGGGAAAAAAAATTCTTAGTGAAGGAAAAAGAGTACACACATCTTTGATACGCATAACATGTTGCCTCATTAAAAACCTTATAGGAAAACTCATTGGGACAAAACCTCGGTTAAGGGAAAAAGAGTGCAACGCGTATTTACTCCCCTTCATGAAAATATCACATAAGATCTTTGAATCTTCATAATTCAATATTGAATATAATATTCAAATGTTGAAGTAGATCATGCACCAGTGGATAAATCTTCCAAATCATTGCTTGAAATGATTCATTGAATATTATTCATCTGAAAATCATGAGGAACGAAACTTGAAGAAATATGTTTTGTTTTATCATATTTGATATATCCACCTTGAGATATAAATTTTGTATTATCTCTGTACAAGATAACTTGCATCTTATCTTGTGAAAAACATTCACATATCTTCAGGATATGTTTAGCCAAACACATATTTCGGCTTTGCCTCTTACATAACAATTATTTAAAGGTAATGATCTCGTAGCACTTAAATAATATTTCTGGACCAGCTAAGATACGATGCTTCCAGATCAAATAATGTATATAGTGTGCTTTAGACCAAGAATATCATTACCCTTTTCGTGACGCGAAAAAAATCTTTGTTTACAGTAAGAGACTTAGCAACAACCATAAAGGTGATAAATAGATATGCGTTATGCATGTAAAGTCTCTTTCAATATTTTTCTGTATGTCGATAGATGCACAAGGATTTGAGGAGGTCTCTTCACGAGTCTCAACGATATTCAAATCATCGACATACACAATCAATAAAAATTCAAAGCTAAATCTCTTAATAAAAATGCTCGGGGAAATAATTCATATAGCATTATGCTAATAAGTATTCAATGAGGCGATCATACCAAATACGCCTAAATTGTTTCAAGCCATAAAAAGATATATTCAATATGATTGAATAATGTTCTCGAGAACTTGAATGAACTGCTTATGGCAATCTAAATCTTTCCAGAAGTTTCATGTAAATATTATTGTCAAGAGACCCATTTAAATATGATGTAACAACATCCATTAGGCAGAAACCGAGTAATTTTATTTATTGCCAGACTAATCAAAATCTAAAAGTAGTTGCATCCACCACCGAGGAATATATTTTCCTCATAATCAATTTCATGTCTTTGTGAGAATCCTTGTGCAACCAAATGAGTTTATATCTCATGATTTCCCCTTTTGATTTCTCTTTCTCACAAAGGCTCGTTTATATCCACGAGCTTTACACATTTCAATGTACGGGCTATAGGCCCAAATACTTCTCTTTTCAAAAGAGATTTTAGTTTCGCCTCAATTGCCTCTTTCATGTTGGCCAATCATTTCTTTGTTTACATTGCCCAATTGACAATGATTCATGATCCACATCATCAAATAAAATCTCTAGTGCTATATTGCATGCAAATATATTAACGACGTCGATTTAATTTCAGTTCCACTTATTACCAAACATGACATAATCTATTGAGATCTCTTTATTATCAGGTACCTGAGTCATGTCAATGTCTCTGTTGGAGACCATTTAATCTCTTCTAGAGATTTTCATAATCATTGATTCCTCAATCAGACCATCATAAAATATAATTCCTTTTCTTTTTCGACGATCTCTTATCTTTGGAACTTACTTGTCTACTACGCTTTAAGCGTAAGTTATACTCATTAGCAACTAGAGTTTGTCCTTCCATGACATCAAATTTAATCGGAGCATTCATAGCTGGTATACGTGACTTAGTCACTCTTTTAGGGTCAGCAAAATCATCTGACAATTGATTTGCTAAATGAATTATCCATTGAACTTATAGTTCACATTGTGTAGTACGTGGATCAAAAAGAGAAAATGATAATTCATTCCAACTTATTTCTTTCCCCGGCTATTTATTTTCTCCCCCTAATGTTGGGTAGACTGACTCATTAAAATGATAGTCAATAAATCGGGTTGTAAATAAATTTCCTATCAAAAGCTCTTATATATATTCCCAACAAAACTCATCTTTGTGCGTTGTGGTGGAGCAATTCAAACATATACCGCACACAAAAAAATATAAGATGAGAAATATTTGGTTCCTGACCAAAAACCATTTGTAATGATGAGAACTTATGATCATTTGTTGGCTTGATGCGAATTTGTGATACTACATGTAAAATTACATGTCATCAACATTATCAAGATTGATGTCTTTAGAAAATAATCTGGAAAATATGCTCGTAATTTTATCAACTGAGCAAGTAGCCTCGCAAACACCAAGTTACGGGTTAATAACAAGGATACATATAACCATCTAGTCGATGCATCGATAAAAATCGTAAAATATCTAGATGGACTTTAAGAAAGGTGTATGGGCCCATATATATCACCTTGTATCCGTTCCAGAAAATTAATAGCACTCTATCTTAGATGTTGATGATTGAATAATTAAATTGCTTTCATAGCAAGTATCATGTGAAATATTACCATGAAGAAAATCTTAGTTCTTCAATGAATGACCACATGAAAGTGTCATCAAATTTTCGCATCATAATTAAACCGGGATGGTCTAACCGGTCATGCCAAATAAAATTATCAGTAAACATCTGGTTTACAATAGCATGAGCTTCAATTTGTACTAATTCTTATGTAGTACAATATGGATGACAATGCAGGTAATTTTGCCAAAATTTCATTATTGCCTTGAGTTATACTCGTAATATTGAGATAGTCAGCATCCCCTTGATTAATATTCTCAATATATTTCTGCAAATATCTTTAAAATTCAATAAGTCTCTTTGCGACTTTGACGAGCATAATACATTGTAAATATGAGATAAAATCTCATTTGGCAATGACATATTTGTTCAACGAGCATAATGCACTGTAAATATAAGATAAAGTCTCATTTGGCAATAATATATTTGCTCAGTCGGAGCTTTCTGTGATATTAGTACTACCGGGTATAGTACTTATATTATTCCCTTGCATTTAAAATGGGAAAATATGCATAGTTATGCACCTTTTAATACGTGCTTTATTTCATTCACTTCGGGAAATGAAAAATATGTGCTTTGTACCATTCACTTCGGGGAATGAAAAAATATTAAAAAAAAATAGCACATCATATCAAATCGGATCAAAGATAAGCTCTCAAGAGCTCTTCCGAAGCATGAATATTTTAGTACTTTGAGATATAGTACTCATATTTCCCTTGTATTTAAATGGGAAAATATTTCTTATGCTTAAGTATAATATGAGCACTTGTACTTTCTGCTTGGCATAAATAGCCACAATTCATTGTAGATTTCATTCCGGAAGTGATAATATTCTTCAAAGGATGAATTAATATAGAATGTAAATAAATAATATATAAAATAAATTAACGATAAATTAAGATAAAACGTAAATAAATAATATGTAAAATAAGTTAACATAAAACAAAATAAATAAAGATCAATTATTTATTTTAGATGTTATAAGGGAAATAAAATAAATGGCGAATTATTTTCTTGAAGGACTATGAGAAAAATTATCAATATCCAATTGAGTTGGATCAATAACGCCATTATTTTCGCCACAAAAAAAATCTGATTATATTTTCTTTAATTTATCATTCATGATTATGAATAAAGTCCATAATACTTCGGCGTTTGACAAGTACGAGATCAATGGTTTATACCATCACATTGATAACATAAAGATTTTAATATGATCTCTATCATTATTGTCATCTTTATAATTCTACTTCTTGTGGATATAAGTATTCTCAAAATAATCATCTTATCCTTGTCTATTTTATGATCTCAATCATGACCACAATTATTAATGTGGCATTTATTCTTTCCGCTATAAAATATCACATTCACTTCATGGAATAGAGCGAAGACTGATAGGTATTTAAAGCCCTTGTATGATATTGTGTCTGTAAGACAATATGTGAAAAGTAAAGTATGTTTTTCTAACATATTCTCATCAATGATACTCTGGCACATAATTGAGTTTTATTCACTAACCATATAGTGAATTATCACGTTTGCATTCACTTCAAGGAATTAAACAAATTCAATAATCGCATGGAATAAACATCATGCTTGCATTCACTTCAGGGAATGACATAAATCAAATAATCGCATGGAATAATTATCATGCTTGCATTCACTTCAAAGAATGTCATAAATCCAATAATCGAATGGAATAATCATCATGCTTGCATTCACTTTAAGGAATGTCATAAATCCAATAATCGCATGGAATAATCATCATGCATGCATTCACTTTAGGGAATGCCTCCCATAAAATTCTTTGATCAAGACGATTTTCGTAACTTCAACTTGGGAGAAGTTTATAGTCGAGCTTTTCGACACAAAAATATTACTTTCAAGCAAATATAAATTTTATGATATCCATACTATTAAATAGTAATTGATCAACTGATATATATATTCAATATATGCAAAGAACAAAAATTTAATCCTCATACGCGGCGTTGTTAAACCAGTCCACAAGGTCCTTTAAAAAGGACCTCCTTTGAGACCAGTAGCTTCGCAGAACGGGATATCCAGCCAATATACTCGGATTAAATTATCAAAACAAAATATTAATGGCATGAAATAAACACATAATATCATTAGACAAAAACAAGAATATTTACATGAGAAAAAGAAAAATTATAACCATCATCGTATATGTATTATTTTATAAATTAAAATATATAAGATTGAAAAAGAACATACCGGGTAAATCTTTGAAGAAACTTGGAATTAAAATCTTCTGAGCAAACTTGTGCTGATAACGTGTTATGAATAAAGTAAAGAACAAAAATAAAATAGGAGAATAAAGATGAGAGACAAAAGGGAGAGAGATTTTATTATATTCTCAAAGTAGGGGTTGTGTACAATGTTATGCCAAAAGTCTATATTTATAGGCATAAGATGGAAACCCTAATTCCAATGGGTATTAAACCCTAATACTAAATCCCATTAAAGTTTAACTTAATATCTACCATAAATAAATATATTTATAACATTAACAACTTAATTAATTTTTTAAAATAAATTAGAATTATAAGACATAACTTTGATTTAACTAAAATAAATTAAATGTATTATATATGGTTATAAAAAAATTATTTAAATTCAACTTGACTCGATTAAATATAGTATAGAAGATGTGGAAATTGATGAATTTTCTTTTTCTTTCAATCATAAATCACTCCATTGCTATATCATTCAACCTTTCACTTCCTTTATCCTTTTCTGCACTGTTAGAGTTGGATCTTTCATTTTCCACTCTCCTCTCTCCATGGTCCCACTGACTGTGTAATTGGAGGAAACAATATTAAATGGATGTTTATTTTGGGAGAATTATATAGAAAAATTAAATGAATTTTTATTTTGGGAGAATTATTAATTAAGATTATATAAAAAAAATTAATCGGGATCAAAATAGAATTGTGGATGTGTTGGTTAGATCCAGTCATGAAAGACTTGTAAGAAAAATAATTTATACCGTTACGCCATCAATTGTATATAATCTAATCAAGAAGGGATTTTAATTTCTTCTCTTCTTTACACAATCGAAAAAAAATCCCATCTACGTTACATAAGTTACATTTAGTGAAAAGTGAGTTTTAACATCACGTTTAGAGAAGTTCGTGTTGAGTAGATAGGTAAGAAAAAAATAAATTTAATCTATTGAGTTTTTGTTTACAACACTTGATTTTAATTAAATATGAGTTTAAATATTAGAGATGATATTATTGAGGACAATCTTATATCCTGAACATGGAGAGATTATATCGTAGGCCTGGCCTATCACGTCAGCCGTGGTCCCTAGCCAATTAAAATTACCTATTCCGCCACTAATCAACCATGTAATTAATGTAATTTCTAGAAATCATATTTTTAAAATGACATGAAAATTCTGATTGAAAATTCATTGGTTGGAAAAAAATGAGGTGTAAATTAGTGGTGAAGTAGGTGGTTATTATTGGATGGGACCACAACTGACGTGGTAGGTCGGACCCATGATATAATTTCTCCTGAACATGGGCATATTACCAAAAAAATATATGCACTAAATGGTAAGATTTCAAATGCTATGAAATGTGTATAATTTATTCAAAGATGGAACTATATGGGGGTAGGGAGAGAAATTTACACCCATAAAATAAATTTATTTTTGTCTTCTTATTTATTTTTTAAAAAATTGATTTATTTATAAAAAAACCTTTAAAATAATATGAAGTTTCATTTTTAAAAAATAATTTTAAGATTTTTTAATTGATTTTGTATCTTTAAAATAAGAGTTATATTTTGATACACAAGTTGTGTAATTATTTTTAAGCTATAAAATTTAAAACCTAAATCTCTGCTCCTGACGTCTAAACCTTAAACCCTAAATTTTAAATCATATATTTTATATCCTACGATCTAAACTCTTAAACCCTAAACCATAACTTAATTTGTAAACCTAAAATTAAAAGGCTTATGTAAACTAAATAATATATTAACTACCATTTTAATAAATGATTTTAAGTATGGGTCTTGAGAGATTGAAAACGAGATTAATGACGAAATTAAATGGGGGTGTAAAAGAGCGATTTTTTATCTTGAAGAATTTTTTTATTATCACCTTATTTTTTTATTAAAATTTTAATTATTTATAAATTTGTCTTTTTTATTTTTAAATATTTATATTTTATCTCTTAACTTTAAATCTTGGCTTGGCCTATGATGGAGACCATTAGCATAAAAGGGTATTTATTATAGTTGCAAGATTACAAGATTATTATAGTTGCAAATATTTTGAATAAAAAATAAATGTATGAAAAAGTTAGACTAAAAGAGTCTCTTCTAATACATTTATATAAAATTTAATCAAATTAATTAGTTAATAAATTAAATATCAATAATTAAAAATTTTAAATGTATTTTGACAAAAAAATTAATCTCATTTTAAAAAGAAACTATAAAGTAAAAATAATAATTCTCTGTATTCTTCCTCCTAAATCTCTGAAATAGGTTATGTATATATCTATGTTTTACTAGAAATTATATTTATTAATAATTACAATCAATTAGGTCTGCTTATCCTTAAATAATTATCTAATAATTATCCACCCAATAATTATATATAAAAAAATAACAATTCATCTTTAAAAAAATAAGATAAATAAATCTAATTAATTAAAATCACAAATGACGTAATAAAAATGATTTATGATATAATTTCTCACGTTTTACATTATTTTTGTGTTGAAAACATGATCTCGACATAAAAGGACCAAAATAGGCTTTAGTGAAACAAAAAGATCCAATCGACTAAAGATTAGTAATTTGGTTGGAATATTATTATTACACGATCTAGAAGGATGCGAGTTTAAGTGCATTAAAATAGACTTTATTTTTAAAGTTTAAATATTGTATAAAAAATATTTAAGGAGTGAATTTATTTTTATAAAATTAATTTAATAATTTTATTTATCTTTTTTAACTATATTAATTTAATTTTTATACTGGTTTAAAATCAATAATTAATGTTTTATTTTTTTGTTTTATCAATAATTGTGTATATTGTCACAATATTTTTTTTATATTAATCGTTATTGACAATAATCTTGTCATAATAACCGTAATGAGTCAAATTTAATGATATGGCAGTATAAATGAAGAGTTTTAAAAATTAATTATTTATTTAAAATTATATATATATTTAAAAAAATACGTTAATTCAAGGATAAAGTTAAGATTTAAAAATAAGGATAAAAATATAAATTTGAAAGAATTCATAACTATTTTATTTATTTTTTTAAAAAAAGTTAAAATTATATTATCACGTTATTAAAATTAATTAATCATCGTTTTATACGAAGATATTAATTTATTATAATAAATGATATGTTAATATATTTATTTAAATATTAATTATTTAACGATGTTTGATATAATAAAAACAATCAATATTAATAGTTACATTAATTAAAAAATAAAATTAATACAATTCAACGAATTAGAAAACTAAATTAAACAAAAACATTGTTGATTTTAAACAACCGTTAAAACAAAATTAATAAAATTAAAAATTACTGATCTAAGATTACAACAATAACAAAATTGCCCCTTAAACTAAAAACAAAATGCTTATAAAACGTGAAAAACGCATCAATGCCGCGGCTTTGGCTCGAATTTTACACTGTTGCGACCCAAGATTGACAAGCTTTTGTTATTTATTGAGTTAGTCGATTGTGAGTTTAATAATATTTGAATTAGTTCGAAAAATGTTTAATTCGTGTTCGGTTTAGTTTGATATTCGATAATTTTAATAAATTTTTATTGGTTCATGTTTGATAAAAATTTGTTGCTCGACTTGATTCGTTGTTCGTTAAACTTATTATAATTTTTAACTTATTTTTTAAATATGCGTATAATCTAGTAATATAAAGATAATTTACAAACTTAACAAAAATAAATATATCAGACTGATATAATAAAATAATTTTTATATGATAATATAATAAAACAAAATTAACTAATTGTTCGTAAATTTATTGAGTTGAATTCGAGTCAATTTAAGTTGAGCTTGAAGTCAATCTTGGAAAAAGATAAATGAAGAGAGTTTAGAGACGTACAAAAATATTTAGCTCTCTAATTATGTTTCTTTTTATGTCCCATCTTAAAAAATCATTAAAATTAAATTTTAAGTCATAACCTTAATTTTCGTATTCTAAACCCTAAATACTACATCCTAAAATTACATCATACGTTTAATTCTCTATATCCTAATTATAACCTCTAACTTTGAACCCTAATTTTCGTATTTTAAAGTGAGGCATCAAAGGAGGCACAATAAAAGGGCAAATGATTTGTATCCGAACATGTATTAAAGGAAGTATACATGCAGAAGGTACAAATTGTCTGTCCCCTAATCGTGCCCTCAACCCACCTTAAATTAATGGGATAATGTTTAAGGTTTAGGCTTCAAAATCAAGGGTTATAGTTAGGGTTTAAGGAATCATGGGTATGATATATTTTTAATGTTTATGATATAAAAAACAGAATTAAAGTTTAAAATTTAAATTTTTAAAAATTTAATACACGAACATAAAAAAAAACACGATTAAAAGTTAAAAAAATTCTACTCACGTATAGACTCGTACATACATACATACTGCACTTAGCTAGTCTTTCTCTGTCTGTAGTGTAAAATTCAACCCACCCCCTCGTGTTTAGAGGAGAGGAAAAATGACATTCTTGTGGGTACAAAATTTATGCTGTTGTGATCGGCATTGCGTGTATTGACTATTGAGAAACAGGCTCAGTTGAACTGTCATTTTCCTATATATACTCTCGAGGTCGAAGCAGCAGCAACCAAACCAAAAGACCAACCCTTTTCTACTCTTTATCTCTCTATCTGGATGTTTGTTCAGCAGGAAAATGAAGAAGATGAAGTTTTCTTTCGTTTTCCCACACCTTTCTCTTAGCTAATAAATCAAGGCTAGGGTTTCTCTTCTTTTCCTTTTCAACTTTATAAGTATGTCTCATAAAGGAGATCTTACTTCTTTAAATCAGAGTCCTGATCTTTCACTTCACATCAGCCCTCCCAACACTGCATCTTCCTCTAACGAAAGGGATTCTTCTTCCTTTGATATCTGGCGCAACGACGGTCGAAAACCAGCTGACACCGTGCTTTCCCTCGCAAATCCTGGCGGTGACGATCTAATAAGGCACAGTAACGTTGCCAAATGTGGCAGTGGTGGTCAATTAAGTCATATAAATCATGGGATTTCGTTGCTTGATGTTTCGGGACTGAAACCCATTAAAGGAATCCCGGTGTACAGTCCGTTCTCTACTTCTGATAGCTCGTTACGGTTCTATCAGACCTCTCCCTTTAATTCTTCTTCTAGGTTTAATGGGATTTCAATGGAAACTCTGAGCACCCATTTTCATCCTCATCAGTATACACAGTATGGAACCGAGGAGTTCTGTAATGGGATGATTAGATCCAGATTCATGCCTAAACCACAGAACAAGAAGAACATGAGGGCACCCAGAATGCGTTGGACCAGCTCTCTTCATGCTCGTTTTGTTCATGCTGTTGAACTTCTCGGTGGTCATGAAAGTAATTCAATCCACTTCTCTTGTCTTTTTAAGCTTGTTGATGTTAAAAGTAGACCGGCATCGAACACGGATTAGGTTGAAAGCGGAGACGCTGGAGACGTTAGGTGAGGATTACCCGTCTGAAACCACCGTAATAACTTTCGGTCACGTTTTAGTTCGTTGTCGGTCTATTTCTGACATCAACAAGTTTTATTTAGGATTCGAGTTTGAAGCTAATTTGCGAGTTGTGTACTTGATAGGAGCTACTCCCAAATCTGTGTTGGAGCTGATGGATGCCAAAGATCTAACCCTTGCTCATGTCAAAAGCCATTTACAGGTACCCCAATGGATTCAAAGTCCAAACCCTAATTTTGTTTTTCATCTCATATGGCAGGCAATTGCAATGTTCATCCTCACGGACATGACTTTAAATTACTGTCACAATCATAATACTTTATTATATTTATGAACATAACGAATCCTATTAATATCATTTATTATCTTTATATAATGACTACTGTTGCAGCAACATATTGCTGTATAATGACCTGCTGATTGGTAAATTCAACTGTTCTTGACCCATCAGCTATGGCACAGAAGCCTATGAATGAACAGTTGAGTCTGTTGTGTACTACAGAACAAATTCAACTCAGCATCATTTCTCAATAATAGAACCAATTAATGATCTTGCCAAACATCAACCTCGTTATTATTAAAAAAACCAAGAAAAATCCACCAAGAGAAACATCTGATTTGATTTTACTTTTTTGACTGCTGATGCCTGATAAAACTAGAGTAATATTATATTATGATATGCATGTTGTTGCTGCTGCTGCTTTTTCCTAGCAAGTAAAGTGTCTTTTCTTTGGTTTTAAATTAATTGTTGTATAGGGTTATGTGAAACCTTATAATAGTTTTCGAGATGTTTTTATGGAATACAACGATTATTTATCTAAGAAATAATTTGTCTGCTTTTGCATTGCAGATGTACAGAACTATCAAGAGCACTGACAAACCTGCATCTTCCTCTGGTAATTCATATTCTTCTTTACACTACTTTTATTTCCACCATTAACTTTAAACAAAACAAAAATTTCGAATCTTGTTACTATAAACGGAGTAAATTAGAACTAAATCGAGTTTAAGTAGTGTTGAATTCGTTTTTTTTGTTAAGATTTTGAGTCGAGTTCGAAATTGAGTATTTTTTAACGAGTTTAAGAAATCTGAGTTCAACTCGGCTTGAATTTTTAACGAGTCGAGTTCGAGCTTTATTGAAGAAATAAATTTGATACACAAATTGGTTTGGACTTGAGTAGCTCGTCATTGTCACGCCTAATTTAAAACATTTTCAGGGAAATAAATTTGATACACAAATTGTGTAAACTCAAGCTTGCTAATTTTAAGATATATGATGTTAGTTTAGGGTTTAGAGGTTTAAGTTGTAGGATTTAGAATTTAGGGTTTAGACTTATGTTTAGGGTTTTAAGTTTAGGAATTTAGATTTTAAATTATAAAATTTTAAACATTTGGTATATTATATTTTCGAGTAGCTCATAAACTTTTCGAGTTGAGTATTAAGTAGCTCGGCTCGTTAATAACTCAAACAGTCTAATCGTGCCGAGCTTTAACTGAACTTTGACCGAGTCGAGTATCAAGTAGCTCGGCTCGTTAATAACTCAAACGGAGTCTAATCATGTCGAGCTTTAATTGAACTTTGACCGAATCGAGCTAGAGTATCTAATGATCTGTCTCGTCTCATTTAAAGCCTTATTTAGAATGATTATTTTATAATATCTTTTTATAATATTTATTCAAATTAATATAAAAAAATACATAAAGCACCATCTTTTGTGGCATGCTTCATTTTAACCTGATGGTATTGAGTCTTTATCTTTTTCCTTGATTTTGCTAAACATGATTCAAACTTGAAAGATTTGATTCTCTTAAGATATACATCATACTCTTTTCGTTAAGACCGGTCATTGTATTCTTTATTTATAGTATTTATATTTATACATTAATTTAATACATTGATTAAACATCCATCTATAAATCATTAAAACTAAAGATGGATCTACCACAATGTTTGTTAAAATCTGTGAAACAAGTAGAAATGAACTAGTTCATGGCAGCAGATGGATCGAGATCAGAAGAAGATTATTTGGCTGCTGCTGCTCCCTGCAGGAATGCTAGGAGTGAGAAGAGATCTTCAAGTCCAGATTCATGGTTGAACCATGATACTGCTAATAGTAATATTGCTGCTGGACTTGGACACCCCTCTACTAATCTCTGGAGTAGCTCTTCCAGTTCCAGGTATCTCTCCATTAAAGTTTAAAACTCAGACATGTTAGCATAACTGAAACAATGATGATCAAGTAAAGTGGGGTTAGTTTGAGTAATATAATAAAGGATTTAGTTAGAGATATGCCTGCCAGGGTTGATTTAGACTTATAGACTGATTGTTTTTGTCTGGTAATGCAGGAGTAGATGTACCTAAGTAGCATAACATCAGCCACCTAAACCCTAACTACAAGCATTGATCTTAAATATTAAACCTTAAACTCACTATTTTAAATATTTTAAAGTAAGACAGAAAAAGGTATTATAAGAAAGGAGACGATTTCTACCCTAACTACAAACATTACACTGTATTGCCATCGACTAAAATTTAGTAATCAATGTTGTATTTTCAAAGTATCTGTATACAATTTTATTTCCCAGATTTTGTCTCCTACACTCTCATGTAGTACCTAGAGCTCTTATACCTCCATGAAGACTTAAACTTCTTATTTATTATAGTTCCTGGTTTGGTCTTTATAATAAGTTTGTTGATCATGTTTTGGTGCCTGTTTTTTCATACATTTTAAAGTGAGGTTTGGATGTTTTTCCAAGAGTCTTGGGACAGATCCTGTAACATGGGAGCTCTCAAATGTGGTTTTTACTGTGTGTTGAACATTACTATTACTTTAGAGACCGATGATTAATGGAATGAAAGTATTCGTGTAGCATTAATCTGTGAAAAATAAGTAATCAAGTTTAGGATTTTTTGTGCAGTAGAGGAGTTTGGTTATCGAGGAACCCAGATGAGGGGTTTAGACCCGAAGCTCCATCTTCACAGTCAGGAAACAAGCTTCAGGTAAGCAGTCAAAAGTTTATGATAAAATAGAAAAAATATATAAAATGTAAACATTCCATATCAGCTACATATGCGTGTGCATGTATAGGTGTTAAAAGGATCAGTCATATCGGTTTCGATTCAAGTCATTTCGGATTTAATTATTTTTTATTCAGTTTTGAATCTGGTAAATTTATTTTGAATTTTGCTTGAAATTTAAATCATCGTGTTCGGGTTAATATTAATCAACAACTTCTAGAGTAAGTGTTTAAAAGTTTCCGATTGACATTTTTTCTTCTCTTAAGTTTTGAGGTCTAAACCTATTAGAAATAAGGATGGGCATGGGTGAGGTCGGGTCAGATTTTCGACCCACCCGAACTCAACCTGAATACAAACATCCTAGATCTAACTCCGATCCGATCCGACCTGAAAATAAATATATTAAACCCAACCCCGACCCGACTAAAAGGAAAAAAAATAATTTTAAAGACTAAATTGTAAAAAAATAATCTTAGGGGACTTAATTATAAAAAATTATATTTTTAAAGACTAAATTATAAATAAAAAATTAATTTTAAGGACTTAATTATAAAAAATATATAGATAGAAGACCATTATTATAAATATCCGTAAAAATTATAAAAAAATACATATTAGTCCTGGGTCGGGTTAGATCAAATATTTTTCACCCTAAAACCAAACATGACCCAAACACGATTTTTTCATACAAAAAAATTGATCCGATCAAGTCAGGTAAAATACTCATCCCTAATTAAAAACAAATTCTCCTTTTTTTCTCTCTCTAAGTAAGAATTGTTAAAAAAATAATATTAGATCTTGGTTTAAGTAAATCATTTGGGATCTCAAAATAAATTTACCAAATTTATGTGCATGCAACTATACTTCAATTTTAACAATAGTGTAACTCGTTTATAATAAAATTTTAATTAAAAGATTAAAATATAACTTTAAATAAAAATGATCTATTTTTTTCTAACACATAATTAAATAAGCAGGAGTGTATTTTACCCTAAACAAATTAGAGTTTTGCTTATGAATAGAATATTAAAGTTGTATATATATATTATTAAATTTAAAACTTAAACTCGAATCTTAAATTCTAAATTATATAACTCAAACTCCTAAACTTAAACTATAATCCCTGAATCTATCAAGTTTGTATGAATTTTAGTTTACACGAACTTGTGTCGTGTATCAAAGTTTTTTACTTGTTATATACTCATTGTCAATAGTAATTACTAATCACATGATAGTTACTTCCTTATTGCTGAAATATATTATATGATTTTTCTGTCATTTAGATTGAATTCATAGATTTTTTCCATCCCAACAGGTAAGCAATTATGGTGAAGAAAATTTCATAACAGGGCCAAGCATAGAACTCCATAATCCAAGCTTGGAATTCAGCTTAGGTAGACCAGACTGGCAGAGTAAAGAAAGTGATTGACTATCATATATATATACACACAGAGGTGAGCTACATAGAGGTGTTAAGTTAACTAGTCATTTTTCGATCATACGAACGGTTCACAAACGGTTCTCCGACTGTTTATATATATTTTGAATGATGGGTTGAGGTTAAACAAGTTGCTCATCTGGTTGGTGAGCTGATGCTAGTCATTAACTGAAAGGAATCAGTTTCATGTGGTTGCTAATTCTAATCACCTTCTTTTACTTTGTTAAGTTCATCTTTCAGCTGCAGCCTGCAGGTTAGATCCTTTTCCTCTGTCTGTTGATGCAGAATTAAAGTTTAGAGAGGACAACACTAGGGGTGAATCTTGATAAAACTACATTTAGGAAAAAGAAATAAATTTGATAAAACAACAATCAGATACAACAAGAGGGAACAAGTCCTACACTGCAACCATTAGGTCTCTGTACTCCATCTTTAAGGTAACGGCAGCTGATCGGTCCAAGCCCCATTCGACAACAGCTTTCGAAGACCTTTCAATGGCGAGACCGACATCCCCTAACAAACACAGCAAGCACTTCCATTTTTACAAACATTTGACAGATACAATCAGACACTGAAACAACAATCATTCACTCATCTGGTTTTCTGGTTTGGCACATCTCAACTTTAGAGTACAAGGCTAAATGCTAGCCATTATTCACACCCTTTTACCCTAATGGTTTGGTCCCAGAAGAGAAAGAAGAAAAGTCCTGTAGTGGCCAGATGTTTCGGAGTGAATCGCATCGTTCAAAGTCTTTTTATATTTCTTCAGATACTCGGCTTTTATGTAGTGCATATCGATCTCGGTTCTTGTCACGATGACCCTTATAACTGCAGTGTCATTGGTTCCCAAACCTTTCATCGCATCATGCAGTACCTACATGATTTCACAAAGTGATAAGTATACCAAACATACTATTCCAACAATATAACCAAGATGCAGCGTAGGAAGAGATCCACTGATTGGCCTAGTGGCTAAAGACGCTTATATAGTCCCGTCTTGTATAGGTTCGAATCCTTGAATCCCGGCATAGGAATGTAATACCTCTGATGCACAGCATAAGAAACAATATCTATAAGCTTTAGGATCAAAAACTGTATTACCTTGGCAAAATACTTTGCAGGATTCTGTGAGCATTTTAAAATTGTCAAGAGACCATGCTCAAACTTCCCAGATGTTTCACTCTTCACTGCCTGATGATAAAAAAGAAAACAAATTCAATTAATCATCACAGAAAAACTTCAAATAAAAGCATGATTTCATGCTTCTAGGGCTTAACCATACCAACTCAATAGCAACATATCGATATCAAGGACTCGAGTACTTGTCGTACCAAATATCTATAAATCATGCCATATAGTTTTAAATCTACTTCTTTAAGACCAAGCATTTTCTAGACTTACCATATACTAACAAACATGCCCATAATCATTTAACAAACATTGAGGAATCATGCATTCACTATGCCCACTCTCTTATAAGCACAAGCATACTTGTGTTTCATTTCACTCATCAAGGCATTAGGGAAGCATTTTCTGCTGAACACACTCGAACTTACCGTACTATACTACTATGCGCCTTACCTTAATTCCGTCGTTATACATAAAAGAGATGAGAAGAGAAGACAGAGGATTTACCTTTTTCAAGGAGCCTCCATACATGTCATGATAAGCAGAGCTAATAGCTGCTAGCTGTGCCCTACTTCTTTCACTAAATATTTTGATGAAAGTTTTCTCATCTGTTCCCAATTTCTTCTCTCCTGCTTTGAAAAGAGCCTTTGCATCCTTCATAGCCTTCTCTCTATCAACTTCAAGGCCTTCGGAACGGTAGGTGCTCAGATATGTAAGTAAGAGCTGTACAGAGTTGTAAATAACAATATCAGCAGCTTTAATTTAAATTCCTCACCTAAGATCCAAGATATCTACTTAAGAACATATTAAAACAAGATTCTGGATAATTTACCTTTTGATGATCACCAGAGGTGTGTACTGCAACATCTTCCTCGACCGAAATCCCAAATTTCGAATGGTAATTTTGTTTAATTAATTGAATCTGGGATGGAGTACGAGAACATATAACTTCAGTTGCAGCAGAAAGACTTGTTACATCTGACAAAAAAGCTTCCCTAATGACCGTTGCATCGCGTTCTGCTGGATCATACATCCATAGCAAGACAGCCGTCTGAAAAAAAAAAATCAAAGACCAGATCATAAGGATTCAACTTGCATACTAATATATAGAGATATCTATGAATGGAGACTCTGTAAACCAAGGCACCTCTACTTTTCCTCTAAGCTCTGATACCAGTCGTTTGAGAAGGTCTTCTGAATACATTGCTTTATACTCATGTCGGATCAAAGAACGCTGCGCTGAATCACGATGAGCAAGAATCTTGACCACCGTTTCAGTATCGCATCCCAGACCTATAGGAACAAAGAATGTAAAGAAACCTTCTTTTAGCCATTTGTTTTTATAATGGATTGGTTTTGGCACAGTATCCATTACTATAAAATCTGTATCCAGGACCAGTAGCCTCCATTGATGCTGTCTATAATGAAAATGAGTTGAAAAGTAATGCAACAACATGGCATCAATTAAGAAAGGTAAAGCATTATCATAACAAGATGAATGAACTATCATATTAAACTAAGATATCAAATGTTCTTAACCTTCTCATAAACAATGTATGTTATCCACATGTTCATCTGATGGATCAATAGATCATACAGCTTCATGTTGAAAATCAGTATATTTTAAGGATTTTATATAAAAAAAACACCTATTCAAGTTTCTAAAAATGAGAATATATATATAAAAAAAACATTTGGCATTTGATTACTGGTGAGCTAGGATGGAAGGATGAGTCTATGCAGTATCAGGTGACTATAAAAAGAACAATTAACCCTGTTGACAATAGAAAGAAGAAGCGCAGATAAATTTTCTCCAGGAGGTCCTAAGGTGACCCCTGGAAAATTTTGATTTGACAGAGAAAACAGATCACTGAAAATAAGGTTCAAAACATGAAACCAAAGTCAGAGTTCAGAACAACTAGCTAAAATAGACCGACAGATTACGGTTATATAACGGTCGCTATTACGATAATATACATCTGTTTGAATCCTTGGAATCAACGGAGAGAGAGAGAGAGAGAAGAAAAAAGATACCCTTGAAAGCACGGTAAAGCTGAATAGCATCATCTCTAGGTGATGTAAGCGAAGGTGGAACATACAAAGTGGACATGGCTTTGCTGGTATCTGAATTCTCAGTATTTGGGGTTTGAATGTTGGTATGAAAACAGCTCCTGCTTCCTCCGATTTATAGTCCGTCAGCCAACCACAACCCCACACGGCACGACCATCTACCACCACATGCCACCTACTCCACCATTGACCATTATTTATCCAACAAAGTCAATAGGCTGCTACAGGAATGCTTTTTCAAAAAAATTGGTAAACTTCTTCTAAGGCGACTAAACTATCCGTATGATTCTACTTTATCTACTTAATTATAAATTTTATCACTTTCCGTTAAAATTTAATAGAGAAATTTGATCCTAAATTGAATTAAGTTCAATGAATAGCGTGTCATCACTTAATTGAAAAAATATTTTTTATAATTTTATTTAATCAATATTTTCTCATCAAATCAGATGATGATAATGCCATAATCAAATTGTATAAGAAATTTTGAACCCAATTTATCCCGATAAGATTCGATCATGGGGTTCAATAATTGGTAGCGAAGAATCTCAGTTCGTATTTGAGTCGTATATTTTAAGAAACCTTTAAAAAAATATATTGTTAATTTTCCATCAAGGAACCACTTGGCTTAGTAACTGAAGTTATTTCATTCTCTTCATACAACCAAGTTTCAATTTTTTTCACCTAGATAGATGGTGATAAATTAGGACCAAATAGTTATAATATATAAGTAATAAAGACTAAATATATAATTATTCAAATTTATTTCACTATCACATCTTTAATTCCGTTAAAATTTATATTTTTTAATATTAAAAATATGATTATAAAATAATATTTATTTATAGATACTTTTAACCTTTTAATAATATACACATTTTATGAATATTACGATTAAATTTGAATTTTTAAGATAAATATTATCCATTTTTTTTACGGTTTCGACAAGTTGATGGGGTCAAAGTCAACGTGGGTGTGCGCTGAGTTTGCCTTTGCCCATTGATTTTGACCCCACCATTTTGTACCCTGTTTTGGTGTTTATTTATTTAGCTGGGCTTCTATTGGCTCTTAGTAACATCAATGTCTTGCAATTAATTGCGTAGGTTCCACTCAAAGTACATGAAGATTTGGGGTTGTATTTTTTAAAAGACTAGTTTTAAAAGAAACGTATAAAATAAGTTTAACAATTGTATAATATTATTCAAATTTTTATTTTACAACTCAAATTTTATTTAAATTTTTTAATTGAATTTATATAATTTAAAATTCAAACAAGTCATGTTTTTCTTACTCGAATCAATTTAAAATTTTAATTTTTTTAGTCGAATCAAATTTGAAATCAAATTCTGCTCACCCTTTATTTGAAATATAAAATTTAAAATTTATATTATAAACTAAGCTCATAAGCTTTAAATTCTAAACCTTAAATTTTATACGTAAACCGACGTAAAATCTTAAAATAGATAGATATGTGTATCAAATGATCCACGGGTAAACTACCCTCATGACCACTATCAATCCTATTTTGACCACCAAACTAAAAATTCTGTCAATTAAACCATCAAACTATTAAAGTACTTTCAATCGAGCCACTGACCATCGATTTTAACAGAAATGATGACATAACGGTTAACAAAAATAAATATATTATATTAAATATTAAATTCTAATTTAATTCCACCAATCATGCTATTTGGTTGACTCTGCTATGACCATTGAAGCATCGGCCAATAAGATTGGTTCTTCGTTTTTTTTCTGTCACCGACTGAATAAACCAACTTATTCAATGGTACATGGCAAAAGGAAACAATGCGGTCTGAATTCAACAGTGATAAAATGGATACTAGTAAAGCAGGTAATTAAACTACACATTTACAAGTATTTTTTTTTTACAGATTAGAACATACCTACAATATTACTGCAGCTTCAGTTCCAAAGTAAAAGGTTGTGTTTGCTAAAACTAGACAAGTTCAAGACAGACAATCCGAACAGCTAACTACTACTACTCCAGTCATCTTTGCATTATAACCGGTATGTTCGGGTGATACGGATCTGATGAGAAGAAAAAAAAACATATACATCTTAGAAGTTATAGTTTAACATTGCAGAAGTAGTCCAATCCATCTTATAAAAATCTCATAACAAAGGCAACATTGTACATGCAGCCTTGGCAGACACAATTATTATCTTATTGGAGTCGAGAGTTGCAATCGTTTGAAGCCAATCCTACAGCTTGAACTTCAAAATGATGATAAATAAGTGGCCTCCCAAGGTATTGGTAAACACAATATTTATTCAAATCACAAGTTCCAGAAAGTTGATATATAAAATTTGTGATCTACTTTTAGTATTTATTTCTGTTTTAAGCTACTAACAGTAACTAGCTGGTTCATGTTTAAACTGCTAGGTTTTCACTGTCATTATTGCTAAAAAACCATCCCAATATCTGCAGAGAAAGTAAATTTGTTCTTTGCTTGTTTAGTATTTGTCTAAGCCCTAGGATAGTAGATTATTAGTCTTTCAACCAATGTAAAATATAAACTTCCAATGGATGCTAGGACATCAAAAATCCAACTTTTGTACTAAAGACCCTATTTGGCGTTAATCTGCATGCCCCAAATTCTGGTTTGAGCATCCACCCCAAAGGTAAACAAGTAGTTGCTTTGAGTTACCCCCACCTACCCCACCCACCCGGAAAAAAAACAACAACTATTTTCAACGGGAAAAAACTGTTTTCTAGCTACTTTCATGGTTCTAGTTCTTTGTAAACAAACTGGAACTGAAGCAAATAGAGGTTCTAGATCCAAAGGACACATTATTCGACAAAAATAGTACAACATTTAGACATCCACATAATAAAGTTACAACAATTACCTGCACAAATCCGTAGATAGCTCGCAAAATTCTAGCATAATCAGTTCCTAGCATCTGAATGACAACGTCAGCCATAAATGTTCCCCAAAACCTACATTACATGAATTACAATCAAACTTGAAGAAGAGCAAGCCACGAACTTATATTGGTAATAGCAATACAGGTGGAAATTTTTTAAAATTGAATGATTAAGAAGAAGATAGCTTGTCATAATTTGATACAGAATTGATCGTTCAAATGTAACTAGGGAACAAAGCCTCCAAATCAGACATGGCAAGCAGTAGGAAAACTCAGTTTCAGAGGTAACATCCTACTGGTTAACCTCAATAGCAAAAAGGGTAATTATCAGACAATTTTTAAGTGCTAGATACGAGAATACTTTAAGTGGGGATAAATCTTTCAAGATTTCAACTATATGATTCAAATCCAATTTCATGCCAAAATACAAGTATTTGTGAGATAATGAGAGGGGATATTTTAAGTCGATTTGTAGATCTCATGGTGCAAGGAGTAATGCATTAGAACTCTTGTGTAGACATTCTACAACAAAACAAAGTTGAAAGGCTCTACTTGGGATTCAGTAAATGATAGAAGATAAGCTGATTGAAAATGTATGAATACCTTCAAAACCATTGATTGAAAATAAGCTGCGCCAACCTTACCAGCAGCAAGGACCTGCACCTTCCACTGGCTGAGATCCAATTCTAGACTAGTTTGAATGTTGGAAATATTATTATTTTCCCATAGACCTGGAAAAGTTCCTGATTCTTCACTAAACAAGGCAGCAAAATCTAAAAGTCCTCACTGTACATATTGCAGTAACAGTGGAGTTGAAAATGAAGAACATTTTCCAAACCTATACAGACCCATAACACTTATTCTCAAATTTGGCAGACAATTAATTCTCTTACTGGGGGCATTGATCACATGTTCTTGAATTACAATATTTTTTTTCTTCTTCTAAACATTGAGATTAAACGAGGTTACCTTGAGTACTCCCTCAATAGATGAAGGAAAATTTCTGCTTCAAGATCTTCTGTGGACAATTTGCTTGATCAAGGAATGTTCAACCTTTTCCTCACCGAAAGCAGGACATTTCTGTATGACGGCCTCCAACCCCTAATCATAAGATCAAATGGGATCGTTGAGATGCCTATGGAAAAGTGTTACACGACAGTAATCATATCGACATTTCTGTCTTAGCTCCATCAACAATGCAAGCAGGCATTTAACAAAACCAGAATCATGGAAGCAATCCAAGGCACTCACCTCAATGTAGAGCGGGCATCAGCGACCAGGAATAAGAAACGTGATTCAAGGCCTGCAATCAAAGCTTCCTGCTCCTCAACATTCTCTTCAATCATCATATCCTCCACATCATCTCTATTGAGCATGGACTTTAACAAGGGACTAAAGTAGCTGAAATTTGAAAAGAAAATACAAAAAGTTGTAAGGAGAATTTGTTTCGAACGAAACATCAAAACAAAACCCAAAATTCTGGGAAATGAAAACCAAGCAAAATCGGAAACCTAGGACCAAATAGGATCCTTTGAAGCCCATATAACTCCACGTCCGTGGCTAGTTCAAGCACCAGTCGAAGGTCCGGGTCGGATTCATATGCAACTGAAACCTAGAATTCTAAACAAATTTAGAAAACAGTTGAATTGAATGATTCCCCTAAATTTATTTATTTAATCATTCATATTTATGTATTTAATAAATTTAATAAACTTAAATCTTTATTATTTATATTACTAATAAATTTGACATGATAAAATCTTCAGTGAAGATTCTTCACCTTAAACTCACATCTTTATTTTAATTTAATCTTAATTTTTCAAAAATACAAATATTTTATCAAATCGATAATATATATAAATATATATTATTTTATAATTATTTTTAAATTATTAAGTAATATTTACATTATCAATGCAAAAGATAATAAAATTTTAAAATTATAATAGAAAAAAAATAATTCTTTAAATATAAATAAAGTGTCATAAATTCAAAGTTTCAAAAGTAATGGGGTCCATGGACAGGACACTGTCAGCTCAGTAAAGCAACTGAGGCATATGCTCGGGCTCCCCTTATATAATTACTTACATTATTATCGATTTTTTATTTAAAAATCTAGAATAAAAATACTTCAATAACTCCCAAATAAATTAAGGAAAATATGATTTTTATGTTACTAGTTTTTAAAAAATATTAAAAAAAATTATCCAATTATTATAAGATAATTACGTAAATTATCTAATCATATGCTCATAACATTCAATAAATTTTAATGACCAAGGGAATGTAGAAATTTTGTTTTACTAAATTTATAGTCGTTTACTTGTTCTGTTATCTCTTTATTTGTTTATATTTTTGTTCGATACGTATTGATATCAATTTTGGTGTTGATAGTAATTTATTAGTATTTTTAAATATTAAATTTATTATTTTCTTTTTTACGTATATAGGAATGACAATAAATCGAATTTTAATTAAAAAACTCAACAATAAATAAATTATCCGTATATAAACTATTATTGTCTTATTAGTCTACTAACATAACTAATTTTTAAATCACAATTATAAAATATCTAGTAAACATTATAATTCAATGAAATAAATTAAATATAATTAAAATGTTCAACCATATAAGAGAAAAATATAAATGAAATTGTAAAAGATATTAAACATCTAAAAATATTAATTGTATATAAACTTAATCAGGATTTCAATATATATCTATATATCTATATTAATATATATACTCTCAGTCCAACAATTTTAATATATATATCTATTTTTTTATAATCACAAAACTTTAAATATTTTTATTCGGAAATCATATATAGATCAAATTCTGATCGAATATAGATTTATATCAAATTTGAATTAAATATAATAATATTCGTATCTGATCCGCCTTCTGTTAAGACTTAAACCTTTTTTCAAATTCAGATTTGAACATTTTTGTATCAGATTTTTTTTCTTCAAATTAAATCGAATTCAAATTATATTGACATCCCTACTCGTACAACTTATTCCACTTTTCTTGTCTATCATGACACATTTTATTACTACATTCTTAGATGTTTGATGTTCGTTTGATGATTTTTTTTATTTTATTTTCTAATTTATATTTTGTTATTGGTCTCAACCATATTTTTTTGATATAAAGAAAAATATTTAATTTGAAACACTTTTATTTATTAATAAAGTTGTTCAATTTGATGTCTCAAAAAAATGTAATGACTACTTTGCATATTTTTAAAAAATAATGGTTAAAACTATCATTTGTTCATAGTTCAACTACTATTTGTGTCATTTACCAAAACTTATGCTCTGACATGCCATGGCAGGCTCGAGAGAAATTGCAGGCCAAAAACCAAGAGATCAATAATCCCCCAGAAAGAGAGAAAGAGAAACCCAAGCTGAAGAGAGAGAAGCAAAGCAAAAGCAAGGCGAATTTGAAAAAAAAAACATTGTAATTTTCCAGGCATTTGAATGTTTAATGTAGAATAGGGCAATGGAATCCAAAGCCAACAACAGAGATCGGCATGATTCTTCTTCATCATCATCATCATCGATCTGTAAGTTTTTTGTTCCTTTTTTTTTTTAATTTCTTTTTAGATTTTCGAATCTCATTTCCGGTTTTTGGCCGACCAATTAAAATTTGAATCTCCGTTTTTGTATGGCTGTCTGGGCAGTTTCTAGGGTTTTTGTTGGAGTTCTGGATCTTGTCGTTATTCGATTTTGATTCATGAGATTGGGAATTTTCTCTAGGTCTGGGAAAATGTGTCAATGTTATGGATTGTTTTTCGAAATTAGGAGGATTTTTAAGAGGGAGAAAGCAAAACATTACTATTCAGTAGCATGAAAAAAAAATGAATAAGAAATGTCATATTCAGGTTTATACTTTCGTGGAAATTGAAGTTAAAACAAGCAGGTAATGCAGGTAAGAAAACAATCACCATTACCCTTATTTTCAAGTTTTCTAACAGTCATAGTTTGTTTCATGGAATTGTAAATGTTATTTAACATTGATCAAGTTATTATTATTAGGAGTTGGTTATTACCATAAAATGAAACAAAAAATAAATCAAATTTCATCCAGAAGCCAAATAAGAAAAAAATGATAGATTATTTCCGGTTGTCTTTTAGTTTTGGGTAACTTTTCGTATATTTGAATTTGAAGGAGATGGAGAAAACTGAGTGTTTTCAAGACTTATTGATTGTCTTCTCCAAAGTTTGTTCTTGTAATGTGAAAAGAGCATTCAAAACTGATATTTTTGTTCAGTTTTTTTTTTTTTTTTAAAACTTAAATTACATAATCTGTTTGTATCTTTTGTCTGGATATTTTCAGGTTCTGTAGTTCATTGCTTCTAGTGCTGTGTCTAGATCTATTGCACTTCATAATGACAGAACCAAGCTCGGTAGATGCGATTTTGGACTTTCTGAGGAGAAATCGCTTTACGAGAGCTGAGGCAGCATTGCGTAGTGAACTCGGTAACCGCCCTGATTTGAATGGATTCCTTCAGAAACTTGCCCTTGAAGGAAAGGACTCTGGCAAGGTTCTAGAAGAAGAAAAGGGGGGAAAAACAGTGGGTGAAAGTCATGTTTCAGGTTCTCAAAACAGTGGTGAGGTTTTTAAGGAACTTATAATAAAAGAGATAGAGTGTGGGACTGGCAGAAATGGGCCTGAAAGCAAATATAGAAATGCTGCTTCTACTGGGGAGCATAAAAATCCTAATGAAGCTAAAGTGGTAGGTGATAAGAGTTGCACTTTCTCAAAAAATTCAGAGGAGAATGTACTTAATTTGCAGTCAAGGAACTTCAGTACTATCAATGGTTCTGATCTATACAAAAATGGTGGTTTTGACAGTGGCGCTAACTTTTTGAAGCTAGAAAAACAAGATCAGTCTAGGTATTGTACAGCTGAAGCTCCTGAAACAAATAAAGGTGTTAAATCTGGAGAAGAAATTATGTTTTCGGATAACTTTGTGGATAACAGCAGATGGTCTAGAACTGAGGACCCCACTAGTTCGTCTTCAGAGATATGGAAAGATTGTTCTGTGAGGACTGTTTTTCCATTCCATATGGGTGACGTGTCTATTAGATACGATGCTGCTAATACATCTGATAAGAGAGAAGGAAAAAAGAAAGCATATGCACTTGATGTTAGGACAGCACTTAAAGAACAGGTGGATGAGTTTGGAAGGGCTATATTCTTTGGGAAGTCTCAAGGCACTGCTGAACAAAAGGTTATAAAGGAGTTGGCCTTCCCTCTTGCATCAGAAAATCCCAAGGAAGAGCTACCTAGATTGCCACCAGTTAAACTCAAGTCAGAGGAGAAGTTATTGAATGTCAATTGGGAGGAGAAATATGAGCCTGATGTCCCAGGTGCAAAGCTCACTGGTGCTGACAGTGCATTCCTTATAGGGTCCTATCTGGATGTTCCCATTGGGCAAGAGATAAGCTCTTCAGGTTGGTTCTTATACCATGCAGTGATTTGATGATTGCGCTGACTATTCGGTTTTATTTAAAATAATGATTGCAATTAGTTAATTGCCTGGACTTGTTTTTCTACTTTTTCCTTTTCATTTTATTATACATGGTCGTAAGATATATATTGTATGTAAGTTATATATGTATTTTGTATATCTCCATGTATATATATGCACTGTTTAAACCTTATAGACATGTCTAATTTTTTTGGTAAAATCTTTCTTAACTTGAAAAGAATCCATCTGGCAATTGGTCGGAACTAAACACCCCACCATGACCATGTTTTTTAAATACTAATATACTATATTTTAAATATTTGTCACTTTTAGGGTAAGTTGTCTTCATCTATACATTCATTTTCCTTTTAATTCTCTATTTATGCCTGGCTTCATATCAACCTCACCCAGTAAATTTGATATAGAAACGAGAAAACAATGTTAATTTCAAAGTGAACAAAAAAACATGGAAGCTTCTTCTCACTTGAGTTTTGCAAAGAGATACTTAAAGAGAGGTTTAGTCCAACTTTTTTTTCAAAGCTCATCTCATCATCCCAGCTTCTGAAAATGATTTTTAAGGACCTGCATAAGTACTTTCCAGCAGGAAAATGAATAAACTCAGGTTTAAAACATCGCAAAAAATAAGTATCAGTTCATTTTAAAGTTCTTGACTATGAATGATGCTTTTGTTTAGAGCAGTTTATTATTTTCTTTTAATTCTTCTCTGTAGAGTTTGTAAATAATCTTTTATGATTATCCAGGTGGAAAAAGGAATGGTGGAGGTAGTTGGCTTTCTGTGAGTCAGGGCATTGCAGAAGATGCATCTGATCTGGTTTCTGGTTTTGCTACCATTGGTGATAGATTGAGTGAATCTGTTGATTATGTGAATGAGTATTGGGACTCTGATGAATATGATGATGATGATGATGTTGGTTACATGAGGCAACCTATCGAGGATGAAGCCTGGTTTCTGGCTCATGAAATCGATTATCCTAGTGACAATGAGAAGGGAACTGGGCTTGCCAGTGTTCCTGATCCACAAGAAAGAAGTCAAACCAAGGATGAAGATGATGATCAATCATTTGCAGAGGAGTCGTCTTACTTCTCTGGTGAACATTATATCCAGGCAAAGAATGTTGAACCTTTTGCTGCTGCAGGTGATTCTATAGGGCTGTCTGGAACTGGAATGTATAGCAGGAGTCATGAGAATGATTTAATGGCCCAATATGATGGGCAGTTAATGGATGAAGAGGAGCTTAATTTGATGCATGCTGAACCTGTTTGGAAGGGATTTGTCACACAGAAAAATGACCTTATCATGTTAGAGGATGGAAAAGTTCTTAATGAGTGTGGGAGATCTCGGCTGGATGATATATGTATGGATGATGATCAGCATGATTCAGTTAGGTCTATTGGTGTAGGAATCAACAGTGATGCTGCTGATATTGGAAGTGAAGTACGTGAAAGTTTAGTTGGAGGAAGTAGTGAAGGGGATTTTGAGTATTTTCACGATCACAATATTTATTTCGGAGGGTCTAGACAAAGTCATCATGAGACAGACAGGAAAAATATTGATAAAGCAGTTGGGGATAAAATGAAAACCGGAAAAATTGATACCAATAAGTATGTTATTGGGAATGATAAAGGTACGGCTTGCCAGCTGAAGAATATTACAGACAGGGTTTTTTCTTTTCCTCCACCCCTAAGAGATGGGAAGTTGGTGCCTACAGGTTCTAGTAAGTCTCTATGGTCAAGTAATTGCAATGCTGCAGGTGATGAACCTGATGACTGTTTGAGTGCTTTGACGGAACCTGTTGAAATGCTTGCGACATGGAGACGAAAAAGCAGTGATTCTTCAACTGTAAAAAGTTCTGGGGATGAAAACAATGCCAATGTTGTAAGATCTGCAGGTTCCAGTCATTCTACTCTCTCTAATTATTGTTATGGTGAAGAAGAGCAGATGAAAAAAGTGGAAGGGAAAACTAGTGGTGTGAGAGAAGAAGATCCCGGGGTGTTACATGAGGATGAAGAGGTTGCTGCTGTCCAAGAGCAAGTGAGACAAATTAAATCACAGGAGGAGGAATTTGAGACCTTCAACCTGAAGATTGTGCATAGGAAAAACAGGCATGTCTCATCTTAGAAGCAAATTGTACTTGTAGTATGCTGGTGCAAACAAATTTCAAATTTGTGCTTATGCGTTAATGGTCTGATTCCTTCTCTTTTCTGTCTTTGTCCTTGAACCTCTCTAGTGGTAGTTTCCATGAACTCTGGTTGAGGTTGGAAAGTGAAAGCTGGTCGCAAGCTCCCTCTTTCTGTTTTCTGACTGACAAGAGTTTTAGATTAGTATGTTTGTGCACTGAAGTGGTTAATGTCAACCAGGAATAGGGCTTCATTTAACTAATTAGACTTGTTGTTGACTACTTTTCCTTTACTGATATTTAGCAAGCTCGTTCCGTTTCTTAGCATAAATTTACCTAATTCATCGTTCGGAAGTTCTCTTACTTTTCCTGCTATTAATTGTTAAGACAATATTTAACTGGAAAGGCCATTGACTTGTAATTTGATCACTAAATGGTTGAGAGTAATCATCATTGGACCACCGGAAAAAGAAAATAAAGCTTATTTAATCTTCATAGCTGCAACTTTTTGTCATCACTGACACTAACATATCTTGATAACTAAATTCTTTTTACAACCTATGGCATATCATCTGATCATTTTTTCTTACTTGATATACGTCTCTAGTATAATTTATGCCAAAAGTTTTAATGTTGTTATTAGCTATATAACTCTTACAAAAAAATTTCCTTAGATAAGCCCTCTTTTCTTTTTTTCAGAACTGGGTTTGAGGAGGACAAGAATTTCCATGTTGTTTTGAATTCTGTTATAGCTGGGCGCTATCATGTCACTGAATACCTTGGATCAGCTGCTTTTAGCAAAGCTATACAAGCACATGACCTGCACACAGGAATGGATGTCTGTGTGAAAATTATAAAGAACAACAAGGATTTTTTTGACCAAAGCCTTGATGAGATTAAGCTTCTCAAATATGTTAACAAACATGATCCAGCTGATAAGCATCACATTCTCCGTTTGTATGATTACTTCTACTACAGAGTAAGTGAAGGCTGTCCAATAACTGTCTTATTCCTTTTACATGCTTCTAAATGTTCCTAGATACTGGATGTTTCCTTTTCTTATTATTTTATGATTTCATTTATTTTATATTCTTTTACCATTAGTTAGATGTTTGCAAGTTTGTTGCATTCATGTTCTAGTCCTATTTCTTGCATGTTTCTATTGCTACATACATTTAATGCTGGAGGTTTTTTCTCAAGAAATCTGATTTCCAGAGGCAAATGGTTATATTTGTTTAAGTTCAAGTTGGCATGTTCAATATAAGTGTTTTTCTCTGTTCGTGAAAAGTTGTCTTTGGGCTAATGCATCATAGTGTCTTGTATATGAACAATAATGCTTGTTGAATTGAGTAATTGCTGACTGTTCTTTATTTTCCAGGAGCATTTGCTAATAGTCTGTGAACTTCTCAAGGCAAATTTATACGAATTTCATAAGTTTAATAGGGAATCAGGTGGAGAAGTTTACTTCACAATGCCAAGATTGCAGGTTTGGAAAACTGTTTTCTTCAGAAGAGCATCTAATCTATGTCTTACCATCATTTAATCCTCTCCTAAAATTCTTCTTTGCAGTCTATTACCATTCAGTGCTTGGAGGCTCTCCAGTTTTTGCACAGCCTTGGTCTAATACATTGTGATCTTAAGCCTGAAAATATATTAGTAAAAAGCTATAGTAGATGTGAGGTGAAGGTCATTGATCTTGGGAGCAGTTGTTTTGAGACAGATCATCTATGCTCCTATGTTCAATCCAGGTCCTATCGTGCTCCCGAGGTTATCCTAGGACTTCCATATGATAAGAAGATAGATATTTGGTCACTTGGCTGCATCTTGGCAGAACTCTGTACTGGCAATGTAAGTACTGGTCTTCTCAGGACGTAATTAGTATTTTTCTTCTTATGAATAATGGTTATGATATGTGGTTATATTACACTTGAAATTTTCTTCATTGTTTCTTTTGTCTTATTCTTTGCAGAAAAAAAATAGTAGTATAAACAAAAAAAGCATGGGGATATTATGTTTGAACTGACTGATTCTGGAACTTAAAAAAAAAGAGAGGAAGAAAACTTGTACAATTTAATGACCACTTGGTCCAATTGATTGATCATTACCATTATGAATTTATTGATTTTATTGCAACACCTGTCCATGAAGGTTTGGTACAATTTGGTTTGAATATGATGGTGTAGGTCCTGTTCCAAAATGATTCACCTGCGACATTACTTGCAAGAGTAATTGGAATCATAGGTCCCATTGAACAAGACATGCTTGCAAAAGGACGAGATACGCACAAATACTTTTCCAAGAATCACATGCTATATGAACGTAATCAGGTACATATTCTCTTATTATTTACTTGTTGAATAAAAGTAGTTTATTCTAGAAATTGCTTCCCCATTGCAATGAGACTACAACTTGAATGTTGTTTTTGTTCTTAAACATTTGGTACCAATATCTCAGGAGACGAATAGATTAGAATATCTGATACCCAAGAAGACATCCTTGAGGCATCGATTGCCTATGGGGGACCAGGGCTTCATTGATTTCGTTGCACATTTGCTTGAAGTAAACCCAAAGAAGCGACCTTCTGCATCAGAGGCCCTGAAGCACCCATGGCTATCATACCCGTATGAACCCATATCAGCTTGAATTACATGCAGATTTGGTTGCCTCATTTCACCCGACTGGGGAAGGAGCTGTATGTTTTCTACTGACTCGGGAGTTGAAAGTAAGTTCTCTCCCCTCTTCACATGCCGGCAAAGTGCATTGAAAGGTGTGTTTGATTTTGTTTGGTTAGAATATTTATATTTTTATTTCCTTTCCCCCATTTTAAAGTAGTACTCGAATTGAAGTCAGCATTATGAAGGGTGTAATTCTGAAACAGTGTATCGTACCGAGAGGGGGGGTGTTCCTTGATCACTGGAATTAATGAGGTGGAAGGGGAACTGATCTTGTTGTACATGGGGGTATGGTAATTCATTAAGGTTTAGCTCTGTGAAATAGTTTTTGGTGTTGGCTGCACTTTCACTGTTTCATCCATCAAGTCTACCCCCAATTACTTCTCATACTCATTGATTTGATGACACAACTGCATGTCTGCATCTAATCTACTTCCACTGCATTGTCTGTGCTGCTTTCTTTTTGATTTATTATTGTTTCTTTTGATGCATGCCACACCTCCTTTCAATGTTGTTCGTGTTGCGGATATAGATCGTTTATCAGTAAAAATCTTTGATTGAGTTGGTATCACGAACACTAAAACCAGCTCCTCGATTCTTCTAAATGATGAATGATATTAATGCTGTTGGCGTCGCGGATATAGATCGATTATCGGTAAAATCTTTGTTCGAGTTGGTATCATGAACACACTAAAACCAGTTCTTCAATTCTTCTTAATGTTGAATGATATTGTTATTACAAGAGAAAAGATGGAGAGAAAATACCCATCATTAGCTCTGTAAAGGCCTACATATGTAGAGTTGGGGAAATTGCTACCCAAGTCCTTCCATTTTCTTTAATAAAACACCCATAAATGGCTTTAACAAATAATGCTTAAAAGCAATAAAATAAAACTTTTTTTACTTATCAGAATAGAGTACAAAATCTTTAAACTTAATTAATATAAAAATAAAAAATTGAGATTAACCAAATTGGTCCTAATTATTGAGTAAAATTCTTTTATTTTCTAATCATGTCTCTTTCTATACTTTATCTTAAATTTTTAAAATTAAACTCTAAACCTTAACCATAATTTCTATATTCTAAATTCTATGTCTTAGAAAATATATATTACCTCTAATTCTTTAAACCCTAACCACAATAATCTATAATAAACCCTAATCATTTCCCAAAGTAAAACACTAGAAATGTATATTTCTTTAATGACTTCCAACATAAATCAAAGGGTAAACTACTATACTACACATTGCTAAGTAACTTGAAACCATAAATCACATTTCAATTTTTTGAGAACCATACACCGCATTTCAAAATCTGAGCCAATGGGGGAAAATTATGTTTTGGTACAACAGTATTGGAAACATCCACTAGGAAGCTCTAACACTTCAAGCATTGAAGTCAAGTTGTCTTCTTAGCAAAACTTGGCAAACAAAATGAAGCAGAATGTACCTGAAAATGGAAACATTAAACAGTATTTTTTGTACGATTATCTTTTAATACGAAAATTACAGAACCTTTTTATAATATCTAAAATTTTAAACCATAATTCTAAAACATTAAATTCTAAATCTTAAATTATAATATCTATATCTAAACTTATAAACTCTTAAATCCGATAAATACATATAAACTAAAATTTACGCGGACCGTATATCAATTTATTAAAGTTCAAATATAAAATGAGATCCTCAGTGATGCATGCTTGCGTGCATGGAACAAGTGAAGGGCTAGTAGTAAAACTTGTTTATATTATCGATTATTTATTGATCAAGGCAAAACAAATTATCATTTGAATCGATCCGGTGTTCGATCGTTCTAAAAATACCATATAGAGAGAAGATATGATCCGTTTACACATTGTAATAATTTTTAAAGTTTTATACGTTTTTGGACTGTTGAAATTAATAGTAGATTATGTAAAGATTATCGCTTAGAAAAAACAGTAAAGAGTTAATCTCATCCATTTATTTCTTTTATCTAACGATATAAAAAACGTGTAAAATTATGAATTCTACGTTATGTGAAAGTTAATCCTAAACCCTATATATAATATCAGAAAGCTTCCAAAGAATTTTCATTAATGTTATTACCTCTGAGTTGTAAAATTTCAAGGGTTGTTTGGCAACGCCCGAAATCTGGTCGGGATCAATGGGGTTGACAGGCCTTTTGAAGTCAACATATGGTCCTTCGGTCGAGCAAAGCAAGAAACCAATCACTCCACTGTAATAATAAGATTTGTTTTATGTTAGACACATGATTATAGCTTCTTATTGTTTCCCGAAAACAACAGTGATAATAGCAAACTCTTTATACGTAAGCAAGCATACAGACGAGAGATTCAAATAGCGATCTATAATGATCATAATAACATTAATTATGTCCGCAACCGAAACTTTAAACCGGAATAAAGAGTTGAGAGGGGGAAACACGCATGCCTCGGATATGTTGGAACTACAGTCCAGGCATAGCTGATAGATCCTCTGAAAATATGGCGAAAACTCGAAACCAGTTGTTCGATGTCGAGTGACTGATACCACAGGCTTTCTGCCTGGATACACATCACTCCTCCTGGACGGAGAGCTTTCGCTACCAACTCAAAGAATGGACTGTCCAACAGCTCATGTTCCGCTCCTACATATATTTTTAATTCTTGGATTAACGATTTTCTAACACTAAAAAGCATAGATGTAGGAAAAGTGAAAACCAGAGGGATATGTACTTATAGGTTCAAATGCATCCACTATTATTGCATCATATGTAGCAGTCGGAACAGTCTGCAGAAACTCGGTTCCTGCAGGCAAAGATTTGTGTTAAGAACCATAAAAATTACGGGGGAAAAGATAGGAACATCATGCATGCACATGCATATACCGTCTTGAACGTGAAGTGTTACACGAGGATCATCATAGCCAATGGCTATGTCAGGGAAGAATTCCTTGTACACCTTTGAAATTCAGAACACAGATCGAGTCAATTTGGAGTTTTAGTTTTAGGGTTAATTGTTAAAGTGCTGCCTTGTCTACTTACATCAATCAGCATTGTGTCAATCTCGCATATATCAACCTGGTCCACGGACTTGTGGCGAGATATTTCCCTCAGGATGCCACCATCTCCTCCACCAATGAGCAGCACCTGAAATGGAAGGAAAACACAGTTACATACCATTCTTCCACTTACGCTAGGTTAATTCATGAGTATCGGAGGAATGAAATAAATAATATATATATCGTAATTATACTATGCACCGATCGAAAACAACAGGTTTTGATAAACGTTTTAATTTTAGGATTTAAAGAATTTATTTAGGGTTAAAGGGTTTAGATTTAGAGGTTTAGAATTTTAGGATCATAGTTGGAATTTAGAGTTTATGGTTAGGGTTTAGAGTTTATAGGTTACAATTAAAACCCCTAATCATATTTTCCTCACCTCTAAACCCTAAACTAGATTCCTAAACTTTAAAACTTATAAAGCTTTATGAAAACTTTTTGTTTTCATTGTTAGTGCATGAAATATTTTCCTTATATTTATATGTACTGAAACCCTAAATCTTAAACTAAGACAATTGTAGAAACATTTTTTTCAGTGAATGTATTGAATATAAATTTAGGGTGATCATTCCATATATGGTATAAAAAAGTTTATAGAGTATCTTAATTTTAGGATTTAGGAATTATAGTTAGAATTTAGAATTTATATGTTAAAATTTATATCTCTAATTATATACCTTAAACTCTAATCTCTAAACCCTAACAATAATCCTTAAATTTAAAACCCTAAGTTTTAAATTTTAAACCAAAACTCTAAATCTTAAAACAAATACACTTATAAAAACTTTTTTTTCTACCGTCAGTATACGAATATATAAGTCGTGTAGTGTAATTGATTTATATGAACCTTGTTGGGTGAAGGAATGGAGCACAGAGGAAGGTGTGTCATCATCTCTTGATATGAACATTCATCTTTCTCCGTCAGTTGCAGAGCACCGTCTAATACAAACACCTTCCCATATCCTGATGACTACAAAAGGAAGTGGCAGCCAGGGCATGCACCATGTTTAAATCAAAGTATAATTAAGAATTACTCTATATTTAGGACAAATAGATTAGGTTACCTGAAACACCATCATGTTTTGGTACTTTGACTTCCCCTCGAATAAAACTTTCTCAACCTTTAACAAGTGTGCTTGTCCTTCAAGACACATCATGAACAACAACAACAACAAAATCTCAAATCTAAAATGTCCATGCTTTTAAACACACACATATGATTGCAGTTTGAAGCTGCTTTGCTTTGGTCTGAATTCCAATGGAGTGCCTTTACGTGATGCATGCTTATTGATAATCACAATATAACTAGACAAAAGATCACGTTAGATTATTCAAAATAAGCTATCATTGTAACTATTTATTATCTGGTACACAAGTTTGTTTCTACAATCGTCTTAATTTTAGGGTTTAGGATTTTAATTTGAAGTTTAGGGTTTAGAGTTTAAATATATGGTTTAAAATTTAGGGTTTATAATAATCTGAATAGTATGGACAGAATCAAAATTTGAGGTTTAAGGTAAAACATAAATATTTGAAAGTGAGGTGGAGAAATTTATAAATAAACCAAATTTTTAAAAAATTAAATAGGAGGAAAAAGGTAAAGGAAATTTTTCAGGGTGAGGGGGCAATCTTAGTTTCATTCCTGATTACGAATTTATGTTTTAACCTCTAAATCCTAAAATTTAACCCTAAAATCATAATTTTATCAATAACCCCTGAATTCAAAACTACTACATTTAAACCCTTAAACCCTAAACTCTAAACAAAATCCTTAAAATCTAAAACTAAAATTCTTATATAAATAAAAAATTTTACAAACGTTTATACATGAAATAATTATTTATCTTTATCACATAAAACTTAATATTGTGTTGAGATTCTTTGGATGAGGATCCATAGTATATCTACCTTGTAATTCAGATTGGAAAAAAGGTTACCTAAACATTTATAAATAAATATCTATAAAGAAGATGCAATGTGACATATTAATGACACAATAGACAATAAATCTATGTTAAAAGAAAAAATAAATAAATTTTAAGATTAAATACAATGATATTATATATCTTTTCAGACATGAAAGAAAGAGGATATAATTTATGTTTTCACCTGGCCATATTGGGCAATGCTCAGCAAACCATCCAGCATCTTTGTCATCTCCACCATGAAAACAAATCTTTTCATGAGTCAGATCAGTCTCACCATTGCTGACACCCAAAATCTGTCTGTGGCTGTTGATATGAATATCTGCACCAGAACCCATGTTGTTCATTAATTTCTTCCCTTGCCTGCTATGGCTTATAACTTGATACTAGCTAGTAGGTGGGTTTTATATGCCAGTTGAGTGGGGGTGGGGAAACACAGTTTCTCAAATCTATGTGCTTTCCGGTAAGATCATCATAATTGTTCATATCCATGACTTAAAGATGAAATATGGGGATAATTATCATGGCAGAAAAATTAACCAATTTTAGTAACAAAGCATTAAATTACATCTCAAGTTTGGGATTAAATCGTCTATATCTTCCCTCGCCTCTGTTCGTGTCTCCGTTTCAAATTAAACGTTTAAGGTTTAGGGTTTAAGGTTTAAGGTTAAGATTGTAGTTAGGGTTTAGAGAATTATGGGTAAGGTGTATTTTTTAAGGTGTATAGTTTAGGGTTTAAGATATAAAAAATCAGGGTTAGGGTTTAAAATTTAATTTTCTAGCAAATTCTAACCGGAAGCACAAATAAAGACATAGAAAAAAGATAAACGATTTTTACCCCTCAAGTTTAGTATAGTTTATACATATCTAAACTTTAAAAAATAGAAATAAAAAGAGAATTTAATATATTATATCTTCCCACGTAGGGAGAGGATAAATATTTTTATAGTTATTATTAATATTTTATTTATTAATCGATTAATTTAAATTAAATACTGTACAAATCTATCATTGTTGTGAATAAAGTAAAGAACAAGAATAAAATAGAAGAATAAATATGAGAGACAAAAGGGAGAGAGATTTTATTATATTCTCAAAGTAAGGGTTGTGTACAATGCTATGCCAAAAGTCTATATTTATAGGCATAAGATGAAAACCCTAATTTCAATGGGTATTAAACCCTAATACTAAAGTCCATTAAAGTTTAACTTAATATATGGATATCCACCATGAATAAATATATTCATAACACTCCCCCTTGGATATCCATGAAGATAATGTGCCTCGTTAAAACCTTACTAAGATAAAAACCCTGTGGGAAAAAAAATTCTTAGTGAAGGAAAAAGAGTACACACATCTTTGATACGCATAACATGTTGCCTCATTAAAAACCTTACCAGGAAAACCCATTGGGACAAAACCTCGATTAAGGGAAAAAGAGTGCAACGCGTATTTACTCCCCCTCATGAAAATATCACATAAGATCTTTGAATCTTCATAATTCAATATTGAATACAATCTTCAAATGTTGAAGTAGATCATGCACTAGTGGATAAATCTTCCAAATCATTGCTTGAAATGATTCATTGAATATTATTCATCTGAAAATCATGAGGGACGAAACTTGAAGAAATATGTTTCGTTTTATCATATTTGATATATCCACCTTGAGATATAAATTTTGTATTATCTCTGTACAAGATAACTTGCATCTTATCTTGTAAAAAACATTCACATATCTTCAGGATATGTTTAGCCAAACACGGCTTTGCCTCTTGCATAACAATTATTTAAAGGTAATGATCTCGTAGCACTTAAATAATATTTCTGGACCAGCTAAGATACGATGCTTCCAGATCAAAAAAAATGTGTATATTGTGTTTTAGACTAAAAATATCATTACCCTTTTCGTGATGCGAAAAATCTTTGTTTACAGTAAGAGACTTAATAAAAACCATAAAGGTGATAAATAGATATGCGTTATGCATGTAAAGTCTTTTTCAATATTTTTCTGTATGTCGATAGATGCACAAGGATTTGAGGAGGTCTCTTCACGAGTCTCAACGATATTCAAATCATCGACATACACAATCAATAAAAATTCAGAGCTAAATCTCTTAATAAAAATGCTCGGGGAAATAATTCATATAGCATTATGCTAATAAGTATTCAATGAGGCGATCATATCAAATACACCTAAATTGTTTCAAGCCATAAAAAGATATATTCAATATGATTGAATAATGTTCTCGAGAACTTGAATGAACTGCTTATGGCAATCTAAATCTTTCCGGAAGTTTCATGTAAATATTACTATCAAGAGGCTCATTCAAATAGGATGTAACAACACCCATTAGGCAGAAACCGAGTAATTTTATTTATTGCCAGACTGATCAAAATCTAAAAGTAGTTGCATCCACCACCGAGAAATATATTTTCCTCATAATCAATTTCATGTCTTTGTGAGAATCCTTGTGCAACCAAATGAGCTTATATCTCATGATTTTCCCCTTTTGATTTCTCTTTCTCACGAAGGCTCGTTTATATCCACGAGCTTTACACATTTCAATGTACGGGCTATAGGCCCAAATACTTCTCTTTTCAAAAGAGATTTTAGTTTCGCCTCAATTGCCCCTTTCATGTTGGCCAATCATTTCTTTGTTTACATTACCCAATTGACAATGATTCATGATCCACATCATCAAATAAAATCTCTAGTGCTATATTGCATGCAAATATATTAACGACGTCGATTTAATTTCAGTTCCACTTATTACCATACATGACATAATCTATTGAGATCTCTTTATTATCAGGTATCTGAGTCATGTCAATGTCTCTGTTGGAGACCATTTAATCTCTTCTAGAGATTTTCATAATCATTGATTCCTCGATCAGACCATCATAAAATATAGCTCCTTTTCTTTTTCGAGGATCTCTTATCTTTAGAACTTACTTGTCTACTACGCTTTAAGCGTAAGTTAGACCCATTAGCAACTAGAGTTTGTCCTTCCATGACATCAAATTTAATTGGAGCATTCATAGCTGGTATACGTGACTTAGTCACTCTTTTATGGTCAGTAAAATATCTGGCAATTGATTTGCTAAATGAATTATCCTTTGAACTTATAGTTCACATTGTGTAGTACGTGGATCAAAAAGAGAAAATGATAATTCATTCCAACTTATTTCTTTCCCCAGCTATTTATTTTCTCCCCCTAATGTTGGGTAAACTGACTCATTAAAATGATAGTCAGTAAATCGGATTGTAAATAAATCCCCTATCAGAAGCTCTTATATATATTCCCAACAAAACTCATCTTTGTGCGTTGTGGTGGAGCAATTAGAACATATATCGCACACACAAAAAAATCTATGATGAGAAATATTTGGTTCCTGACCAAAAACCATTTGTAATAGGGAGAACTTATGATCATTTGTTGGCTTGATGCGAATTTGTGATACTACATGTAAAATTACATGTCATCAACATTATCAAGACTGATTGTCTTTAGAAAATAATCTGGAAAATGTGCTCGTAATTTTATCAACTGAGCAAGTAGCCTCGCAAACACCAAGTTGCGGGTTAATAACAAGGATAAATATAACCATCTAGTCGATGCATCGATAAAAATCGTATAATATCTAGATGATCTTTTAGAAAGGTGTATGGGCCCATATATTTATCACCTTGTAACCGTTCCAGAAAATTAATAGCACTCTATCTTAGATGTTGATGATTGTATAATCAAATTGCTTTCATAGCAAGTATCACGTGAAATATTACCATGAAGAAAATCTTAGTTCTTCAATAAATGATCACATGAAAGTGTCAACCAATTTTCGCATCATAATTGAACCGGGATGGTCTAACCGGTCATGCCAAATAAAATTATCAGTAAACATATTGTTTACAATAGCACGAGCTTCAACTTGTACTAATTCTGATGTAGTACAATATGGATGACAGTGCATGTAATTTTGCCAAGATTTCCTTATACTCGTAATATTGAGATAGTCAGCATCCCTTGACTAATATTCTCAATATATTTCTGTAAATATCTTTAAAATTCAATAAGTCTCTTTGCGACTTTGACGAGCATAATACACTGTAAATATGAGATAAAGTCTCATTTGGCAATAACATATTTGCTCTGTCGGAGCTTTCTGTGATATTAGTACTTCCGGATATAGTACTCATATTATTCCATTGCATTTAAAATGGGAAAATATGCATAATTATGCACCTTTTAATATGTGCTTTATTTAATTCACTTCGGGGAATGAAAAATATGTGCTTTGTACCATTCACTTCGGGGAATGGAAAATATTAAATATAGCACATTATATCAACTCGTTTATTTATCAAAGATAAGCTCTCAAAAGCTCTTCCGAAGCATTGATATTTCAGTACTTTGAGATATAGTACTCACATTTTCCCTTGTATTTAAATGGGAAAATATTTCTTATGCTTAAGTATAGTATGAGTACTTGCACTGTTTGCTTGGCATAAATAACCATAATTCATTGTAGATTTCATTCCGGAAGTGATAATATTCTTCAAAGGATAAATTAACATAGAATATAAATAATATATAAAATAAATTAACATAGAGCGTGAATAAATAATATGTAAAATAAATTAACATAAATATATAATAAATAAAACAAAATAAATAAAGATCAATTATTTCTTTTAGATGTTATAAGGGAAATAAAATAAATGGCGAATTATTTTCTTGAAGGACTATGAGAAAAATTATCAATATCCAATTGAGTTGGATCAATAACGCCATTATTTTTGCCACAAAGAAAATATGATTATATTTTCTTCAATTTATCATTCATGATTATGAATAAAGTCCATAATACTTCGGCGTTTGACAAGTACGAGATCAATGGTTTATATCATCACATTGATAACATAAAGATTTTAATATGATCTCTATCATTCTTGTCATCTTTATAATTCCACTTCTTGTGGATATAAGTATTCTCAAAAGAATCATCTTATCCATGTTTATTTTATGATCTCAATCATGACCACAATTACTAATGTGGCTTTTATTCATTCCGCTATATAATATCACATTCGCTTCAGGGAATGGAGCGGAGCCTGTTGGGCGATATTCATAATTTTTCATGAGCAACTCATTATTTTGCTCAGCCACAAGAAGGCAAGAAATTAACTTGGAATATTTCTTAAAGCCTTTTTCACGATATTGTGTCTGAAGGACAACATTGTTGGCATGAAAAGTGGAGTATGTTTTTTTTTCTAACATATCCTCATCAATGATACTCTGGCACATAATTGAGTTTTATTCACTAACCATATAGTGAATTATCACGTTTGCATTCACTTCAAGGAATGAAACAAATTCAATAATCGCATGGAATAAACATCATGCTGGCATTCACTTCAGGGAATGACATAAATCAAATAATCGCATGGAATAATCATCATGCTTACATTCACTTCATGGAATGTCATAAATCCAATAATCGCATGGAATAATCATCATGCTTGCATTCACTTTAAGGAATGTCATAAATCCAATAATTGCATGGAATAATCATCATGCATGCATTCACTTCAGGGAATGCCTCCCATAAAAATTCTTTGATCAAGACAATTTTCGTAACTTGAACTTGGGAGAAGTCTATAGTCGAGTTTTTTCGACATAAAAAAAATATTGCTTCCAAGCAAATATAAACTTTATAATATTCATACTATTAAATAGTAATTAATCAGCCAATATATATTCAATATATTCAAAGAATAAAAATTTAATCCTCATACGCGGCGTTGTTAAACCAGTCCACAAGGTCCTTTAAAAAGAACCTCCTTTGAGACCAGTAGCCTCGCAGAACGGGATGTCCAGCCAATATACTCGGATTAAATTATCAAAATAAAATATTAATGGCATGAAATAAACACATAATATCATTAGACAAAAATAAGAATATTTACATGAGAAAGAAAAATTATAATCATCATCGTATATATATTATTTTGTAAATTAAAATATAAAAGATTGAAAAAGAACATACCGGGTAAATCTTTGAAGAGACTTGAAATAAAAATCTTCTGAGCAAACTCGTGCTGATAACGTGCTGTGAATAAAGTAAAGAACAAGAATAAAATAGAAGAATAAATATGAGAGACAAAAGGGAGAGAGATTTTATTATATTCTCAAAGTAAGGGTTGTGTACAATGCTATGCCAAAAGTCTATATTTATAGGCATAAGATGGAAACCCTAATTTCAATGGGTATTAAACCCTAATACTAAAGCCCATTAAAATTTAACTTAATATATGGATATCCACCATGAATAAATATATTCATAACAATCATATAGTATATGGGAGTAACTATTATTTGTATTTTGTTTGAAATAATATTATTAGGAACTGTAACATACATTCTAACAATCCTTTGTTCCCTGCTCATATATTTTTTCTATGTTTCGCATTAAAAATTATTATAAAACTAAATTTTAAACCTAACTCTAATTTTTACAACCTAAATCTTAAATCTTAAACTTTAGACCCTAAAAAAATATATTTTAATTTTAATTTTTTAAACATTAATCATAATTCTAACCTTAAACCTAATATTTTAAAGTAGAATATTAATAAAAATATAATAAAAAATATACGATTTATTCTTGTATTGCTTTTGTATTACTAAACTTTTTTTTTTTCATGTTTCTTCTTGTTTACATTATACATACCTACCCCTCCTCCATCATTGTACAGTCGTTAGAAAAATGAGAAATATAAAAAAACCAAATCCATCCTTGAAACCACAGCAAACCTGCAACTAGCTTCTCTTGCAATGACAACACACTGCTGATATCATTCATGTCACACAATTGGACAGGAAAAATAGAATCTAATGCTGATTGCCGACACAAAGATACTATTATTGTTGTTATTATTAGGAATAATTATATAGTTTATACTTTATTTTAGTATTTTATTTATATTTTATAAAATAATATATAACGGTATGTTTTATTTTTATTTTGGTATCCATCGTTAAAAATCAACGATAGATTGATTAAAAAAATCACACGTAATAAATTATCACATCATTTTTCTAGTCGTTATATCATATCGACTAAAATTATAAAAAAAAACTCGTAGTATGTTGCTTCGGAGAGAAAAATTAATATGATAATTTGTCCATGTATTTTTTTTCTTAGTCAATATATTATGTATGTCTTTTTTTTTCTCTTAATCAATATGTTATTAATTTTTTAACCGAAGATATTAAAATAAAAACAAAACATAATATTATATTATGTTTAGTAGGACGAAGAATACATGCATTTATAACAAGTCCAATGAACGCTTAAATAAGTATCGATTATATATATGCTTAGATTTTTTGTCGAAGTAAATGTCTAATATTTTATTTTATTATTATTAAATAATATATTTTATAATAAGTATTAATTATTTGAATTTAAAATAATAACAAAATAAAATATTAAATATTTATTTTGACGATAAAAACTAAAAAAACATAAATTAGATATTTTTTAAAATTAAACTTTTTTTTCTGCTGTCATGTATTTTATCTGGCAATATCCCTAAACCATTTACCCAACAATCAAGACCAATACTAACACAGTAACACACCATATCTTAAACTAAGCAAACAACCCTAACGATCCTAACCCTAAAGTTGGTTCCTTCAGCTGCCATCATCCCGAGCTGGTAGGAATGATAAAAATACTTGTATTTGATTTAATCCAAATCAATCTGATCTGATTCGATTAAGAATTTTGGTAGAAATTTTAGATATCAGGACGGGATATATTTTAAGATAAAAAATTCAAGACAGAACGAGTTTAAGTTTAAAGTGAAAATTTTTCGATCTGGTCCAATTTTTTTTTTTTTACGCTGAGATCAACACATAATATGCTGGTAACATTTTATTGCATATTGTCGGGTCTAAAGAGATAAATGGGTATTAATTTTATATCGAAAAAGAAAATAGATGTCCTGTGATGTAAAAACAATAGCACTGATGTAAACAAAATACTATAACATTTTATTTCACAGGAGAAAAGCAGCCATATGGAAAGAAAGTAATCAACAATGGTGAATATGTTATTGTGAATTACCATAAACATTAATGGTGCCTACTGCCTATAACCATTATTCGAGCCGAAAAGTGAAGGTACAACCACCGTATTCATCAAAACAGTCTGTTTTCGCCGCCCAATTACCTTATAATGGCTGTGAGATTCTGATTTGCTGATTACTACTAAGTACTATCAGTGTGAAGGTTGCGTTGAAGCATCTGCCATTGCAGCTGCAGCAGAAGCTGGAGTCAAGGTTTGATACTGCGGAGGCTGTTGAGGAGTTTGATGCTGAGCATAGTATATTTGATCTTGTGTACGATTTGGATACTCGTAAACGTAATTAGTAGCAGTAACAGCAGGTGATTGTGGTGGATGTTGCATTTGGGAGAAGCCTACATATGGTTGCTGAACTTGAACCACTTGATGAGTCGATGGCACCGCTGTTCTATACACTGTTGCTGTCATTTCAGGTTTAGCAATAGTTGCTGTGCCGGTGGGGTAGATAGGAGGCACGGTCTCTTTGTAAGCAGCCATTGAAGGAGTTGGTGTTGGCACTGGGCGGCCATCAGCTGCGTTGGATTTCATAGTCATGACACCGGCGTTAGATTGCATGGACATGTAGGGCTGTGGTTGCATTACATACACTGCAGGGTATTGCTGATCAGCTGGATGATGAAGCTGCTGCTGTAAAGGTGGAGCATACACCGGATAGTACGATGACATCGGCATCGGAGTAGCAGCTGGAATATGGTGAGGGGTGTAGTGTATGTTTTCTTGCAGGAACTGTTGATGTTGATCCAATTGTGAAGACAAGTTGGAATCTTGATAGTACATGGGCTTTGAGAATGAATTTGCAGAGGCAATGCTACTATCACTGCAAGTTTGGTTGAAAACAAAGGCAACAGTAAGTATATACCATTTTCATTTCTAAGCTTTGAAAACAATCAAATTGATACCGAGAGGTTGTCGGAGTAGTCGCACCTCTAAAATATTTAAATTCCCCTATGATTTAGATATTTTTCTATTGAAAATCTAATTTCACACCCCATACATTTCTGATCCGTTCCTCATGCCAACTAAGACATGATTATGAGCAACCATTTCCCTTGCTTTGGACTATGGAGTTTAAATAAAGTGAAAAGCAGATCATAAAAACTGGAAAATACCTTGCAACTGAATCAGGGGAAGGCAAATTATAAGTGCAGACAGCTTTCTGTTGTACTGGCTGCAATGGCAATGGAGGCTTGCTGGAACCAACAGGCACTCCCTGATCCGATCTCTCGTCATCGGACAAAATACGATTCAAGTTGTCACTAGACCCCCCTGCACGAGTGGCCATATGGGTCGCAACGGATACCGGATGTTGAGGCAGAGCAGACACTGCAGCAGCCACATAGCAATCATCTTGCTTCTGGATATTAGTAGCAAAACTCATCTGGGCAAACTGCTCTGCCATGCCAATCCTCTGGTCCTGCAGTTTAGTCCCTCCATCTTGATCCACTCGAACCCGAATCGGTGGCAAGTTGGACATTGAAGGTGAAGAGGTAGATGAATCGAAAGACGAAGTTTTCTCCGCCGCCATCGGCGAATCATGCAACGAACACTGCACTTCATGAACAGCATTATTGTTCTTGACTTGCTTATTCTGTTCCTCTGCTCCTTCTTCCACCTCAAACTCGGCATCAAGATTCAACAAGGTCTGCATGGTGGCAGAATCCGAGTCCCCTCTAGGAACCAAGCCTGAACCATTAAGTGCATCAACGAACCATGTTTCCGACTTGGCATCATTCAGAAGTGGACCCATGGAGGCTGCAGTGTCAGGTTTGTTAAAGAAGAGAAACAAACGGATTCGAGAGGAAGTCAGCGACGAAGCCGATGCTGCTGCTAAACGATCGTATTCTTCAATCATGTTCTCAAGATCCTCATCAGTGGCAACCGATACAAGGGAGTCGAGGTCTTCATTAGGAAGCTGGTACTTCAAGGTAAAGGATCGTCCATTGAGAAGCGCACGAGAGAGTCGGACACAAAGGTCTAAGAGGGAACAATGGCGATCCACCGCGACAATACGAGTCTCACCACCTACGTAGCACAGAGATTTATCATGCGGACGGGGCATTATGTGACCACCAAAGCTGCACATTAAGCGTAGCCTTGCCCCAGGAAGAACCGGGAGAGTATCATCATAAGTGTTGTCATTACGTGAGCGTGGAGACTCATGTACCGACAACGACTCTATAGAAGTGACAGGGTGAGGTGGTGGATCCATTAGAGGAGGTGTGTCTTGTTTTGGGGTGGAGACTGGTGATTGTGAAGGGGATGCAAAAGGGTTAACCAAAACCAGTGGTTTTAAAGTTAATCGTCTGTTCATTTAGTCTTCCCCTACAGCAATGCTGTTTTAACAGCTAAACCTTAACTGTTGCTCTGACAGCAGAACTGAACTTGTCCTAATAGTGTGTATTTTTATTTCTAGTGTACATATTTAATGCAAATCACAACTCCCCACGTAGCATGTCATGTGCCATACTGCCATGGGGGCATTGTTAGCTGTATACATGGTGGGAATGGGAATGGGGTGGAACTCCTCAACAATCTAGTTAACCATGGGCATGGCAGCATATATATATATATATATATATATTTATGGGAAATGAAGTCCATCACGTGTGGATTTCTTGATATTCGTGCGATATCATAACATCACAGGTTGCCAGCCAAGATCATGAAAAATAGTAAAATACCAGTTCATTAACCTCACTTTGCGTGTATTTAATTTTGACTGCACTTTGTTTTTGAATTTAAGGGTGTTTATGCTATGTTAATTGTATTTAGTGACTATTTTGTTAAAAATAATAATTTGATGGCCAAACAATAAATCAAGAATAGTTTAGTGACCAACTGTGGTGTTTACGCAAAACAAACTGCTTTATTCCTTTTCAACAATAGGACGGATCTTCTGCTAAAACTGTAACTGTCGGAGTAATTCTGACTGTTGAACTGTCTGATCTAATCTGACAGGAGAGATAGAAAGAGAGAAAAACAAAAGCTGATAGCCATGGAAGAAAGGTTAGACTTCTTTCTGGTTCCATCGGGTCTACTCCTGCTTGCTCTCTATCATGTATGGCTTCTTCGTGCCGTTCTCAAGCATCCAACCAGAACTGTCATCGGCTTAAATGCAGAGTCTCGTCATAAGTGGGTTTTCTCCATGATGTCTGTCAGTCATCTCTCTCTACTCTTTCTTCTTCTCCACCCCCCAATTTTGGGGCTGAATTGCTATTACTTTTTATTTATGTTATTGGGTTTAGTTTGCGAAAAGTTTTGGAATTCTTCTAGGTATGAATGAAAACATGATATAGGATGGTAATATTGTAGGATGTAGAGAATCTATGGCTGTGACGGAGTTCTTAGGGGTGCTAACTGAGTTGATCATGTTTTCGAGTCGAGTCGAGCCCTCCTCAGCTCGTGCACATAAGCACCCCTAGGAGTTATGCTTGTTCTCATGTTCTGTTTATATGATTATTTGATAACTAATACTACTACACTTGCTACCCTCTTGTTATGCTGGCTTGAGTATTAGGTTTGTTTCCCTGCAGATGGCTTTCTGATATAAATAGGATCCCCTATAAGAAATTGTAGAACACATCTGAATATTGAAGGGAAGGTGATTCTTTTTTGGATGTATTTGTTTCACCAAGAAGCTTCTACAAGTTGAAGCAACTGAGGGCTGACAACATCTTTTGTTGTGAGTAACTGGGATTTCCCTATGTGAAGGACATTTTAGAAGCTAGGTTTCTTCAGTAATGTTAAGGCATGCTCCAACCCGTGCCTACGCATTTCGCCTTAGCTCTAGACAACCAAAGAACTTTGTACCTTCACTTGTAATTAAGGTGTAAAATCGAACCCTACTCCTCGATGTCTGAGTATTCAACCGTAACGAAATCATGCATAATGGCCAATAAAAAACTTTCATGCTTTGTACATAAATTGGACCACTGTTCATATGAAAATAGTCGGTAATTCTGAGGTGCTAAGTCTGGGTTCTTGTGAGATTCCAGAAACATATAGCTTCCGATCAAGGCATGCCTTTTCTGTAATGAGCTTTATAATTATGGCTTGTAGATCTTTATGAAAGAATGTGGCATCCTTGTCTGGTCTGAGTTTTTGCAATAACCAAATGCAGCATAATGAGAAGTTTTTATAGGCATTTTGTTGTTGTTTTGGAGCATTACCAATGTTCTTTTCGAATACTCGGTTTTATGTTTTCTTTTGTTGACATGCACCATATAGAGATATATTCTTAGGGCTCAATGTCTACAAGAACAGTATGTTACAACAGGGGAATTTGCTATAACCGATACACGAATGGAGGCTGAGTCGGGGTTTGCCTTTTGAGTTAATCTAAAGCGATTAACTGCTATAACCGATACACGAATGGAATAATGATAGTATCGATTGCGGAAATGCTATTAGTTCTCTAGAATGTCACTGTACTTGTCTCCCAAAAAAGAGAGATAAACTTCAATGTTATGTCTAGAATGGTCCATGTCCTAAGCATGAAATTGATGTTTCAGGATCCCTTGAAAAATGGTGTTTTAGCCGTACAAACAATACGCAACAACATAATGGCATCTACACTACTGGCAACGGTGGCAATCACGCTCAGTTCACTGATAAGTGTTTTCGTAAGCAGCAGCTCAGACGCTGGCAACACAACTTCGAAAATAGTTTATGGAAACAAGAGTCCTCTACTCTCTTCGATCAAGTATTTTTCCATCTTGCTGTGTTTCCTGGTTGCCTTCCTCTGCAACGTGCAGTCGATCAGATACTACGCCCACGTGAGCTTCTTGGTCACACTCCCTTCATCGGCAGGCAATATGGAGTCCATTGAGTATGTTGCAAGAAACTTAAACAGAGCGAGTTACTTCTGGTCGCTTGGACTGCGAGCCTTTTACATCTCCTTCCCCCTACTGCTTTGGATCTTCGGGCCAATACCCTTGTTTTCTTGCTGCTGCTTGATGTCATGTCTTCTGTATTTCTTGGACACAACAAGCAGCTTCACACGTCAACTTCACCGGAGCTCATTCAAAGAGGACACGATGAAAGCTGGTGATCCAGGACCAATCGGTCTGTAGTCGTAACTGTTACCGACATTAATTACTTGTATTTAGCTTAGCCGAGTGTATTTTCTATGAGCATAGTTTCATCCATGAGATTAAGACCTTGTAACTTGTGTGTCCCTGCTTGTATTAAGACGGATTGCCTTGTTGATCTACATTTTCCCTTGGGTTCATTATAACAAGCATGATAACATTTTGAGTTTGATTACATTTTCGAATCGAATTTGAGGTGTTGTAATTACTGTAACACTTTAGGTTCGTTGGATATTTAAGGTGTTATAATTGTCGTAACATGTTTGGTCCATACTTTCTAGTGATTTATACTTTTAACACAAATGATTTATAAAATCAATAGCAAATAATAATAATAATAATTAATAAACTAGTAAACGAGATGTTAAAAGGACTGATAATGGATCAATTTGGCCTCAAAGTCTTACTTTTTATCCCTTCCGGTAGCTCTATTTGCTACGTAGGTTCTCAACGACGGCGAGTGGGTGAGACCGTCGGGCGCAACTGTTGTGTTCTGTGTTCCGTTCTTATGTTGCATCCTTCTCCTGGCTATCAACCCTCTGATCCAAGGGGTAGCATCCTCGCTGATCTTTATCATCATGAAGAAGATGATGCGGTAAATTATGATCATGCTGAATAACACACTCAGGTCTATCCACTTGGATCGGCCTATGTCGATTTGGAATACGTTTTCCAGTATATGTATTCGCCGGGGATCTTGGGAAGCAACGGTGATTGGTTCTCGAACATCAGTCCCTTCAGATCATTCTGGTATTGTCCCTGATGAGCCAATGTGGCATTCAATTTGCATTTAGTGAAAGAAATTGCTTAGCAAACAGAGATAATAACAGCAACTTCATGTGCTACTTAACCTGTAGAGCCCAGAAGTGGAAGCTGATGTACGACATCGGGTAACGCCAGACAGGTTTCGGGATGTCATTTGGGAGCCTAAAGTAGCCTGATACAAGCATGAAGATTCCCTGAATCCCTGCTCCTATGATGATTCCCATCAGAAAATTCGGGATGATACTGGCTATGGCCATCATCAGGCTCTCCACCACGGTAACACTCGCGTAAAGGCACAACACGAAGAACATGTAATGTTCGAAGCCTGGGTGAAGGCGAACCATAAAGTAACAAATAGTTCCAGAGATGAAGGTAATCATAATGAGGAATGGCATGGCTGACAGAGTATTCCCAATAACAAATGCAGCTACACCATAGTGCCCATTTAACCTTTCCCTTGGGAAAACCTACAAAAGATCAACTCGTAAAAATTTTACGGTCGCCATCAACTGTTAACCTGCAGTTTACGATCACAACTCACCTTCATATCCTCTACAAAGGAAGGGAACCCACCAATCGACATGAATGTGACAAAACCAAACACAAAAGATGCACATGAACCTCTTGCCTGGTGCACAAGATTTAGAGCTGATTAATGATTATAAGTTTAGCAGTCCAAAAAGGTGAACCAATGAATTCCAGAGAGATACATAAGACAGTACCAGAATCGAATTGTAGCCGGTTCCAATATCGAGATAAATTGTACCAATGCAGACAGTGACTACAACGTATATCAGCAGTCTCAGCCAATAGTAGCCGAAGTCTCTCGACATATTAACGAATGAACGCTTGGTTAAAGTATAAGACTGCATCAATAAACTAGCTTGACTGCCTCCAGAATCTAGCACAGTTCCTTTCTGCAACATACAAAAACGTAATTCGATGCAAGGATAGAAGTAAAGATTAATCTTCAACAAGGTCTTTAACTGAGGCATGAGCACAAAATAATATGTATGCAAAGGGTTGCCTGATCAAGCACTTACAACTTTGGATATCTCATCAACCTTTTCCTTTGCAGCATAGCATTGTTGAGATGTTCGGTAGAAGTTGATAAGAGTTCGGATTGCTTCAGTCGTGGTTATTTTATCGAGTGGATCACCACTTGCCTCAAACTGATTATAAAGCAATATGCAACACAGATAAGAAATGATAATTGTAGTAGGAATTGATTCAAATAGGAAGGAATACTAAACAAAGGGTAATGAAATTGGTACCCGAAGTTTCATGGATCCTCTGAGAGTAGCCTTTACCTTATCAAAGTCAGAATTGATACATCTAAGAAAATGATCAGATGGATTTCAAAAGGCAGGGCATGGAAATCCAGCTTGAGCAAAGAACTGCATCATCCACAAGTCAAGAAAAACCATATGTTACTGAATATCCAAATCATGTCAAATGTTGAGATCAAATTCGTACCTCGTATGCTTCAGACACCTGACCAAAATACACAGTTTTCCCCCCAGATAGCAAATATAACTGATCAAATAACTCAAATACTTCACTACTCGGCTGATGGACTGAAGCTACCACAGTTCTACCATCTCTTGACAGCCCGCGTAGAGTCTGAGTAACGAAAAATGCCGAAGCACTGCCATTTGCATATGAAGTAAGAAACTATTAATGCAGGCCCGATCATAAATCTAGCATTATCTGATATATATTGAGAATATGCACCAAAACAGATCTATAGTAACAAGGATTACAAGACAATTGAAACAGAAGATCAACCTGTCAAGTCCACTGGTCGGCTCATCAAGAAAGAGCAATCTACGCCTCATCAGGATTTCAAGAGCTATGCTGACCCTCCTCTTTTCTCCTCCACTGATGCCACGCAAATGCCAATTCCCGATGATGGTATCAGCGCAGTCTTGGAGCCCCATCTCGATAATTGTACTTTCGACAAGTGCTTGCTTCTCAGACCGTGGCATGTTATCAGGGAGACGCAGTCGAGCGGAGTACAAAATCGTTTCCCGGACAGTCAATGTACCAATCAAGTTGCCATCTTGAGTCACATAGGCCTAATTGGTTCATAACACAAATTAATAAGATTATTCAAGAGTACATAACTGATGACGAAGTAGAACAACACATGACAAGTACTCACAGCGGTTCCGAAGGAAAGCTTGGTTTTACGACCGTTGAGAAGAATGGTTCCGGAGAGGAAAGTGTTAGCCGCCAAGCGACTCGAGAGTGCATCGAGAAGCGTTGACTTTCCGGAGCCAGAAGGTCCCATGAGAGCCGTGAGAGTGCCAGGTTCAGCATAACCAGTGAGCTCTTTCAACACCTCTTAAGCCTCTCCATTGTTGAGAGTTACCATGACGGTAAGATCTTTCCAAGTGAACCTAGCCGATACATCTCCAACAAACTCCGTGTCAGTCTTCTCCCTCCACAACGTCTCACTCAGCGGACTCAAACCTCCGACCACCATCCCGTTCCCGGCGGGTTTATTCGCCTCTATCTCCGTCATAACACCACGTGCGGAATCCATCATCAGCTGCTGATAAGTTTGGAAAACTAGAGTCGTGTGTTCATATACTCGGCTTGAATCTTTTTCTTCAATGGCTGCTGCCTGCTGATCCTTGTGTTCACGTACATGAGATAACAATGGAAGGTCAGAGCTTGAAGTTGGAAACAATAGCCTAACCCATTAACTCCATTCTGGTGGTTGTTGGAGGGTGCATTTAATGGGAGTAATTGATCCAAGCTACTTTCATATATGTTTTAAATGTATTTCTCGCCATTTGAGCAGAGTTCGAGAGTTAATTTAAATTTATTAAAAAAAAATTAAAGGCTTAAATTAAGATAAATGATTGAATTTGAGATAAACGTTTAAGGATTAATTTAAATTTTTAAAAGATTTTGAAGATTTAAATTAACTTCTTTTTAAATTTTGAGGGTTTAACTAAAATTTTTAATAATTTAAAAGATCTTATAAAAAAATTAAAATTATGAGAGGAGATTTAATAAAAACATTTTAAATTTTAATATAATTTCTTATAATCTTAATGGGGCAAATTGATTTTTTTAATTATAAGATTAAATTTTAATTTTTAAAATTTTAGGAGGCCATGACACCCCACCAGTCTTTTGTATGTTCCTCTGCTGTTTAAAGATTAAAGTAATACATTGAAAAATTTTAATTTACACAAATGTGATAGGATCCAAAATGAAGCGGAACTAGATGGCAGTACATTGGCCATAGATTTAGTATACATGTTATAGTTAGATGAAGGGATTTATATTTAAGTTTACGGCTGATATCTAAATCGTCTTTTTAAAGTTTTAAAAGTATTATTATAAAAAATAACAATCCTTAATAACTATAATTCTTTCATTATCGTTCATAATCATAATAAAAAACGTAATTTTAACCACGATTTAAATCCTCCATTAGATATTAATTACACAATAAATATGTAATCAACACATGAATAGTTATAAACTCAATAGCCGAAAAATTATTATATGAATCATGTTCACAATGTTATTCGTAATTCAATCAATATTTAATAATTAAGAATATATTTCAAAACAGATACTACTTCTGCCTATTATAGTTGATTGGTCAAATATTAATTCAAACAGATCCAAAAAAAATGACCACCAAAGTTGTTTACCCCAAAACTAATTCAGATAACCAACCGAACTGGCCGATGTTAAATCAGTTCAATGGTCTACCGTTTCCGACAACCGGTTTAGTTTCCGAGCACAAAACTAACCATAAAACAAAAACTGAATTATCTCCCTAGCCGCTACACCCCTACCTACCAAAACCAAATATTTTCTCAACCCTGTTAAATAGAAAATAATTCAGTAATAACTTCCAGAGACATTTAGCAGTTTAAAAATTGGCACATCATCAACAGAAAACAATAGTTCTAGCAACGTACAAGCAGTTAATCGAAATCTATATTTCAGAGAAACATAAAACCAGTTTCTGCATTTTAAGTTTTCACTAGAGATATCCTAGCATAGAGAGTTATAGCTCAATGGTTCATTCTTTTTCATGGAAAAGGAAACCAAATCAAACAAAAGTTCACCGGAGAGGAATGACGAGCAGAGACGGAAAGTAAAGTCAAGCTTAGTTCTTCTCAGCGTTATTCTCAAGTTCCCTCCTCAGTTGCAGTGAGAAGTCATCGGTCACATCATCATCATCCCAATCATCCTCCCACTGCTGCGTCACCTCCTTCCCTTCTTTGTCCTCCCACTCTGCCAGAAAAATAAGAAAGTTCAGATTGTAATACTCTAAGATACAATATACTAAAAAGGAAAGTATATAATATGAATTTATCTAAGAAGGGGAAAGAAATGAATGGACCAAGTGGGAAACATGTGTAATTCAGAAAAGAATCAGACAACACAATCCAGAAGATCAAACAATGATCTTAGCACAGTCAGATTACTATCCATAATTAAGATATATTACATGAACATTAATTATCATAACATCATTATTAACGTAAACAGCATACAACCAGTGCAGGCGTCAAACTTTGGGAGTTTCGGACTAGGAAAGATTGTTTGTGATCAGATGCCATAGAAAACTCTTAAAATTGGGAGATACATTATTACATTTTCATACCTAACTGGAAACAAAAAATATATATTTCAGTTCTCAGCAATAACCAAATTCCAACGTCAGGCTCACAGAAGGATACTATATGGCTATAAGGTAACATTACAAATCTTGTGAAATGCAAATATGCTACCATAGTCATCAAGATGAAAATGGGTAAGTTCGGCTCGGGGCTGGTTAAGAAAATTATTAGTCAATTGTGGCAGACCGCAGACACAGAGAAGAGCTTTTTGTTCTGATTGCAACGACTGTTCGATAAATCATGAATCAGTTGAGCAGGTTTCAAACCAGAATTCATCACAAGATCTCAAGCTAGACCTACTATATTATGGTTATCCAGACGCTAAAAGGAGAGTTTAATTACATAAATGCAGTTGCAACCAAATCTGGAAACAGGTTACATAAATTATAATCCAACATTAACAAAAACTCTAAGGAAAAGTGAAAAAATCAAGCAATCGACATCAATTTTTTCATAATCTTTTAAAGAAGAGTTAAAAATTACCTTCGTTGATCTCAAATTCTTCAAACTCGTCATCATCTTCAAACAAATCAATCTTTACGTCTTCAGCTGCCGATTTTGGTTGTTCGGATGCCATCTATTCTTGATGAAAACACAAAATTAATATTAATAATAAAGCCTAATTTTCTGAAGGTACAGAAAATGGAGAATCAACAATAGAAGAACATAGATTGTTATAAGATTACAAATCTTGAAAACAGATAAAATAATATCATTAATTAACTTACGAATCGCAATTGTACGGAGACGCCGAAGGTTTCTTGAAGAGGGGGTTTACCATACAAAAAAGATGTAATCAGATAAAGCGTATATATACATGGGGAGAACGAGTTAAATGACTATTCTACCCATCTTACCTTAGAGGGGCATTTGGTCAAACAATGTCAAAATTTTGAGGTAAATTACTTATTTGATCATTAAATTATGTGGTTGATTTTATTCTGATTATTAAATAAACAAAATTATTAATAAGGTCACTCATTTTTTTAGTCTTTAATACTTACATATTTTTTAATTTAGTTATATTTTAATTTAAAATAATCATTAATTATCCAATAAAATGATAATACATGTCATTTTTTATCGATAAAAATTAAAAATATATATTATATAAAATGAGTTATGAGTGAATATAGCTGGTATTAAGGAGTGTAAATCATTTACCTCTTTCTCATGCCTTCATTCTTGCCTTTAAATTAGAGGGTTTAGGGTTCAATAGGAGGTGCGGTTAGGGTTTAGAAAATTAGGAATAAAGTGTACTTTTAGGGTGCATGGTTTAGGATTTATGATATAGGAAATTAGGGTTAGAATTTAAAATTCAATTTTTTAACAAATTTTAACAGGAGATGCAAATAGAAGTATGGAAAAGAGGCAGACGATTTTTACCCGGTATTAAGTATGTCTCATGACCCTAGAGAACATTAAAATTGATTTTAATCTTGTGGATCATATGACAAATTACAACAAATAGTACAACCAAATCCCCCCACATAGATTTCATCCCTCCCATGTCAATAATCAAATACACAAAAAGGAACTTGTTTTATTCTTTTTCACTCATTCTTTCTCACTATAATGCATCATCAATCATAAATACAGACATGTATGCATACATATCAAACCTTGATTCATTCTCCAGTTAAAACATGTGGGTTGGCATCAAGAAGGGTTTCTAATGACCTGGCTTTCCGGCTCCGAACTCGTCCCGCTTCTTTTAATAATTCGGCTAACCTTTTCTTCTCGTCACATACCTCCGGATTTGCAGTCCCGAGCTTTTCCTCTCAGGTCATGACAACGTACTCTAATAATTCGATCGCGTTATCCAACCTGTGTATGGCAATCATTGTAGCAAAGTTAGAAATTGAGAATCAGGTATGGAGATGGAAGGAGCACAAGAATATTTGTACCTGCCACTTGCATCATAAGTGCCTGCAAGGTTACTGTAAACCCCGAGTGTATCAGGGTGATATGGTCCGCACTCTTGCTCCAATATCGTTTTGGCTTCTTCAAACAACTCGATCGCCTCGTGTATAAGGTAGCGTTGCACGCAAGCTAGCCCCATTTGATTGAGAACAATGCCAAAGAAGGTGGATTTCCTATTTCCACATGCACGTAGCTTCGAAATGGAACTTTTGAAAGAGTTGTAAGATTCTGAATAATTCCCCAGCATGTAATACATTACTCCCATCTGTGCTTCGATCCCAGCGATTGTGCTTTGCTGACCGGGGACATCGTTGTATAGTTTTAAGGCCTTGTGTAGCAACTTCATTGCCTGATCTAGCTCGTTCATTGATTCATAGATAGCAGAAACATCTGTGAGGCCACTTGCAATTTCCTCTGGAGGGATCCCGGGCAAGGGCTTTTCATAGATTCGGAGAGCATTCTCGCAGTATGATTTTGATTCCTTTAATTTCCCTGTCTTGTTATACAAATCAGCCAACCGGACAAAGACTGATCCAATAGCTGGATGGTTCTCTCCTTTGGTTGTCTTAAAAGCTGTGAGTGCTTTCTGATAGGCAAAAACAGCCTCATCGTACCGAGACAAAGATAAGTATGCGTCTCCAATGCTGCAATCAACAGAAGCCACCTCTGCCTCCTGGCCATTTGCCACCATGGTCATACTGGCTAAAACAAGATGCTCCAAAGCAGCTTCATGGTCTCCCTTTGTTTCGCATATGAGACCCATGAGCCTCCTATCTGCTGCCTCTTCGAGAAGAGACGGTAAACCATTTTCTCTGTGAATGTCGAGAGCCATTTGGCATAGCCTCTGAGCTTCATCGAATTGCAATGCCTGCACAAAAGCTTCGGCCAAATACCTGCAGGTCTCACCAACTCTGGGATCTGTTTCTCCAAGAACTTGTTTCTGGACTTCGAGGCCAGTAGTATAACAAGTTATGGCCTTTTCAAGCTGTCCTAACATTGCGTAAGTGTCACCCAACTGCATATGACCGGCAAATTTAGCGAGAGCGTGCTCTTGGCCTTCCTCAATCACTGGAATCTCAATTGACTGCTCAAGAAGAGGAACCGCCTCATTGTACTGGCCTAAGCTGCAATATATTGCTGCAGTAACATGCAAACACATGACCAGTTCTATGTTGGGTTTCTCGATGGCAGAAAGTTCGTATGATTTTGCTGCTCGAAGTGCTAATTCAAGAGCTTTTGAGGGATTCTCTCCTGTAGAAACCAAATCTCTAGCTTGCTTGAGTAAAAATGGTCCTATATCTGGATTACCTAACCATGACTCAGAAGCATCCTCAGTTCCATTTTGTAACTTCGGCCCTTTCCCTTTCTTCACAGATGCAACTCCCATGTTTGATCTCTTTGGAGTCGTATTGATTGGAGGTTTCTCAGTTGGACTTTTTCCCTTGAGACCGGTTTTCATCGATGCTTCAGACTCCAACTGTGATTGAGACTCTTTCTTCACATGATCTGAAGAAATGGATTTTGCACTTGCAGATTGGGTCTTGTCCAACTGCCCTGACTTCTTACCACTAGACGGACCTCCCTTCTTAGACGAAGAATTACTACGACTATCATCTTCGGGTTTATCCACATCCACTTGCATTATCTCAACTTCTCTCATCTCTACTCCAACAAGATGTCCCAATTCTGAATCAATCCTAGACTCCTCACCATATGATTCAAAGCTCGGCCTTGAGGGTGACCGATCAGAACTCTGCATATCACACACATTCTCATAAAGTTGCTCAATGGAGGTGTCAGCCTGAACCGTCCCATTATCGGGACGATCTGCAGATTCCGCACCATGAGGGCCTTGGGGACTCATGCTCTTAGGGGAATTATTCAAAACCACATTTTCCTTAACAAGTGATGAAGTCCTATCAACTCCATTCATGACTTTTTCTTCTTTAATTTCATCCATAACAAGACCGGGCATTGTTTTGCATCGACACCCGAAAAATCCTGAACTTATCTGCACCAGAAAGTTTCAAACACAAACTCATCCTATATCAAACAGTTCAAAAACCAGATCCTAGAAAGGAAAAAGTACAAATTTTTATGCCATATCCAATTATTTATCACATTCAGAGAATCAAAACCAACCCAAAACACCATAATAACATCAAAAACTCAACCTTTTAGCCCATCATAACAATTTCTTATGAAAATTTCCCTTAATCCCCAAACAGAACCTATGGTAAGAAAAGTCAATGGTCCTAAATCAGATCTTAAGGAAACGAATCCACCCAATTATCCATTAATTCATCAACAGATAAAGAAACCAATCATGCAAATCAACATAAATAAACAATAAACAGAAACCCCACAATTAATATCACAAAATACCAAGAAAATAACTACAAAATAGTAAAGTAAAGAGCTGATAATACCTCAACATTACAGCAATGAAGGAACCAACAAACAAGGTGAGGAAAAAGATTTTTACATACAAAGAGAAAGCGTTTGTATAAATAAAGCCTGTGCCTGGAAAAAGAAGCAGGAGCAGGAAATAGAAGGAAAGATAAAGGGCAAAAATGACAAGAATGAGGGTGCAAAGTTCATATAAAAACACTAGGCAAGTTGATAATGCTCCATGGATTTGTGAATTGGGCGATAATGCCCTTTGGTCAAGTTGGGATTGGAAAGCTCTTTTGACTTGCAATGGTTTTGGGGTGGAATGTTAGCATTGGGAATGGACAAAGTGTCATAATCCTATGAAGTTTACTTCCCTTTTCTTGCACTTGAAATTTACTTTCAGCAAACATGTCTTTTCTTTGGTTTTTGCAGTTTGATGTTTTAAAGTTAAGCAACCCAGAATCCAGATGCTTTTCACAGCAAAAATCTAAAACATACTTTGTTGTTTAGGTTTAATCATTTATTGCAAGTCTTTAAACTTGTTTCCTTTTCTTGTCGCTTCCATGGCAGAAAGCAAGACATAAAGAACTGTGACACAACCTCTAAATGGTGCTGTTATTTTTCTTTTAAGGGTAAATTAGGTTGCCAGTCACTTAATTATTAGGTCTAAATATGTTTGAAGCCCTTAAATTTTTAAAAAAAAAATTCAATTCAATTCTTAATTTTTTATTCAATTAAATTCTTAAACCAACAAATTTAATTAGTTAAACCCTTTGATGTTTGCATATTTAGATTTCTTTAAAAAAAATAACAATTTAAGTTTTTGAACGAGATTTAAAATTAACCATTTTTTAGTTATCTTAAACTTAACCAGTGCCTATTATCATCCCTAATTATAAGAAAATGAAACAACATGAAAATAATAAAAAAAATTATTCGAATGAAGATATCCACCACTACTCTCACTAAACGATAAACAACCGATTATGAAATATACTTCATTCATATAAGTAGGAATTAAACCCTAATCTCTTAATTAAAAAATAAGATAAATAATCGTCATACAATATTTAATGGTTATATAAAAATAATATTCGAACAAACACAAATCCATAAACATGTGAAGATTTTATATAAGTATTATAAACAAATCAAAATTTCCATAAATATATTATATCTTGAATATGATTTTAATATGAAAAACAATACAAATATAACACATGGGAATGGGCAGGGCAAGTAGCAACTCAATCACAAAACCATGGTAGTAATTTCAAGAGGGCTGAGCAACGTCGTCCGGTGCTAGCACCGGGGCGTTGCCTCGGTCTTACAAACGGGGCAAGTATTTTTATGCAGAAGCCACTGCTTTATACACTGGACGTGAAAACCATGTCCGCAACACAGCTTTCCCGTCTCTTCATCTTCTTCATATTCCTCCTATCCCGAACATTGCAAGTGTAAATGAAGAAAGAAGATAATGGGATCGGAACATGATCAAATCGAATTCGATCGTCAAACTCACCTGGCAAATGCTGCACTTGTCTTCCATAATCGAACCCTTCATCTTTCTCAGGCATCTACTCATCTCGTCTTCTCTCAATCCCGTGTTGACGTGACCGATTTTATCACCGAGCTCTAACAATTGCTGGTTTGCAGCAGTGAAAACAATGTGTGTTGTTTAAAGAAATGGAATCATACAGTTTAACAAGGTAAAGACAACATAACATACCTCGTACGACATGCTATCGATATCAAGCCTCCAGTCGCTAAATCGATCGTGTGCACCCATGATCAAGTTGTTCTGTAGCATCATCATCTACACCAGCAAACACCAACAATTTAATTTACTACTTGAATTTGTTTTACTCTAGCATTTCCTTCATTCCTATGTTTCTAGGACTCAAATGTGAGAGTCGAATTTTCGTATACGGGTCTCAAACACGAAACTTGAATAAGCAAGAATAAAGGAATGTATGTTCAAATTCCATTTAAAAAATGGGAAACTAAAACAATCAGATTCACAAGGAGATATAAGCATTTTTTAACATGATCCATATGGAATAGGTTGAACAGTATATTCTTTGTGCTAGCAGCCCACAAAAATACAGACATACCTCAGCAAGCCCCTCTGGAGAAGGATGTCGACCATGGCGATAGTACCTAGCTCCAAAGAAATCGGGTTTAGGACGCAAGGTGATGAAGGCTGAATCAGAATCAAGAAACGAGAGTGTTTCAGGATTTACGGTCCGCCTTGCTGTACAAGAAGGCTGTCAACATATAACGAAACAAAATCAGTCGACATAATAACAAAGCTGTGTCATAAATTATACTATAGAAGAACACTGATCATGCCGAAAAGAGAAAACAAAAACAGTTACATGAGCATTTACATGCTTATCAAAAGCTCAGCATAACTATATCCTAATCTGATAGGGTCCTTCATAGGCTGTTCATCGACGAGAATAAGACCATAGACGAGATTTAACGTGGTCTGACCCTGTCTAACTGTAGGGACGAGAGAAGAAAATACACTATAAAAATAGAGATTAGAAGGACTATATTACAAAGGAATTCATTATATCTCAAAACCCCAAACTGGTATATCTAACAAAGAGGATATTTGACCAAAAACACTACATAAATCTCTACAAAAACCATCTTACAAACAGAAATTTATACAGCCAAATACTTAGTATTATTCCGTAAGACTTATTATCAAATACAAATATTTACTTATTAAATAAACCGAGTCGACAAGTAATCCTCGAACACTAGACTTGAGTCAATACATAACATGTTATATACTTTGCTTCAAATGCAAAGAAGGAACTAACTAAAGGCACAATAAAGCTTTCAGTGTTTGCAATTTGTTCATTCACAAACAACAAATCTGTTGATTTGTCTAAACTATTGAAGACTTGAAGTGTTTCCTAAAGAAGTTTTATTCACAATTTGTTTATCTGCAAGAAAAGGAACAAGGAAATGAGATTTTCCCAAGGGAAAATCAAATTTGGGGAGGGAATCAATGAACCATTCACAATGAATTTATGAATGGCTGGTGTAAAAAATTGTCAAAAGGAGAATGAAAAGTCATCTAGTTAAGCAGTCTCATAAATAATGCATCAGCATGCTAATTTGCTAAAGATGAATGCATCCACCAAACTAGGATGAACACAACTAAGCATCAAAAATGGAAAAATAGGAACTAAACATCAAAAAGTTGGTCCAAGCCCTAAGCAGCTTAGTATAGTTTAGCATGTCTCGAGTTCAAAGCCTCCTTGTGTACGAAGAAAATCCAGCTGGTAGACTCAACACCAAAATCAAGTGTGAACAAAGAAAAGACCTAATCCTCGAGCCAAATAAAGATCAAAACTGTATGTCTAACATAAAAGGATGATGAAAGGGGATTAAATGGATATACCTCTCTGTGGTTGATCTTTTCAACATCAACCTTCCCTCTTGCGTGTACATTTCTCCTTGCCACAACACGATCCACAGAACCAACAGCATCAGCTGAAAACCCAATTCCAGGTCCACACAAAACATCCTGAATCACCCCACAGCTAATGTTATAACCACTCCCTTCATTCAAAATCGGACCTTGCTGATGATGCATCTTATTACTCTCATTACCAACAAGTTTACTGTTTTTCTTCTTCTTCTTTTCTAGTTCCTTCTGCTGCTGCGTTTTGTTCTTCTTTTTTACTTTGTTAGCTTCCCAATCGGCTGATGTGCGTATCAAGGCAGGAACCGACACCTGATGCGATGCAGATGCCGTGCAGCCAAGTCCTCTGAGAGTGGACTGGCTAAAAGGGTTGGCTTTCTTTTTGGTTGTTCCATTGTTGGTGGAGAGGAAAAGAGAGGAGATGGCGGATTTAGAACGAGTGGATTGCATTAGAGATGGGATTTCCGACACTTGGTTTGGATCTGTTTGTGTCATGTTGGTTTGGCTTCTAGTTGGCCTCCTCAGTTTTAGATGCTCTGCTATTGTTGAAGATGAAGAAGCAGATATTTCTGTAAGAAAAATGGCAATGACATGGCTATTGTTATTATTGAAAAATACCAGAATTTTGGATTAGGGAGAGAGAGGAAGAAGAAGATGGACCAACTGCTAACAGGAACATTTTCTGCAGGTTGCAGCTCAATTTTTTATGTTTTTAAATTGATTTTTTTAGAATTTTCTTTTCTTTAGTAGCAAGAGTTTGTTGGGTGGGGCTATAATAGGTCTTCTCCTTGGATTTTACTATCAAACAGAAGCCTTACCTGTGCTGTGTCCATTGGAATCTGTAAAATGTAAGTAAAGCTTTGCCTTTTCTTGTAAGATTTAAAAAGCAGGAGAGATATTAAACTTTAACTTGGAACTCAACAAACGGTTCAGATGAAAAATAATATTTATTAAAAAATTCGAATTTAAATATTTATATGTATATTATTAATGCCATGGACATCATCATTCAATAGGGAAATGCAATAGCATTAGCATTAATTATATACGTAATATCACGACAGCAACCATTAATTCAATTCATAGTGTTTCATCTGCATATTTATGTGTCGTTTTTGACATCATTCTCTACCAGCCACAGACCATGTCTGTCATAGTATACAACTTTTGATTCCTGTTGTGTCTATGGACGAGAAATGAATAGGAAAAAGCAACAGTGAGAGAGACCTGCAAACAATAAATATGTTGCAGAGACGCGTCTTTTCTTTTGCATGGATACGAAAAGAAAGAGACCGGACGACATGCGACACAACACACCTCATCTTCGAAACAAGAGCCACAGAACTTCAAGTACAGACGACTCGCACATAGGCTTCAATTGGACACGGCTAGGGGGTGGAGTTCAGACATGACTCGTATCAACCATAGGCTAAAATTTGATTGAGATAATAGTACATTTGAGTTGAGAGTTGAGACGGAAGAACCTGATAAATTCACATACGGAATGAATAACACAGAAGAGATTTGAAGAAGTGGAAGTGTATTGTACCAGGCTTCTGGATTATACTGGTCTGGTGAGTTTCATCCTTATTCTTTCAGCTCATTGTAGTTACTTTATTCTTCTTCATTTTGATATAAGGAAGAGAAACCACAAAGAGTTTGTTTCAAGGAATGAGAATAGCACAAACCAGAGAGTCCAACGAAAACTCGGGGATTTGCCAATTCTAGTTGGCTTTGGCTGATTCTTAGTCGGTAGCGGTCGGAGATAGTCTGGTTACGTGTTGAATAATTTGATTAAGTATCGTAGATTTTGAGATAATTCTATGTTGCTTTTAAAGGCATAAAAGTGTTCTTAAAGGTTTTAAGTGGCTTAGTGCCTCTATCTTATCATCTACTATCAAGACCATTCAGGACAGCAGCCATAACTTTCATTTTTCTCAAGGGACAAACTATCGATACCATGTCATTTGGTATCAACACTAATCTTGTGGTATCAATATTTAACCTCTAGCATCAATACCTGACCTTATGGTTTCAATATGAACACTACATTGTGCAGGAGTGTACTTTTTCCTCCTATTTTGAGGACTAAGTTTACTATGCAGTACATCAAAGCTATTTTCGAAAGCTATTGATTGATTTCCATGAACAAGAAATACCAGATCCCACAACAACAATGAACATCCAGGGTTGCTAAGCCGGAAAAATTATTATCCATCAACTTCATTACCATTTCTCCTTAACTTTGGATAAGTTAACTAGGGAAAGGATGTGTTTTGCAATCTCTGAAGAAGCATCGGGCTTTGCAGCTTTCAGAGCTCTTTTGGACATATCTACCAGCAATCTCTCATTCCCTGTCATGAAATACAAGATAAACCAAAACTCAAGAATTTGCCACTTTAGTGTAAAACAGGGTGTACCTTGTCTAAACTCTTCTGTAATAGAAAGACAAAGTCGATGAGATTGTTCAAAATCCATGCAGCAAATGTGTTCTTCGTAGATTATAGACTTATGGACTCGTGGATTTTGTACAATCAAATGTATTCGTTACGTAAAGGGACACATTTTCATGAATATTTCTAGAATTTCATATAATGTACTATTTGATCATCAACATATATTTGTAAAAGAAAACAGACTTGTGTATGTTTCAAGTCCATGGGATTAATAGGCAAATTTAGTAATCCGGATTCCCATCAGTACTCGCAAGTGATTATCAGATTTCCAATCACAACACTAATCATAAAGGCAAACAACAACTGTAAATACCTAATATTTCAGATATAGCTGTCCGAAGGGTGGTTGAATCAAGCTCATCCTCGGTTATAACCCTTGAGCCCGCTACATCTGCCATTAGAGAAGCATTTCTGTGTTGATGTCCTTCTGCAACATTTGGGGATGGTACCTACAGCATCCAAGAGACAAATAAGGCACATAAAGTGCCCCCAGGAACTTAGTAATAGCATAGTCTTAGGATTTGAGACATTCAAATCCTAAGACTATTACACCCCGCAGTTGTTTCACCAAAAGAAAAAAAATGTTAAATCAATAATAGCATAGTCTTGTGATTTGAATATATGAATGCTTCAAATCTTAAGACTATGCTGTTACCTGGTTTTATCAATCATTTATTTTCTCACATTGTATATTAGCTAGCATATTTGATTAGTAAAATAATCTAGTTTGCTCCCTTATGGGTTCAATAATTGATGCTTGAAGAGACCAACAAAAGAAGCAGAAAGAAAGAGAAAAGCGGAAATGGTCTTCAATCTACCAATATAGCAGGTTTCCCAGTAGCCAAGATCTCAGAACAAGTCATTGCACCGGCTCGTGAAACAATGAGGTCGGCTGCTGCATATGCCATTTCCATTGAATGCAAAAACCTTCATAATTTCAGAGCTACATCAGATATCAGGGAACTCAAAACATGAACACTTTGGTAACAACATAATCATTTAAAAACAATCTAAGCTCCACTTAGTAACCACGAAATAGACAAGACTTGAACGATAAGCTTAAATTGATTGGATCGATGTCAGCTACTTTACATGAGAGATTTGCCTTTCAATGAGTCCATAACTGCCAATAACGTAAACAGGAGCCTATTACTTCTGAATTCCAGCAACAAGATGGGGCACCTATAGGTCTTATCTAAATCTGCACAACCATGCCCATGTGCAAGTTGCTCTCAAAACTATTTACACTTATCACCACATGAGATAGAACAATAGAAGATCAAAAAGTAGATTCCAGCAGTCGAGCAAGCTTAAGATAAAATAAGAATTCTAACCTTGCAAGGCAAACAAAAAGATGCACCTTGAGCTGGTTATTCGAACAAGCCCAGGGTGGTTACATTTTCCGTCTCGTCTTCAACGTGAAGATGTGTGAATGAGAGTGTCTATCAAGCTAAGAACATAAAATAACCGATCCACACATGCTTGTGCGTATTCCAACCAAACTAAGGTGCACTTGTGACTAATGGAGAATAATTCGAACTTTAATTTTCTCGAGCAATATCTGGTTATGTGAAGTTCTCTCCAATCTAACTACAGATAAATTCAAAAAGTAGCATGTAATTCCCCTAAGTATCTTCTCAACTTCATCTTCATAGTCATTTTTTTCTTAGATCATTAGCAATGACAGCCGGTTAAAATAAATGATCATACTTGAGAATTAAACAGTTGAAAAAAAAATACAATATATGTAGGGAACCTAATATCATGTCTTAAACTAATCAAACAAACAATATTAGTCATTCGACATAACAGAACAAGAAACAAGTATACTAAATCCTACATCCTCAAAACACAGTGCTGACTTACGGTGTCAAAAGCAGCTGCCGGTGGCTCCTAACCAAGCTGTCCATTTCATCAAATGAATGTACCCCGGTCTGCCATATAATGAACCAATTCTTATGTTCCAACAGCAACTGGGAGTACACGTGCAACAAAGCAATGTTGAGAGCATTAGCTCCTAAAGACCCTCCAAGAACCAAAATCACTTTAATCTCTTCTGAAGAACCCTCCATTCTTTCTAGCCATGGGAAAAAATGTGACCTTGACACAGCCTTTCCAACCGAACCTTTCAAAGACAATCTCACAGGATTCCCACAAACAACACACTTTCCCTTTCTTGGGAAACTCTCAACAGTTGAATTGAATGCAACAAACACCAAATCAGCAAACAAAGAGAGAACCGTATTAGCAATACCTGGAACAGAGTTCTGCTCCTGGATCACAACCCTGATCCCTTTCAGGAAAGCAGCTAAACAGACGGGAAAAGAAACATACCCACCGGTTCCAATGACTATATGGGGTCTGAATCTGGACAAAAGGATATAGCATTTGATGATTGATTTGATCAGAAGGTATGGGAGGAGGAGATTACGGAGGGAGAAGAAAGGCCGGGCTAATTGAACAGCCGGGATCGATTTGAACTCAAAACGAGCTGAGGGAATCGCAGTGCTTTCCATGCTGTTGGGGCAGCCTAAAAAGATGAACTTGGAGGTTGGGTGGACGAGTTTGAGCTCGTCTGCTATTGCCACAGCCGGGTAGATGTGTCCGCCTGTGCCACCAGCAGCGAATGCCACGCGGAGGCAAGCCAGGGACTTGTTGGTGCTACTGTTTTGACCATCTCTTGATTGTTTTATGGGGAGGCAGCAGCTGATTCTTAAAGACCTGGGTTTTGAAGGGGAGGAATAGGAGGGTAAATGAGGGGGAGAGATGAAGATTTGGGCTTTGGACGCCATTTTTAAAGCGTTTTTGTTCCTGGAGAAATGAGGGAGGTTTATGAACTGAGGTAGATGTAGAGTTACAGTGGTGGTGCCATAACCATTGTTGGGTCTTTTGTCTTTGTCTTCCCCATTTTTACATAAATGCTACACCAACCCAACCAAGCCTGAATCTTAAACTGGTCATCCTTATTAAATATGTTTTCCTCACAAAATCAATTCATTTTCCATGTGTGGTTTTGAAGAAAAAGAATTAAACAATTCATTCCATGTGTAGTGATCACATGCAGGGATGGAAAATAGTCGTTGAACTTGAAACGTTGTTGTATCCGAATAATAAACCAACCCTCTTAACTTTTTTTACCTAAATATTCTTACATAAAAGTTTAAGATTAAAGTTTATAGTTAAGATTAGAGAATTGGAAGTAAGGTGTATTTTTAATGTATAGGGTTTAAGATTTAGAATTTAAGATTAAGACCAAGATCGTAAATCCGTAGATGGTCTTGTTTTTTATTTTGCTAAACAGTGGAAGGATGTTGAGGTATGCTCATGCATGCAGCAGCTTGATTGTGTTGAATGAAAGAAGAGCTGCATGCAATTGCATCAGTATTGCAGATCCATGTTTGATCATAATGGGAATTCCATGCTCTATTTTATTGTGAGCTTTGTTATGTTTGTTATTGATTTGGTCTTTCGAGAATATGATCCGAGTCCGACCATGCTGCATGGATGGAATCAAGATTGAAAGTTGAAGGTAAATCATAAATATCGAAAGGTTTCAGACAACTATACTAAAACAAAGGTAGAAAAAATTTCTTATGCTTGGGGGCAAGAACCCCTCCCAAGACTATATAGGTTGTCTCTGATGAGCTGATCCCTATTGGTCCAACATTGATACACTATGTGTCCATATTACAGCAAAAAAACATGTACAACCTTACTTAGGGGTTGATTCAAAAGACCCCTTTTATTTGGTATCCAAAATATATTATGTACAGATTAAGCTCTCTACTTGATCTAAGTTAACCATTAAACAATGAAATATGTTGGGGTTAAACTTAAACCTGAGTCTTCAGAATATTAATTCTAAGATTGTGTAGGGATTTGGTATTGCCATCTTCTGTGGATCAGAGCTCGGGTCAGCCTCCACAGCCTTTGAGCCTCGGATTCATCATTGGCTAAGGCTGAGCAGTTGCATTCATTGCAGTCTGCAAAGTATTTCCCACTCAACTCCTGTGCCTGCGGGCTTAGTGCTACATAGCAACTGGTGGATGCACCCTGTGAGGTAGACTTGAGCAATTTTGAAGCAATAAAGAATAGAGAATCTGCATTTTGATTACACACAAATAATTCATCAGTTGTTTTTAGGGGTGTTTATTGACAGAGTCGATCACGAGTCGAGGAGTACTCGATAAGCTCGAATTGCTCAACTCATTTAGCACCCTAATTGTTTCTTAACATGGAATGAACTTGCCTGTAACAAAGCCCTTGTGTGCTCTAATAATCCCAGTCTTTACAATCCCCGGATGCACTGCATTGATGGTTACCTTTGCATTTCTTGCCTGCAAATTTCAATGGTTGTTTGCAGAATTAAGCAACGATGCTTCTAAAAAGAAAATGGTGAACAGAAAGTTTGAACAAGTTTCAGACCTTTAGCTGTCTGGTTAGTTCTTTGGCATGTAAGATGTTTGCTAGTTTGGATTGAACATAAGCACGGGTCGCATTATAACTGCAATCACCATTATCAACAAATAAAGTGTTTTATCATAATATTCTTGCATATAATACGTAGGGATGGACAAGGGAGTTCTGGGGTCGAACCGAACCCCATAAAATTCTATGTCCGTCCCTGATTATAGGTTTATACAAGAGTGTGTGGAAAATAATCAATTACTTGTTGGGGTTGAGCATTTGTGTGAAGCTGAAACACTCTCTTTTGACCCAGCTGTGAATTACAGAAGAAAGGTTTATTATTCTTCCTTGGATGCCTGTTTGCTCTGCTGTTTCCACCATCTTCTCTAGTAGCATTTCTGTCAATAAATAATGTCCTGTCGAAACAGTTCTCGATCCAGATTAATCGATGAATGAAAATGGTTAAAAAACAATATGTATGCTTCCCAAAAGGTTGTGCATGTACCCAAATAATTTGTTGCAAATGTCATCTCAATTTTGTCCTCAGAGAACTCCAAATTCTGAGAGAATATGCCAGCATTGTTTCTGAAAAAAATAATGTCTGGTATATAGTTTAAGAAGAAGAAGAATCGGATATCGTAATTATTTTTTTAATATTCTGGTGTGATTACATGAGAATGTTAAGAGGTAGTCCGAGAGCCAGGAACCGAGTACAAAATCTCTTGACCGAAGCCAACGAACTGAGATCGATATCGAACAACACAATTTCAGCATTGGGATTCTCCTTTTGAATCCTTTCCTTCAATGCAATTGCCTTCTTCAGATCCCTAGCTGGTATCACCACTCTCAGTCCTCTCTTCGCCAGCACCCTCGCCGTCTCCGCTCCGATGCCGGACGTTGCTCCTTCAACACACATGCTTCCACTTGTTTAAGCAGTAAAACTAAAGCATTGCTATTGTAATTGAATAAAACCAGACATGCCATATCTATATGTTACAACTTACAAGAGTACAAGACACAAAAACATTTAAACCATGTCCAAGTTAAAGATCGACAACATACCAGTGATTATAGCAGTGAGAAGGTGAGGAGGAGACGAAGAACTGTGAACAACTTGTTCGGCAGTTGTCTTGGAGCCATAGCCACTGGGGCCTGCAATGCCGACCAAGTACCTCAGTGTTTCCTTCATGGCGGTGCAGCAGGTTAAGCTAAGAATCTGGCAGAAGCAAGGCAGCAGTATGGCTAGAACCAAGAAATATATACTACACATATCAGTATGGCTAGAACCAAGAAATATATAATTCTTTTTCTTAATTTCTAATGTTGTATCAACCAATTAAACCATCTGGAGTCGTCAAGCTGCTGGCGTTGTTGATAGGAATGATTGGTTTTCGAGATGGGAGAGCACCTAGGATTGCGTGGTCCAGTCCAGTAGGTGATGTTTTTATGAAAAGATGAGAGAGAAAAAACCAAGCATTATCTGATGTCATAATCATTTGTCTCTCCGCCATTGATGGGTGGCTGCCATTGTTGATTATGGGATGAACTTTTTGTTGTTTCTCAATCACAGGGGGGGGGAGGGGGATTTTGCTGATTAGAAAAGCAAGTGTGGGATTTGTAGGTATTATTCAGACTTTTTCTTTCTTTGGAATATGGGATTTGGACTACGTGGATGAATACCAGACAAAACTACCAATTAAGTCGGGATGTCTTGGATTTGGTAATAAATAAGTTAGAGTGTTCAAACAATCGGATAATCGAATTTAAATTTTTATTAAGCTATTTTTTTAATTAATCGTTAACGGAATTAAAATTTTAAAATAAATAACCAAATTGAAAATAGTTCGATTAATTTGGTTAATTGAACTTTTCAAAAATTAACCGATTTAAATGAGTATTAAACTATGTTAAAATATTTTTTAGCCATTAAACTTTAAAAAATTATAAAACAATCATTAAAAATTTTCGAATTATTACAAAATGATCATTGATTCATTGCATATTATAAATTATTAATAAATATTAAAAAATAATGATTATTTTTATAATTTAATAAATTTAATGATTATTTTGTACTAATTTTATAAAGTTTAATGGTCATTTCATAATTTTTAAAAGTTTAATGACCAAAAGTAAATATATAAAATATATAATATATAAATTTTTTGATTAATTCGGTTAATTAACCGATTTCGTATCGAATTATCCGATAATTAAAATTAAAAAATCACTAACCGTTAATTGAATTAATTTAAAATTTACTGACCAATTAACCAAAATAATTTTGATTCGATCGATTAATTTGGTTAACTGAAGTTTTGAATACTCCTGATAAATATATGTATTCAAATAAATAACAATCCGGATATGAGAGCAATTAACCAAAATATGATTTGTTTTTATTTAATATTGTAATATAGACGCTTTTAAATTATTCAAATTTAGATAATATAGAGTTAAATTTATTTGATCGGGATATTATAGTTGGACTTCAAGTTTAATTCATTACTATAAAATTTTAACATACTTTAGTTCAAATCATATTCGCTTTCATAGAATTTATTGAGTTTAAATATTTTAACATAAATAAATAATTAAAAACATTATATGGGAGCTCTATTTAAAATTATATAATTATAAGTATTTTGTTGATGATGAAAATTTAAAATTTGAGTTATAATATAAAATATAAAATCCTACAAAGACATAGTTCATACTAAATAAATCTAAGTACTATAATTTAAACAGGACGTCGCTGAAATCTCATTTTAAACTCGTGATTTTATTTAAGAAATTTATGATCTCATCCGTTAAAATTAATATAATAAAACTAAACTGCATCATCTCCATGAAGTATATAATAATCTCTCCTTTTAAAAATTTAAAAATATTTTTTTATAAAATGAGTAAATAAAATGTTTTGGTTTTTATTTTTATATATTAAATTAATTTTTTAAAGAAAAAAATTATATCAATATAAAAATATTTCTAAAAAATAAAGATATAACTGCTCCAGGTTGCATGCATCCATTACGGCCAGAGACGGAGATATACGAGAATGAGGAGGGGTAATTATCCTTTCACCCCAGAATTTATTTTATTTTTTTATTTTTGTTTTTTTAATTTACCCCATACTTTCAAATATTTACGTTTTTCTAATGTTGTACCTAATTCCTTCCCTAACCACATGACAGACCGTTTTGCATGTCACTCACACGTGCCCATTTAAATTATATTCAAATTCATAATAAGTGTTGATGATATTGGTCGAGGGCCATGCACTCAATTTGCTAATTCAGACAAAAATAATTGCTTTTATAAGGTGGAATCATACGATTACACCTTACCAATAAAAAATTAAAATAAAATAGAATAATAGGTTTGATATTAATAATTACTTTACCTTATAATTAATTATTATGGTAAAAAAATATATTCAATGTGATTCTAATCATGTTGGATAAAGGTCCAGACACTTGTATCCTTATGTGAAAGAAATGTTGGGCCAAAAGAAAGCAATGAATTTGACTCCTCAACAATGGTGGTGCTGGTTGTGAACTGTGACAGCAGAAGGGTCCCCCATGGTTTCCGCAACAGAGTACAGGTATCATTCCATTCCAGAAGCACTCATCTTTGTAGCTACAGATGCACTGCAGATGCATCATTCTTTCACACATGTCATGTCATGGACAAACCATAAGCTTTAAACTTTAATTTTAATGGATCAATATTTCCTACATTGTTTTGAATGTGTGTGTTTCCTCAAGAATCAATCCAACAAATCAAAGAAAAACATGAAATCATCAATGCATAAAGAAGATCTTGTCCATGTAGCAGAACACAAGGCTGTTTCTCAAGCATTTACAACGGTAACATGGTTCGAAAAGTCGGTTATAAATTCAACATACCTTCGGGTTCCAATTCCAAGCTCCATTCATGAACTTTTATGACTAAAATATTCCTGCTTATTTGAACAAATGGGACAAATCTGGGTCATCCAAGTCTACATCTAACTCATCATTCAAACGCATGTACTCAATGTAGTGATCTGGGGGTTTTACTGCACGGGGGTTTCTTGGAGTAAAACCATGAATCCTCTCTATATCTCGAGCAAGCCAGCGGACATAAGCTTGGTCCAATGGGGGTACAATTTTCAAGATGATCTCTTCTCGTCGTTCTTGCTTCACAGGCTTGTTTCCCATGATAAGAGAATCCGGCCAGCTTCAAACAGATATCAGCCAGAAAGAACTCCAAAGTAAATTAGCCATTTAGTAAAAGGATACGCAAGTGCGTGTGTGTGTAACCTATTTGTCTCATATTTGTTTCAGCATCGAATATTGAATGAATGTTTGTCTTCGTACTATCTACAGGTTTCTTTATTGCTAAATGAATGACCGAAACTTAGGGGGAAACAAGACAAAGCATATCAAGGAATTACAAATATTAAAGCTAATGCATTAATTTGATAAAATTTTAAATAAAAAAATTGTGCTCGGACCACAGAAGAATCCATTGATTCTTACAAAAGCATGATGGTCTTATCATTAACCTCAATAGGGTCTAAAGTTTTTAGATCCTTTGATCCTGAAGTTCAGAGTGAAGATATCAATTGACATTAATGGAACGTGAAAGCAATTCAACTAACTGCACAGATTTAAACAACTTTTCTCTCAGAGCATTTATGCAAAGTAACCATGTTGCCACTATACGTTTTGTTACATAAAACAACAGAAGTAGAAATCTTTTGTACACACATAAGTAGAGTTTTTATACCCTACAGGGTCGAGTGACACTGTTAATCCATTCAAGGACAGACGTAGGATTTTATATCAAAGATGTGAAATTACAAAATTTTAGGGGCTGCAAACTTAGATCATTGAAAGAAAACACAATATATAAATAGAATACATAAATTATATGGGAGTTTAAAATTTCAGGGGGTGTGACTGTCCCCTCCCCTCCAGCTACAATAACTTGGATTTTAATAACTAATTCTGAACTAGCTGACTACAATAACTTCCTTGAGGATCCTTTAATGTGTTTCCCCATTCTAATAAAACCATAGCTAGACTAGAACAGATAGGAACTGATAAAAAAAAGTAGTCAACTGCCAGCTCTCCTTTACAAGAAATGTTGAACATATAAGCTTATGCTCTTATTTTATGACTCACTGTGCCTATCTGGCAAATTAGTCACCAAAAAGTTCCCAGGGTTTGCAATAAGGAAAAGGCATTTGAGTTCAGTTTCAAAAGTAGAAATTTAATTCCCAAACTAACTCTGAAGATCAGAATTAGAAGATAGAACTTTGTTAATGACTGCACCGAAATTCTAGACTTCTAATTTATAACAAAATAAACAACACCTACAGATAGGAAATGTAAACTTAGCTAGCAAAAGGTACATGATAGAATCTGGTCATATTACCCTCTCGGCCAAATATATATGTTCATCCTACAAGAATGAATGTCGGATACGGATGAATAATAGATACACACCAACATGGGTTTATTTGAACTCAATATGTCAAACACATGTTGGGTCATAAATGTTTTAGTGAAGATTTAAGAATCCAAGCACCATATCCCATACAAATACAATCCCTTGCTATTAAACTGGGTGAAAAACTAAGAACATGCATGGATTCATCTTCATCATTCAAATTCCAATAAATATTAACCCCAGTAGGATAAAATGCCCATCACTTATCTTTCAGATTCTGGTAAAATCCCTTTAAATTACAAATACTAACATCAATATTTCTTCTAATTTCCACTCAGCAGTTCGTGATTTGAAAGTTCAACTAAAGCGACATCAATGCAGGTAGTATCTAACATTCGTTATAAATAAAAGAAGTTATCCTGTTGGTAGATATTGTAAATCTCATAGCTTCTCTTGTTTCATTTCTTAATCATTTTATATATCTGAATCAATAGATAATACTCAAACCCAGGGATTTACATACTGTCCGCTACTGCTATAGCAGCCCTTATATAGCGGTTTTGACACTAAAATTATGTTCGCAAATCGCAATAACATCTGTTCTTTCAAAAATTCACGAAGGTGATACACCGCAATCAACCGCAGCCGCAATTTAAATCACAGCTCTAACTTACAAATTCTTCCCTAATTCCCAATGATAACAATACGAAAAGCAAACAGATAAACCAGCACAAAATTTTGGACTGTTCTCAATACGCCTAACGATAAATCAATTACAGCGAAGGAGATGAAATGAAAAGTTGAGTTTTGATCGTTCAAGGAGATAAGATAACTTACCAATGGAGTTCCGCTAAGCTCAGTTGCAGACGGCTGAGGAGAACCGACGAAATCGAACAGCTATAAAAGAAAAAAGAAAAATCATGTTGATAACGTATTAAAAAGGATTAACTACATAACTAGTCACTTAACTATAGGGTGAGTTCTATTTTTGCCACTGATCTATTATTTGTTTTAATTAAAGTCAATTATTTGAATGATCTCAATTAAGCTACTCTTCCTTGGCCGTTAGGCAGTTAAATTTTAGTATGATAACGTATTTGATGATCATTATTTATATATTTTATAAATTTTATTTTAATTTTAGATTAATTCAATAAATTTTATTATTCAGATAATGATAATTGTTATTGTTTAATTGAATAAAAATAATTTTTATTTATTTTAATAATTTTTAATAAATGCTTAGTAATTTTTTAGAGGAAAACTTTATTTAAATGAAAATAAAATAGTGGATTAAATGAAACTAAATTAGAAATTAGTGATCTAATTAATAAAATTTATAATTTATTAGTTAATAAAATCAAACCAATAGTCCAGTGACCTTGGAGGTAGTTTACCCTTTTATATATAATACACTCTTGGAAATAAACTAAATTCAATGGCTCATATTAATGAGATATTATTTTATGAATATGATTTATAACGTATTTATAATTTTTATATAATAAAAATTAATTAATTATTTTTTATGTTATTAATTTATTTATAATTATCTTTATATATAATAAAAGCTGAAAATTATTTTTATAAAAAATAATATAAAAAAATAAATTCAGTTAATTATATTTTAATAGACGAGATTATGGATGTTAATTCTAGTATAATAAACGAAATAATTTTAAAACTATTGAAAATTAAGCTAAAGTCATGGGTAAAATTAGTTATTAAGCCAAAGATCATCTCGGATGGTTTTAAACAAGTATATTTTAGATCACTAAATTTAAATTTTATTTGTATCATAAATTTTTAATTTAATCAAATTATATCATTTAAAATTTTAATATTAATAAATTAAGTCACTTAAATAATTATATTGAAAATTAAAGTTAACTCATTTGTTTAACCCATTTTCGTATTATAATCGATAAATAATGCTAAATTAATAATGTAAATACTTTTTTCGTTATAATTTATAAGAAATTTAGTTATTTTTTAAAAAAAATTATTGAAATGAAATGTTTCAAACAATTGATATAAAATATTTTAAAATTATCAATTTAATATTATTTGATTATTATGAAAAAATATTTTAAATAAAATGTTAATTTTATTTTTTTAATTGCTCAACGATGTTGTAATTTAATTTATTATTAATAATAAAAAGTTAAATAATAAAATTTGATTAAATTAAAAATATATGATGTAAATGAAAGTAGATGTTAAATTCAATGATCTAAAATATAAATTACCCGTATGATTTCCTCGGACAGAATCATGTGACCGCTCACAGCGGATCTGAGCTTCTCCCTCCACCTTTCTCACTCAAAATCAAAGTTTTAGGGTTTTGTCCGCAGAAATCCATCCTTTCTATGGCTTCTCATGCGCATCTCGATGATGTAAGTTGCTTCATTCTCATCACTATTTGGTGCTAATGCATTCCATTTTACGGTTTTCAGTTGGCTTTGCGTTTTTCAATGATAAATGGTTGTGTTTTGGAGAATAGGATGACGATTTTGGAGCTGACTTTCCCGGCAGTCATAGTACCGGGCTTTCAGGTAAATTTTATTTGATTCTTTCTTTTTGTTAAATAATTTGTTTAATTATTTGTTTGAATGAACAATTAAATACCTTTTTTCTTTGAAATCCATATTCAGGTAATAAGAGAAGTTTTGGTGATCTTGAGGACGATGAGGATGACATATTTGGATCAAAAAAGGTAGAAATAGTTTTAAGGTTTCTTCTTAAACCAAACGGATTTGAAGGAAATTTTGAACATGGAACCCTAGTGCTCTAAGTAGATATCTTTATTTAGTCCCTACCCTTTTATCACTTCAGTTTGAGAAGCCTTTGGTGGAGAGACAATTAGTTTTTTCTTAGCTGAGGAATTTGTCTGTTTTTATTGCAGGGCAATTCTAAAGTAGAAGAAACTGCTCCTGGTGTAGCAACGGGGATGATCTTGTCACTTCGTGAAAAGTATAAAGCATAGAATGGCATATACCTATCAGATTATTATTATCTACATCCTTTTTTTTTTTTTGCATGCAATTTTCTACAAGACTTATCTTCACTTTTTCTGGTGATTTTTTATCTTCCTTTTGCAGTCTTAAGAACTGTAAAGATACCCTTGCAACGTGCCAGGTATGTACTCATTTATTGTTTGATATTATCGGATTGTTTATTGGAAATAATCTAGGCAGTAAGACATTAAGCATGGAAAATTTGCTTCACAAAATAACAAGTCTTACAGGAAAAATTGTCAACAACATATTTTCAAGGATTTATCTTTTTGGTTGCACAAGTTTTATTCTTCCTTGTTGACTGGGAAATTTTTGGATACTTTTCAGTGGATACTATACCGTTTTCCTTTAGCTATCATGTCCTTGATAGCTCTTTCTATTGCTTTAACTTTGAAATGATATTTTATATGGGCATCCATAAGAAGTTTCATGGTTGAAGAATCTAGTACTAACTATTTGAACTTTTTTAGATTTGATCTTAAACTGTGATCAGTTTTTTTCTCTCCTTTACTTCATATTTCAATTTTTTATGGTATTTGCTGTTTTAGTCGGAGCTTGAAGCTGCAAAATCTGAGATTCAGAAATGGCATTCTGCATTTCAGAATGAGTCCTTCATACCTGCTGGAATAGCTCCTGGTATGTCTTTTCATGTAGTTTTCCCCATGTTTACGTTTTATATATTAAGATCAGTATCAGTGTTTCTCGTTTAAAGTTTTATTAAATATAGATCATTTTCTGTGTACTGGTTTTCTGATGAAGCAATTTTTTGTTCGATTTCTGTAGAACCTAAGTTAGTAATATATTATCTTCAAACTCTGAAATCCTCTGAGGAGACACTGAAAGAACAAGTAAGAATCTGATGTTGCTTATTTTCTCACTGTATTTTCTGCATTAACTGTTCTGATCTGTCATGCTAACTTTCATACATGTTTTCTTCTTATTTTCAGCTAGAAAAAGCTAAGAAAAAAGAAGCTGCATTTATTGTGACATTTGCAAAGCGTGAGCAGGAGATTGCTGAATTGAAGGTGACATCTTTACTTGTGCTTTCCCCTCTTTTGATTACCATCTAATTGTTTAGTGTGCAATTTGCTTTTTAAGTGGTGCTATATGGAAATATGTAAGGATGAATTTATATATATTTCTAGGAATGATAAGCAAAAGGTATATGAATGTGCAGTAATGATTACTGTAAAATATGTTATCTCAAATTTCTGTTGCATTTCTTTCTTGAAGAAACTTCATAGTTTCTTTTTTTTCCCCCACTTTTGATGTTTAACTATGGCTCCTAGTTTCTGTTGATTCTCAAGTCAGAGAGAGTTCCTTTAAATCTAGTAGAGTGAGAACTGGTCTTGCTCATCTATATGCAATCCTTTAAGATCTTCCTTCTAGGAATTTCTCTTTCCTGTTGCTTGTGGTGAAGGTTGTCATGACCTTATAGTGTCTTCTCTACTTCAGATTTTGAAAGAATTTGCAAGGGCACCTTCTCCATTTTTTTCTTACTTCTATACAATCACCCTGATCCTTTATTTGATTATTCTTTTGTATGAAGCATTATGCCCATGCACGATGTGCATTCATTACATGTACATGATTGTCTAATAGCTTGACCGTCTAATGTCAATATCTCTTTTAATTTCCAGTCAGCAGTTCGTGATCTGAAAGTTCAACTAAAGCCACCATCAATGCAGGTATTATCCAACTTCCATTATAAATAAAAGAAGTTATCTTGTTGGTAGATATTGTAAATCTCGTAGCTTCTCTTGTTTCATTTCTGTTTTCTGAAGACTTTCAAGAAGAAAAAATGAACAAAATGTGTTTCTTAAGCATTATAGTGCTTATATAGCTGCATTGGATTTTATGTAGCTGAATCAATAGATAGTACTCTTAACTTATTCGGAAAGAAGGCACTTAATGATACTGTGTTTGTGATGATTCGAGACATTTATACTTTATATAAAGTTCTTGACTAAGTTGGTCTCATGAGTCAAGTGACACTGAAACCTATCTCAATCAAGGAAATTACATGAAAAGCCATACTTTGTAATAGATAAAATAAAATCCATTCTTCATAATGATAAAATAAAAGTAGGTGTATTTAAGTGCAATTTTTAAACAACCTTCTAAAAGATAGTTATCTTTATGAAACATATTTTTCAACCAAAGAGTGGGGCTTGATAATTCTAGTGTTCGGTATTCTATCATCAAAGTAATTTGAATCCTTTTTTTATTTATTTTACACGGGGGAGGGGGCTGGGGTTGTATGGGGATCAAAACCAGGACTGGTGTCAACCAAAGACTTGATACAAATCCTTTTCCACTCTACCATGGATTAGTCTCCAAAGATAATTATAAATGCTGTAAATATTGTTATGAATGCCTTGCTTGCACTAATTTTTCTTCTTTAAGCTGTTGGTAGTGATTGTTCCTGTTTTAATTAACCTCTCCCCAGTCCCCTCTGCCCCATAAATTGTGTTCGACTCTGATTTTTTAAAGTTAAGAATATTTTTTTTAAATTCTATTGAGTGTTCAACTTTGTATATTTTGATTTGATTATAAAATAGTTTTAAATGGTGGTAATTTGGCTTATCTGTGTTCCTTGCTAACCGTTGAATTTTCTGTGGCTTATCTGTGGCAGGCCAGAAGGTTACTACTAGATCCTGCCATTCATGAGGAATTCACACGTCTAAAGGTTTGTTTTTAAAGCACCTTTTTCTTATTTTTGTTATAATTATGTTCACAAGGATATCAAATCCATAAATGAGGTGAGATGGATTTGGGGAGAGAGGAATATAAAGGGAGTGACTTGTTTCTTTAGCAGGCACTGCATTACAGGCCACAGACGAACCGTGCAATATTACTATTTGTAATGAATCTTGGGGCTTTTGGGCTCAGGGTTGTTTGGAAATTTTGCCTAAGTTGGTGTTATATTGAATTAGGCCTGAAACAAATTTGGTTTCTCTTCTCTCTCTCTCTCTCTCTCTCTCCCCCTTCTTCCCTCCCTCCTTAACTTTATGCATATCAGTTTGTCGGTATTCATTTTGGACTGGTAATCTAGAATATGTTAAAAACTTAATAAGATGGGGCCTATAAGTTTAATCTGCTGTCAGATTGCCCTGTGCTTATATTAAGCAATCAATTGTGCTTATGATTAGTTATTTTTAGTTCTACTGTTATGGCAATAGAATTTGGTCGAGGAAAAGGACAAGAAAGTTAAGGAGCTGCAGGAAAATATTGCTGCTGTTAGTTTTACTCCACAGAGCAAAATGGGAAAGATGCTGATGGCAAAGTGTAGAACATTGCAAGAGGAAAATGAGGAAATTGGCACTCAAGCAGAGGAAGGAAAGGTATGTGGTTATATATGCATTGTTTCTTGTGCATGCCAATTTATGTGTTTAAGCATTCATCTTCCCTATGATACAATTAGGGGGTGTCAAATGGATGGACGGTGATAATTATAGGCTGCATTATAAAAGTATCTTTGTGTTTCAAACTGGAAAGAAGCCTGATATAGATTAGAATGTCTTTTCAAGCTGAATGTTAAATAATTTTGTTGAGACATTGGATTGTTACTTATGCTTATTTTACTGACTTTTTGCCGGACTTTGTGTTTTTGGCAGATGCATGAATTGGCCATGAAACTCGCATTACAAAAATCCCAAAATGCAGAACTTAGAAGTCAATTTGAAGGTCCATGTTAAATAAGCTTTGAATTTTGTTGAATGAATGAGATTAGGATGTGCTACTTCAATGAGAACTCGAATATGCTTTATGCCATTTTTATTAAAATTCTTATTCCATGGTTGAAAATCTTGATTCATGCCATCTGATCATTGTTTTTCTGTTGCTTGCAGCACTATACAAGCAAATGGAGGGACTGACAAATGATGCAGAAAGATCAAATGAAATGGTTGTTCTCTTCCTCTCGCCTTCAATCTTCTCATTAAATTGAATCATCAAATATTATGCATTAAACGAGGAACATGTGGAAATTTTGGCTTTAGAGACTTAGATCCTTAGAACTTATTTTAAGTAATATTTGCAATTGGGGTTAATTTTCTAGAAAACCCTTCTAGTATTGAAGTTGCGATAGCTTTTTTGCCTCTTGATAATTGACATTTGCTCGAAGAAACTAAGGGATATTTGAATAGGATCACCCTGAGTTCAATATAACCTCTGTCTTCTGATATATTACTTGTGGAGTGGGAAAGAAAATAATGTATGGGAATAAAAATGAACTTTTAATGTATGAGCAATACTGGACTTCTCTATGAGCACGTATTCTGTAGAGTGTAGACTACTCCCATTTTGATTGCCTTTTTCTCTTATCTATTTTCTGAAAACAATTCCATTGCTTCTTCTTTCCTTCATGACTTAAGATGGCATCTGTTGACTCAATTCACTTGCTGAGAATTATACTCATCATATTCAAGGAGGGCTATATACCCACAGGTAGTGAAAGTCATCCACGAATGGTGGGTCGTTTTACCGCCTCGTGATGATCAGTTAACTGATTCACAAATCCCTATTTTACTGTTGGAGGCATGGTTACATCACATTGGATATTCCATGGTCATTGTAATTATACTCACCATGTAGTTGGCAGATCATATTCAATTATATCCATTACTGCTAGTATTCTCTTATCATTTTATAGCTTGTATAATTTGATTGATTAAGAAAAGTTGTTGATTCGGCCAAGTTATGCTGCAGGTTTGTGTTTTGCAAGAGAAACTAGAGGAGAGAGACAACGAGATTAAAAGGCTTAAGATGGAGCTGCAGCAGAAGATGGTGGCGGTTGAAGATGATGATACAACCGGCTTAGCCACTGATACTAATAAGTTGAACGATGAGATGACAATCGATGAAACCGGGAACACTTCCCAAGTGGATTGACATGTTTTGTAGGTCTGTCAATTGTTTTCACTCCAAACTGTTGTTTGTACATTACGCATTTAAGTAGGGGGGTTGTTTTAATCCCCTTAAAATTTTCATATGTTAGTAAATTTTGAAAAACATGTTACTGTTCATGGAATTGCATTATTGAAGTGCATGTTGATGGCCGGCGAATCCGAGTACGAGGTCGTCCGTGAGGGATGGATGACATATTATGGTGTTGCTTTCATCATCTTAGCTTTCTTTTGATGGTGGTTTAGCTTTTTGCCATGGTAGAAGACAGGTTTGTGGAATAAAGAGAGTAATTGATTTAACGTCTAATTGGTCCGTCAAGTTTATATATCATTTAACTTAATGGTTTCGTATTAATATTCAACTTAAATTCTTGGCTACCCACCTCAGTGAAAATAATTATAATATTATTATTAGGATTTATATCTAATATATTGGTAGTGAAAACTTTTAATTTTGTAAATTTTTTATTAATGTTTTAGTTTTAGGGTTTAGGATAATATGTTGAGGGTTTGTTTTTTAATCTATAATTTTTAAATTCTATTAATAATTATTAAATTTTAAATTATTAAATCTAAACTAAATAAAAGTGCTTGTGATTTTTTTTAAAACCGTGTGCCTTAAATTAAATATTCAGATTCAAACCTTGAAATTAAACCATGCCCCCTGTTTCAGTGAACGGTGTTGATATACCTAAAATTTATTTGTTTTTCTATTGATATTTTAAATTTTATAATTCTATACCCCTACGGCTGGTCTGCTTTGCCTGCTAGTTCCCGTTGGCAGTGCGAGCATACATCAGAAAAAGGAAGGTAATGCTGATGGGATGATGAGATCAGTATAGGATTATCTTGAACCATTACGAAGAAAAAAGCATCCAATTTTCTGCCACAGGACACAAGAAACCAACCAAAAGTACTCTTATTCTGAATGGAACATCTCTAACGCTTATATTACGAAACACTATGATTCCCCTATTTCACAAAATGCAGAAGAAAAAACAAACATTACAGTACTAAGGTTATAGATATAAAGGACACAGAGAGGACAGAGCCTAGAGGCGGTAGATCAGGAACAGATACAGATATCATAGTAGGATTTCATCTTGAACGCCCACAATTAACGTCTTGTGCGGAAGAACAATGCTATTGGTGACCACTACTTCATCTTCAACGGACACTGATTCTCCTGTAACAGATGTGAATCCCGGATTGAGCATCGTGAGTAACAGGCTATCTTATGACAAGGAAATGCAAATAACAGAAGGAATAATTTGTGAAGTACCAAGAATTGTGATTCCGAGTTTGGCATTATAGTCTCCTTCAGCCTGCAACAAGTTGATTTGAATTTAACACGAAAATGGCAGGTAGTCGAGCAAGAAAGAGATGTAAAATATTCATTTATCAACTGATTTGGGAGGAGGCAGTCTCGGAAAGGAAATTTATGAAGTGATGTCTTGGCTGGCGTAAGATCTAGTAAATTTATGTGTTGGATATGCTCCTCCCCAGTTTTTACATATATTTAGAGGATAACATCTAATACCCATCTCTGAGTATGTGCTAAACATAGACACCGATAATTGATACTTGAGGGAAAATAGAGAATCTCTCTGGCAAAAATATCATGTAAAACTTGCCTAAACACGAGACCATTTGCCGATAGAAGACTTCCACCCTACGATTGCATGAGAAACAACAGCATTTTCCTGAGGAAAGAATAAATGAGTCACAAATAGGAACAAAGAAAATCAATATCCATTCATCAGATTCAGGGCAAGCTCAGGTAATGTTTTCTATACCAAAATAAAAAAATAAAAATAAAAATAGAATTCAGTTGCATACCGAGATTTCAACACCATCAAGAATGATACAACTGATGAGCCTTACACCTGCTCCTATACGAGCATTGGCCGATATTGAGACATTGGGACCGATCTGTTTAACATGTAGCAGAGTAATCAATCTCATACACTATGCAGACAACAATAAAGAAAGAGAATGTTCATACATTATGAAGCTACACAATAATATTTTCTAATCTCTGTGGGTACTAATTGGGAATTATATTTTATTATTTGTCAAAAGCATTCAAGGAATGGCAAATAGCATACAAGTATCGGAATGCTTTATTACACACTTAAAGTGGGCCTCAGTTGTTACTACGAGTCTACGACCACGAGGGGACAAAATTATCTAAATTCCGTTATGAAATGAAAACCTTTTAATGGTCAAATGACCTAGAGCAGCAGCACTCAACTCTACAAAGCAATGAAAAGATGTTACCTTGGCACTTGGATGAACTTTTGCTGATGGATGAATATAAACATCACCAATAATGGTGGCACTTTTTGTACCATCCCCACTAGCCAAAAGATTGGGAGAAGTGAACCGAAATTGGGCAAGATACAGAGCAGAACACTTTAAGGACATTCTGCAGATATACACAAGGAAAAATCAGGCTTAGTTGAAGGGGAAACTTATGCTTTTCTTTTTCATCTTGTTACGCAATTCTCGTGTGGGTCTTGGTTTCGTTTGATTTTCTGATTTTAAAGTTGGTTCTATGTTTTAGTTAAAAGATAATAATAATAATAATAAATAAATAAATAAATAAATAAATAAATAAATAGGGGGCAAAATGAAAACATGAAGAAAAAAGAGGTGATAGTCTAGCTTACCCTGGGGTTTTGATTTGTTCCCAAAAATCCATAGTCTCATACGTATACAACTGCTTCTTGCCTGCAAAAGGCGTAAGGATGTCTTGATCCAACCTTACAAAATCTGACTGAGGATTCCTGATAAAAGGTGCTCTTATTAGGATACAATTTGAGGTTCCAACATAAAGATGAGGACTCTGTAAAAAGAATGGAAAAAACCGGGCACCGCCAGTACAAAATTCACAATATGGGTTAAAACTGTCCTAATGTGCACAATTCAGTTTCATTTAGTTTCCATCGCCATGTAACTAAAACAGTGTGTAAACAAACTATTGTTCGTATAGCTCCCCAACCCGAAGAAAAAAATGTCAAAATCAAAGGGATGTTTTGATGGTTTTTGTGAAAGACGCTGCAATAAAAATTAAACTTCGTTAATCTATTATTTGCAATTATTTTAACAGCAAGATTGACGAGGCATACCACATATCACTACTTCATCAGCATAGGTTCAATTCAATGGAGGTAGAAATGAAGTGATATAAAGAAGTGAAAAGTTACTTGTGTGATTTAAGAAGACAAAGGAAGAGAAATGAATGGAGCATGCACCTAATATGATGTGATGGAGTTAAAACAAGAAAAGAACAGACATACCTTGTAGCAGACTGGAGGGCTTCAAAGCTGGAAAGACGTCTCAGATTGGCTAGAGATAGCAAGATATGAATTCAGATCTTAGCACAATGATTATTAATGATATCCACTGAGTGCATAGTTGTAACAACTTTGAAATTAGAAACGCATTAGTTTATCACCAACCTCTGTCTTTCCGTTGAGAGGAAACACCTTGGATAGCAGTAAAAATATCTGGTGTAAACACATAGACACCGCAGTTGATTCGATCACTTACCTGCATTATGGCAAGTAATTAGAACATAGCATCCATTAGATTCAAGCATTAAAAGATAAAAATAAATAGGGAATTTTGGCAAATTGTAGTTGAATCTCTGATCATACAAAAGTTTCAGGTTTCTCCGTATAATGTAATAGTTCATTGGTGACTGGATCTGCTACCAACTCCCCAAACTGACTGGCTGACTCAGCTGAAACCTGAAAAGAGCAGAGAATGAGGCCAAACAACAACGATATTAACGATACAAGTACTAAAAGATCACACGATGACAAAATTTTCATCAGTGAACATCTTGCAAGTGTGCCGACTGCCGACCAACCTTGATTACTAGGATAGTCCCCATACCACCATATCTTTTGTGAGCCTCTACAGAATCCAAACAAAGGGGGAAGATTAATCCTCAAGAAAGACGGTAAAAACAGAAATAAACCTTGATGTAACTTTATAGTACCACTGCTAATTGACACTAGAAACTATATTCAGAAAAATAAGATCGATACATTACATGGTTCAAACATTTTAAAGAATATTACCGAGCATTTCTGGGAGTGGAAAACTGCAGCAAACATCACAATTTAGCAAGAAGATATGAGACTGCACAAAGAAAAGCACACAACACAACTTTGTAACTCAAAGTGAAGTATGTATAGACAAACAATGTATATTTCAGCCTGTGTAGTTCACTTTACGAAAGATATGCCTATATCAAGGAAACAGGTAAAGATATAAACCGGATTGTCTTCCATGATCAGATCTCTGAAGTTGTAAAGCCCCCCAGCTGAACCATGTGGCTTATCTTCCTTTAAGTATCTGAATGCAGCATAGAAAAAGAGGGTCGCCACTAAGATGAAGCAATCGCAAAGACACACCGATATAAATCTAAAAGAGCACAAAAGCTAGGATTTACCTGACAGGAACTCTTAGCTCAGTAGAGATTGATGAGACATACAATGCAAATTCACGCTCCTCGTAGAAACCGACTAGATAGATCTGGGCTAGATTTGGAATCTACAACAAAGACATTAATCTTAATAAATACCAGAACCACAGACACAAGCATATATTTTATGTTCTGTTAGTATAGATCAAAACATTATACCCTTTTACAAGCAGAAATTGGGTGATGAACCATAGGTTGCCCGGCCAAAGGAAACAGAGGCTTCGGAATGTTCAATGACAAGGGACGAAACCGAGTGCCTGCAATATGAAAAATTCGGACAAAATAAATGCATTTCAGTTTCAGAAATCTCAATCAAACAATTGGAAAAAAAAAAAGGTTCAGTTTGACTTCAAATCATGAACACAAATTAAAAAACGACAGAATCACATTCATATACAATCCAAAAAACCCAAACCGAATTATAACAAACAACCCATACCATTCAAGATAAAAAGAAAATCATCCTAAGAACATATATCTCCAGCATAATTCTTCAAAGATCAAGGTCCTACCTTTAGTAGGTCCACCCACCATGATCACAGCAACAACTTTCTCGTCTGAGCTCCCCATCTTCAAATAAACAAAACCCCAGATCTCCAATAACAGCAATTCCCGAACAAACTATTATATAACACAAAATAAGACTAAAAAAACAAATTCACACCCAACAGAGGACCCAGATGTAGAATTTCGAGGAAAATTCAGTCATTGGCTACCAACCAAATAAGTTCACAGCATCAGTGACTAACTAAATTGTCTGAACCTTATACAGTAACAGGAAAGGGATGGTAAGGGAACCAGCTTTCTTGAAGATCCAATAATGTCTGTGTGTGTGTGTAGAGAGAGAGAGACGGTAGTTGAATTTGGGATATACGATGAGACCGACACCACTCGCATACGACAATTAAGCTAAAAAAATATAAGAAAATGGGCGAGAATAGAAACATACGTACAACTATAAGGCCAAAGGAAGGAAATTTCGTCAGCCTTTCGCGCTTCGCCAAGCTTAATCACATTATTTTTTGGTACAAAACCCCTACATAATGATGTGTCTTAGTATTTTCCCCTAGCATTCCTCAATCAACGACGCTTTATGATCACTGACAAATGTAGGGTTCTTTTCAGAAAATTTAATTTGTCTGAAATACTACAGATTTTGTAACTTTCAAATATATTTTTAAAAAATTCATAATCTTTAATTTTTTGGAGGCTTAAGAAGTTTTTAAATTTATATATAAAAAAATTGTCTGGATTTTTTTGTGTGTGTACCCAATTAAGCTATTTATAAAAAAATAATTTCTCTTCCTATTTCTTTTATGTATAATTAGAATTAAATTTTATAAAAGAAAATTGGAATAAACAATAGAAATGACAATAAATTATATTATAGGCTCGACTCATCACGTCAATTATAATCCCATCTAATTATAACCACTCATTTTATCCATGTCATTTTAAAAATATAGTTTTTAAAAATTATATTAATGACATGGTTGATTAATGATAGAATAGATATTTTTTATTAATTAAGAATCATGACTGACGTTATAAGTCGGACCTATGATATAATCTCTCATGAACATTACGAGGAAAAATTCAAGGATATAATTAAAAAAAAAAAAGATAAAATGAGATTAAGGCCTAATTGACCATGATATCTTTAACAAATAAAAAGGACAAGGTAGTGTTTAGGACTGACCATTAGATTGAATCGTATCGAATTAAAATATTTTTAAATTAATTAAATTAAAGAATTATATTTTATAATTTAAAATTTATTTGAATTTTTTAAATTAATTTATAAAATTTACGTCAAGTTTTTAATTTACTATATAGTTTCAATTTAAATAATTTAAAAATTAATTAAATATTAATAATTTTTAATTATTCAAATTTTATTTAAAATTTTTAAATTGAATATATTAAAATTCTTAATTAAATATTTTTATATAAAATTATATATTTTAATTTATTTACTCAAGTTAAATTTTGTTGGTCAAGATAATAGCGCGTGAAAAAGGTACTGTGATTGCGGGAGTGGAGCGTGTAACAGAAATGAAATTCCCGCTCACACCAAATCCGTAATTCAGATACTGAAGTTCCCATCCCTCCCTCCGATTCCATTTCCAAATCTCTTTCAAAAATCCCCACCGCTGCTAAAATCGCTCTCCGCCTCCGCTGCACAAAAATGGCGGAATCCTCCTCTCGTCATTACGCCTATAGCCGCAAGCAGAAATCTCTCGGCCTCCTCTGCTCCAAGTAAGTCTCACTTCCCTCTCCCTATCACTGTCAACTCCATTTCATTTTTTCAATTCCAAGATCTGCTTTCTTTCTTCTTTCCATTATCCACGTTGCAGTTTTTTGAGCATGTATAATACGGACGCTACTGAATTCATCGGTCTTGACGAAGCCGCTGCAAAATTAGGTCTTATTTTTGCTTTTTAAAAAATAAATCACCTATGATTTTTCATTTTTTTAATAATTTATTTTTGGTGATATTTTCAGGAGTTGAGAGACGGCGGATCTATGATATTGTCGATGTTTTGGAAAGTATTGGGGTAATTTACTTTTCTAATTTGTGCTTCCTTATCCTCAATTTTGACTTATGATTAACTTAAAATGATGTTTGTTTTGCGTTAATATGTTTAGGTTCTTACAAGGAAGGCTAAGAACAAATATACATGGAAAGGTTTTGGAGTAATTCCCAAGGTTTTACAAGATCTTAAGGTAAATTCAAACTTTTTTGTACTGTTTTGGTTAGTATAATGTTGAGAGAGCCGATTGAAAATTGAACCGATTTATGGCAGGAAGAAGGGCTCGGTAGTAATTTAAAAAAGTCTGATGCAAACAATAATGCAAAGGCAAGCTGAAAGTTTATACTGTTTTTTCTTCTTCTTTCCATCAATTGAATTGTTTTCTTTTCCTTACGCAAACCTTCTGATCTTGATGGTTTCAGATCTCGGATGACGAAGATGAAGAGGATGAAGGCTTCTCCAATCCCAACACCGGGAGCCAGACTGAGACTTCAAGATCTAGCTCTATTCTCAAGTCTTCGTCCTCGAGAGTTGGTAAAATTCCAATCCCTAAGATCTTGTTCTGCAAACAGTTAATCTTTAAGAAGCTGGTTTTAGTGAAATGTAATGGTGTTTTAGTATGCAACTGCTGAAGGTGCCTTATAGATTATTGTCTCGATGTCTGCAGATAACCGAAGGGAGAAATCCCTGGGGTTGCTTACTCAGAATTTTGTGAAGCTATTTCTCTGTTCTAATGTGAGCCTTGTTCTTGCTCTTTAACAATTGTCATTTTACTATGTTTTGGCCATCATTATGATTTTTCTAGGTAAATGCTTTTTCAGGCAGAGTTGATTTCCCTTGATGAAGCAGCGAGGTTGTTGCTAGGCAATGCCCATAATACTTCGATAATGAGAAGTAATAAACAACATATTTTCTGCCTCAGTCTCAGTGTGAATTGATGAAGGGATAACATATAGTCTAATTTGTTGTTTAATTGATTGTTCAACAGCAAAAGTAAGGCGGTTGTATGACATCGCGAATGTGTTGTCTTCCATGAATCTTATTGAGAAGGTAAACACAAACCTGAGAATTAGAATCACTTGATCTACAATTTGTACAGCTTGGAATTGTTAGAATTGCTTTTGAGTTCTTATGTTTAAATGAATGTGCAGATCCACACCGTAGATACCCGGAAACCGGCATTTAGGTGGTTGGGGTTGAGGGAGAAATTGGAAAACGTTTCTGCTGATACTATTGTTCTTGATGAGTCTAAGAAAAGGGTGTTTGGAACTGATGTCACAAACATCAGTTTCAAGAAGAGTAAGGTTGATTCTTCAAATGAACATAATCCCATTCCCAACCAGTGCATTAAGTCTCAAAAGCTTAAAAAAGTTGAGATTTTAGCTGATAGAAGTTGCTCAGAGGGTTTGAAACAAGGTTCAAAGAGCTACCAGTTTGGTCCTTTTGCTCCTGTAAACCCGACCAAGATTGGTAACACCGAGAATGGTCTGAACCCGGTTCCTGATTGGGAGAGTCTTGCTTCTACATATCGTCCTCAGTATCACAATCAAGGTAAGGTATATAGTTCCGATTTCGCACTCTGTTCTTCTGACCTGTTTAGCTCTTTTCTGATTCAAACACCATGTGCACTCGACTCTTTAGCCAGTTAACATCATTGTTTACAGAACTCTAAATTTGGTGACATGTTTGCAGCTTTAAGGGATCTTTTCTCTCATTACAAGGAAGCCTGGAAATCATGGTACTCGGAAGTTGCAGGGAAAACCCCTTTACAACAGATATCCTAATGCTTTCGACTCAGTGAGTCAGTTTCTTCTCTATTTGCTCCTTTTTATGACTTTCTTTTAGGTGTAAGAGATTTGACCTCTTGTTGGATGCATTTTCTCTTTGCACCAATTTGCATAGCACACACATTTGTACACAAATTCTTCCCCAACAAGTTCAAACATTAGAGGGTATATTATTTATATTTTTAAGGGTAAATTATAAAAATAGTCACTAAACTTTTAAAATATTTAATAAAATCATCTAACTTTTAGTTTAATTTTAATATAACCACTACATTTTGTTTGTTTTCAATGTGGTCCTCGAAATTGATGTTAGTTTTCATTTTTCCTTAAAAATGAGTAAACTACACTAATTATCATTTAACTTTCTTTTCACTCCTATTTTAGTCATTAGAGTTTAACAATATTTAATTTAATAACTTAATTTTTGAATCGTTCTTATTTTGACCACTTTTAAATAACATATTCAAATAATCAATTAAACATTTTGTAAATAATTTTTTTATTTTATTTATTAAAATATTTAATATTTTAAATTTAATAATTGTTTGATTACATAAAAAGATAGTAGCCCCAAGAAACATGTTAACTAGTATTTTTTGTATTCTAATCAAATAATTTTACGATAAAAAACTATATTCTTAAAATATCAAAACCAAGATTCGAGAATTCAACTTTAAAATTTAAAATTTAAAATTTATCAAATAATTTAGATATATATTTCTTAATACTTTTTATTTTTAGTAATTTCATGTGATAGATTTTAGAATAGATTTTTTTTATCAAAATAAGGCTTAGATATAACAATTGATATTCAAGTCATGAGATTGATATTCATGTCTTATAACTAATATTTATTTGGCACCATAGTAAAACACATTATACTTTTTAAAAATAGTATATATTCAAATTTTAAAAATAATATTATTAAAAAAACTACAAATACAAAATATGAACTATACCCTCAAAATTATATCACAGTACAATGGGTTGATTTCTTTTATTAACACCCATAGTTACTGCCAATTATACAATATTATTATTATTATCATCATTATCATATTTATCTATAAACTTGATGTTCATGAACAAACAAGACCTTTCTGGACTTGTTGGATGAGTTTCGCAACTTCTTGTTTCTTCTGCATCAATGCCTTCGTCTTAAATTCGTAGTTATGAACACAAATAACGTTATTATAATTATTATAAATTATGATTTTATTATATAAATAATTTTGAATAGTATATCGTCGTATAAAATTATTATTATTATTATTATTATTATAACAAATTGTTATGTGAATCTCTGATATATGCTTTATTTTCTCAATTTTTTTCGCATCTTGAGAATTCTTTTTCCTTTTGTTTTTCTTCTCTTCTTCATCTTTCTTTTTATCTTTGTTATCTTTATATTTCTTGTCTTTCTTCTTCTCCTCTGTTTTCCTTTTATCTCTAGTTTTCTCCATATGATCTTCTTGTCCCTCCAACTTTTCTTCTTTCTCGTATTTTTCTTTTTCTTTCTTACAATCGTCATTTTTTAAAACTATATTCTTTATTCTATAATTTTTGACTTAATACAAAAATCTAAACTCAATCTGATTAAATTTTATACAACAAAGACTACTTCACCCATATAGGCTTAAACCTCTATGTATACGAATGGATCCATAGAAAATCCAAACACCAATTGAATCCTTTTTGAGTTTTCAGAAGTGATGTCAGAATATAAATAAATCACAAATAGGAGATGACTGGGTTTAGAAACCCTGAAATCTGGCTCCTTGTTCATGTTCTTTCCTTAATTTAGTTTTTTCCATGTGCTGAAGTACCTATTGTTTCCGCGAGAATTATGAATATCCACATGTGAAATGGACATAGTCCTTGGATGGTAAGCAATTTCTGCCTTTGTTTTCTTACTATTTTTATTTTGAGGATTTGGTTTATTAGGCATATTTATTTTAAAGGGATAGGCCCATTCTTGTAGATTGTAAGTCCATTAAGATTTAAGAGCATTAAGCAATAAGCAATGGTTCACGGTGATTTATTTCCTTTTCTGATTATTCGGATTTGAACGATATTATTTTGAGGAATAAAATCAAAAGATGGATAGAATCATAGAATTGGATGTTAAAAAAAATGAAGGCATCGATTTGATTTGACCTGAGTTTTATTTGAAATCAGATATAATCCAACTTAAACTTGATTTAAAATTGGTGTGACTTAATTTGAACTTGACTCTAACTTAATATTGACCAGACCCAAAACGTGTCTATGTTGGAATCAACTCAACGTTGACCGGATCCGAATTGAAACGGTTGACTCAAACTATTGTAACCCAAACAAAATTTGAAATTCATCTGAATATTTGATTTTACATCCCTAGTTCTAAGCTTTCTAGGAAAGAAGCTTGTAAATTGTCCCTAAAGAAGATAATCAATATTCAATTGTTGTTAGTTTTGAATTCTGATGGTGTATCGCTTCGAAAGCCATTACTAATAATCCTATTGCTACAAAAATACATTAAACTATTCAGTTGATTGAATTCATAAACTAAATTTTGTATGGATTTGAGATCTAATTCCATTATTAACAACGAAAATGCCAAGGCCTAACCATACATGTTGGGTTTCAGCCGAATAATTTTGAAAAAATAAAGTTGGTAAAAGATGCCAATTGCCAACCATACATCTTGACTTGTCCCACAACAACAATCAACAATGTCACAGTCTGACAACATAAGCCATTATAGCTCATGCTTCAACTGATTCTGCAAAATCCAACTAAATTTTGTACTGACCACATGCCTCAGAATTCAATTCAATAAAGCAAGTTAGAGAAATCACAGGCACAAATCCATGAAAAATGGAACATAAAGATCTGGGATTGAAGCAGAAAACGAGGTGAATATAGGGTTTTTATGTGCTCCAAAAAGAAATCAATGTAGGCTTTACAATAATCAAACTCCCACCCATTTTCAAACTTTTCCCACTTCCTTTCATGGTCATTCCATCCACTGCAGTACCCAAAAAAGAAAATAGAAAGATGTAATGACTACTGGCACTGGCAGTGGCCACTTTCTGCCACTTTTCACTCCTTACAAGGTTATTTAGGTTGAGGGGGACAACATTTTCAACATGTTATCACCCTCTTTTCCCCCACCACATCCCCCATAATCTGGTGTCTTAAATTTAAGATATGTTTTGTGTCTACCTACATTAACCGGTCCGATAAACTTGGAAGTCTTCGGAAAAAGTTCAAGCTTGCCGGCGGCATGGGGTCTCTAAACATAGGATGCCTTAAATAATAAAACCCTAATGCCACTGCCACCATTTTCGGTGGCACCACATAGAGTATCAAGGTGATGGCTGAACATACACCAATGAACAACTTTGTAGCCCTAGGGTCCCTCCAGCTCACCAAGGCTTGGACCCTTTCCCCCTGGGTTGCTAAATCTCCCAATACCGTCTGAACCCTACCTGCTAAGATTCTCAACCTATCATATCTAGCTCGAATTATCTCCGGTGGCTTGGAACTCGGTATCGTGTCGAATTCCTCATCGATTTCGTCGGGATCAACTGTTTCAGCTTGGGATAATCTTATGTCCATGCCTGCAGGGATCTTGGGTTTGAACCTATAATACCAAACTCCAATCAGAACAACATATAGGGACCCGGTTGGCAAAACCAAGTCCGGGTACCAAACGAACACCCAATATAGAACATGGACCAACACTGTAGTAACCGGGTTTTTCCACCTTCGGATACTATCCAACCATTTGGCCAACCCGACTGCCCATGCCAGAACCGCCACGATCCGAAACCAATTCGCCTTACTCTTTCTCATGCTCCATGTATGAGAGTCTGTATCCAGCATGTACTTCACCACCTCCTGCCCGAGAGGCGGCTCCGACCTTGCTAGCCATTGCGCCACCATCTTCGTCGCGGCTCCGCGTAATGCCTCCTGTTGAACCACCCCGAGTGGGCGGAGATAATGCATTCTTGGAAGCAATGGCTGCCCGTAAGCCGAACATGTGTCCGGTAACAACGACGGACATGCAAACCGGACTGCCAACTCGATTTCACCCATTTTCTTTAACCCCATTCTTGTTAGAAGCAAGAGTGGATACGAATTGGTGTACACTTTGTTGCTTTCCAGCATAGATATTCGGATCCGGATCTTACCGATGCGGGAGTCGGGTTTGTCTTCTGACACGTCAGTGAACATTTGCCGGTTGTCGAAAACACCTACAGTTAGGACGGTGCAAGGGTCGTAGACTTGCCATGTGTACTGCTCGTTCCAGCGTGGATCAAAGCTGTCAGTAACGGTCCGTGTACGGACCCACTTTTTCCCGTATTTTGCGACGCAGTAAGCATCGGTGGAGCCTTTGCCACCGGCTTTGGTTTTCATGGGGAGCAAGCCGCGAGCCCCGAGGATCCCCAACTCCAAAATCCCGATAGCCGGCTTCCATGGCTGCTTAGCCGTGGGCCGAAAGTCGATGCACACGTGCGCCGCTTCATCCAGCACGTGGTAACCACCTTCCAAGCACAGCCGCAGGTGGATTCTTCCGCAGTAGGATCCACTACCTCCACCTCCACCTCCTTCCAAACCAAGCCATTTGGAGGCCACGCGCCGCTCATCTATCCGTTGCTCGATTGAGATCAAAGGGATCATGACGTGGCCCAGAAGGATCACGTCATTGTTCGAACGATCTTCCACCAACAGAATTAACGAATCTTCAAGAGGTTCGCCGGCGACAAATATCAAATCCTCGTTCCAGTGCACCGACATACTATGATTGTTCATGTTCCCTCTCCTTGACCGCGCCGATTGAAACCCTACCTGCGCTTTGACTCGAATTTCAGGAACCGTCAGAGGAGGCAGATTCGGAGCAATTTGAAGATCCTGAGCTTCGATAATAGTCAATCGCAAGTACCAGAGCTTGGGAGATTGATAAACTTTCGATCGACTGTACGCCACGGACGGTGCGTCTGAACTCCTCGCTTCAGGAAAAGCGTCGTCATTTTGAGTGCCAATCCAAACAGCAAGTTGAATGTCACCGGAAACGCTGCCGGAATTTTGATCGACAACACCGCTTTCGAGACGGTACCATTGCGGTGCTAAAGGACTATCCGGTGGTTCTCGTACGGGGACATCAGAAAGATCGAAACAAACGCCGCCGAGAAAATTTTCCATCGGAGAGTCCCAAACAGAGATTTCAAGCGTTGCGTTAGCTGATTCTTGTTTGTTGTGACCTAAAGCAAATACCTCGCGCCACTCCGGCGAATCGGTTGGCTCACCTGGACGGTATATCGTCGGGTTCGATTTGAGGTAATGGTTGGAGGTACGGATTTTAACATAGGGGGATTCATTTGGAGCCAATCTACGCGCTTTAACAATCTTAACAAACAAATATTGCATTGGCTCAACTAGATCGTATGGATGGATCCTCTCAGCGCCACCGACACTGGCAGAGGCGGCGTTGTCACCTTGAGTTTTGCTACCCCTTATTTCTCTAGGTGAATAATCTCCATTTGGTCTCTTCAAAACCCTAACTCTCTCGCCTCTTCTACTCTGCATCTTTCTCATTTCTGGCACAGGAAAATGCTCCTCAGAAATCGGAAGTCCCGGCGCCATACGCGGTTGCACAGGAAAGGGAGTTGGCTCAGCAGGGGGCGGTAGCTCATCGTGAACATGAACAACGTCCGGTGGAGATTCCTCGACAAATGTAACGTGCGGCGAAGGGTAACACGGAACAGCACCATGTCCATGAGAATAGCCGTTAACTCTATGAGGATACTCCATATGTGCACTAGGAACCTCTAATACCCTCCCTTCCTCTACAACAACAAGCCCTGGAGTAGTCTTTGCATCCTCCGTTTGCGGCGGCTGTTGCTGCGATTGCGGCGCTGGTTCTTCAGGCGGAGGCTGATCTTCGACAATCTGATCATAGTAATAAATCCTAAGCCCAATCTCACCTCTAATCCAACTAAACACGCTCTTCTTCTCCAGTGTAAAATAAACCAGTCCTTCCTCTCCTCGTTTAGCGAACTGGCTCCCATACAACTTGACCCTACCCAAAAAGTGATTCTTACGGCTGCTGCCATTCCCGAATTTCTTATCGTTAAAAACCTCAATCTCTAGCTCTTCTACGTCCATACTATCAGTGTCGGAGACGTTGAACTCCAGCGCCTCGTTCCAAACTGGGTTAAGGTCTCTGTACTTGGTAGAAGTTCTCTTCTTTTGTCCATCGAAATCAGCAATGACATAAGGGCTGGAGCTTCCTTGTCCATCTTTGGGAAGAAGTTCACGAGCATCGACCACTTCCACAATCACTTTGCGCACCGTCTTGGGTGGTTGCGGTTGAAGCTTCTGAGACGTCGTCGTCATGGTGTCATTTTAACCGTGGCAGAAGTAATTATTACAAAGCAATTACAGAAGAAAAAATGGTGTCTTGAATTGATGGGCACGAGTACAGCGTTGATAGCGGAGGTTAGTTGGTTTTGCTACTATTTTGTTTTTCCTCCTAGCTCTAGCTGTGCGTTTGATTTTTACATTTCTTTATTTTTAGCATAAATTGTAGAGAGAGTGGAGATGTTGCTGCGGCAGTGGGGGAAATGAGATTCCATTCTCTCCGGCGAAGCTTCTCCCCCTCCCTCCTTTACGGGTTCGTGTCTATTTTCTTCCCTTTATTTGGGTATTAAAATAAAATGCATGCATCTCAGTTTTTGTTTTCTAATATTCTTTTCCTATCCAAATAGTATAATAGTTTGTGAAAACTGTCTATTAATTTTAGGATAAATTATATTAAATTTAATAAATAACGGATTTAAAAAAAAATAAACTTGGTAGATAATCTAATTTTAAACTTTAATTTAGACTTTAAAAATATAAATAAGGAAAAATTATATCATGGGTCAGTCCCACCACGTGTCTATGGGACTGACCAATAAAAACTACCTATCTTTCCATGTCATATTTTTTGCAAGTGATTTTTCACTTAAAAAATAATGAGGTGGGTAGTTTTTATTGGTCGGTCCATGGATGACGTGGTGGGACTGACCCATAATATAATTTCTCATAAATAAGGTATATAAAAAAAAGAAAATTATTCGGGGATCATCGAAGCCCAAGTGTGTCCTTAGATTCGTCTGCCACTGCCAGTCACTTGATTCCACCTCTCCCCCATGTCCCTCACAAAGCATCCACTTGATTTTCACTTATTCCTTGTTTCTTTACCCCCTAACTTTTGTCCTACCATATCCATCCATCTCAGCTCTCAAGATGCCCTATGTTGCTGAAGCTCCTATATGATCCTAAGAGGGGTGTCGAGGGAACAATCTCTCACACCATCTAAAAATTTTAATTTCTTGTATAGTTTATATATTTCTTATGAATGATTTAAGTTTACATCTCTTAACATTTCTGATGTCATATTTGTTTATCTGTTTGAAAATCCTACAGTTGTCCATGTGTACTCTGCATCTTCCTCCTCCCCTCCCTGGTTGTTTTCTGATCCTATAGGCTATAGGATAACAGTGTTTTTTTCAAAGAGATGTTCTTTTTCTTTCTTTCTTGGGTTCCTGGATTAGAGCAACCCATACAAGACGGGAATAGCCATTGGATGCGTGCCAAGATCTACACACTCTGTTCTATCTCATCACTTCATCTGGCACATAAAATGGATATGCCTTTCTAAAGCTTTTCACGTTCATTTAACAGTGAAAAGATTATAATATAAAAATAATATTTTTTGGATATAGAAATCGAATCTGAATTCTCTTGTAAACAAAAGAAATGGATTTCAAGTCATAGACATACTCATATTCAAGAAAATCACTATGAAATTGACCGCACTTGGGATAAGAAACGTTCTCAAACGAGTTCACAAATTTAAATTTTCCACGGCAATTTTACAAAAAAAATTCTGTTTTCTTAGTGTATTTTTTTTCGTCTAATATTAAAAATTTTAAATCTTAAACCTTAAAAAATAATGTATTTTATTATTAGACCTAAAGCCATAAATAAGACTGGATAAATCGCGAGTTATTCGAGTTTGAATCGATCAAAGCTCGACTCGATTTGACTCGACTCGAGTTCTTAACAAACCGAAACGAGCAATTTAATACAACTCAAAAAAAACTCATGAGCTACTCAAAAATATAATATACTATTTTTTTTAATTTTTATAATTTAAAATCTAAATTTATAAACTTAAAACCCTAAAATATAAATCCTAAACATAAGTCCAAACCCTAAAATCTAAATCTTAAATTCTAAACCCAGTAACCTAAACCTCTAAACCCTAAAATATAAATATTAAATTCTAAACCCAACAACCTAAATCTCTAAACCTTAAACTAACATCATATACCTTAAAATTAACAAGCATGAATTTACACAACGTTGTATCAACGTTTTTTAAATGAGATATGACAGATAATGAGATATTTGAGTTTAATACGATCAAAGATTGGTTAACACTTGACTCGATAGCTTGAATTCGACTCAAGTTTTTAACAAATCGAGACAAGCTCAGATTTTTTAGACTCGTTAAAAATTATTTCAACTCAAACTCGATTTAAATTCTTAACAAATTAAGTTAAACCGAATTCAATATTACTCGAGCTCGAATCGACTCGTTTACGCCACCCTACAGTTATGAGTAATAGAAAAAAGAGTGTCTTTGCAGGCTTGCAGCAGCTGAATTCGAACCCTTGCTCCTTTTCATCGGTAAGCAACATGATGTTAATAAGGAACAAATTTAACAGAAACGAGGCCTGGGCCATGAGAAGTCAATAACCAGCAAAATGACGAGCACAATTCAAGGTACAATGCATCACCGCATCAGCTGTCTGGAAAAGATATTTGTTTTATATCATATATGTTATTTATTTTTATTTTTTATATTCTCTAAAGTTATTAGTACTAATTTATTAGAAATATTTTTTATTAATTTTTTTCTCTTTAGATAAGATTAGGATTATTTTTAGAATTTGTGATTTTTTTTACTAAAAACTGGGTAAACTATGTTCATGACCATCTAACCATATGTTTATATACGAACCATCTTATTTCAGTGATTAAAGGAATAAATGTTGTTCTTGAAGGTCACGGATTCGAGCATCAATAATACATCACATTGATTAAGTGATCAATATCCAATCACTCAAAATATACTCTAGAACATATACTATTGTAACTATTATAGCTAATTTAAAAAAAATTATATATTATTCTATTTTAATCATTGATTTTTTTAATTTTATCAATCAAACTATTTAATTATTTAAATAATAGTAATTAAATCATATATTGTTAAATTTAACAGAAAAAAATAACATGATAATAAAAATTGTATAAGTACAACCATGTCCATCCCTGATGGCACCTCAAAATCCATTCATTGAAAATTGGCCGGCAAGGATGGGCCACACAGTTTCTGAAAAGTCCAATCATGTACAAAAGGATGGGTCGATTGTTTGGTTAAATTTGAATTCATCGATCGAACTAAAATTTTAATTATTCGATTAATTAGATGTTAGATTTGATAATGATTAATTTTTATAAAAAATAATTTTTGATTAATTTGATTCAAAATATTTTAATTAATCAAATTAAATATAATATATATAGTAACTAAAAAATTTAGTTAACCAGATTAAACAAAAATTAATCAAATATATATTAACTGAAAAATTAAGTGTTTCGTAATTATTTTGATAAATTTAAAAATTAACCAAATCAATCGAACAAAGTTCAGTTCAGTTAATTTTTTAAAAGAATTTAATTTAATTAAAAATTTCAATTAATAATATTTAATTAGTTCGATTTAATCGATTATCTAAATTAACCGATTAAATTCAAAATCGGTAATTGTGGTGTGCCATGGCCTAGGAATCTCCATGGACCGTTAACATCCTTTTGTTTGGAAGATTTTCTTTTTATTTCCCTGATTGGTCGCACTCATCTTTTGTTTGTATTAGTATTAACAAAATCAAAGATAAGGTAAACACATAGGTTAATGCCACTTAGGTTTTTATTTGTATGGAGAAGCTTGATGGGTACAAGGGATATTTTTTTTAAAATAATCATAAATGTTAAAATATTTTTACAAATATTTTAATTTAGAGTTTAAGAATAAAATTTTAAGATTTATAATTCAAGTTATTTATCTAGAATTTAGGGGTTGTGGTTAGAATTTAGAGTTAATTAAAACCTAAATCCTTAACTATAATACCCTAAAATATAAATCATAATTTATACACTTTAAAATCTAACCACGGTCATGGATGAACCAAGGGATACTGAGGGTAGTCACTGGTCACGGCTTAAAATTTTAAAATTCCTATTTTTTCTTTTTTTGATAATTTAGTTTAAGTCTTTAATTTCCTTTGTACATATAATTTCACACTCCTAAAATTTTATAATTCTGCTCTCCTATAATTTTAATATAGCTTACTAATAATTCATACCTTTCTCATAAAATCTTACATCTGTCGTTATCTATAATAAACTATAGATCCTTAAATCTAAATTAAATTTTTAAACCCCAAAATTAAGATGTTTATAAAATTTTTCTATCTTCAGTATATAAATAAAAAAAATAATTTTATTAGATAGAAAAGAAAATATCATAAATCAACGATAAGAGTTTATAAAAATTCAATTTGATTGCATGAGCCTTTTAACTCAAATGGTTAACAGAATAATTATTTTTTTTAGAGGTCACAAGTTCGAACACCACTAATTATAGTAAAATCAAAATAATTGAACGATCAATCTCAAATAGTTAAAATCATCTATAAAATACAATTTTTATTAAGATGAAGTATCTTGGATAGTACTATATAAATCAAGTCTTTAAGCTGCAACTTCAAGGTTAATTTGTCAGATTAATGGTCATTTTTATATATAAAAAAAGCTGGTCGTGTTTAGCAACATATCTGCCCTTGTAACCTGGAGAAATGAAACAAAACTCTCCATTTATCCAACACCATAACATGAGCTTCAACTGTAAGTTAGGAAGATATTAGTACAACAGTTGCTGAGTCTTAGTAGTTCAACACATGAACTACCCTAATCATACATTTATTAATAAAAAGAAACCTTAGCCGGTATAGGGCGAATATAGACTGAGCAAGTGATAGACATTAATCCCACGTCGAAAAGAAAGTGAGATGTCTTCACAGTTGTTAATTATATTCATTAGTTTCTATAAGGAAAAGCAGTCCCCAGCCCCACAAAGGAGGTCCTCTTGACAAACCTGCCTTTCATTCTAGGCCTTTTCTCCGCATTCAGCTTCCTCACTTCGTACCTTATCTTCTTAGAAAACAGTCTAGTTCTTCGCTTCTCTCTGTATCTCGATACCCTGGCTTCTCTTTCGCCATCTGTGTTGTTTCCTCTTGCCTGCATGTATGTTCCACCTATGACTCCATTCAGATGATTATCGTCTCCAGGATTCGAGCCCTGAGGTGAAAAGGATTGAAAGTACTTAATTAAGCATGCATAATCAACTACTATATCGATTGAAATTGTCGAATTTATCGATCATGGAGTTTAGACATTGGCTTTGAATTGATTTGTACCAGGAAGTCATCAGGGTTGAGTTCTGGTCTGGTTCCTGTTGTCCAAGGAGAGCGTTGGTTGGTCCAAGCATTGATCACAGACTCATAGTTCAACCTCAGCAACTTGTTGCTCGTCGGATCTGCCTCACTCGCACAATCCATTGTTGTACACTCCGCTACCGGAATCGGTTTCTGTTCCTCCTCGTAATCGAAACAAACTGTTGTACCTTCTTCTTTGATTTTTGATATTTTGTGTTCATGAAATGACTTGGTTCTGTTTTCGATTTTGCAGTCTAACAATTCAATTCCTCTGATGTCACGAGGATCCTCATCTGGTCCAATTCCTAGCAAGCTCTCGACATCAGCAGCGAACTCGGCGAGATCCAAATCTGATTGTAAGAAACCATGCAAACCATCATCCAATTCGAATGTTCTTTCATGTTCATAACTGTCTAAATTCCCATCTCCATTAGGCATAACAACTTCGTGACAATCACTTGTTACCATATTACATAATTCTTGATAAAAAGGATCGAATACCGGAACTCGACAAAGCATCTGTTCTTCGCTCTCATCGACCGATCCTTCTTCGCTGCCAACCTCAGGAACAAGAGGATCAGTAGGATACAAGGCCAATACCTTCCCCTCACCTTTCTCCCGCCCTGGCATGGACTTGTTTTGCCTTGGTGTTCTCGCTTTTCGAGTGAAACCTTGATGCCATGTAGGTGGAACATTTTGATTAATAGTACCACCATGCACCGAAGAAGCATTGAACTTGGAAGACGCAGTTTGAAGCCTAACCCTTTCATGTCTGCTGGCTAACTGATTAGCAGAGTGGACCGAAGTGTCGCAACCCTGGCAAAGAAACGCATCATCGGCTGCACAGTACCAACGTGCACGCTTCTGCATACAACCGTCGCATGCTCTTGCCGTCTTGCCTCCCATGGCATTCGCCGTCTTCTTGTCGGTGATCATTGGATTCAATAGATAGAAAAATGATGAAACAAGCTAGAACTAAAGTTTGGAACCAGCTCCAACCAACAAAAGAAATAAGGTGAAGAGGCGAAGTGGCTTTACGAAGGAATAAAGGGGTAAGTTGCACCTATTTATTTTGAGGAGCCAACTGTTCAATGATTGGGGGTTGAGTGGAAAGTTGATTTTTTGTTTTGTTTTCGAAATAATGTTCACATATAAGTGTTTTAACTCGAGTTTTTAAAGATGAATATTATTTTTTTTACCGGAACACTTGTCGGGTTTAATAGGTCAGTTGTTAAATTAACACTTTTGGTTCTTGTGTTGAGTAGAGCATGTAGCCCATGCTCTTTTTGGTGGCATGCCAAAGGGTGGTTTTCAAACTTTAAATTGCTCATGTTTGGACCCAGAGCTGGGGATTATCTCAGTGGTTATTGGCTGAACCTTCGAAGTCCATCCTTACCCCTGAATTCTCATTGGTTATTTGTGAAACCCCAAGGATTCCTTGTGGTCCCTACTGTTAATTTCTGTCCGAATTCTGCCAATTGTGATTGGTGTTTGGTTTCTCATATTCTGCTAAAAATTTGCCTGTAAGAGTGTGAAGGGAGCGGTCCCCTACTGACGTGTGTGGATGTTGCTTTCGATTCTCATGTGGCTGCCAGTGCCTGCACCAGCACCAGCAGCGATCCTCTATCGTTTGATTGATGCAGAGGTACACAACCATCAACACTTAGTCCTTCACAATATATTTTTTTTTTTTGCTTTAAATGTAAGAAGAAATTATATTTTGGGGTTGTCGTTTCTCTTGAAACTTGTTAGATTTGACTGTCTGCAAAAAACCGATCCCTTCATTTACATCCTTGGTTTTGTTATCCATTTTGGACTACATCTGTGAAATTTTAATAATCTAGTAGGGTAATTTTAAGTTCGTGTTTTTCTAATTTAATTCAATAATATTTGAATTGAAAGACAAAATATAAATCTTTAAAAAAGAAAAGAATTCATAAATAAATTATTTTTAAAAAAAATAAAAGTGAAATTTTTTGGAATGAAAGGATGATTACCCCTCTTCATCCCATTTAATTTCGTCCCTAAAATTATCATTTTGACACTCTAACAAAGATGGGGTAAAACCAGCATTTGAGAAAACTAACCTGTTTAAAATCATAGAACACATAAGGGTCGTCGGCAAAACATAGAGTGAAAAACAGAGCAATGTGAAGCAAAAGAAGCTTAACCATGTTGCATAAAAACAACAGCTTCTTTTGCTGTAATGATTAGGGTTTGAATAAAATGAAATGAAAGTAACGAGAACAGCTTGTTTATGGAGTTTCACAACAGTATTTTAATGGTGCAATATGTATGAATGGATCTGAGGTGGGGGGCAACAACAAAGTCTAAGACAGCACATTCCATGGTTTTGGAAATATTTTATTCAGTCTGTGTATTGCTCTCACCTGCTTCATCCAGTGCTGGCACAGGCAACCGTACGTGCCAACGGAGGCACGGAGACAGAGCAGATGAAGGAAGAAAGTACACAGTTTTCTGCCGTTACTAATATTAAAATCAGGAAATTTCTCAAGCTTTCAACCTTCAGTTTATTGAAGTGTCTGATTCACATGGGAGGCAAATCTGAACACCATTTTTTCAGATTATTGAATTTGAATTATATAAAATATATGCTTGCTTAAATCAATATAATGCAGCATACAAAGTATAGATACAGATTGACATGGAAAATCCTCTCTCAATTACCTTTTTTTTCTTCCTAGCTGATAGCATCTCAAGATAACCCGATCCCTCAATAGTTCATGAGGACGGGGAAGGATACACCTGCGGTGTACCGGTTATCGTGCCAACGATAAACGTTGGGTAGCCAAGTCCGGAGCGGATTTTGGGCTAGTCCATCCCCGCTCTTTCTTCTAGTTTCATTTTCTCCAACTTCTAAACACAACTCCATGGTAATCAATACTAGAATCATGGAGAAGGCTGAAAAATCGTCCCCTCGCCTAGTTATAATGAAAGCATCTTTCCTCTTCAGTTTATAACTGTAGCAACAGAAACTTTGTAAAACACACTATTTATACGCTTGGGGCTGATGTTGCCCCTATAAAAAGAATCATACATCCAGTTCTGAAGCTTCAGATCCTGATTGGGGTCTTCCTTGTGACCTTGATTTGGAAATCCTAGCGGCCACCTCAGCCACCACAAGCCTTGTCAACAGAAGCCCTGCAACTAATGCTGCTCCCATGAGCATAGTAAACACTGCGCTCCAGCTCTTGGTAGAGATGTAACCAGTTAATAATGGTCCGATTGCTGCACCAACAGAACCTGTTCCATCTATGATTGCTGTCACAGTTGCTAATGCCTTTGAGTTTCCTCTTAATGAACTGTGTGTTCCCAGGTCCGCTGAGACAGCAGTTGTTATAAGAGCATAGGGACCATTTATGAACATTCCGCAAATGAACATGAGTGCTATGTTCATTGCCAAGGAAATGTGTCCATAACTACGGTAGAAATACAGAGCAGGGATAGCGCAATACATAAAAGTTGCTGCAGTTATGGCTCTGGCATCTAGACGATCGGAAATGTGTCCGGCTAAGATCCCTCCAAGCACCCCTCCAACGTCGAAAAATGTAGACAAGTTTCCAGCCGTCTCATTGGATAAATATTTACCCTCAATTGCTGTAAGATTGAGGAATAAATAAAAGATAATTAGTAACGAATCACATGTATCTTGGTCTACAAGAAAGAGACTATGTCAAAAAGAGCAATTCATAAATTCCCCTGTTTCTTTCTATGGTCAAGCTCACAAAGTACATGAATGCAGAAACATATTATATATATGGAAAAAGAGATAACTAAGAATACCTGTATGGCTAATGTAGTATGGAAGCCAATAGAGGAAAGTGTAGGCGACCAATTTGGCAAAGAAGAGGCAGAAAGCAAAAGGAGCGACCCCAGGGATTTTCCATGCATCAATGAACCCCACAGCTTTTTCCTTAAGCTCGGTATCTGAGCCCAATAGAGGCTCGGTTACTTCTTTTTCGTTCTTCCTAAGAGAATCCACTTCATCTTCTTCTTCTTCTTTATTGACACCGACTGATTCAGGACTAACAGGCATAAAAAGGAAAACCACCAAGCCGATGAAAGCGATGAGCAAACCAGGCACCACAAAGGACCAACCCCACCCATAGTTCAATAGTGCAGAAGCCATCAAAGAACCAGTAATGTTCCCAACAGATGTGTGAGCATTCCATATACCCATAATCAGTCCTCGCTTTTTCTTCCCGAACCATTTACCAACTACTGCGACAACCGAAGGCCAACCTGTCGATTGAAATAACCCACCAAGCATTTGCATTATCAGGAAGTAGTAAAAGCTATGGATTTTAACCCAATAACCAACACCAAATAGTGAAGTAAACAAGCCGGTTCCGAGCATTCCCACCGTCAGAAAGATCCTTAAGTTCGTTCTATCACCCAAGTGCCCTGAGAAGTACATCCCAAAAGCATATACGGCGAGAAATGCCACATCGAGTTGGCCAAGCAAGGCCTTCCCATCGGATCCATTGAATGGTGCCCAACCATTTCCTAGAACCCATGAAAGTGTTTTGCTTTCAGCTGGCACGCTAACGTATGTCATCCTCCATGGGAACTTCAAACCTACATCAGATGATTGGGGATCGAGGACACTCTTAACAATGCTAGTGGTTTTCCTAGTCGCATGATAGCTAGCGTAGGCGAAAAACGTTATGATCAACACAATGGCTTGATGACTTTCATAGGAAAGCTTAGTTTTCTTAATGTATTCAAAGAATCTAATTCCGAGAGGCTTGCTGTAACTTCCATCAGCCAGCAAATCACCTCGCGAACCCATATATTTTGATTCCCTCCAAAACAAAAGACAAAGCAAAGCTCCAACTTCCCCTGATACACTAAAATCAAACAAAAACAATATCAGCAACGCTGGAATGTAATTTCATAAATAAATTCCAAACTAAAATAATTGCTCAATAAGAATTTAATGAAAAATAAAAGGTACTATAGCTGATTCTTACCAAATCAAACAAATAGAGCAAATCAAGATCTACAGAAATGTAAAGACATCAATCTCTAAAAATTAAAGAGTTCAAATTTAACATATAATACGAAGGATCAATCTACAAAATAAATGGCATTTATGAAGATTAATCATTGAATTAAGAGAGTTTCAATTTCTTTCCTTCCAACAAGATCCCAGCATTACGATACTTATACAAGGATTCAGTAGAATCTTAGACGAATGAAACGGTTCTCAAAAACGGCAGCTAAAAACGCAGCAAGCATGAACAAAACTCAAAGAAGAATCCGGCAAGCAAGTTAATATACACTTATCAGAAATTGCATATAATCACGACACAGGAAGATGATAGCGATCCGTTACTGTAATAGCCGTATTTTCCGAAATCGTTATTATAAAAGTTCCATCACAATACCATCCGCAACAATCTGAAAACAAATACAATATCGAAAATACAATTGATTACCTCAGTAGATTGATTGCTCTTGCTTTCTGTATTGTTTTTCCTGGAGATATAGGGAAACCGTTTTCTCGGATTTTTAAGCTCCAATCGCAGCGGAGCATTCTTAAAACTCCATATAAAATAATAGTTTGAACATCTCAATGGACAATCATGCCCCTAATTGTATTTTGTTCTACGTGCCGATTGGATCAGACTCGATGCAACTCAGTTCCAGCAAACTCACTTAATTGCCCATCTAGATTAATTGATATATTAGGCGGTATTATATATTTTTTAAATGATAATAAATTTGATATTTTTAGAAATATTTTATTTTTTATCTTTAAAAAAAATAAAAATTGAAATTAATATATTAAAAATTAATAAATACCATATGATGCAATTATAGTATATTATATAATAATAATATTTAAAAATATTAAAATATAATTATAAATTACTATATTTAATTTGTTAGTTCAAAATTTTAATTGAATAAAAACTATAATTAATTAAAAAGTTTTAAGAATTTAAATGAATTTATTTTTATTGTATATTTTTTTCATTTTTAAACCTAGAAATAGATATATGAAACTAAAGAGAAACCTATTTATTTAATTAATAGTAGGATAAACGTAGGGGTAACTCGGTCTCATCAGTGAAAAAGGAGATAGATGATGTGGAGGGTATTTACGTAAATCCAGTAGGGTGTGAATTTAATAATTTGAAAAGGCTAATGCCTAATGTTGTCGGAAAAGGCATATTCGCATATCCAGAAAAGAAATATTCTTCATGGTAGGCGTACAATCCTCGTTGAGTCGGCGGTGAGGGACCCACAAATGCCACGTCGGAGTGGGCGGAGATGACGTGGCATGAGTGTGGACGCACACGGTGCACGTGGGTAGCGTTACGATTGGATGATCCCAAACTGCAGACGCACAATTTTCCATGCCTAGCAATTTGCGTTTTAACCTATTCGGACTTTGGCTTTGGATAATAATTAACCTATGGAAATTTCTTAAAAATAATGAAAAAATTATTTCTTAAAATATTAAATTTTAAAATATTTTGCTAGTATTTTAAAGTTGAATTTATTAAAATTCAAATTAAATATATATATATATATATTATTTAAAGTTAAAACCTTTTATCACTGATTTTAATGTTTTTTATAATTTTTATTATTTAAAATTATGTTTTTTACTTCAATGTTTTAATTTGAAAAAAATAATTACCATTCAAAAATCGAATTTTAATAAATCCGACTTTAATATTATTGTTCAAAATATAATATTATAAAAAATATTTTTTAAAGTTTAATATTTTAGGAAATATTTTTCATTATTTTTAAGAAATTTCCATTAACCCACCATATTGTATTCCAATTTATATTTTTGTTCTAATTTCCTTTTTCTCTTGTTTATGATTCTGAATCTCCCGTCCTTTTCTGTCGTTGGGTCATTTATCTAATCTCTTTTTTCTCTGCGTTGGTGAGTCTTTCTGGGTATGTTTCCTTCATGAAACAAGGTGTGGAGGCTGAGAGGAAGCTGGTTGCTTTGGAGAAAGAAGAGGAAGCAAAGGAGAAGATAGCAGCTGGTCGAGTGATGAGGCTGATGGCGGTGGCACTGGCAGCGAATGTTGCTGATTTGATACGAGGAGTTGCAGAGATCGAGCACAAACATACTCTGTCTCTTGGTTTCTGCATGGGCTGGTTGGGACAGAAATTGGACATCAGAGAAAAGAAGGGACCCAACACAAAAATAATGGATACAAGAATTGTCTGGATTGCTTCTAAAAACTGCAAAAATCATGAAGCTTATCACTTAATCAGATCTTTTACCCTAATTACACTCTTCACATTATTATTTGTTTTTTTAATATTCGATTCGATGATTAATTAATTTAAATATAATATTATATAATTTTAGAAAAACTAGACCTTTCAATTAGATTTTTTCGTTCACATAGAAGATTTGAAATTCATAATTTTTATTTTGTGTTTAAAAATGAGGTAAATTTATAAATAAATTAAAATTTTATAAAATTTAAATAAAAAGATAAATATGAAAAATAAATCAAGGTAAAGTGATTGTCCTTTCCTACCTCATTTAGACCGAATATATAAGAATTATTGTTAATAAAATTTTTATTATTTTTTTGTAAAATTTAGATATACAATTCAATTTTTGATTAAAAATAAAATTTAAATAATTAACTCTGTGATAAATCACACACTTTACGAACAAAAGCCGATTAAATCTAAACCTTTTGGTATCCACTAGTTGGATTCACAATTCGATGACCAAAAATATCTCCATTAAAAGTACAAGGGTTGATTCTGATATTAGAGAAAACTAGAGGGAGCTAAATCATGATTTTACCTTCGTCTCTCACTTTTTGAGTCAAAAGCAAATGCAAACGTTGGCAGTCAAAGTTGGGACTTCAAAACCTTTTCCTGCTACCAACCTCCTACACCCCACTGCACCGGACCACCCAGTTTCAGTGAATGGAGAGGCAATGTTCATACAATGGACGGAGAAATAGAGACGAAAAAACCCAAAAAACCCCACATTATACACTCCAGCGCTCTTCATCTCTCCCGCCGCTTGCCAGAGCTCCTCCACCTCCAAATGAATTCAAACTAGCCGCAATCGCCATCGATTTGAACGTACGGCTGAGATCCGCGGACATGCCTTTCACGATGCAAGAGCGAGCTATCAGGAGAGCTAGAACTGTACTCGACGCAAACCCAGATAACACGAAACGACCCACTCCCAGTCCTACGCAACTCGCTATGTACCTGAAGAAGGTAACCTAAAATTTTTGCTTTTTTTTTCCAGCGACTTTTGGAGTGATTTTGAAAGGGATTTTTTTGTGTAGGAATTCGATGCGTTGTACGGACCTGCGTGGCATTGCGTCGTGGGTAAGAGTTTTGGGTCGTTTGTGACGCACGCCGTTGGAGGATTTTTGTACTTCTCGGTGGACAAATTTTGTTTTCTTCTGTTCAAGACGGAGGTTCGTCCACTTGTTAAACCTCCTTCCTTGCTTAGATTGAAAATTAATAATTAAATGGGCACTGTTGTTCTGGGTAGACGAAGACTTTCCAATTTGTTCTTTGTTGATGAAATGTTTCCACACAAGTCGAAATCATATCATTTTATTTTGAATTGAGTTTGAATTTAAGTTTAGTGGATAGTAATCGATCAAGTTGAGATGAGTTCCAAGTAACGAGTTTCAAATTAAGTTTATCATTGATCAAGATCCGAAACAAAATCGTAAAGGAATTAAACATAAAAATCATTTGTGAATTGTTTGTCGAAAAATTTGTTTATGTTCATTTTATTAGATGATATATTGTTTATATTCATTCATTTTGTTATTTAGATTTATTTATATATGTCTAGGGGTATTTATTATTTAATTAAACCGAACTAATCAATTGAACTAAAATAAAATTAATTAATCTATTAGATGATTTTAATTTTTAAATAACAATTATGAGTTTTTTCAAATTTGATGACCATCTATATACTTTATCTTAAGATATATATTGTAAAATTGATATAAAAGTAAGTAAAAAAATATTTTAAGGTCTAACAATCGAAAAATTATTAGATAAAATTTGTTCATCATGTCATTCGTGGTTCTAGTCAATTAGATTCTTCCATCTTATTTTTTTCAAGATAAATCATCACGTTTTTCCTACATGTAACTAGAGAGTGAGTAATTATTTTAAGATAAACGATATTGGACCACGAATAACATAATGAACAAGATTCGTTTAATAATTTCTCTTGATCTTCACTATTGACATATAGATATAACAAATTTGATTCGAATCAATGCATCCAAGCCAAAATTTGATGTGAACTCAAAGATTACTTAAATTTAATTCAACCCAACAACTTAAACTGAATTAAAATTAACTCAAAATATCTAATTTATTCGAATGACCTGATTGAATGTATTTTCCCCTAGGGGTAGTCTAATTTCATATGCGTTAAAAAAGGCTCTGAATCATAAGACTGGGTCTGGGCTACAGACTGCAAAATCGGATACCAAAGATCTGATACCATATATGGCTACAGTTTTTTAATTTCTTAAACATTACCATATTTTATATTTTTAAAATATATTATATTTTAAAAATAGCCTTAAATTTTAAAAACTATTTTATTTATTTTTAATTCTTAAAAATATGTTATTCTAAATTGGATTTTTTATACACCTATGTTTTCATAATATTTTAAATTATTTTTTATATTCATTAATATAAATAGCTAAAATTTGAAGTCTTCCAAATAACAGGTGAATGGGTAAGGCAACAAAACGTCGTAGTTTTATAGTTGTAGCCAAAGTCAAATCACTCTCGGCAGACTTATCTGGTTCCTCAATGGACTAGAACTATTCCTTTTTTATAATCAAAACTTCTGATTCTCAAACTTTCCATTATTCTGCTCATATTTCCATCTACACATCCATGGCCAGAGGATTCCTAGCCCAAGACGACTCTTATGACGGCACTGGAAGCGGCGGCGGCAGAAGCCAATATATAACGCAATCTTACTCTTCGTCTCTTGTCTCCGACTCTTTGTACCACTCGTCGTCGAATCGCGGTGCAATCGGAGACGTATTCTTCGGGAGCGACGATATAAAGGACACGAGAGATTTAGTTTTCAAGGAAGATGTTCTGGAGAGTTATCGTAGGGAAACGGTGATGAAATCCTTGAGGCGGCGATCGAAAGAGGAATCGATCTCGAATGTCGGCTGCGTGGAGTTCTTGAAACTTCTATTAAGGTATTGCTGCAGATGTATAATATGATTTATTTCTTTAGGTTTAAACGGTCTGAAAAAAAAAACTTCACAGATTCGTGATTGATTTGAATTTAGTTTCAATAACAGTAATAAAATCAGCTGTGAACTGTACAGATTGTTTTTCTTTCAATTGTTTTGGTGATTGCGAAGGCAGTTTTCACCGGAGTTTGCGCACAGACTCTTTGCCAAGCGATCCTATTTTTGGCCTCATTTAATTATTATTTTATTTTTTGGTTCATTTAATTATTATTTTATTTTTGGCATTTTTTGCCTGTATGATTCAGGATTGAGCTGGCATTTGATTGAATCGATTTAGAAATTAAAGAAAATCTCTTTTAAGAAAAACATAAGTTAGTCCTGCATTCCTGCTAGTTTTAAGAAAAACATAATTTCAATATTATCATCAATTTTATATAATTTTATTTACATAATAATAAATTTTTATATTTTCTACATTAACACTATTTTACTTAATTAGAATTTTCAGAAAGATATAACTTTAATTCTTTAATATTTGATTATAACGTATTAACTATATTTAACTTTAAATTTACGTATATATATTTATATTTAAATCAAATAGTAATTTTAATTTATATTATATATTTTTTAATTTTTTAACGTCTGAAGTTTAAATGTTAAGCGTAATATTAAGGTTTAAGTTATCCTTCTTTCAAGGAAAAGATTTTAATTTAAACTTTAGAATATATTATTATAATAGAAAATTAAAAATATCGAACATAAATCTTTATAATATATGTATAATTTATGAAAAATAAAATAATTTCTTTAGATAAATAATTAATTACTTCTTCGTCTTAAGTTTAATATATATTATTGATTTTTTTTAATTTTGATTCATAATTATTTAAAATTTATTATCGATTAAAATATAAAAAATATTTTAAAAATCTTTTATTAATAAATTTTTAAATATATATCTTATAAAAATTAATTATTTAAAATATTTAATATAAATAAAATTAACTTTAAAATATTAACTTTTAAAAAATCAATAATAAATATTTTAAGTGTAACGATAATAAATGACAATGATATCTGGGCTAAAGGCATAATGGCCGAGTCATGTTTTGAGTTGTATTGGCATTTAGGCTTAGGTTAATGTGTTAAATGTACAATTAGTTTTTCATTTAAAAACCTTAAATTTTTAAAACCTCTACAAAGGTTTTGATACATTTATACGGATAAGTATTTTTAAGCTCGATTTTATAATTTTTTAACGATTTAAAAATATCTTAATATAAATTATTAGAATATCATTTTATATTTTAACACATTCAAACAAGTAAAAAATGAAGAGTAAAAGAATTTTTATTCTTGTATTCTTTGGTTTTCTCTTATATATAGTGTTTGAGAATTTGATTGTGTAAATATCTAATCTTTTTGCTTAAAAAGTTAAACTTATCCTTAGAAGTTCAAATTTAAATTTAGTAATTTGGAAAAAAAAATCTTTAGTGGTAATAATATGAGACGATGAATATAAATTTTAGTTTTAAAAATCTAACTATTATAAATTATTAGGTAATTTTTAAATTTTAATTATTTTCGCGAATTCTTCTTAAAAGTATACTCATCCCCTCCCGACAAAAATATACACTAAACGCTGTCGTTTTCTTGAGCAAATTAAATAAACGTAACGGTATAAACCGTCGCAGAATTCCCAGACACTCGCAACGCGGCGCCTCTACGAGACTCGTGTGGGCGGTTAATTTTTGAACTTCAAAAGTTGCATCTTTTATTTATATAGGAGTATATAAACTTCCCTTCCCCTTCGTCCATTCATCTTTGCAGAATCATTCAAAACCAAACCAAATCCATATTTCTCTTTAACTGGTAATCAGAAATTTTCATAATCTTCTTGCCTATCGGAATGGCTCCGGCGTCATTCACTTCCCGTTTCAAGCAAACGGTTACCCCCAATGCTCTCCGAGCCTATCTTGCGGAGTTCATTTCCACATTCTTTTATGTCTTTTCAGTTATTGGTTCAGCCATGGCTTCACGTTAGTGCTTTTAATGGATGTTTCTTTTCTTTTTCGACAAGTTGAAAAAAAGTTGATCTTTAACTTTGTGTTTTTTTTACCAGGGAAATTGATGTCGGACTCGGGAACGGATCCGTCGAGTCTGGTGTTAGTCGCAATGGCAAACACCTTCGCACTGTCGTCGACGGTGTACATTGCGGCAAACGTATCCGGTGGGCACGTGAACCCGGCCGTCACCTTCGGGTTGTCAGTTGGGGGACATATCAATGTCTCAACGGCACTGTTTTACTGGGTTTCTCAAATGTCGGCCTCCGTCACGGCTTGTCTTTTGTTGAAAGTAGCCACCGTCTCTCAGGTACAAAGAAAGCGACACCGTTTAATCCTTCATTTTTGTCTCGAAACCAATGTTTTCTTAGTGGTAACTTTTTGCAGGATGTTCCGATATATACAATAGCAAGTGAAATGACCGGGTTCGGAGCATCGATAGTGGAGGGAGTGCTGGCGTTCGGCTTGGTGTACGCTGTTTACGCCGGTGGTGACCCGAGAAGCGGTCCGATGAGGAGCATTGGACCGGTGGTGATAGGACTGATGGCAGGAGCCATGGTGTTGGCGGCAGGGCCGTTCTCAGGAGGGTCAATGAACCCGGCGTTAGCGTTTGGTTCGGCGGTGGTTTCGGGTCGGTTCAAGAACCAAGCGGTTTACTGGGTGGGTCCGTTGATCGGAGCAGCGGTTGCTGGGCTTGTGTACGACCACGTTGTTTTCCCGGGTCAAAGAGTGAATTCAGACGGAGCAACCGGAGTGTAACTAACTCCCTTTTTTGTGTCTCTTGTAAGAGAGAATCCATGTATATGCAGTCTTTTAGTAAGTTATGGTACTGTAAATTAGGTTGGTAGTGTAATCTACATCTGTTTATCATCTCAATAATATTATTTTAAAATAGGTATGATAAAATGTGGAGTTATTTGGATATTTGAATTCTATGATATACGTCGAATATTGTTGAATATTTTATTGTTCAATTAAGAATGCGTACGAAATCTATGTCATTAAAAAATATATTTTTTATAATTAAATTCTTAAATTTTATTTTTTTTACAATTATGTCTCTAAATTTTAAAGTTTTTAATAACTTTAGTCAAGTTAGGTTTTGAAACTTAAAACTCGGATCAAGTCAGATGACTGGTAATAAGTATCAATATTCGGGTCAAATACACGTGGATTGAAAATCTAACCCTACCTAACCTATTCTCATCTCTACATTGAACGTGTATTTTATTAGTTAAGAGATCTCTCTTTTATCATTTGTTATACTCTTCTCTTAAAAGAATTATTTTTTTGGATAAATGTGTATTTTATTTTTCAAGACAAGAAAAAAACAATCTCTAAAAGCACATTTTGGGCAGCCATCCCGACAAGGGAATTTTCAAGATGTATAAAGAGTCCTATTTACATCATCTAAATGTATACTCTTACCCCTTAAACGAATACGAACCTCCTCTATAATGCACCTAAGTATACAATTTCCAGATCTACTCGTGTGCCGAAATATCCTTCTATTACGCTCCTCCCATACAAAGTACACAAAGGAACCTCAAGCTAGCTTAAGCAATTGAACAATCAAGGATCTCCCCCTCAAATGAAAACACAACCAATCTAATTCAGCATTCCACACCAACATGCTTCTATGGACCTCACATAGCCTCAAAACCTCATTCCAGACAGTCCTGACAATCTGAGAAGAAATGATCCCGAGACTCCACCATGCCCTCATAAAACACACACCCTTCTTTCATCTCTCGGCCCATCCTTAACAACCTATCCCGAGTAGATCCAAAATTGTCATCCACAAAATAGTAGTGTGTTTAAGAATGTGTAAAGAAAACCAAACCATCCTATACCAAGGCACCCTTGGCCTAACCTCCCAAGTTGTCTTCCAAACAACTTCTATTGTCAAACCATTCCCCAGCAACATTAAAGGCTGCACTTTATCTCTCAAATTCAATAATTTTTGCAAGCACCAGCTATAATATTGCTTAGACTCTATTGTTCACACATCTTCGTCCTTTGTAAAATATTAAACATTATTTTTTTATACATTTATCGTCGATGAAAATTAATTAATATTTTAATACATAATTAAATTTAAATTATTATATCGAAGTGATAAAAAAACTGTCTCCTCCGTTATCATCCCTATTTTCGAGTGGCTATATAATTTAAACAAACTTTTACGCATCTCCGTGCGAGTTTGCCACATTAGAAGATAATGATAACAGATCATTGTGTCTCTGGGCCCTCTTCATTTGCCGAAAAGGAAAGGGCTTAAAACCTTCACTATCCATATATAAACTCAGGCTCAGCTCCATTCAACCAGACTCACTTCCTTTGCCTCTGCTTGTCAATGGAGAAAAACAAAACGCAAAGACTCTGTAACATCTGCAACAGAAGCTTCGCCAATGGAAAAGCCATGGGTGGACACATGAGATCTCACCTACTAAAACTAAAAATTACTACTTCTCCTAACAACAAACGCCAGCTTCCTGCCGAGCCAGACTCACCCACAAACAGAAGATCTAAACGTCTTCGTAACTTGGCCTTAAACTCGCCTTCTTTAACTACCGAAGATGCCGCCATCTGCCTTTTGATGCTTTCGAGGGATCATCACCAACCAAACCCAGAAATCCAAAACGAAGAATACACGGTTCATGAATCCTTGGATGTTGATGTTGATGCTGATGCTGGCAATGGCGGCGGTGCCGGTGAAGATACAGAGAATGATGAGCTGTGTAGCAATACCAGTGGCAAAGCTCACCCAAAGGACTACAAGTGTGAGACATGCAATAAAAGTTTCAGATCTCACCAGGCTCTGGGTGGGCACCGAACTAGTCACACTCACAAAAACAAGCAGATTCTCGAAGAAGAAGACGATGATCATCGGATTCATCTTCAACGAAGAATCTTCGAATGCCCTTTTTGCGACAAGGTGTTCCGGTCAGGTCAAGCACTGGGTGGCCATAAGAAAGTTCATTTCGCTTACTTACCCACCGTCGCTTATCAAGATAGGGTTTCCGTTACGTCCTCCTCCACTGTTCAATCCTTCGATCTTAACTTACCAGCTTCAACAGATGACATTGACGATGAAGAAGAAGAAGCTAACCTTGTTGCAGATTCAGCGCCGTTGGTCTATGGGCAATCCAGGTAAGTATGACTTCCTTCCAAGGATGCTGCACAAAAATGGTAAGCAAAACAATGTTGAAATTGAAATTTGTACACAAACTAATGCTTTTCTGGGTACTTAGATTTTCCATTAAAACCCTGGGTGTTCTTTTTTTCTTAGATATTCCTTTGGAAATGAACTTCATTCAATTTCTACAGTGTATTTGATTCAGATTCTTGAATTTGTTTAAGCCTATAGGCTATAGTGTTGTATATATGCTTGTTGGTGACAACTTGGTTGCCTTGCCTAGCTTAGCCTATAATATGGAAATAGGGTTTGAGTAAATTCAGCATCAGAAGGAGAAAGAAATCCTGAGATAAGACAGATAAGATACTAGGTTTTTTTCATGATGTTGAGGATTGCGTCTTAATGAAATGACTATATTAAAAAAAATTAATTCGAATAAACGAGTGATTCTTATAAAAAAAATAATATTTATATTAAGATATTTGAGTTAATATCTTTTTATGCTATGTTATATAATTTAGTTAATCAAATGTGTTATTTGATTCATCTTTTGTGATTATATGATAATATATATTTAAGATATTTTTATGATAATTAATATGATTATTTTGTATTGTGAATATTGCATAATTAATATATTTTTTTTTATTTAACTTTGATTTCACATGGAATATTTGATAATTTACAAAATAAGGGTGTGAATATTACAAAGAAAATATAACATTTAGTACACATGAGTGTATTTCCCCTTAAGTTTTGAAATTATAAAAGTTCAAAACCAACTGACTTAGAATAATTTAATACTTATTAATATATTGTGTAACTATTAGTTAGTCTAGCGAAATGAGATATTAGATTTTTTAAATAAGATCAATTGTTTAATTCTGTGCGGAAACAAAATGGGATGAGGCTGAAGAATTTTTTCCGCCTTTATCCCCTTTTATTTTTTAAATTTAGTTTAATTATGATTTTGCTCTCCAATTTTAAATATTTATGTTTTGTCTTCAATCTCAAATCCTAATATAGTCCCTAGTTTAATTATTATCATTCTGAGTAGAATAAATTAAAGGCATAAAGATAATTTTAACCCTTAACATTTATAATTTTTATCATTTTGTCCCTCATTCTTTTGTTGGATAAATTTAGCCTTTAACCTATATATTTTTGACAAATATCTCATTTTTAACTAGCATAATGATTAGATAATTAAAAAATTAACGATAATGATATGTAATATATATTTAGAATGATATTTAAGATTCGAGAATGCTTAGTAGCCTTTTATTTTAGATTTAATTAATTTTTAATATTTTATTTGAATTTTAATTATTTTATATTTTATGTTAGAATAAAATTATATTTTACATGTATATATTTATCATTATCGTAAAAAAATTTAACGATAATGACATTTATATATATATGTAGAATAAAACTAGATGCCATATTATTTAAAATATATTATCACATATATACGACATGTCAATATTGTTAAATTTTTAACGGTCTAATAATTATGTTAGTTAAAAAATAAGTTATTTGTTAAAAAGACATAGGTTAAGAGTTAAATTTATCCAAAAAATAAGGGTCAAAATGATAAAAATCATAAACATTAAGGTTAAAATTATCTTTATACCTAAAATAAATTGAGAATTACAGTGCCTCTCATAATATGAATATTTATAGTTTTTTATTTGAATTAATGAATTAAATATCAGTGATTAAACTAAAAATACTTTTCTGACGACAGAAAATTTTCAAGGCCAAAGGTATTCTTTTAACTTTATATAAACTATCCATTAACTAACTAAAAGTAGTTGGTGGGTGATGCTTAATTCTTTTGTTTTACCTTCAAATCTCAATATTAATGACTAGGATTTCTTGCCATGTTTGCCTTTAGTATCTCATCACAATTTCTGAGAATTACATAAGGACACATCCACAAAATGTGAAAGAATGAATAAAAAATTGTGTGGGAAAATTATAAAAAAATAATTTAAAAATGAATACTAATTATTTTACATTAAATGAGTGAGAATGGATGATAAGAATTTGGTGAAGTAAAAACCCTAAATCCTTGCACTTTGCCTCTCTTCTTGTCCATATATTTCATTTATAACTCCTTTTTTGGCTTAGATTCATCAAATGATTTTGTTCAGGGAAAAAAGAGTAGATGAAGAAGAAGAAGAAAGGGGAGGAAGAAGGAGAGTTAGGGTATCACATCAACATCCTCTTAAAGGATGTTAACGAGAGTGGTCTTAATAAAAATTAAAACTTTAGTGATTATATCGCAAATTTTAAAAATTTAGTAACCAAAAGAAAAATATCCTAAAATTCAATGGCTATTTTTATAGTTTACCCCTTTTAATGGCTAAAGGAATGAAACGCTAAAATTTTACTATAAGGACCGAAATATATACTAAAACCATTTAAATGTGAAAAAGGAGTGTTCAAAATAACTCCCCATGCTTCGATAATATTATATAAAAAACAATTAATTATTGTTTAATATGTTGGGGAGTAAATTGTTTAATTTTTTTTAATTATATTTCTTTTATTTTAATTTAATAAATTTAGGATTAAAGTTGTGATTAAGGTTTAGAGAATTAGATATAAAGTATATTTTTATGTTGTAAGGTTTATAACGTAAAAATTAAAAATTAACCTTTTAGTTAGGTATACAAAAAGGACTTAATTAGGGCCAAAAATTTTCTATTTATATGTTTATATTTTTCTCTTAATTCTTTAAGAAGACATACACATCTTATGCATATAAATGTTTGAATCCAAATTTCATAAAACAAACATCATATTCTTTTATTGGGTTCGCGGAAGCATTCACGTGAGGGAATTTAGTCTTCTCCTCACTCATCTTCCTTACTTTACTATTGCCATGCATTTGTATATATTCCACCACAACGTGCCCTTGGTGATCACCTTGGCTTCGAGATCAACTAAAAGGTCAAAATCGACGACGTGATCGAGAACCCTAAGAAACAGAGAGAATATCAACCCCACCACCATCCTACAAGCATGCCAAACAAGTGTAATCAACTAATCATCAAGAGAGTACTATTACTACTACTAGAGATGGGTTCGTTAGGTTCTTGCAGCGTGGTGGTTAAAAAACAAAGGGGTCATCAAAATCCGTAACAAATTCTCCATCCGCGGGGGCATTGTCTTCGGGCAGGTCTTCACCGTTGATGGAGCCACAAGGTAGGGGCTATGTGCTCGAAAGGTGGCGGCAGTGTCACCTATTCAAGAAGAGTACCATCAATTTCGAGTTTTTTATACTAGGATGTTGCAAGGGAGGTTTCCAATGACTCGAATCCAACAAACGTCCCAATAAAAAACGGGATGATGTTCATCTTAAAAGACACAAGTTCAGCCGGTTAAGAATAATTAACATATAGTACCTTATAATCACCTTTAGCCATCAAAAAAATCTATTCCATGTCCTAAACCAAACTTAGGCCTAATTTACAATGACCACAACCACTCATCAATCAATCAAGCACCTCAGGCTCATACATACCCATTTTCTGTAATAACCGCAGAGCAATGATGGGAACTACGTTCTAAATTCAAAACCCAGAAGAAACAACCCTGGTGTGCTACACAGATATCTACGGTTTCTTTTCACTTGCCAAACTCAACTGAGAAAATACATTAGCATCACGGAAAAAACTCCAAAAGATGTGATATAATTTATAGGCATCGCTTTCATACTAAAGGAATTAATTACCTCAACTGACCACAGGGAAGCTCGAGGCTAGGCAACTTGGAATGGCAAATATAACATCCTTAAAAATAACCAAGAAACATTAACAAAGATGTTAAATTAAATACCCCACAGAAATAAAAATGGTCAGGAACCAACTGCTGCTGGAAAATGCATGAGAAACGAACCGTAATAGAAGTAGAACATTAGTTAACAGACATAAACATAAGCCAATAAGCATTCATAGAAAGCACAACTTATTCCTACAGTGCAATGATTATTTAATGCTAAAAAAGGTCTGAACAGCCATTTCCTGAATATCACTTCAACTTTAGCCACAAGTATCTGCAAATTTCATAACAGTACATGAAGGTTAAAGACGTGAGTTCCAAACTTCCAACAAGTTCATGGCAAGAGGCAAGAAATCAAGTTCACAACAGCTCCAAGAAACATCAATCCTGTAAAATTTAACAATAATAACAAGGGAAAAGGTTAAGACATGTAAACATAAAATATATCAGCAAACTTGGCAGATAAAGTGGGTAGATTCACATGAGATACCCGGAAACAGAAAGAGCTTTTCCTCATAGGAAAATATACCATGAGATCCAAGCATCTTCTAGTCCATCACTACACTATAATGTTACATGATTATGATCTTAATCATTAAAAAAGGGTCACAAATTTCTAAAGATTATATCAGACTTTCTTTTAAAAGCATAGCAAAGGCGAAGTAATAAAAAAAAAATTAACACGTGATACCCCGATACATGGAAAGTATTCGAACAATTGTTGAAACAATTTTATTTAATTAGTAGATTGTCTTGAACACTTCTTTCCTTTTCAAATATATAAAAGTCACATGAGACTACCAAGATAAAGAGACAGATGGAATAATGCAAAATTAATGGTGCAAGATATAAACTTAAGAAACAATCAGTCAAAATCTTATTATTATCCCTGACCGTGTGTCAACAGGATCTCATTTTAGATCAGTTTCGTCTTGAACTTTCTAACCTTTTCATGGCTATGACTTATATTATATGAGCATTTGTATTCCTGCCACAGAAAGGAGAAGATTAGAAAGGGCATTGTGTCTTACTTTTTTATTGGTAACCAAAATCTAACCGGCAGCAATGAAAATATCATTTACAAAGTCAAACAAGCACTTGGCTTATAAGGTCACGACCAGAACCATGTGTAGCACTGCTAAGGGTCTTAAGATGGTAATGTGGTGGTTTATCAAAAATTAAGCCAAAAACTAGAAAACAGCATATGGTTATAGAAGAAGCAAACATGTTTAACTCATTACCTTAGCGTACAATTAAAAATGTAGTATCTGCATCACTTCATATCCGCCATGAACTTCTCATACTCGGCATCTGCACCATAGGTTGCATTCTCTGCAGGTGAGACTGCTGGAGGCAAAGGAGGGTTTGGCGCCCAAGGTACATTACCAATGCTCTGGGAATGGTCTGCCAAAGATGTGGGTGCTGGAGGAAGGGGGGGAGGAGGAACTGCATTGTAATAAGAAGAGTAACCTATAGAAGATGCTGGGTATGCAGCTTGTGAATTAGACGGTATTGCAGTCATTGAGTTCCCATATATATTTGCAGGGGCAGAGGTGTTGCTTTCAGATTGCACTCCAGGTGGGAAATTTGGTTGCATTTCACTACAAGTCACGGGTGGAGATGGAACACCTGGGGGAACAAATGGCATATGTGGGGGATATTGCAAGCCATAAGGTGGCATAGGTGGACCTGCAACAGGAGGATACATGGTCGATCCAGGAGGAGGTGGAGGTGGAGGGTAAGGAGCATAAGGAGGAGGAACCGGTGGTCCCCATGGAACTGTATTTCCAGCATAACTAGCAGGAGCAACATTAGTAAGGGGACCTCCAGATGCAAATTGCTGTGATGGATAAGTACCAACTGGCTGACTAGAAACTTGGCCAGCGGCCACTGATGATGTAGGAGGACCTGGAGGCACAGTCGGTTGAGGTGGCTTGCCAGCAACTCTGACAGCAATTGTTCTTCCTTCTAGATGATAACCATTCATTGCCTTTATAGCATTGTTTGCCATGTCAACATTGGCATACTTCACAAAACCATAACCCTTACTCAGTCCAGAAACCCGGTCCTTAATTACCTTTGCCATCACAATATCACCATAAGATGAGAACAAACCGATCAAACCATCATCATCGAGGTTGGGAGGTAAGTATCCAATGTACAAATTAGTATCATCAAATTCCTTAGGAGGCTTAACTGCGTTGAATCCTAAGCCAGGGTGTGCACTTCCACTGTTGCTAGCCCAAGGAGGATTGCTTCCAGAAGTAACAGATGCAGAGTTTTCCTTGCTTGCAGAATCAGGAACAGCACCTCCTAACTCGGCCAAGAAATTCTGGTATTCATCATCCATTTTCTTCCCTGTTGTTCCTTTCATTGGACAATCAATTGTTGGATGCCCGCCATCACCGCAAATCTTACATAAAACATCACTCTTGAAAGTAGATGTGCGCGAAGGACATGCATACTGACGATGACCTGGCTCTCCACACAATCTACAGTATTCCTCATCTCTTATAGTCCCATTCAAAGCAGCCAATTCCCTCAATTGTTGCCTTTTATGCTCGTTCAACACCTCATTAACAGGATGCAAGAGCTTTTCCAACATTGCTGCAGCAGCTTCAAGTGATTCTTGTGTTTCAGCCTCAACCAAAACATGCAAGTCCTCATTCTCGGAAGGATCGGGCTTCATATCCCTCTTCTGCTGAAATCTACCTTCCTTCACCGAACCTTTACCCCGAATTACAATCTTTGCACCCGTTTCCTTCTCCATCCTCTTTTGGGTATTCCCCCTTGGCCCGATAATCAACCCAATAAAATTGTAACCCGGGTATTCTTTCATCGGTATATAAAGCTTCTTCTGAAGCTTTGGTGGCCTATAGTCTGCTGGCGGCTTGAATGCTGGATTCTTCTTAAGGATCTGAGATATAATTTCTTGTCTCTCTTTGTTCAATCTCTCTCTAACCCTATATTCCCTGGTATTAATCCTAATTCCCATATTATCATATATAGGTTCTGGAGAAGGTGACCTAGCACCCTCAGGCCTATCATCCAAAGATACTCCAGACTGCAACATTCTACTAATCTCTAGCAACCTACTGTTCAAAGCCTGAATCTCAGGATCAAATTGGATCCCTCCAGTGAAATCTTTCATGAAATCAGGTAGCTGTATCACCGGCGTAGGCTCATCATCTGCCCATCGGGACTTCCTCTTCTTGTTCCCATTACCCGTCTCACCATTCCCATTCTGGTTGTCGTTCGAATCCGAAGGGGGGTCCCAACGGCTCCTCCTCCGCCTTCGGCTGGTGGTTTCCTCTTCTCCTCCGGAACAATCCTTGTCGGTGGTGCCGCTCAGCGTGTTAGTTAACCCATTTTCCGATAACAGAGGCTTACGAATCTCGGGTTTCGATGAAGAACCGTTGTTGTCACGTCCATGGTCGAGAGCAGATCCTAAGGTTTGGGAAGGATCTGAAGATATGGCCTCCGAATGAGGAGGTGGCGGTAAGGATTGAGCAGAACATGATTGGGAGTCGTTAAGGCTGGTGTGGACAGAATCCATTGAAAAGCAAAGTCGTAAAGTAGGGTTTGAGTTTGTTCCACAGAGAGCGGCTAAGAACTTAGAGAAGAAAACAGAAATTTGGGCAAAATAAAGGCTAGTATTTACCCTCATTTAAATACTAGATTTTTTTTATTAATACTCCCTATCCCTAATTCATCTGTTTAATTTATTAAACTAATTAATCTAAGACTTTTCAACAAAAATAATAATAATCTAAGACTCGTACAGGGTATAATAATTGACAAAACATGTTTATATTAATTTATATTACAAATCTTAGATGATTATTATTACCACTTACAAATTGATTTAATATACTCGGTCAACATTAAAATATTAGTATAGATTTTTTTATCAAAGGTGGTTTTAGTCAACATTAAAATATTGTTATAATTATATATTATATTTTTTATTAATAATTTAATTTTATACTTTAAATTCTTATAATTTCTATGTCTATATTTTTAATATAGTTTCTTAATAATTTATATTTTATATAATAAAATTTTGGGTCTGTTATTATTTTGATCTCATATGATAAAAACACTAGTACATTATTCTATTCGGGGTGCAAATCATTTACCTTTTAATGGTGTCTTTATTAGTGTTTCTATTTTAAATTTATGGATTTAGAATTTAGCATTAAAGTTTAATGTTAGGGATTGTAGTTAGAGTTTAGAGAATTAAGGATATGATATATTTTTAGGATGTGAAGTTTAAGATGTAAAAAATTAGAGTTGGTTTAAAATTTATTTTTTTAAGATTTTTAAGTAGGAGACACAATTGAGGGCAGAAGATTTCTACTCTACCATTCAGTAGAACCATTATTTACCATTTAAGCACTCGAAAATTATATATATTTTAAATTTTTACAAGATTATTATCTCATACATAAATAGTCTCACCTTAATTTTTGGGTTTATAATTTCAATTTAAGATTTATAGTTTATATGTTCATAATGTATGGTATATGATTAAAATTAAAGGTTTAGGGATTAGATTTTAGGATAATATGATTAGTAATTTAAGTTTTAACTAATAAATTTTAAATTCTACCCATAACCCCGGAATTTAAAACTATTATATTTAAATATTTGAACCCTAAAACTAAAACGTTTGTAAAGTTTCTACAAATATTTGTGCATAGAATAATTATTCTTTTGACAATATTATTTTTTGAATAGAATTATCATTTCATTTATATCATCAATATTTTTATTTTTTAAAACAAAAGTAACGTAAATAAACTTTTTTATAGTTAAAAGCATTTTTTAAAACATTTTTTTTTCAAATAATAATAATAATAATAGAAAAAGTGTATGTTTAAGTGTTACTTTGATTTCAGTTCCAGTTTAACTTGCTGATTTTATGAACTGAGTTAAAGAGTTCTAATCCTAGTTGGTCACCTATATAAACTGAAATTGAAGCTTACTTATGAGTAAAATTGTCCATGATCAATTTCAACTAAGGTAATAATCTTGGATTCTTAATTTTTTTCATGTTGTAATAAGGGAAAAGTGCAGTCTGAAAAAATACTATAAAAGCCAATAATATTCATGATTTATATGCAGACAAGTAGAAGAAACCACAACAAAATATGCTAAAAGCTATAGGATAGGACTTGATTATTTTAAAGGATTGGTATGTATTTAAATACAGGTATTTACCCCAGAAGTATGTATTTAAATACAGGTATTTTCCCCAGAAAATACAAGTGTAATCATGTGCATAACAGTATTGTTCCCAAAATTCCAGTATGTATGTGTATATATATATATGGTATATATTATGAAAAAGTTCCAATATAAATTGTAATTTTAGATTATATGATATAATATATAGTATGTTTCTTCTAGCTAGAAGATGTAGTAGTAGAAAGAGCCAACCAAGTTCTTAGAGAGGGAGGTGATGAGTATCCCCTCTGCTGCTGCTGCTGCTGCTGCCGCCGATTCCCAGCATCCCATTGGCTCATCTCCTTCTCTTTCTTACCATGTATCATCTGTAGAACACAGTGAATCACAATATTGTCAGTTTCCACCATGTTACCGTCAAGTGAAACAAATTAATGAAAAGGGTACTGTGGGAACATAGATAGATACACACACTCCTGGCATGGAAGTAGAGGGTGTCAAATGATGTCTTCTCTGATATGTGAGTGGACAAGGTGAGCTGTGAGAGTGAGACCCACAATATCCGTGGTGGTCCTGGAGGTTGCCATTGCCAGGGACCTCATTCAGGTTGATGAGACTGTTTGCATAGTGGGGGGTGGGTAAGTATTTGACAGCAACACTTGCGTTACGCCTATCAGGCAGCCATTTGACGATGGAGGAGCTGGCAGAGGGAGGGGTTGGGATCGAAACTAGGTCCTCATTCGGGTCAGCAACCTGCCGGGATAGACTCATGTTTGGCCATAGGAAGGTCCCTTGTGGTTTGCATATCCAGAACCCACTCTTTAGCCTTTCATTTTTTGATGCTTTCTCATCTCTTGTTACAACTGGGTTTCTTCGTTTTCTAGTAACTGCTGGACTCTTTTCTTCTGACTCACCGCCCTTTTCTTCATCTGATATTACCAGTACAGTTTTGTCACTTTCGGTGCTTGATGGCGGCTGTGTTGTTAATCCCATTAGAAGTATTGCATTTGCAGCTTCCACTTTAGAATTCAGCTTCCGCATCTCTTCCTGCAAGATTCATCCATTCCAATTCAACATCAGAATTCAGAGGGGGTGGGGGAACAGTTCAAACTTCAAAGTTAACAGTATGTAATGTAATCTTCTATTACCTCCACCCCACACAAAGATTTTCCAATTTCACCCAGCTGCCCCTCAAGTTTATCTTTCAATTTCATCAACCCCATGTACTTTTCCTGAGCAACAAACCAATAAATTTTTATTAACTAAAAGAGCCATATGAAAGGTAAACAAGATAAGTACTCACGAAGCCTAATAAATCTACCTTCAATGGAAGTAACATTTTAGCTTCATGAACCATGTTTTGGCTTGCAGTAGCAAAATTCGGTGTGGTGACAAGAGCTAGATTTTCTTCAGTATTTTTGTTCTCCATCACGTCCCTTTTAAACATTAGCACATGTAAAAACCAGTATTATCAGCAATGAAAAACTGCTTGTCTGTATGGGATAAAGTACATATGTGCAACTGAGGTGAATGACAAAACAGTAAAAAGAAGTGTCCATACTTTTTGAGCTTAGCTATCTCTTCCCTAAGCTCCTTGAGCTCTCTAGCACAAACTGGATCCTGGGTGGGGTTATCCCCAAGCTTCCAACCAGGAGGTGGATTCCAATAAGGATCCTGCACCCCGGCCTCCTTCCTGATATCCATTAAATCAGTACTCTCCAACCAATACTCCATTGCCCCATCAGCATTATGGCGCCTCATAAATCTTTCTTCACCTCCAGGAGCCACCTTCCAAGCCATGTGCTTCAGCAAATGATCCAACAAACCGGTGTCCCCAATCAGTTTCCTAGCTTCTGCTCTCAGTGCTGGCCTGAGTATTGGGTTCCCAAACATTGCTCCTTTCTCCTTCATTATCTTCAACATGTTTTTCTCAGCTAAATTATACCTTTATTACCATTCATTCATCAAACTTAGAAAACCCCAGCTTTTTATAAAAGAAATTAACTCAACAAACATTAAATAAATAAACTATATAGCTCACCTGTGAACAGACCATCTTTCAATGGAATTCTTGACTTCTCTTCTCTTGCTTGGCTTGTAAACCGTAATTTGTTAATCATCTTCCTGCTTTAGTACTTTCTTTGCCGTCTGGGTTCTTAAGCTTTCTCCATGGAGCTTCCTCTTACTCCCCATATTTCTTTCTCTTCTTTCTCCTCCTTATCATCTTCTTCATCGTCCTCTTCTTCCTCTTCTCCTTGGACAACTCTTGGCCGCCTCTCCTCCTCGTGGGGACTAAAGAACCTAACCTGCCTACGCCGACCCCATCGGACCATCCCTCCGGATATCAACTCAGACCAGCACAAGCCTTTCTTAAGAACCATGTTGACATAGCTAGTAATGATAGCTGAGTTTGGGCTTGGGTTCATACCTATTTCTTGTTCCCTGGGAGAAACCTCCATTACCCAAAAGCTCCATTGATTCCTTTGAACAGCGAGTTCAAGTGGTGGAATCCTCCGATATAAAACATCCCCAGCAATCTTGGATTCCATCGCGTACTGTTCGTCCAGTGCAGGTAATAACATCTTTGAATCCACTTTCCTCAGGTTCTGCTGGCTGAAATGCGCTCGAAGAGAATACATACTTGGATACCTCAACGACACGCTGCACTTGGACTTCTTACTCACCTGGAGGGAAAAAAAAGTTAAAAAACAACAGTTACCCACTAGGATTCACAAAGCAAACTCAAAACCAAATGTATTTCTTTCCCTTTTGAATTCATTAATTTGAGGCCGTTTTTTTTTACCAAGACAACCCGAACTAACTTGAGTTGGTCTGGGGTTTTACTGGGAAGCTTAGAACGATCAATTTCGAAGTACGACCCAACTTTTATATGAGATGCAGCACCTGAAAAGCAGGCATTAATGGAGTTTAATGAAAACCAGAAGAAAACAAATGAAGGGTATAAATTATTAAAGCGTAAAGATAAGGTTTAGTAATTTACCAATGGCAGAATCAGGTGAAGAAGGGAGCAGCAATTGTGTGCCCAAACAAATCATCTCCTGAAACATTTCCAAACAATATCATAAGTTCATCTCCTGAACAACGATGGGAAAGAAAAGGAAATGCTGGGTTTATGCGCGCGTGGTAGACATAAGGGTTTTGCATGTCGCGGGAAAAAGAAAACGTCACTTTCTGTTAGTACACGACGCGTACTTTGGTAGTAAGAAAATTGGTGCGTGAGGTGAGTGTTCGTGTGGGTGTAACAGAAAAAAACAATAATCGAAAGCGGAGGAAAAAGCTGGGTGCAACAATCAATGAAATGAAAACGAGGGGGGAGAGATTACTCTGAGGTTTGTCTCAGCAGATGTTTCTTCAGCTCGTCGTTTATGCGACATTTTTCAGATCTGGTAATTACATAAAAACAAATGGGAAATCAGTTGAATCCAAATTAACAAGAAATGATTTAAATGAACACATGCATGAATAGGGTTTCCGAGAAAGATTGAGATTGTAGAAAAAAAGAAGTTGATTAGGAGGAAAATAAAATGGAATGAAATGAAATGATTGAAATCAAACCAGAAAGTTAATGGAATACGACTTCAAAGTAGTGGAAAAAACACTTTAGTTGGCGAAAATTTTCTCGCGGTTTCTTGGGAACCAATCAAACAGATCGAAGCAAAGTAACAGAAATCCAAATGGCCAGAAGAAGAAGAAGAAGAAGATTATACAGTGGGTTTGTTGACTAAATCTCAGCTCAGCAGCTTGGGAATCAACTTGGAAACGTTGTGAGATGAGAAATTATGAGAACCAAGGAATTCAGCCGAGAGGGAAAGTGAAGGGTGCCGAGATTTTGTGTATATATATTGAAAATAGAAATGGAGACAGTGAGAGTGAGACTCAGTGAGTGGGTTGAGTGAGTGAAGAAATTTCTGTTATGCTCAGCACTTAGCGGTGAGAGGCAAAGGCGGGAGTGTTTGGGGAGAGAGAAAAGCTATGATTCTTGTTGTCTCACTGGCTTCAGAGTTTCCCTCCACCACAACTAAATAGTTGAAATCTAACTGATTTTTTTATTATATAAAAAATTATAACATTCAATTTAAATTAATAAAATAATTCATATAATAATTTTTTATTATATTTAATTTAATTAACTGAATAAATATCTATAATTATATCAATATATTAAATTTTATTATTTATTAGTTCGAATTTAAGTTGAAATGGTATTTTTTAATAATACAAAAACTAAAAGGACAAACTTTTAAACTCAACCATTAAAATATACTACTTGTTTATATATAACTTGAGTTGCTGGAAATTTCTCACGAACAAATATCTTAGAATAGACCCTAGTTGAATTCAGCTACAACTCAAACTCTTTCAAGTCTTACCAGAAATGATCAATCTTTACTATAGGATCCGCAAAAAAATGGAGTCTTTTGTTGTTTTTTGAGGATTTTCTAGGAAGGCAAACACGAATATTTGCAATTTTTTAAGGCAGAAGCAACTGATCAATTGTCGTCTACTGGACAAACACAAAAAACCCAGAGTTGATATATTGTCGTTTTCAACGAATGGTAAACGCTTCATGGTTTAGTCATCTCTGATATATCTGAATATATAATATATATTAAGCTTGATGGGATGGGAACACTCTGGTTTGCGTCATCTTCGTTTGTTTATGGTTAAACTAACAACAAATTTACTTACATTTCAGCATGATTTGGTTTGGTTTCTTGGTTAAGTAAATATGGTAGATTAAGGTTGGAGTTGCAGAGGAAGCTGATATGTTTTTCTTCTTCTTCTTCTCTTCCCTCCTTAAAGGTCCCCTTTTGATTTGACATTTGTATTCCTTTTCTGGGGTTTTATCCTTGTCTGAATCAGGGGTTCAGTTTTCAGGTTTGTCTGGTTCTTTGATAGTCTTAAAGTTGGCTCTTTTAATCTCCTTTCGCTTCAAAGTTTATGTTTCAGGTTTAGAAACTCTATGCCCTGGAATCCTGAAATTTTTGTTTCTTTGTACTTAATCTCTTTACTGCTGGCAAGCCATGTATTGTATGTATAATGTATCTATTATATCTATACATCATTTTCTTAAAACATACCATGAATTCTAGGCAAGAATTTCCAGGTTCTTTCCTTATATTCCAGGGTAAGCACAATTATTAATGAAAAATGAATAATTCTAACATGGGATGTCTTGTAATGATGCAGAGAATTAGGTCTTGTAAGGAAACTGGTAGAATGATGGAGAAGCAAGAAATGGAAGAAGCAGAAATTGAACTGGTGTTCCCACCTTCTTCAACTTTAACTGTTGGAATTGCTATCAATGGAAGTACAGAAAGCAAGTATGTGATTAGATGGGCGTTGGAGAAATTCGTTCCCGAAGGAAACATCGAGTTTAAATTGTTACATGTTCTTGCCAGGATTACTGTTGTTCCTACACCAAGTAAGTCATGGTTCCTAAAGATTAGTATATCTGGTTATGGATGTTATGTTCAATGTTAATTATCTGAAATCCTGTTAATTCTAGTGGGGAACTTGATTCCGATTTCTCAAGTATGAGATGATGTATCCGCGGCATATAAGAAGGAAGTTGAATGGCAGGCGAATGAAATGCTTCTTCCTTATAAGAAAGTGTGTACTCAAAGAAAGGTATCCTTGTTTTTTCTTACTGCATCTTACTGACTGTGCATGTTTTCCAGATAAGTGAATTAAAGTTTGTTTAAATTCTAAACTTAGGTTGAAGCCGATGTCATAATAATTGAATCAGACGAGGTGGAGAACGCAATAGCAGAGGAGGTTTCGAAGAACAATATCACTAGACTTGTTATCGGAGCTTCGTCTCATGGGATGTTTACAAGGTATGTTAATGCAACATAGTGAAAAAGGCAAGTCCAAGACTTTGTGGGACATAAATCAAGTTGTGTAGAATCTACTGATGCATAGGTTTTTGTATTTTTGGGAATGGGATGTTTCGGATTTTTCATTTTGTTCGACGAAAAGGAGGGTGGACATACATCAAAGAGCTGGTCTTTGCATATTTGTTTACTTGTATGCTCTATATTTGCAGTTTCCTACTAGCTCCATCAATAATCTAGTAAAAATGATTATATCCGTAGGAAGCTTAAGAAAGATAATATGTCCTCAAGAATCTCAGCCTGCACTCCGAGCTTTTGTACAGTCTATGTTGTTTCAAAAGGAAAGTTGTCATCCATTCGACCAGCTGATTCGGAGATGAATGGAAGCATTAGAGATGACAGTAGCTAAACAAGTTTTTCTTCCAAGAACTCATCAGGCTACACTTTCAGTTCATAGACAGGTACTTACGACTACTAAACAATTGATACAAACTGCTCATTGGAAAATGAGGAAAAATAAACATGGTAATATTTATTGTCGAGTTGATGTAGAAGATGAACGTTGATGACTAAGAATGTAAACAACATTTATCTTTTCTGTTCAGCATCCCTGCCAATGCAGAGACATCAAGCACTTTCAACTCTAAATCATTCAATTTTACATTCGAGAAATAGTTCTCTTACGAGTAACCAGTTCAAATCGATTAACTCCACTCAGTCTAGATCTGATGATAACAGTAACAGCCATTCTATGGACACTGTGGCAGGGAATGATGATATGAGCTCTCATCCTACCTGTGCAGAATCGGGAGAAGCAGTCGGTCGAGATTCTAGTAGCAGAAGCTTGCCCACTGATCAACTATCATTGTTACCGGATCAAATTTGTACCTCAGACGTGCAGATGGATTGTTGTCTGTCTGAATGTCAGGTAGGATTGGCCTTTATTGTTCAAAAATAGGATGTGTTATGTATCATGATAACCTTAAGACAAATGTGATTTTTACAGAAAATGCATAGTGCCTTTTTGGTTTAATTTTGGTACTCAATATGAAACTTGCATGTATATGCAGGTAAATATCAAGTTTGAGCTAGAGAACCTGAGAACCGAACTCGTACACATTCGGGAAATGTATGCTGTAGCTCAAAGTGAGACCATTAACGCCTCTCGGAAGGTTAGTGGCATAGTATCAACTTTTCCTTCTTCAAACTATTTATGTAGTAAATTAATCGCTTTTCTTTTTCCCTTGACCTTTGAAGTTTTCACATGTTTGCTGCCTTTCAGCATCAATGGTCATTGTGTTTCATCATCTTCTCGTGTTTACAGACTTTTAATTATATGTCAATACCATTTCTTCAGTTGAATACTCTAAGCGAACGTCGGGTAGAGGAAGCAATGAATCTTAAGGAGATAAGTTATAAGGAGGAGAAAGCTAAAGAATCAGCTAGACAAGAGAAAGAGAAGTTTGAAGCTGCAAGAAGAGAGGCTGAGCATATGAAGGAATGTGCAGACCGAGAGGCCTCACTGCGGCGAGAGGCTGAGATAAAAGTCTATAACGAGGCTAAAGAGAAAGAAAAGCTTGAAAATTTTCTCACTGGTCCCGTCCAGCAATACCAGAAGTTCGAATGGGAAGAGATTGTGTCAGCTACATCCTCGTTCTCGGAAGATCTTAGAGTGGGGATGGGAGCATATGGAACTGTCTATAAATGCATATTCCACCATACAACCGCTGCAGTGAAAGTTCTCCACTCAAAAGAAAGTAGTAGAACTAAGCAATTCCAGCAGGAGGTACAAAATTTCTTTGATTAAACAAAGTCCGATGATGTGTTGCTATTGTTTATGTTGATTAAGATGTTTTGACCCCATAAATTGCAACTAAACCCTTGTCTTTATGTCCTCTTTCAGCTTGAAATCTTGAGCAAAATTCGCCATCCGCATTTGCTTCTCCTTCTCGGTGCATGTCCTGAACATGGTTGCCTAGTTTATGAGTACATGGAGAACGGTAGCTTGGAGGACAGATTGCTCCGGAAGAACAATCCCCACCAATCCCTTGGTTTGAGAGATACCGAATTGCTTGGGAAGTAGCCTCAGCTCTTGTTTTTCTCCACAACTCAAAGCCCGAACCAATCATTCATCGTGATCTGAAGCCTGCAAACATTTTACTCGATCATAATTTTGTGAGCAAGATCGGTGATGTCGGACTTTCCATGATGATAGCTGCAGATTCTTGCTCTACATCTACCATGTACAAGGACACAGGACCAGTTGGAACACTCTGCTATATAGATCCTGAGTATCAAAGAACCGGATTGATATCTACCAAATCCGACATTTATGCATTTGGGATGATAATATTACAGTTGCTTACTGCAAAACCGGCAATGGCACTAACTCATGTGGTGGAAACAGCAATCGATGACGATAACTTAGCAGGAATTCTAGATTCCGAAGCAGGGAATTGGCCTGTTGAAGAAACAAAGGAATTAGCTAGATTGGGACTGAGCTGTACCGAGCTTCGACGTAAAGACAGACCTGGTTTGAAAGATCTAAGTACTTCCTGTACTAGAGAGGATGAAGGAGGTTGCAGATAGGACCCGGAAATCAATTTCCAATGTATCAACTGCACCTCCTAACCACTTCATTTGCCCCATATTGAAGGTATGCCAATAAAATCCTTAAAATGTGACAAATTAAACACCAAGATTTATCATCATTGCACGTCGATATGAACTCGAATAACATATCAACCGGAGATTTACAGATAAATGCATTTCAGACCAACATAAATCCTGCAATTCCGTTGTCTGATTGAAATTTGGTGTATGTTTTTCTCATTCTTAACAGGATGTAATGGAAGAACCATGTGTTGCAGCAGATGGATACACATACGACCGCAAATCAATCGAGAAGTGGATCGAAACGAACGATCAATCACCGATGACAAATTTTGCTTTGCAGAATAAGAATCTTCTTTCAAATTACACTCTTCTGTCTGCAATTGTGGAGTGGAAGTCCAGAAAACAATGAACTTTCATTCCACTTAAGATTTTTATAGTATTTTACATTCTACTTGAGGTTATTCTAGCTTTATTTTATACGGAAAGGATAGATAGGTTGGTTTGTCTGAAATAAGAAATGTATATTTTATATAAAAATATTAAATAATTAATTACTAGTAGAATGATACACAATCAACTAGAGGATCTCAATAATTTTTTTGTAATATTTATTTAATTTTAAATTAATAAAATGCACGCATATCATATCAATAAAATTATTTAAATTTAAATTGTCAAAAATAATAATATTTATTTTCATTAAAATCATTTTCTAAATTTAATAATATTTTTAAATTAAAAAAATATTTATATATTTTGTTTTTTACATTTATAATATGATCTTATAATAATATTCTTCTAATTCTACATAAATTCAGATATATCTTATGAACAACGAACCTAATCACATTTACCCCTAAAATATTTTTTTAAAATAAATTTAAGACACGTTAAATCATATGGTCCATTTCATAATCAATTAAAATTTATTCTCTGAGCTTGGCCACATCACAGGACCCAATGAAAATACACCACGTCATCATCAAATCACGCCGACCAAATGGGCCCCACTAACCACATCATAACCTTTTTCATTCCATCCGAGCCAATTAAATGTAAAAAAAGAAAAAGTAAAACCGATGATGTTACTTAATCCGAGTCAATTACATGGGTAAATCATTAGAATGGTCATTTATGTTTAATAAATTTACACCTTTAGTCACTAGTTTTTAAAATTGATCATTATGGTCATTTACATTTTTATTGTATAAACTTATGGTCTTCTTCTTCTTCTTCGAACGTTGGTGTTTCAACAAGTATTTTCTTTAATTCACACGTCCCCTATATCTCGATTCCATTTTCCTTCTTTTCGATCCATTGGCATACCCAGATTTTCTTTTCTCTTCAATTCACTGTTTTTACCATGCTCTTCTGCAAACTTTTCCTCCTCTTTTCCTTCTTTTCCTTCACTTTCTCTCACGATTCCACCTTCAACCCCCATCTTCTCCCCCAACCATTCCCAGAAGATATCGAGACCCAGTTCCACGAATTCTACGAAGAGATCAAGTTACAGTGTACGAGCTGGAGATTTTCTGTGGAAGCCAACAATTTGAGTCCTTGGAAGATGATTCCTGAGGAATGTCTGGGGTATGTCAAAGATTACATGACTGGTTATGGCTATAAACTAGATCTTGAAAGGGTTTCCGATGAGGCTGGGGTGTACGCCAAGAGTCTGGAGCTGAGTGGAGATGGCAAAGATGTTTGGATTTTTGATATTGACGAGACTTTGTTGTCCAATCTTCCTTACTACGTTGAACATGGTTATGGGTAAGTTCTTAATCTGGTTGATTCCTTTTCTTTCTCAATGTTCTTCAACTTGTTTAGTTGCTAAGAAATCGGTAATCTAATGCAAAAAGTAGGGCAAAAACAAATTTTGGTGTTTGTTAATACGTGACTAAAATATATATATATATTATTGAAGTTAAAATAGATGTTAATGTTTTTATTTTGGACAGCTACTTGATCAGAAAAAAAGACAATAAAAGGAAAAAACTTTGGAAAAAAATAGACACTTATTTGACCTTTAGAATGGTGTGGTGTTTGTGCGAGTCTACTAAATGCTTAATTTCTAATGTGGAATTTCATTGTCAAATTGCAGCTTGGAGATTTTTGATCCTATAGAATTTGATAAGTGGGTTCAAAGGGGAATGGCACCAGCAATAGAACCCAGCCTCAAACTTTATGAGAAGCTTTTAGATTTGGGGTTTAAGGTTTTCTTATTAACTGGTCGTAGTGAAGAGCGCCGATCGATTACGATTGAAAATTTGACAAAAGCCGGGTTTCGAACCTGGGACAAGCTTATATTAAGGTGAACATCTTACCTCTTAATTGTTTACTTATAGATTCTTTTAGGTGATTTGTTGGACTGTAATGGTGTTTCTTCATTGTGGTTTTCATGGAGTTATTCTAATTGTTGGTACTTTGATACTAGTTTCTATGCTATGTTATGCGTTGAATTCTTAGACATTTGGCTTTATGTTCACTGTCAAAGCAGTAATGCATATTTTTTTTCGAATTTCGGCAATGGAAATTATGAAAATGTTTTAATGTTGCTAAACTTGTTGGACTGAAATGATGTTTTTCATTGAGTTCTAATTGTTGGTATTTTGATACTAGTTTCTATGATATGTTATGCTTTGAAATATGCTCATGCCATACTCTACAGAGCGCTGTATCACACAGGCTTCACTGCCAAACTATGAATGCATAGTTCTTTTTCGAGTTTCGGCAATGGAAATTAAGCGAAGGCTCAAAATAGTTTTATTTCTATTTTTAGTGTCTCCTTTGTAGCATACTTGTGGTTATCAGCTTTGGTTATATACGGTTGATCTGATTTCGAGTAGTGTGTCTGCAAGTTTTTCTGTTTGAAATTTCATTCTTGGCTTAGTTTAGATTTCATGAAGCAATGCCCCTTCTAGGAATGCTTTATTGATCCTGCAGGTGATGTTGTTTCCATGTAGAGATCCCAAACACCAGGGCAAGCTAGCAACCGTGTTCAAGTCTGAGAAAAGGAGTGAGATGGTTGAAGCAGGGTATAGGATTCTGGGCAACTCTGGGGATCAATGGAGCGATCTATTGGGTGTCGCCCCATCGAGACGTTCGTTCAAGTTACCGAATCCTATGTATTATATTCCCTAGTAAACCCTTTTAAAATGTATCAGTTACCATGCCTGAATAATTCTGGTCTACCCCATCAGGAATCTTGGTGTTGTAGCTTGTACATACATTGAAATCTGCAACTGTTAAAACAAGTGTTTCTTCCTGTAAACCCTAACATAGAACTTGTTCTCTCTATCTTCAAACGCTCTCATTTCTTTCATCTTTAAGGGTTTCAGCAAGCTTTGGGTGGTGCAGCTCTTCTCTAAGCGGTACTTCTTCTTTGCTTTCTTTCTGCTCTTACCCTTTTCTTTTCCCGGTCAATCCTTTGGTCATTTTGCTGCGAAATTCTCTCCCCTGGTGCTCAGGCTCTGTGAAGGGATTAAAGCCTATCGGTATTTGAACTATATGTTTAGTCCACTCCTATTGCTGTATAAAATAAAATGCTTCAGAAATGTTACTTTAACTGTGATATGAAGCCCTTTACAAGCATATCAGATTAGATTTCTTTCAAGTAACTCTGGGAAAATTGAATTCTCACCTCAGCTTCATCCATCTGTCTACCCTTCCGTTGGATCTGATGACCTATAGTCCCCAATGGGGTGAACTTGAAGTTCCCAAAAAACATTTCTTTATCTGAATATTAGAGGACAAACTTACAGGTTAAGTTTAAAGACACCAAATTTGACAACATCAGAAACTCGGATCCGTTTGTTGGACTAAAAACCTAACCTACCAGTTAAGGAGATGCAATTGACTTCACCTGCAGAGAAAACCGTAAAGACTCAGTCCTACTCTGACTATTCACAATTCAACACGAACTGATTATGGCTATAACCTGGAAGATGACTCCCGAGGAATGTCTGGGGTATGTCAAAGATTACATGACTGGTTATGGCAATAAACTGGATATCAAAAGGGTTTCCGATGAGGATGAGGTATACGGAAAGTGTCTGGAGCTGGAGCTGAGCGGAGATGGCAAAGATGTTTGGATTTTTTATATTGACGAGACTATGTCGTACAATCTTCCTTACTACGTTGAACATTTTTGTTGGACAAATTGCACGCAGGGAGCGACTCTACTATTGTTTTCAAGATTATGATTTTTCTTTCTTTTCTGCAAATCAAATCTACTTGTTAAATCACACCCATACGTACAAAGAGTCAATAACCAAGTTACTTAAACACAGGATAAAAACTAGGATTACATTAAAACAAGTAAATATAACTCAAAATTTGGAGCTTAAGCTTCTCCCCGGTAATGGCCACTTCTAAAGCTACAAGGTTGATTCAGGATTGCTGTTTTGCATCATTCAGAGGTAATCACGAAGGCTTTCGCCACTCATGCTCTCCATCTCCTTGAGAATATCTTGAGCCAAAGATTTCACAGGCAACTCAACATCCTCCAACAATTCACCCAGGAAGGGGATGGTTTCTGGAAGAAGAACCAAATATTCTTCTTTTAAATTATCCAGTAATTGCTTCACAATTCTCAAACCCAACACCCGAGCACGTGTATTCTCGCTCCTCGTTTGCATCAACACCTGCAGCATTTGAAGTGTTAGTTAATGTGAGAAAAATGTATTACGAAAACTTCGGAGCTAGTATGAAATTGAAAGCTCAAATTGAAAAAGGTTTTTATGCCAAAACCATAGATAGAAAACCACCTCGTGATTCAGAGGCTTCCACAGCAAGTCGGTTCCAGCAGTAACAGCCATCTGACCTATACAAATAACCAACAAGTCGTCTACTTCCTTCAGGGACGGTACATCCGGATGCTCCTCGATAGAAGCTGGTGGCTCGATGACAAGCTGAGAAATAATGGGTTTCAATAGAACCTGCAGAAGAAATCAGAACGTTTCATCAGTTAAGGAAATCAGAAACAGGATAGATAAGCTACATTAACCATACTTTCTAAATAAGATGCAAGACAAAATAGACAAAGGAATTATTGGTTACAACACGATGAATGCTCAATATACAGAAAGGAATTCTAGGCATCTGAACACTGAAATTCTTAAGAATATGACAAAACACTTCACTCACGTGAGCTACTTTCAGGATGAAGCCTTAGTAGGCAATTAAGGCAAAATCAATATTTGCTACTCCAAGACAAGAGTCACCTAAATGTGAGATCAAAATATATATACATGCACATCTAGCTTCCAATTTAAGGAATAATTTAATAAATATGATAACTTAATTAGAAAATAAGAATCACTAACCTGAAAATTTGACGAGTCGAGAAATTTTTGCCTTCCAGTGTCATGGAGAAAACATTTATGTAGTGATGATAAGATCAATGCCCTAAGATGCCAGCTTTTAAGTGATATGATGTTTCCGAGATTCACATCCCCCTGAACCTTGGCTTTCTTTTTCTTCCGAATTAAATTAGAATCTGAAAATTCTGCAGAATCACCAAGCAGATGTATGCAACTCTCAACCAAGTGCTTGAAGTAGGGTACAAACAAAGACCTGTATTTTTGGAAGAACATGATATAATTCCACACCACAACGAAACGAAATTTCTAGGCTGACCATTACTCAATCAATATTATTATATAAGAAACTTTAGAAAGAATTACTAACCTATGATTCTCCACAAGTTTATTAACCAGGCTATAGAATGATATAGCCCTATCAATACTAGTGGTTTCATTATCAGCAACATCTTGAAACTTTGTCTCAGCCCACACAATACTCTTAGCAAAAAGAGGTTTAAACATATTCTCTGTAAGTTTCATTGTAAGTGATACTATTGCATCAATGACACTTTTTTCTACAACATTAACAGCTTGAACTGTAACAGGCTGCTGCCGACGAAGATCAAGACCAACCATGCACTGGTCAAAAATCTTTGCATAGGAACCACCAACTGATGTCCTATCCATTTTACTAACTAGGTCTGCTAACATTTGGAAAGCAATCACCAAACTTGAGTCTCCAGATTTAACAGCACCCGAGTATATCTTTAGCAAAGGCTGAAGAGTAAGTCGAACCTGACACAAAAATCAGAAGAAATATAACAAGGATTAGCTGACAGAATAATTGCCAATTTCCAGATAGACAGAGGGAAAACAAAAACAGAATAAAACAATAACAAAGGAAGACTTACAGGGCTCTTTTCAGTCAGGAGCTTTCGCACTAAATCAGCTCTAGTTTTCAGCTTTAGATCCGATCCCGACACATATGCAGGATGAAGTACCATAATTTCTATGAGATCTCCAAGATATGGGTTTAAAAATCCACCCAGCTTCTCAACAACTGCCTCCAAAGCAACAAGAACAGAAAGCAAAATGGAAGTACATTCAGCACTTCCACTTTTTAAATTGGAACACACAGAAATTTCACGGGACTTCTTTATAACATTTTCCATCATACAAGGAAGCTCAACCAGTGCCTTTGGTCCGAGAACATTAACCAATGTACCAGTTGTTTTAAGGCAGCTGGAAGAGACAGCCATGTTTTCTGAACTAATTCCTTTTGTAACCGATGCAAGGCACACGCCAAAGACTGAATGATAAGAAGAAAACCTCTGTGCCAGAATATCCATTGTTGAAAGTGCAGTCAATTTCAATGAAACATTTTCATCAATCGAACCATCAACTATCTGAACAATTTCTCCACACATATTCGTAAAAGATTTGAGAGTAGCAGCATCCAAACGGAGCTCATTGCTTCTTGAATTTGGATCCAGTTCTCTTTTCTCCTTGCGTTTTGACCTAGCAGAGACATGGTCCTCTACTCTTTCACATAATATCTCAAGGGCCTGTTTGCAGATACAATTTTATTAGTTAAATGATAAGCTTGAACAACATTTTGGGATATCTGCATTCAAATTTTGCAATTCCCCCCCCCCCCAAAAAAAAAAAAAAAAAAACTCCAAGCTTGAACCTTAGGATGGAAGATATCTCAATCCCAAAAATCCCAATCACCAAATATAATGGAAACAGAAAAATACCAGACTAAATAGCCATATTACCTTCTTTCGGACAGTAACATCATCATTGCCAAGTAATTTGGTGATGTATTCAAAGCAAGTGGTAGGCATCATACTCATTGTAATTGTCTTCAAAATAGCGTGCAAACGTGCCTTAAATTCTTTCCAACTTGCAACTGGAATTCCTATTTTCTTTCTTCTATTATCAACAAATTGTAATAGAAAGACAACCTGCTCTACAAGTTCTCCCAGTTTTCTCTGCATTTAGAAAAACAATATTCATATCCCTATAATGCTTCCAACTACATATTGAATACAATGAGTCAAAAAAACAAATACAAAATCAGTCAGGCAAACAAGTCACAGAAAAGCTTAAAATAAGGATAGTTTTTAGTTTTAGAATAACAACAACAAATGAATGACCTTCACTCATATTAGAGGTATAGAACAACCAAACTACTTGAATTAATTGACCTCAACAGGAATAATATTTGGCTTAGCTTGTTCATAATTGAGCCAAGCTAGAGGTTAAGTGGCTCAATTAACAAGTATTTTAATATTCTTGAATGTTAGTGAGATGTAAATATCTTCTTTATTGTGTTAAGCTCGAGTCTAGCATTGTATCAATTCAACTTAATATTCCACTGTTTTAGTCTATCCGCTAGATACATATTTTGAACGGATAGCATATATTGTCTGTCATGTAATTTGTCAAAAATGGAAAACAAACGTGTTAGCAGATATATCATTATAAATGCACACATATAAAATCCTGGTTGAAACTCTGGGCTTGATACCTGCAATATAGTGGCCAACTATGAAGCATGAGAAATTCTAAAATGAATTCATACCTGGATGCTATCTGAATTCTCCCTTGATTCAAGCTTCAACGCAAATTCCGGGTCTTGCAATTTGTGTAAAACAAAATCCACGGCGAACACCAATTGCATAAACAGTTCTTGAGAGAGATCATCCAATCTCATTACTAGTAGAACCTTTAATAGAGACGGAAGCCAAATCAGGCATGAGTATTGCCCACATATTTGTATGGCAAAGGCATACTCCCAGTCTTGGCGTGCAGAATACAACAAACTATCTGAAGCATATGTTTGTGCAAGGCAAGATAGTCCTTTTCTTGAAACTAATGAACGAAAAAGGAGGACAAGCAATGATGCCAAATTATCACTCTCCCCTAGAATCCTGCAGAAAACAAAGTTACTCCAATTAAACACTGAAAACCCCAACTAGATAATCAAGTTCCAGGTCAAATGATACCTCAATAGGAATACAACAATTGACAGTCTCCGATGCTCAGTAACTTCAGGCAATATATTTATGAAAATCTGAACAAAGCCAAGTTGGAGTATTAAGTAACAGCCATTCCAGATATAATTTAAGAATGAAAACATTTAATAAGGTTAATTACCTGAAGCAATTTTTCTGTATTATTGTTCTTAGATAGCCAGCATGGAATAACAGCAGATAAAAGATCTTCAAATACATGTTGAGAATGGCTATCAATCTGTAGATAGATGTTCAGAACAGAGTAACTAATAAATAAAAACAAGGCTTTGAAAAATTGCAAAAACAAGATGAGTTTTAAATTGATTTACGGCAGAAAAATTCAATTAGAAAATTGAAAAAACTGGATAGTCTGATAAATATAAAGCTAGCAGATACCTGTGAGACTGCTGATTCTCCGATAACAGTAAGTATATCTAGTATGTGCTCCAATATTTTATTAGGAACCAACTTTGCCACTATGGACAACAGTGTGAAAACATGATTACGAGTTACTCCATCTTTTGTCAAGCGAGCACAATCAACCAGTAGTTTGATATCAATTTCATCTACTATGCCATCCTGCTATGACATAGGTGTTATCTAAAATCAATAATGGGAAGAGGAACAAACAAAGGGGAACCAAAAGTAGTGGCATGTTGTACATCATTTTCAACTGCACAACAGGAGGCATACCTTTAGGGGACTATTTTCATTCATGGATGAAGCAAAAATGTCATCCAGAACTAATAATAATGTTTGCTGTATGTAAAAAATTGCAGTAGACTTTGACTGAGGAAAACCAGAAGTTTGTATCCGCCTTTCATCTTGAGTGGGAACATCCCGTATCCATTCATCAGAAAAAGATTTCCCAAGAAGCTTAAATAAGGGACCAACAATAAACTGCCTAAAACAAACAATAAATACAATTATTTTGTGGGGAAAGTCTAGACTTGATTGGTCATGGCAAGGCTTCAATGGTTAAACAATATCACAAACCCAGAACCAGAAACACATTGATCCAATATGTAAGTATCAGTTATTCAAGCTCACCTGTTTGATATGTCTTTCTTCAGAAGCAACACATCAAGAAGGGAGCACAGAAAATAGACAGCTTGTTCTCCAGAAGAGACTAAATCATAACCAGGCTTTGGATGCGCAGCTGATTTCTTTTTCTTCTTTCCATGAGCTGAAGCAATTACGAGTGTATCCTCCTTCAACACAAGATCAAGCATCTCACCTACTGTAGATGAAGCAATCTATGACACCAAGAAGAAAGCAGTAGATTATTACAGTTGCCTTCACACAACAAAAAGATCTCCAAGAGGAACATATTGTTTAACATAGAAGCTTTGACATGAAGGAAATACAATAAATTCATCACAAAAGAATTATTGAAGCAAATAATTGGATGCCATTCAAAACCAAGAACTTATTCACATAATCAAATTGCATCAAGCATAGGACAGAACAGTAGAAAACTTCAAAAAAATCTCTTTCATACAAAAATTCAACAGACATGTAAAATTTAGTTCTAGTTAGTTCTACTTTCTTCAACTTTAAGATCAACCAAATGCAAACTATTATCTCGGCAGAGCAAATATGCTGGCTGTAACCAGCAAGATTCAAGAAGTATTTATATGATTCATCAAGAGAGAAAAGAAAGTGAAACTGCAAAGAGAAGAGAGAGGAACAAACAGTTAAACGCAGCATTGCATCTCTAGTTGCACTCTGAATATCACCATTATTGTTGCGAAACAATAGTACTAGCTGTCGAAACAAATGACCCTGACAGAAAATAAAAGAAAATTAATTAAAAACCATTCAATGAACTGAATTTCTCCTTAGAACAGTCTGCCATACAGGATTAGCTAAAATTAGTTGCACAAACAGATTGTTAATGGTTTTAATATAAGAAACTTCTTAAAGAAGGATCTGGCATAAAATTCAAGTGTTATCCAATGATGTCTAGAATGTATAAACATACACAGCATGTAAATCTTCCACTTATATAATACAATCTGAGATTCATCAGATTATGGCAGAAGAACATGTACATTTGTCTTCTTCCATTTTGAAGATCATATTTCAAATCATCAAAGTTAGAACATTGAAATTTAAAGAACCAGAAAATAGGCTAGAAATTAATTATAATAACCTGTTCCTCATTTGTCAAGCTACTGTAGAATTGACTGTTAAGCTTCCGTAAAACAGTAACACAGGGTTCTACAATGGCAGGGTCTTCCGAAGACTTAGAATCCAACTGAGACAAGAAAAATAAAAGGTTAGAATCAAGTCCTAATATCCTACTACATAGAAACAAGTTGCAAGGAGGTTCATACTTGCAATGCCTTGAATACATGTTCAGAAAATCGTCCACTGACAGACACCAAGGGGGTCAAACACATCTAGGACAAGCAGAGGACAAAATCATCATCAAACATAAATGATCATAAAACCATACTTAAACCCAATGATAAAAGAGACGGAGAAGCATGTGTATCTTAAAGCCATATTAAAAAACAACCAAGACTCTCACCTCCAAAAGCAAGCACAGGATTCCAATTTCAGTTTCAGACAATTTGGGGGATGAGTTTTCCAGGTCAAAATAGCATTGACTTCGCTTTCCAAGAAGCAGAGACAATAATGACTCAACCTCTTTAACATGAAGAACTGCATTGCCTAATCCTTGGAGCAAAGATAAAACCTTTTGCTGCCAACAAGATCAAGCCAATAAAAAAATTCAAGTTATTATCACTCTTCACACATGAAAATAACAGTAATACCTGGGACAATAGAACCTCTTAAACAGGATGGAAACATAGGTAACAGTTGAAGGGGCAAACCTTTCCAGAATCAGGAAGATTTAGAGCAGTACTCAATATGAAAGCAAGAATCTTTTCCTTTGTAGATTGATTAAATCTGAAATTGAATATGGAGAGATCCTCATTAAAAACAATACAACATGACTAGCACAAAACAATTTTGCTTAAAACAACGGAAAACTCAATTCCAAATATTATAATATTAGTCTACCAAATTTATTAAAGATACAAGGTGCAACTTCATATGGCAATTGAAGATTCAACTTATAATACATACAGTTAACTACATTTCCGAAAAAGGCAAAGGAATATCATTTTTAGCAATAAGTAAAGTTGTTTAAGTGATTACATAGAATCAGAATCAATTATTGTTCATACCGGGCATTAAATAATATTAGAGAAGAAATAAAGCATGTCACTACCTCTGCTCAATGCTCTCGGAAGACGTGCTAAGCAAACGTGTCAAAAAAGAAGGGAGGAAATTTTTGTCTGACAATATAAACCTCTTTTGCTGAACCATCAGGCCCAAAAGTTCATCAAGAAAATGGCTCCAGATTGCAGCATTTCCTGTTAATAATCCAATTCTATTATAGTGGGGGGAAAAGAAGGAAATAAATGTAACCATTTGAAAGAAAAATATTGTCCATCAAACCATTTTTCTTGCTGGAAAAGTCCACTTGACACCACAATTTATAAAGCTTCTCAACACAGTCCATGGCAGCAATCCTAGTAGCCTGAAAACAGAATCTCACGAATTTATACACAAGAAAGAGCTAAAGAAAAAGGGGAAACCAAAACTTGCATTTAAGAATTTGAAAAATGGTAAACCTGATTGTCACTGGTGAGTGGAAGAAGAAGCAAGGGAAATCCAGCCAAAAGTTCAAATGGAAGTCTATAATTTAGCTGAGAACAAAGAAATGAGAAACAGTGAAGACTCTCTACTTGAACTGCAGCAGGAACTTCTGCAAAATCAACAACAGACAAAAGAATAAGCAACTGATAATCAACCTCCAACAAGTAATTCAATGAATTAGGTAGTCCTCCCAAATTCATTTTACATTATAACCTCACAATATATTCTACTATTAAAACGTTAAGAACATAATTATCATAACAGTTTTAAGATTATTAAAATGTTCAGAACATAATTGTCATAACAGTTTAACAATTGTAGCTCTTGTAAAGAAATATAAAGAGTGGCAGTTCCATATAGCAGACAATCCAGATTACTCATCTCTGGTAATGAAACTCCAGATTACTCATCACTTGTAATGAAACCAAGACTTGAGAGAACTAGGCAGGTATAAAGCATGTTACCCTTTAAAATTGAAAAGAAAAGGAGAAACCAGAAAAACACCTTCTGATGTATAAAAACTAGACAGAAATCGAACTGGTGAAACTTTGCACTTTCTAAGAAATTCATGTAGATGCTTCTCAACAAGTAATCGGAGGTGTCCCTTGAATGCATCCTTCAAACTAGAACCCGCCACAAAAATGAAGAAATCCTGAACTCGTGCAATGCATTCCTCACTATCATCCTAAAAGAGAAAAGAAAAAGTCAAAATGATGCAACTCAACCACCAAAAAAAACCATAAAAAGCAAGAGAAAGGATCACCCACCAAAAAGACTTCAGCATCAATTGCTGAATCAAGTAACCTCCAGAATATGCATATAAGAATATTCTTATTTAGAGAATCAATATCAGCAACAAATAACTGATCAAGGAACTTTCTGCAATCCCAATCAAGCATCTCTTCATCAAACTGACAAAACAAAAGAACACAGCATTGACCAATCTGAAAAAAAAGGAGCAATTTAGCACCAAATAATAACATCAAAACTGACTTTAACCTCTTGTAGAGAAACGCCAACAACAGAAACAAAAGCTTCCCACTCAAATTTCAGAACTGGAAAGCAAGCTTCGAAAAGTACCAAATATTTTCCACCTAATATATAAAACATACAGAACAAACACTTAGTATAAGTTGGAGAGTGCAGAAAACAACAACAGAGAATAAAAAACTTGAAGGAAATTATGGTGAGATATGATGCAAATAGTTCAAAAAAATTGCACATAAAATAATTAACATAATCATCAGATCAAGTATCAAAAAGTGCATAGCAAATTATCTATAATATATGAAAACTGAAATGTTAGCATAACAGTGGAATTCCTAAGACATGCATTCCATGAAATAGTAAAGAAACATACTCTTTATTGACATATAAAATGACTGCAGCAAAACCAAAAAGAGAAGAGTCTTTGATGTTTTAAAGCTATTGCAACTTCTGATAAGCCAAGGCATGTACTCATTAGGTTGAGTCAAGAACTCTTCCGATAAACTTCTAACAATTTCCATATTTACTGTAGATAGCCTTCCATGCTTCTGCATTTTTTTTTCAAATCTGCTGACAGACTCTGCATCAACTGTTGATCCCGAGAACAATTTCTGCAAATTTTACAATTTCAAAGTTATTCAGCTCCAATACAAACTGAAATGTTATGAACTATAATTAACAAATGAAGATTAAAAGGCAAGAACACGTAGACTACAATTAAAAGTAGTCAACCACAGACTTTCACCTAATTTAAATGTTATTATTCCCTCTAAAATTTTAACAGCAATTATCAATCCCTAAAGGCAGAAATATATAGATTTTTGATATGGTAAGAGAAAAATTTTAAAGACTATTACAGAGAGATTGCTCCAGTTTTGAAATTCAAACTTAAGCCAACATATGACCAAATATAACAAATCCGACGCTCGTTATGAAATTCATCAGGCCAAATTTGAATTTGTTTTCCCTCCTTGATAGACATAAAAACCATATTGCATATCATATTAATACTCAATAGGTGTGTCATGTTGTTCCTGCCCAACCTCATGTGAGGTTGATAACCACGAGTGAGATTATACATGTGAATGCCATTGTTGATCTACAGGTGAGGGAAGAAGAAAAGAGGGGGAAGACTCACCACTTCCTCCCCAAATGCAGCTGCAAGAGTCTGGAAAAATGGCCAATTTATTTTCTTGGCCAAATCCAAAACCTTCATGTTCAACCTGTGAGTCTGCATGCAGGAAAAATAATACCCTTTATTAAAAAGAGAGGTAAAGCTTAATCAGTCAAATTATGACACCTTAAGAAATCAAGTAATATAAGCACCTCTGGCAGAATAAGCAGTAAAGAGAATATCATGGAAGCAACTTCTTTCAAATAATCTATCTGATCATGGAAGTTGAACACGGCAATCTCTAGGAACGAAACAGCAACATCACAAGACAAAGTAGAGTTGACTGATGAACCTGAAAATGAGGATAAGTAACAAGAAATGATGCCCCTGCAATCCTAGTGGGATAATCCCTAGCTATTTCATAAACTCATTGAACAAATTCCAGCTGCTCATACAAACTTTTACAACTTCTTTTCAACTAACATGACCACATTTAATTCAAGAACAAGAAAGATAAACCATGGGGTATCCTCCAATTTTGAATACTTGATATTCTGCTTAGGTCAACCATTGAGCATCCGCCATAACAAATATGGGCATATATTAAACAAATGAGCTCTCAAATCAAATACAACAAACTCGAGCAATGGTGATAAAACCAACACAGAATCAGAAAGAATATATTGCCTCCGTACAAAGCATTTACATATTTATTCTCTTTTTTTGGCAACAGATGTAAATTGCCAAGTAGAAATAAATCAATGGAGTACTTAAAAAATTGTTTTGAGGTTTGGAGGTAGTAGGGGAAACAGGAAAGATTTCAAAATTCTACTTACTGACCTGATGTCAAAAAACTTAGACATCTCTCAAGCACATCATGTAATGCTTTGAGAAGATCTGAAGGACTAATTATTTCAGTCAATCCATCCACCGACAGAGCAGCTCTTACAACAGTTAAATCATCATCATGAAGCTGGCGCAACATGGCCTCATTAATGGTCACGAACCTCTGACAACAAAATCATGGAACAAACACCAGTCAAGATATGATATAATTTAATGTACACATAATTTACATAGTACATAAAAGCAACTACAGATAGCTCTGAAGTAAAATTAAAAAAGTTGAATAGGTACAAAAAAAAGCAAGGCCATGCCATTTACTTAAGAAAACAAGCAAAAAGGAGCAGTAAATGTAGCAAGGAAATAAAAAAAACATAACACAAATAACATGAATCAAATTCATTAGCAGCAAGTTATAAAAAGCACCAAATTAGATAAATTCAGGAAGAGTAAAGCACCACTAAAGAAACTCAATAAAATATTATTAATATAGTCCCAAAAGGCATTAATTATTCAAGCACCCACGACAACATTATCAGATCAAACTAAAGTAACGAAGCAGAATATAAATACAGTACAGAAACAAAAAAATATATAGTGCATATGAATCACCTGTGCATCAAGAGACTTTATTTTAAGAATAGCAGATTGGTTAAGACCTGAAAACGTAGCACGTCGAACCTCGGGCTACATCACAGCACCAAAGCATTAGTATTGAACATATATTCAAGAGGTCCTAACAATCTGATACTAAATAATACCTTAGGGTGGTGTGATGCAAACCATATTTTGGACTCTGAAAAGGCGGGAGGTGAATCCAAATTCCCATCCAACATTTTACTCAAGAATTCACACACGGTGTCTTCTTTCTTGGACTGTACTTTGGCATCCTAGTAGAACAAACAAGGATCAAAACAAAAACATAAGACAAGAAGCATTGAAAAGATACAAACAAGCAAAGATATGAAGTAATAGTTAAACAGACCTCTAGGAACTTGCGAACAGAAACATGAAAATGTGATGGATAATTCTTATGGATAGCAGCTAAAACATTCTTGGCCCACGTTACTGCAAAATAATTCACAGATGATTAAGAAATATAGGATAATTAGAATCAATAATAATGTTAAAAGTAGTACAGTTATCTCCTTCAAATGATATTCAGAATTTAAAAAGGAAAAGGCATGCCTACAATACATATTCAATAACAAATTTCAAAAGTGACAAAAATTGTTAAGTAATAAATAATATCATGCGCACTTGTGGAACAAAATTTAAATTGAAAGAAGGGTGTTGATAAATTAAGAAATGCCTGATTCAGAAGTTGTCAATTTGCTATCATCCACAGATAATTTCATGCAGGTTAAGAGAATCTTCGAGACAATATGATCCACTAAATTCCTCAAAGGAACTGCATCTATTATTGATATTAAAGCAAGATGATAGGAACCATCATGAGAACTGCAATAAACAAGAATAAGATTAGAAGCAGTAAGTATGCCACAAAAAATAGGACAAGCAGCAAAAACTAATCAGCTTCACACCTTTGATCAATCAGAGCTTCAAACAGTATGGCAAGGAACCTATCAATATTGAACTCTTGAGATAGTTCCAGAAGAACAGCACCAATATCCCTGGTAAGTTACAAATAAGCATAGTGACAATAAAATTGCAGTACCGTATTAAATTTCCAAACAATGTTTAAGGAAACAAGCAGTTACTTGATATCTCTCAAAATTTCCAAGGCCTTCTTCGGGAATATATCAACAGACTGTGACTGCAAAACTTATACAAACTATAGTAAGAGAAATAGAAACAAGACAAAGCTGATAACATAGAGCCTAACATTTATTGTGAGGATGACTATATTCTCAAATCAATTGACATCAACTAGACCCATTCGTAAGGAAGGTGCATCAAGCACCAGTTCAAAAGCACCCCTTTAATCATATGAGCTGATCCATAATAGAAAAGTAATAAGAATCAAGCAATATCTCAAGCTAGTAATTTAGCAGAGATAGAAAGACTATAGCACCGACAGGATGAGAATTTGGATCAAACTAATATATTTTTAACAGGTTCATCATGAGAAAAGCAGCACAAACTGTTCATGTTATGCAGCAACAGTTTAAACATACAAATCCACAAGTGATACGTATGTAAACATCAACTGAAAAGTACCAAAACCACATCAATAGAGAATGATTGAAATTATAAATTCATAAACAATAAGAATTTTGGATGAAATTGCTCTTTTGCAAAATATAGAATTGCCAGGAGTTGGAGCTGTTACCTGAACAAGATTTATCAAAACCATAAGGGACAACCGAAACCATTGCAAATCAGTAGACTCTTTTACATCTTCCCTAGCAACCTCAGTGACTGTTCGAATCAAACTATTTACAAGCTTGGGAGACAATGCCACTTTATTTGCTAGTAATCCAACAATCATCAAAGCACCTGCCTAGATAAAAAAAATGTATATAATTCATACTAACTGCATCTTGCAATCATCAACCTCAATGTTGTGGAAATAATCCCCAAAACAAAATATAAGTAACAGTAAAAACAATGCCTTTGAAGTACCTTGTGATCAGAACCTCCTTTTGCACCAGTTTGAAGACCGGAAGCTACAAATGGATGGATTCTCTTCACAATGTCACTGTCAATAGTTGCAACACAGCCCAAAACTTCAACAATAACTGCGGTGCAAAAGCTAATCACTGGTCTTGATGCCTGAAATTTCTTTGTCGGAGATGCCTACAACATATAGCAGTTCATAAGAGAATCACCAAGAGATGGCAACCAAATTACACATATGCCATACAACAAACTCACATAGTTGCACAAGGTCTCCAAAACTCCCATATCTCGAATGCATTGTTGCACAATAACAGACCTAGGAGGTGGTGCACCCGATACTTTAACACCGTCCAAAAACTTCCATTTACTATTCCTGTACCAGTCAAGAAATATAAACCACCATTTACAAACCACTATCCATGAAAACCAAGGGTTAAAAAGGAAACTTCAAGTCCTCCTTAGTCCTTACCCTGTGTTGATTAACTGAACTATACGAACAAAAGCATGTGTATCATGGTATGGAAGAGCGCATAAAACCAAATCCTCAATGTTGTACACATGAATTCTGAAAGCAAACGCCAATCACATAAACATTATCACAACAATAAAAAAAACATAATAAATCCACCGTTCAAATAACAAACAATATCAAAAAGGTAAATAACCGAATTCTTACTTGTATCGACGTATCAAATACTCAAGTGTTTTAAGAGATGCGGGAAGCTGAAGATGTCCGGACAGTAATCGCAAATACAAACTTATCGATGCATTAATTTGGTTATTATCATCTACTCCCATCAGTTCCCTATCCAATTCTTTACTCTTGATACTGAACAAATCATTCTTGTACTTTCTAAACCTTTCGTCAACTCCAACCAGAATCTCCAGCCCTAAACACAGCATGAAACAAAATATTTTTACCAAGATATACGAGCAAAAATAATCCAAAAAGAAACTTTCTCTGAAACATAAAGATTACACAACGGAAACTAACCTGACAATCCAATATTCAGAATGGTGTCGATATCGATGTCAGCGGCTTCTTTAGAGTTGAACAAAATGGAAGGGCGAGTGAAAGGTCTCTTTTGAGGCTCGTTGTCGGTTTGAATAAACGATTTGATGGCCTGTAACTGCGAAGCTATGGAGCTCGCCATTCTTTTCTTTAAAAAAACGGAAAAAGAGGAAGGAGATTTGGGATTCTTGAAAATGAAATTAAATACTTCAACCCAACAGAAGTCCCAACTTAGAGGCTGAATCAAAACCCTAAAGCGCCGCTCTGGGTTTAAGTTTAACCGCCTTTATATAATTCCCTTCTAAAAATATTTCAGGGTTAAAATAGTCTTTACACATCAAAACAGCGTTAGCCCGTTAGGTAAATTAATTTGAGGGTGGTTCTTGTTTTCGAACTGTCTTTAATTTTGAATATATATTTATTTATTATATTTTAATCATTAAATTCACTATCATAAAATTTATGGTGTGATACATTAAAAATAATAATTTTAAGTACGAGACTTCTAACTCAAGTGATTAACGAAAATGGATATTGTTTTTAAAGGTTATGAGTTCGAGTACCAGTAATACTAACAGAGTCATGAGCCAATCATATTAATTTTATATATAAAAATAAATTATAACAGAGATCATTTAATTATAAGTAATGTTATACTTAAATTATTTAATTGTTATATTCGATCATCTATAGATTAATAAAAAATTTTAAATAAAGTACTCTAATATGAATAAGAATATACAAATAATTTAAAAGAAAAAATGACTAGATTGTTATACTTTTTTGGTGACGCAAATGCAATATTACCCATAATTGAGTGACTCAAATATAATTTTATGCATAATTAATAAATTCAAATATAATTTTTAATAATTAGATGATTCAAATATAATTATACTCATAATTAAGTGACTTTTATCGTAGTTTACCCGAATAAAGTTGATCCGACTTGGCATCTGAACTTATAAAAGTTAAAAGTAAAATGAGATCAAGCAATCAAACTGCAACAGTCAAAGTTAAGTATTCCACGGTTCCTTCTTCATCTCTTGCATCCTTGAAGTTTCTGGATTTGTTTTCCCCAATGGATTTATCGATTTCCAGACCTCTTTGCAGAGCTTTCCCTACTGCACCAGCTTCAACTGTAATTCTCAATTACAAATCTCGATTTCCCCGTTCCTTCAAGCCTCGAAACCCCTACCTCAATTATCACTTAGTTCTCCGCCAATACTTCCCGATCAGAGCCCAGGTTTCGGATTCAGCGGTCGACGACGACTTTCTCATTGACGATGTCCCTCACTTGACTAGTTTCCTCCCTGATTTGCCGGTAATCACTTCACTTTCCAGCCTTTATATATATTTTTCCCTTCCGTGCTAAAGAAAGAGTTTGTGATTGTTTCAGTTGGAGTAGTGTACAGAGAAAGGAAATTAATACAAATTTGGAAGAGAAAAGTGTGAAAAAGAAAATAGTTTAAATGAAATATAATTGGTTCACTTCAGCAGTTCCTTTCAAGTTTCATGTTTATTTGAGTTGATAGATGAACTCTGCTTATAAAATAAACAAAAATAGACAAGTACTTGGATTAAGAGTGATTCTGAGTAAAAATGAGAAGAATATTATGGTTATGAAATAATTGTGTTGCTTTGGAAACCATCAATGTAAGAACTTGGAATGTATTTAAACAAGAAATGTATATCAATAATTCAATATGTAGAGTCCTGGGTTGCTAAAAATCTCAACTTTTTGTAGAGGGTTAAGAAGTGCACTGTTATCACCTTTAATCTTACGTTGGGATTCTTTTTCCTTCACTTTCTCAGTTTGTAATCTCTCAATGTCACTTCTCTTCTCGTCCATCTGGACGTATAATTTATTCTGTTGTCCAAGCTGTTGATAACTGTGCTGTATTTTTATCTGAATTGTTCATGTTCATTTCTCCAACTTATAGGTTTTGTATTTCTTATATAAATCATGTCTTCTTCTTCTTCTTTTTTAATTTCAGTCATACCCAAATCCTTTGCAAAATAGCCAAGCATATGCTATTGTCAAGTAAGTTAACTGATTTTTGGCGTAGTTCTCTTAAATATACCATGTATTGTGATTTTGGTCAATTAGTTCTGGTTTCATGATCATTATACTTTAATCTTCTGTCTTGCCAGGCAAACTTTTGTTCGTCCAGAAGACGTGGTTGCTCAGAAGGTATGCAACTAGAAAAGCAGAAAGTGATGAAAAACACATCTTGAAAAGTTGTCCTGATAATTATATCCTATTTTATTCTAATCCTAGAATGGTAAAATTATCACTGGGTATGCCTTATCTGTTTCCTTTCTTGGTCAATTGCCTTTGTCTTGTTTAGATTGTTGTTCAGAAGGATAGTTCCCGAGGAAAACATTTCCGGCGTGCAGGGCCCCGAGAAAAGGTACTTCATCTTTCAGAGACACCTTCATGCTCTTGACATGGGATCGTTATCTTATTAATGCATTTTTTATTGCAGGTATATTTCACATCAGAGGAAGTGCGTGCTTGCATTGTAACTTGTGGGGGTTTGTGCCCAGGGATCAATACAGTAATTCGGGAGATAGTCTGTGGCTTAAACTATATGTATGGTGTCAATGATATACTCGGCATTGAGGTCAGTTCAGTTGATATCGCATTTTCTTTGTTCATGTGATTTTTCTTATTTATCGAATATTTATACTGTTCATATTTCTTATTTTCATTTGAATTTTGCACATGAACCCAGTGTTCGAAATCCAAAATTGAATTAACCATTTTTATATGGACATAATACTATTGGAACTTATTTTAATGGTTTTAATTACTGAATTCAGATTATCTGTGTTCTTAGCCAGTTATTTCACATTCAATTGGTATTTTACAAAATATTGGTATCGCTTGGCAACATACAACACGGAAACTATCATTCTGAGTTAATGTTTACTACTATGAGAAACAATTCATGCTAGGACTGCTGCATGTTGTTTGTGATTGGTTGATACAAGGCCCTAAATAATGGACTGTGGCTCCTTGTCAACTGGATTAACAATTGACTAATGCATCTATTTTCGGCACATGATTTTTCCCTGAAAAATCTTTTTTGGTGGCTCCTTTAAATGTTTCTCATATTTAATGAGACTGTCTTTGTGAAAAGAGTATGAAGAGCTTCTAGTTTTTCTAAATTCCATAGTTCATTATATAGTTCACTTTGACATAATTCATATTCTTCTATTTATTTATTATTATTATTACTTGTACATGTTTCTTGGTTCTCTTAAATTTAGTTTACATACTTTCCATTGATTGTATTAAATTTTAGTTGGTTGCAACTTGTTTTGATCATTGTACTGCTGAAATTCCTAGGGAGGATATAGAGGCTTTTACTCTAAAAACACTTTGACATTGACGCCCAAAGTTGTGAATGATATCCACAAGCGTGGTGGTACTTTTCTTCTCACTTCACGAGGGGGTCACGATACCCAAAAGATTGTTGATAACATCCAGGACAGGGGAATCAATCAGGTAAGTGGTTGCTTTCTTGTCCATAACAAAAGGTCTTTCACTTGTGTTGTGGGTAGCTTATGAAAATTTCCATTGATTTCAGGTTTACATTATTGGTGGAGATGGAACCCAACGGGGGGCAGCTCGGATTTTTGAGGTAATAGGTCTTGCAATGTAAGATCATTCCTTTTCTGTAGGTATCTTGTGTTTACTTGTGAATCCATCTTGAACTTTTTGGAATTTCATTTTTTATTTCTTACTTTATGTTGTTTCCTATGAGCACATTTTCTTCAAGGAAGTTGAGAAGCGTGGTCTTAAAGTAGCAGTTGCTGGCATACCCAAGACAATCGATAATGATATTGCTGTAAGTTCAACCTCAATATTATAATGTAGGAATGGGTAAAAGTAGGCACTATTTTGCAGTGGCCATATAATTGCCAAATTTATTAACTCTTCAAAGAAGTATGTTTTTAGTATTTCGACTACATGTGGGTTTACATTGCCCTATCTCATTTGACCTTTTTAGCTTATAGATACTTCCAGCAAAGAGGGTATTGTTCCTGTGTAAATGCAAACAAAGATGAGTTCTTGGTATCTGCATATTTTTAAAATGTTTGAGTGTAATGCTTCTTAAAATTTTAGTCAATTAGAAAGCCTCTTTTCCAAATATTGACTGCTAAATTTTACATATTTCTTCTGATTCTCTATATTTTATTCTCTGTAGTCATTAAAAGCCCTTTGCAAGACCATGATCGAGTAAATCTTTGTAAATCCTCTTATAGAAACATGATTTTCATATGTTATTTTGAAGGCAACAATCTTATGTTTAAACTGACCGATTATAATTGATCCTGGCTTCAGGTGATCGATAAATCTTTTGGTTTTGATACTGCTGTTGAAGAAGCTCAAAGGGCCATTAATGCTGCACATGTGGAGGTAGAAAGTGTAGAAAATGGCATTGGCATTGTCAAACTCATGGGAAGATACAGCGGTTAGTGTTTTCAATATTATAGATATGGTGTAGTAATTGCTACTATATGTGGAGATAATATATATTATGTGTGTGTGCTCATGGTGTGGCTGGCATGCTTTTTAACAATTAATCACGCAGGTTTCATTGCTATGTTTGCAACACTTGCAAGTCGAGATGTGGTAATGTCTTTTCCCTTTTTAGTATGCAACCAGTTACCAGCTTCATATGATAAATACATAGGAACTACACCGAATGCTCTGTATCCTCTTTTGTCTTCTTTGGTCTTGTTATTTATTTTCCCCTACTTCAATCTTTCTTGGATTCATTCGATTTGAGTAACGAGTACATGACTGATGTCACTAACAATCTGGTAACATTGCAATGCAATAGGATTGCTGCTTGATTCCTGAATCACCCTTCTATCTAGAGGGTAAAGGTGGACTCTTTGAGTTTATTGAAGACCGGTTAAAAGAGAATGGGCATATAGTTATTGTTGTTGCTGAAGGGGCTGGTCAGGAATATCTTGCTCAGGGTATGCATGAAATTGATGAGAAAGATGCTTCTGGAAACAGGCTTCTCCTTGATGTTGGTCTCTGGTTAACTCAAAACATCAAGGTGGGCTGCGTAAACCCTCTTATCAGCTTGTGATTTTAATTCAGTACCCAATGGCATCATTTTCTCAACATTACCTTATGGAAAAACTAAAGTTTTTTGATTTCTACTTGAGCAACCTTTCTCCCAAAGCTTGTTGGTTGGGAATATATATTGAAGTGGTTATAATCATAATTAATATTCCTTTGTTGGATTCTGTGTTTAATTTCATTTTATATGATTACATATCAATGCAAGTTTAGAAAAAAAAACATCTATAGGAATGTTCTTTCATGCATTCTGAGCTATATGCCATGAGATGAAACAAAATCTCAGTGACTCGTAAGAATATCCTAGTATGTTGGATCTAACATCATTGTTTGAGCTGCAAATTTTCTATGGACTGGTGCTTGATTTCTGATTGGAATATTTTTCTCGAGATCCACTACAAAAGGCTTTTAGTGTATTAACATGACAGCTTTTTGTTGTTGATTCACTTGTGCTTTTACCATTTCCCTTTAACTATTACTACTTAATGTAGGATCATTTTACTAAGGAGCGGAAGATGGCAATAAATATGAAATACATTGGTAAGTCCCAACTCTTGTCCTTGTGTCTAGTGCTATTTTATTTGATCAGTTATTTTTATCACTAAGATGATCCTAGCAAACGACCTGGAAGTGTTGTCATGCTAATTTTACAGCAAGAAATTTTAAGAACCTTTGCTTGAGTTCTGATGTGGAAGTTATCTACCTGCATGAACTCCAAATTTCATATGACACATCTCTTCATTTTAAGAACCTTTGCTTGAGTTCCGATCTATTGCATGAGATAAAACTATTTTTTTTCATTCGCCAGATCCAACATACATGATACGAGCTATCCCAAGTAATGCATCAGACAACATTTACTGCACTCTTCTTGCTCAAAGTGCCGTGCACGGGGCCATGGCTGGATATACAGGGTTCACTGTTGGACCTGTAAACAGCAGACACGCATATATTCCAATTTCAGTAAGTTTTAGAGCTTGCACTTCTTTTAGCCTTATTTTGAAATCTTACGAATTGTGCTTGATATCTAATTCCACTTACCTTTTGAAGTTAAAATATCTTCCTATGAACTAATTTATTCGAAATTCAACTAGTTCTTTCCATACCTCACAAAAACTAATTTATTCGAAAATCCATTGTTGTCACCTAGTAGCAAACTAATCAAGTTTCTGTATTTGAGTCGATCTCTGACTTGGAATTGCGCTGCACTGATATTTCCTTTTCAGCATGTTACCGAGACTCAAAACACCGTGAAGTTGACTGATAGGATGTGGGCTAGACTTCTTGCTTCGACCAACCAACCCAGTTTCCTGAACTGTGATGAATCAAGAGGGGGGAAAGTGTGTAAAGATACTTTTGACTTGATCAACAACATGAAGATCACATCTATTTAGATTCGACGGATATATGCTCTGACGCAAGCACGTTGTCGCCGCGTTATATTTTGCTTCTAGAAGTTTTTCATTGCAACCTCGGCAGGGAAGGATCTAATCTGGTAAATCTTTTCCTTTAGCGTGCATTCTCTGTTATCTAGTAGATTTACCACCTGCTATATTGCTCATATCGTGGTTGCTACTTATTTATTCTCAATTCGGATTGCTTCTTGAATTCTCACATCATATCATCCCAAAAAATAAATATTGTAATTGAATTTCTGTTTGCTAACGAAAAGAAACAGAACTTCAACTTCACTTGGTAGTATTTACCAATCAAACGCAAAATAAACTTAGAATTGTATATTTTAATTATAGTGCATTTATATTCACCATAACACGTTTTCTAGTTAACAATGGCAGTCGAATTCGATCATCAAGCTCACCCTCTTCTTTCACTACTTTCTTGCAACTGAATTCCCTCCCTCCTCCTTTTTCTCCCTGTAGCAGCTGGCGGCCGGCTGCTCTCTCCGGCTTCGAGTGGAAAATTCAGTATAGCTTTGTGACCCCTCATTTTGAATGCTGCACAATCATAAGCCTTGGCAGCATCGATGTCACTGTCAAAAGTACCTAACCAGACCCGAACCCCCTTCCTGTTTGGGTCTCGGATCTCCGCAGCAAACTTTCCCCATGGCCTTCTCCGTACACCCCTATAATGCCTCCTCTCATCATCACAAAATGACACCTTTGGCTCCTTTGGAGACTCTGAATCAATGAGTTCATGCTTTACATCATACCCAGAGATTTCAGGGATTTGGTTCTGGGGTTGCAGTTGAGAAAGACCGAACTCAAGACTGTTTATAAAAGCATCCGCAGAGGCAAAGTCACCGAGAAGGTGCTGCCGGAGGAACTCAAGTGTTGTTTCTTCCAAGGTAGACATAAGCAATTAAGCACTTCAACACACCGTATATCTAATTGCATATACATATATATAGTGAAGCTCAAAATCTCCCAAGTTGTTGCCATGGAAATTGACCACCTTTCTAGTGTGGGGCTCGCAATCTATTGTGGTTTTGGTTTTGAACAGTACATAGAAAGAGAGGAGGAGGGAGTTTGATTGTTTGTGCACACGGTTTTCCCTCCCAAAGTTATGTGCTGGAAAAAGGATGATCTTATCCTTTGACAATTAAAACAATGCAAAAATGGGGTCCTTTGAATAGGGTTGTTCAAGTTGGCAAGTGAAAAGTTTGTCCCTGTTTTATAGTATGTCCTAAGTCTGCTGGGACCTTCCAACTTGTTCAAGCCATATATATGTGTGCAGCTACTTGGAAGGGTGTGGACCAGCCAGAGACAGAAGTCTTTGCAATTGGATTGACCACTTGGAGGGATCCACACCCAAACAAATCATAAAGTTGATTATCATCTTATTTGACATGATTTGTAAGCATTAAATGACCAGATGCAACCGAAATATTGCTCTATTATTTGCAACAAGGGAGGGTAAAAATTGGCTAAGATCATATATGTAATTATTTAAAAAAAATAACGATCATGTCATATTTTTTTCTCGTTAAGTATTATTGATATCTAACTTAATTGATATTATTAAATAGTTAAATGATCTTATTGGCAAAATTAAAAGATTTATGATCAAATTAGAATATATTCCATAATTAAGTGGTCATTTATATAGTTTATCATTTATTATTTGAGTTATATATTGGTATATACAAAAAAAATACTCCCTCCGTCCTATATAAGAAGTCCAGTATTGACTTTTTAAAGTTAAAATTTTTAAACTTTGACATAGTTATTTTAAATATTTTAATTTATTAAATTTTATAAAATATATATTCTTAAACTACTTGATTAGAGGTTTCTAAAATATATTTTTTTTATATTTTTATCGATAATAAATTTAAAGTTATAATGAGTCAAAGTTAAAAAAAATTGATCAAAAAAGTCAATACTGAACAAATAAAATGGGACGGAGGTAGTATACAACACCTTACATTTAAACTATAAAACCTGAAATTCAAATCTCTAAACTTAAAACCTTAAACTCCCAACTTTAAACCTTACATTTTAATCCTAACCCTAAATTTTAAATAATATAATTTAAATTCTTAAACCTTACATTTTTATTAAAATCGAAAAATTTCTATAAAAAGTAGTTTTCTTATTATTTTACCAAAACTTTGTCCTCTCTATTTAAATCCACGCTCATATTGAAAAATCAAAATTATATTTTTAAATTTTAAGAAACTTAACAACAAATCAATTTTTGGTTTGGAAAAGAATAATAATGATAATAATAATAATAATAATTCCATTAAATAAACAAATAAAACAAACAAATAGAATCTTAATTCAACAAAAAGGTGATGCTTTAGCATTCCTTTAGACTACACTCTACTTTATGTACACATCCAAAACACCTTTATTAATTAATCCTCGTCTTCACGACCGTTAACATTTCCCTTCACGGTGGATAATTCAACCGGCCATATCAGCAAACATTTCCTGATTTAGTAAACGGTTACTTAACGGCAAGTCTCGAAATAGAATACCAAACGGAGATAACGGTGATAACGGAGGGATGCTGAATATTCCCTTCATATCTTCACTATCCCAAAACCCCTTCCAATTCGACGGCGTTAAACACCCCCCCGGCGTCGTCACACTTTCCGTCTCCGTCATCTCTTCTTTCTTCACCACTTTACGCTCCACGCTCTTATTATCTGTTTCTTCTTCCTCCTCCCGTTTTCTCTTCTTTGAAAACGTGTCATGAGTTGACTCAGACTCAGACTCGGTTGAGTTCGCTTTCCCTGCTTCGAGCGGGAAGTTCAAAATGGCTTTGCTCCCACGCATCTTAAAAGCAGCTCTATCGTAAGCTCTTGCAGCTTCGATGGCGGTATCAAAGGTTCCAAGCCAAAGCCTGCAACCTTTTCTGTTAGGGTCTCTGATTTCAGCGGCGAACTTTCCCCACGGCCGTCTCCTCACACCCCTGTAATGCCTCTTTTCGTCAGCAACCACCGCGTCGACCTGTGTGGGAGTTGGGACGTCGACGTTGATAGAAGGACGTCGTTGGCTTAGAGACGACTTCTGAGGTTTGGGCGGGGTTTGAGGATTGGAAAGAAGTGGTTCCATAGAATCAGAATCAGCTAGGAGATGGTGTCTGATGAGATTCAGTGCCGATGTTTGTTGGTAAGAATCCATCAAAATTAACGTTGTTTGTCGTGGTAGTGGAGACTGGAGAGATGGGAATTGAGTGAGTTTTGGGTTTAGTATATAAAGAGGAAGAAGAAACGAAGCTGATGCCATTGCCACTTTGCCATGGAGATTTCACACGAGCTTCCAGGATACACACTGGAAGTATCCTATTCCTATCCTCCACTAGCCTTGGGGCCAAACGGGAGGTTACAATAATAATAAGGATAACGACAAAAAAAATAACACTAGGATTTAATAGATAGTCATTTCGTTCTTACTCTACTTTTGATATACTTTTCAAAAGTACATACTTTGAAACATACCGACCTGGACCTACTCTTAAACCTGAAAGTTCCTTGTCTGAATCCACTTTGTTGTAGCTTGGAAGGACTGCAGCATGTCCATCCTACTGGTTTGGTTCACCGGACAGGTTCATTCAGGTTTCCGAATTCTAATCAATTTGTATTAGCTCAGGTGTCTAGCAATAGCATAAGATTAACAAAGGGAAACTTCCATCGACATAATCAGTACAGATATATATAAGCTTTTCAACTTATAAAACCACCATAAACTCAATACATACATGTATATATAGAATCTGACACACCATGTAGTTTACATTACATGCTAACCATAAGCCTAAGAAGTTTGCTTCAATTAACCATGGCGGTTTCTGTTAACAGATGATCAACGGTTGCCATTGCCGGTTTCGCTTCCTCCACCACCACCTCCACTTCCAGACCCATAGCCATACCCGGAACCAGAACCAGAACCAGAACCAAACCCAAATCCATAACCCCTCCCGAACCCATCAGGTGACCTCCCAGAGCCTGAACCATAACCCCATCCACTCCCGGGACTCGAACCCCATCCCCAACTGTAGTCCCAGTTGGGAGCATGGGCAGAACCAGTGGCACCACTTGGAGCATTAGATCCCTCGCTCTCCATGGAGGTCAGTGTTTTCCGATCACCACCGCCACCAGCAACAACAACAATACTAACTGCAAGCAGTGAAAATAAGAGAAAGTAGGAGAAATAAAGGGAGCTAAGTTGCATCTTCTTCTTCTTCTCCATTTTTGAAGATCTAAAAGCTGTGAATGGTCGATGTGGTTTGTGACTGAGTTATTTATAGAGTCCCCTAGTGATGATATTTAGTATACTACTTTTGGTTATATGGTTTCAGATGTTTGTGTCTCATCGGATATTTCCCCCACAATGGACGAGTGCACCACCACGCTTGAACCGCACCACCGCCCTTTCAACTAACTTATGATATAGTACTTTCAAATGTTACCCCACAACCACAAATGGATTGTCTTTCATGCCTTACAAAGACATGAAACTTACAGAAAACAAGTTTCATGATGATGTCTCTGATGTTTACTAAACCTTCATAATTCTTCTGGAATATAATATTTTTACATAAATTTAGATATCACGCTTGGTTATACAATCATTTAATTATCAAAAATATCTTCAACCTAAACATAAGTGACATCTAAATTAGGGGTATTTATTATCGGATATTCGATTTTTGAGTACTTAGTTTTTTAAATATTTATTTCTTTTATTTGTATCTTGATCTATTTAAATCGAGTATTCGTTTTCGTATATATTATATTTTAACCATTAAAATTTTTTTTATACTCTATAAATATTTTTTAAGATTACAGATATATATTAGTCTTAATACATTCTTCGATAACAAGATCTTGACAAAATATTTTGAGAATACTATAAATTTTAAAATAAAGACCTAAACTATTTTTTTTTTTAAATTGAATGCTTTAATTAATTTATTTTTTAAAAGATATGGAGTCCAATTGAAATTTTTTAAATTTTCAGAATAAAAATATTTGTACTTCTATCTAGACACCTAACACAGGAAAATTTATTGATAGAAACTTAACCGAATACAAGCTTAATGATACAAGTAAGAAAGCAACATTCTAAGCAAAGAAATTAAAAAGGCTTTGATGTTATCACAAATAACAAACTGCATTAGAAATCATACAAAGAAACCAAATTAAGACTTTCCAGTTTTGTCATCTTTCCAGGAAGCTTGCCATTGTTTATCATAGTAAGTAACCTCATCTGCAAGCTTCCTCAGGTTACTAAAATCTTGGGATTTCCTCAACAGCATGACACCGATGACCGTCGCGAACAACCCCGTCTTGCAAACGAAACTCCCTGTTTGCCCGATTAAATCCATCCCCGTTAAACCGTCCACCACGTAAGCCATGAAGAAACCTATCATTGCTGCTCGACCTGCAAACGATTCAAAATTTTGAAAACTCAAGTGAACTGATCCAAAACTGACTCGACCGATCGAATGTGTAGTTTTAAGGGAGTGAATGTGAGATAGGGCGTTAACCATTGAGCAGTTCAGCTTCGGGAAGATATGTTCTCATGAACCATGCCCACCAGGGTATGATTGAGCTTCTGAACTGGACTGGTTCTTGATTCGAACAAGCTTCTGGGTACATCTCCAAGTACTTTCTCCTCTTTGCTTCTATAATTAAACCAGAGAAAACTGCAGTTATGGGAATATATATACACAACAATATGTAAGTAGATATCAATTAGATATTCTTGGAAAGCTCACCTGCAACAATCACGCCATCCCAATCCATCCTACCATTTCTAACAAACATATTCAAATCCCATGTTCCATTCTTCCACCGTTCGTCCTCGAACTTCCTAGTTGAAGCTCCAATCTCAATCTCATCCGTCGTCGGCTTTTCTGCGGAATCCTCTGGCTTATTAATTTGTGAAGATGGTTTCTCTTTTTCATCGATTTTAAACCCTTTCTGGCCTTCAACATCTAAGGTGACAGCATTCATAACTTGCTTCGTCCCTAGAGAATAAGCTGGTTTGGATTGTGCATGTTGCTTCCTGGTGACATGATGTGAACTGCAAGCTCTTTGCAAGGAGGCAGATATGGCAATGGAAGCCATTGTTGTTCAATGGGATTGTTGTTGATTTTGCTTCTATCTTCTCAGAAGCTCTTTGTGGGGGAAAGTAGACGATTCGCCCATACTTTTTTAGAGAAAAGTAAAATTTTTCCATAACTTTCTGCCAGAGGTATGGGCAATGTTTTTGGTTTATCTGAGGTCTCTTATAGAATAGAATTATCCGGTATAGCTTTGCAAAAATGTCTTCTTGTTCAAAAAGATTTTTTTAATAAATAAAAATATTCAGAAACCCACGAAGGGCTTGACCGGTATGGACATTTGCATCACCTACGTTGTGCGGGTGAACCCCAGCCTAAGAGTCATTCAAAAGTTATAAAAAGTTAATTGCATTATTCCGATAAAAAGAAGGTGCAACAAAGGGAATTACAAATTCAATCCAGTGTGATGGTTTATACAGATACTAATACTACTACAAAAATAAGTTATAAAAAGGTCGGTTTGACGCCGTTGTAGTTTCATCTTATGACAAATGATGCCGTGATAATAAGATGATTCCACCCTTTCCGATGTGCTGTTGTTCGTCCACTAATGGCTCTCCCGGGAATGGTCAATGAACCTGCAAAACAATTCTATGTTATTCCAATGTGTTATAGTTCGTCCACTGATAACAACTGCAAAAGCAGAGATAATAAAATAGGATTCTGTGTTTTCATTTGACCATTGATCAGTTTCAATATATAGCAGAAACCACACATGCATACTGACAAGCCCTTGGTGTAATGTGAAGGTTCACATACACAGATGTGAATGCTACATGTCACTTAAATCAGCAGAGCAGCGGTTTCACTTTATGATCACAATGATATTGACAAGCAATATTTAAGAACATGAAAATAGCGGCTACTCAGTTTGGTTACAAAAAGGTGTTACCTCATGAAATACGCATTCTTCTACTTCATCATAGATGGTTAGTCAAGTTCAGCTTCTTTCCTGTGAAAATCAAAGTGATATTATCAGAGTGAGGGCCTTTAAGATCCTCCATGAAACGATAGCAATATAAAATATATTTGCATTTATTTAAAAGGTTATCAAATGCCTAGCTAAGGGTAAGTAGCTGATTTTGTGGGTACAAACTTACAAGCTTCCTTTTTCTTCGGTCAATAGCACTATTCCTCATATCATTTTTCACACCAGCAGATCCAGAGGGAAGGCCATAAGGCATTGGAGAAGGTGCTGAAGCATGAGCTGGAGGAGCAGTTGTCATAGTAATATTGCTAGCTGACAATGGAGGCAGCTGAGGTTGAGCAGAAGCAGGTGGGGCTGCAGGTGTAGGAGCTTCTTCAGGAGGAGGCTTAGGCAAAATGAACTTCAACCGATTGTTTCGATAATTCTTCCAAAAGAAGAATTGTTGTCTATGTGCCACTTCCTAAAAAAAATTAGGTAAGAAGACGAGAACAAATCCCAAAAGTGAACATAAAATCATATTGATATAAAAAACAATAACACATATTTCAATTAATGGTCATGAACATGTTAGTTGACAATATCCAGAAAATCAAGTGATATTTTTCTGTAATGCCTGAAATTATCCCTCTTAACATATGCTGCTGGTTGTGGTGCTATGCATCTCAAACAACAAACACTAGAACCTTATAAAAACAACTGCATCTCTTTCTAATTATCTACCACCGTCAAACCTTTTTTTTTTTTTTGCATGAGCTCCATCTTAAGAAGGGGATCCATAAGACCTTAGTTACAAAGGAGATTTGAAGAAGAAAATTTTCAATGTGATAATATTTATTAGGACAGCAGGATCAGAAAGAAAGATTAAAGCCAAACCTTGTTGGCAGGATGTGCCATTGCATTTCGGAAATTCGCATTTTGAAGAAGTTCAAGGAAATATAGACAATGGGGATACCTGCAATCATCTTTTTACTTAAGTTCATGTGTCGCATAAAAAACCATACACAAGGAAGCTATAAATTAACTATGGCGCTATTACTCATCATTTATACTGCAGTAAAATATATGCTAGTTTTAAGGAAATCAAGCCTAAAGTATCGAATGGCAAGCTTTCAAGTTACTGACATGATAAATTTTATATACTCTGGACGTTGCCAGTACTGAAGATATTTCAAGTATCCAATAAATGCCTCATCTTCGAAATAGCGATTTTGAGCCAAATCTGCATCACAAATTAATTGAGCAAGTATCAATGAAGAATGCACCCAATTGGCAAATTCAACAAGTGAATACAAAGCAAATAAAAAGGAGTGGAACTTGAAGAACAAGACAACTAACGATATAGCTTAATTAATTTGACCCAATGAACAGCCAAATTGATTCAATTCGCCACTGTGTTCGCGCATTACGTCGGGAATTTAAATATAAGCAACCAAAGCATCCCAGTTGAGAAATTCACAGGAGGAACTGAGAACTTACAGTGGATGTACGTAGGGTTGGCAAGGCACTGCACGAATTCTAATTCGAGTAAGAACCGTTGCCGCCCATCATCCGGATCCTTGTAAACGTTTTTGGGCCTAGAAAATCATTCATTTATTCATTAAAAATAACGATAACAAAAATCATGATTTGTGTTATACATATTCCATTCAGAATTTCTGTTAAGAGAAATGAGAAAATCATTGCAAAAGAAGCAGAAACTTACGAAGAAGGAGTATCGGAAGCGTTGTCACTTTCTTTACTGGAAGCCATTGAAACCTTCACCCCAAATATAAAAAGGGATAAAAGGACGTGATTCAAATTTTCGCTGCGATTGATCGGTTGATCTATACAACGATTAAATCAAAGGAAACTGTGAATGTCTCCAAAACCCTAACCTAACGAAACAAAATCAAACGAATTCAAGAAAAATAAAATTGGGATTGGAGATTGGGGAAAGCATTGCTGATTCCAAGCCCCTTACATATAGAGTATTATTTTAAAATGGCTGCATAAGCCCTTGAAGTTTTTACAATAAATCAATTAAGTCCCTTAATAATTGAGTGGACTCAGCCCTTATTTTTTTCACTCGATTAAACCTTTAAATTAATATTGTATAATTTTTAAAATAATTTTACATTTTCCAATATTTTTAATATTATAGAATAATTATGTAACATTTTTATAAATTTAAAATGATACTGTAATATTTTACATTTTTTAATATTTTTTTTTATTTTCAAAAGTAGTTAGTTACATGCAAAGACAATTACATTATGCATTTCAATTTTAACTAAAATAACCGATCAAATTAAAATAGTTAATTTATGGTTGTAAAATCTTAATTGGTTTTAATCGAATAAAGTGGTTTGTATTCTTAAGTACATTCTATTATATTTGAACAAATTTTAGATGGTGTGAGATACTTTAAATATTTGTTCGAGTATTATCTAACTTAAAATAATAAAAAAGACTCCATTTTAAAAAAATGATATTATTCTCGTAAAAAATCAGATTTTATTTTTCATTTTCTAAACAATATTGTATCAAACACCTATTGATCAATTTATGCGATATCAACACTATTTACATTATTTACAAGAAAGTTGAGTCACTAATTTTTTTAAAAAAATTAAATGACCACATTATTTGACAGGGTATAGTTCAATGACCAAACGGCTATTTACCCCTTTTTAAATATAATATTTTTAAATAAAAATAAAAAACTCAAAAACACCGTAAATCATTTGGAAACTATGATCTACGCGACAGCCGTGTCACTCTAGCAAGTAAAGAATCACCAACATAAAACTCTTCAATACCCAGTAAAACAAATCATCAAATATTTCACTACAATATTTGCTTCTTCTCTCGGTTTGAACCAAAGCATATGCAAAGTTCAAATGAATGTATACCATCGGACTCCAGCGGCCGGTCGTTTGGCAAGTTAATCGCAGATCGACTTTCTCCCATCGTGACATATCGGCAATACAATCATCGTAAACCATAAGTAATGACCACCTCAAAATTTGCAAGTCTAGACAATGTGAGATCCATCCTACCTAATATGGCCTGTATCTCGTTGGGCGCCTGAACCTTGGAACCCTCCTGAAAATCATTTGGTAACAAGGTTACCCAGAGGAAATTCTCATTGGCTTGTATCTCCTCATGCTTGAGAATTATAGCAGAGATCATAATATATATAATTCCCAAGCACAGGGAGATCTTTTTTTCATAGAAAAACCAACACTGGATCCAAAAGTCCACAATGAAACCAAATGTTAGCATGCTTACCCGTAGCTATATGGAGGATAGAACACAGGACCTGGCATAAAAGGTCTTCGGGAGCGGAAATATGGGTTGGGTCGCCTTCCTCGGTACTGTTTCATTCCAGGAACATTTGTTCGTTTTGCAGAGACCTGTGAGTAAGCCAAACATGCTCTTTATCATCATGCATATCACATTAGTGAAGTACTAATCCACAAACAAATCAAATTATAGACCTTCAATTGACGACCATGCAATTCTGATTCGTTTAAAAGCAGGGCGTTTTGAACAGCATCAGTTTCAACAAATTCAACATAGGCAAATCCTTTGGGTTGACCAAACTTGTCTGTCAAAATTGTCACTCTGTTAACTGTTCCACATGATTGGAAATGCTGTTGAACTTCCTCGGGGGTACATGTGTAGTCTACCTGTTGTTACAAATATATAAAAATAAACAAAAGATTATCCCCTACACCACATCGAGATCATTTTAATCGTACACCTCAACAATCTATAAGTTACCTAAAGAAGCCAAACGAAGAAAAACTATATCAGTACTTCCTCAGAAAAGGTTCTTACGGTTCAAACTTGTTTAAATAACAATGAACATGTCCTATTGTCCATGAAGACGCAAATAACTATGTTACTCGGAAGTGTCAGATAAGAATAGCATATCCCCATAGGCCATATCCACATATCCATGCATTGGAACTCGGATGCTTAGATATATGTACTTCAAAGAAAATGAAGAGTCGAAATCGTATAGCATAAGCATAAAACAGAATTAGATTGCAAGGATTGAACAGGTAAAACTCTTCTTATCATCAAGATAAGAATTCGATAGCAGATAAAGTAAATGTCACTATTTAGCCAAACAAACAGACGAAAAGTGCATTGAAAAGGGTTGATAAACCTCACATTACCGACATAAATCGAGCGGGAATCAACTTCCTCCTTTTCAGCTTGAGTTGCAGAAGTACCAGCGGAATCTTCATATATATCCAGGAAAAGAAAGTGAAGCCAAATCAGTTTACTAGAAATAATAATTCACACGCACAACATTCCATAATCCACAAAAGACTATTCAAGATTGATAATAAAGTAAGCTTGATTTCTTTTTTCAAGATCAACAAGATAATTTCTTTCTCAGTTGAAGACATTTAAATCCAAACTGAATTCAAAATTGTGTAAAAAATATCCCAAAATTCAGATCAAATACAAATTAAAAAAACCTTGGCCAGCGCCCATTTCCTTCTCGACTTTAGCCTGCATTTCACGTAAAGCCCCGGCCTCGTCCTCGATCTCCTTGAGTCTCTTTTTCATGTCCTCCAAATCCTAAAATTAAAATTTTCAAACAAAAAAATCCATTAGACAAAACTCTAAGCTAAAGCCAAGAGAAAAAGGGCTAAGAAGCAAAGAAAAGAAGGCAACCTTGGAATTGGAATGAGGATCGTGTTGAATATCATGATCGTTGCCTTGATAACCTTCGGCTCCACCAGACACGTCCACGTCAGCGTCCATCTCTCCTTCCTCATCGGGAATCTCCCCTCCGTACACCTCATGCTCTTGCTCTTCGTGTTGCTCCATTCTCTCCCTCTTTCTCTTGTGTGTTGGAAGTGAAATCTATCAAATTAGGGTTTTGAATTAAGGATTTTTCAATGGAATTTAAACAAAAGGAAAAGAAAACCACGGTGAGTCTGAGATTCGGCTATATTTTCTTCCATGGATGATAATGGCGGAAGAAGGCTACATTTGTATTTATCACTAATCGTAGCGGGTAGTTTTGGGTTTTGGCCTTCTGCTGAAAAATAGGCATAAATTTTGGTTAGGCTTATTAAAAATGGTGAATTTTTTAGGTAATTAAGTTGAAGTAATAAGATGATTTAGGAGTTTATTGTATTTATTTTTTTTAAAGAAATATTATATATTATATATTATCAGGATGTTTGATAAATGGTTGATAGTTTATTGTAGCGATTGATTTGATTAATTAATTTTATTAATTTTTTAAAAATAATTTAATTAATTATTTAATACATTGTATGAAAATTTAATTGATAGTCTGATATGCGTAAAATGATAAATAAGGGTATAATTTATTTAATTTGGTAATAATTCATGTAATTTTATTATAAATTAAATCTTTTACTTAAAAATTAAAAAAAATAAAGAAATTATGTGACATGATATAATTGTTAGAAAAATGTTATTTATTGTTAATTTGGATAACGTCTAATATTTTAGGGTATTAATGACAAAAAAAATTAAATATTAAGCTTGAAAAAATATACAAAACAATTTATGTATTAAGTTTAATTTATGTGTAATTATTTTATATATAATCGGATGAATTTAGGTGAATAATAGAGTAGGAGAAAAACGGAGAAATAAGTGTATTTAAAAAATATTTGAGAGAATAGATCAAAATAATCAGTGTTCCTTGGAATCGTCACCTGCAGGTGGCGAGGTTCATGTACACCGTTGATTTCAGTTTAATCTAATGGTCAACATAAACCTCGTCATCTGTAAGTGACGAGGTTTAAAAAATACTGTTTATTTATTTATTAAAATTAAAATCCCTAAACATATTACTTTATAATCTAAATTTTAATTTTAAATCTTAAATTCAAATTATAAATTATAAATTTTAAACTCATAAATTCTAAACGAGTGTTTATATAAATTAAATCAGTTAAAAAATATTTTTTTAGTTGAATTATAAACTTTAAATGAGTGTTTATACATATTAAATCAATTAAAAATAATTATTTTTTAGTTGAATCCGTCCATTGTAAATAAGAGTGTTTATCGAGTAAGTCGATCATAAATTGATCAGTGCTCAAATCATGTTCGTTAAAAAGTTTTGTTATTTGACTTGACCTGTTACTCGTTATGTTCACTAAAAAATTATCTTATATTTTAACCAAATAAATATCAAAAGATTGTATAAAAAATTTAAAATCTAAATTCCAAACAAGCAATCTACAAATACATCAAATATTAAAATTAAAGTAATAATCTATAAATTAGTAATTATTATTTAAATTTATTTTTTAGATAAAATGTTTTTAAAATAATTATTAAAAAATATTTTAAAAAATTAACTAATTATTTACCAATTTATCAAATTAAGTTAAGTTTTATTCAATTTAACTCATTAAAATTTTAAATCAAGTTTAAACTTAAAATCAAACAAACCTGAATTATCAAAATTTTATTAATTTTTAATCGAATCGAATTCGAACAAGTCACGAGCGGCTGAACTCTATTACCCTATTACAACACACTTGAAACACCAACCACTAGCACATTTAATGGTTAGGAACCAACCAACCAGTGTGAGGGCTGCAACTTTAAAGTATCTAAAAACACTTTTCAAGGGAACTAGATAAGCTTCCACCACAAACAAGCTCCTTCTTCTCCTTCGCTTCCCAACACTAAGAAACCGACAACCTCCGATGGCCTCCACCTCCGCCGCACACCTTCCCCTCAACCTTCTCCTTCCGCATGTCTCCTCTCCACGCCAACACTTGGTCACCGGTTTTCCTTATCCGTATAGTCAGAGTCAGAATCAGAGTCGACTTTCCCTCAGAACTCGAGCTATTAGCGCCGATGATTTCTTGGGTGATTTTGGGGCTCGAGATCCTTTCCCAGCTGAAATTGCTAGTGGGTTTGCCGATAAAGTGTTGGGAAACGTTGACACCGAGCATAAGATCCTCATTCCTAATATCTCGGCTCTATCTCTTGCTCAGCAAGACTGCTCCCCTGTTTCTCCATTGCAGCCTCCCATGTCACTCGATGATGCCAAAGCTCTTTTGAAGAAGGTGATTTCATTGTTAATGGGATTGAATTACTTTTCTCTAGTTTACGTTGTTAGCTTTGTTGACGCTTTAGCCACCCATCAAATTAGAAGTTACTGTTCATTAGTTTTAGCAATCTGTTTTGGAATTTCAAATTTAGGGTGTGGAAAGTATCGTAATTGATTGGCCTTCTATGTTTCCCTGTTTGTCAAAGTTCTGCCATGAAAATCTTGGATAGAAAACCCTATTTCATGTCTTATGTTAGCAGCTTGAAGGCTCTGATTTAGTGCTGCAAATCAGCATCCTTTTAAAGCAAGCTTTTAAGCTAGATGACAATGGAAAGATACTACTGAATACTGATAACCTCTTGTATAAGCATCTGTAGGTATTGATTATGACAAGTGTTTTGCTTGTAGGTTGTTGGCTGGAGGCTGTTGGATGAAGAAGGTGGACTTAAGCTACGTTGTTTGTGGAAATTGAAAGATTTCAAATCCGGAGTCGAACTCATCAATCGGATTTATAAGGTTACAGAAGCCACTGGTCATTTCCCTAGTATCCACTTGGAAGAACCGAATCAAGTCCGAGCTGAACTATGGACTTCTTCGATCGGTAAACTCTCCGACTTACTGTTTCTCCTTTAGTTGCCTGCAAAAAATCATCTCCTTCCTGGAGGAATTGCTTTGCAGTGTCCTTTACTTACCATTAACTTGAATTACAGGAGGCTTGAGCATGAATGATTTCATTGTAGCTGCCAAGATAGATGGTATAAAAACATCGGATCTTGCTCCCCGGAAACGTGTTTGGGCATAATCCGAAGCGTCTGTTTCCATTGTTCGGGCGATATCGAAGCATATGTGATGAAACCATGGAAGTCATAAGACTCATGAAATCCCAATGTTGTTGATGAGAAATTGAACATTTTTGTTTAAAATCAAAAGCATAATCCAACTGATTCTTGTTTATATTAACAGTGTTGTAATTTGTTTAAAAAAGCATTTATAATATTTTATTTTTAGTTAAGTGAGATATTTACTAAAATAAAAAATAATAAATAAATTAAATTATAAGGTATATTATTTCGTAATAAATTAAGCTACTTCAATGGTTATTTCGTCGAGCTTCACTTTTCCTTCACATTTCCCAGAAGAAGTCAACAGTCTAAACTAAAAAATAACATGGATCATAAATGGTTTGAATTAAAAAATATCCAAATAAATAAATATATTTGTCGGTTGATGAAGCTATTCATCTTTGTTCTCTCGTATTTTTTTAAGTCATAAGTTTTAAACCCTTCTTTCCTATCCCCTCTGGCTAGGAATAAGATCATAACTTTTTAGTTTTATGTACAATTGGGGTTTACATGAACTACCCAAAAATCTACTTACATTATTCACATGTATAAGTTTACATATTGTAACCGGAGAATAGAGCAGTCTGTAATGAATTACAGACGTCGGATCCGAAATCTAAGACTGTTCGGTGTTATCTTTTCAAGAGTAACTCCCGGATTTGGCTCACGAAACTGTATGGTGCGCGGAATAAGCTAGAACATGGATGCTGTATCAGACAAGCTGATGTCCTGGTCTGATCGACTCGTAACAATGGGGTTTCCCAAAGCATCCAAATCGATAACAGCCGTTTCACCAGGCTTGTAATCTCCGCCCAGGAGGGCTTCACTCAGTGGATCTTCAACTATCAAGGTAACCGCCCTCCTGAGGGGACGTGCACCATAGGTCTGGTCATAGCCTTGTTGACAAATGAGGTCCTTGATAGATTCAGACACCTCAAAACCAATTCCCAGTGACATAAGTCTAGCCTTAACCTCTTGCAGCATCAGGTTTACAATCTCAAGCATCTGAAAAAACACCAAATGGACAATTTTTTTTAGTTTGAAATGATACCCGACTTAATGTAGCATGTGAAAGGGGTTTCCAGGGACAAACAGAATATGGATACTCTTTACAGAATATATAGAAAGGTACAAACCTGTGGTTTCTGGAGAGATCGAAAGACGACTACTTCATCAATCCTGTTGAGTAACTCAGGACGGAAATACACCTTCAGTTCTTCCATTACTAGAGCTTTCACTCCAGCATACGATGTTGCTTCATCGTTCTCAAGTATGAAACCAATGGAGCCACGCCTACCCTTTGCAATTGCAGAAGAACCCACATTTGAAGTCATCACCACCAATGCATTCTTGAAAGAAACTCTTCGACCCTGATTAACAGAATCTCGAATGAGAGACACCAATAATAAAGTTATCAATCGAAGTTATTAATTGTTAAGACCATGTATGAATGGTGATTATTTATGGTCAAATGTCTCAAGCAAGTGGAATTTACAACAAACCAACCTGTGAATCAGTGAGGTGACCATCTTCAAACAGTTGGAGAAGGATGTTGAATATATCTGGATGAGCTTTCTCTATTTCATCAAGCAATAACAGCGTGAAGGGTCGTCTTCTAATAGCTTCTGTAAGCATACCTCCCTCTTCATAACCAACATAACCGGGCGGGGATCCTATTAATTTACTCACTGTATGTCGCTCCATGTATTCGCTCATGTCCAATCTAAGCATGGCATCCTCCTGCAAAAATTGGCAGACAGAAAGAGATAGCAAGATTAAGCCGGTGATATAGGCCAAGTGACACATTACCAAAAATCAACCTTACAAACTTGACTGTCAAGTATTATATTTTAAAGAACGGGCTTCCTTTCACGCCGAAATAAAATGTTCTCTCGTTATATAAGCATATCTAGGATATATCTAGCATAGCCAGGATATTTCAAAGAGAGAAAAGGCATGAATAATAGAATGAAGCCTTACCGACCCAAAATAGCATGCTGCTAAAGCTTTAGTTAATTCAGTTTTCCCAACCCCAGTTGGACCACAAAATATCATTGCAGCAATTGGTCTATCTGGATCCTTTAAGCCAACACGGGATCTCTTAACCGCTCGAGAAATGGCAGCAACAGCCTCATCCTGACCAATAACCCTTTTCTTAAGCATCTCATCAAGGCCAACTAGAAGCATTCTTTCATCTGCAGTGATCTGCTTCACTGGTATCCCTGACCAAACTGAAGCAACAGTTGCAATATCTTCAGGTCCCACCATTATAGGTCTGAAAGAATCACCCACCAAAATTTAGTTTGATGCCAGAAAGACCAAGAAGTTAATAATATGTAACCTTCAACATGAGCCCGGAAAAAAGAAAAGAAAAGAAAACATACTCATCATTCTCTGAAGTAGAAGGCAAAGGGGATTCTATGAGGAGTTCATTGGAATCATCCACATCGGAAATACCAGCAACATTTTTCAACCTACTAGCCAAGACCTATCCATGAAAGAAGTGCCGAAAGGAGATTACAGCACAGGCTTACAGCAATCGAAAAGCTAATGTAATCATAGGATAAAAGATATTACCACTTCATGCATGGCCTGAATGGCTCTGATTTCTTCCCAATAATCATCAGGTTCCTTTGAGAGAATGTCGGTTTCTTGCTCTCTTTTCCTCCTAAATGCCTCAATACGAGCTCGACTTCCAGCCTCATCAATGAGGTCAATCGCTTTATCTGGAAGATATCTATCAGGAATGTATCTTGCTGACAGGTATACAGCAGCATTGATTGCTTCCAGTGTGTATCTGCAGCGGTGATGGGACTCATACTTTTCACGCAGACCAAGCAGTATCCCAACTGCATCCTCCTATAAGGTATCACATCACAACCAAATAAGTAAAGAGGGAAACAGACAATTACTTAGATATAGTACTGTTCGCATTGAAAACAACCTGACTTGGCTCATTGATCCATACTGGTTGAAACCTTCGAGCTAATGCTTTATCCTTCTCAAATTGGGTCCTAAATTCCCCTATAGTTGTTGATGCAATACACTGCACAAGATGTAGAATTAGTGTCTGATAAAAATGAACAATAAGAGCTTAATCAACAAGCACAATTTTTTCCTCAAAAAGTGCACACATCAGAGCACGATAATCATAATAAGAAGAAACACAACATCTATACTAAAATATAAGACATGGCCTTATTGTCCTCTACACATGAGAAACAGTTACCTGTAATTGACCCCTACCAAGTGCAGGCTTCAGTAGATTCGCAATGTCAAGACCAGATCCCTTGTTTCCTCGGCCGACTGTACCAGATCCTATAAGTGTGTGGACTTCATCAATAAAAAGAATAATATTACCTACAGAACAGGCACACCAAGTATGAGAAACAATAAAATAGACTTCAACTCCCAAAGAAGCTTCAAGCAACTCCTCATTGCAGGCACCTGATTTTATTGTCTCACTAATCAAAGCAGTAACACGTGCCTCTAGTTCTCCCCTCTCCTTTGCGCCTGCCATGAGCAGTCCGATGTCCAATGACAATATTTTTTTATTCTGTGCACAGTACGAGCAATAAATCAATAAATTTTGAAGATACATCGTAAAAACTCATTATAAGTCCAAAAATAAGCAATTGGATCAAGTAAAACAGAATTAGAGATCCAGAATATCAATGATTTGTGAAGAACCAGACCAAGAGAAATGCTGGGATTTCTGCCTGAGCAATGCTAATAGCAAGTCCTTCGGCAATGGCTGTTTTACCAACCCCACTTTCACCAAGAAGAATCGGGTTATTCTTAGTGCGGCGACAAAGTATCTGAATAATTCTTTGAACTTCAGTCTCTCTGCCAATAACAGGATCAATGAATCCCTCACTTGCACGAGCTGTAAGATCCACGCAGAATTGAGCCAAAGCACTTTTCCCTAACAATCACAGATTAGGCACAAAGCATTACCCTCTATTATTCTAATAAAATAACCATGGAAAAGGCGAACAAATACATCAAATTTCTACCTTTTGGCTTGTCAGGGGACCTCAAAACAGCAGCATTACTGGAAAGTGATTTTTCACGCATCTTTTTTGATGGCAATGAAGGTTCCCTCCCATCTTTTATAAGCTCCCCTTGCAGTCTGGCTACTGCTGCGGTTGCCAAGTGATTTATATTCGCTCCCAATCTGAGGTTTTCAGCCAAAATAATTAATGACATGAAACTTGCATGTGCCTCAAGCAGATGTGAATCACTAGTCTGTTATCTCTACAGTCAAATGCTAAATTTAAATTGTTATTTTGTCTCCATACAGAAAGTCAACAAATAAATTCATTTTACATTGTAAGAACTATATGTTAATAATGTTGCATTAGTTTCCTTCCCTGTTTCTGCCCCTCTGCATGAATGCAGCAGGTAACGCAAAGTAAAAGCACCAAAACATCACAGTAAATCGTGAAGAAAAAACCAAAATCATGTTTTTTTCCCTTGACCTTCTGAATTAGAATTATGCATGGTCGGAACATCAAATATTAACCCATCAAATCAAAGGTCAGACAATTCAAAGAAAAACATGTTATTGATCTATAAAACGAAATTCCACCATAAAAAGGAAACAAATTTTCTGATTTTGAAAGAACAAAGGAAACCTTTTAAGGACCCGGCTGGCACTTCCATCGTCAACGGTGAATAAACCAATAGCAATATGCTCGGGTGCGATAAAATTGTAACCCATAGTCCTCGAATACTCCACAGCAGCCTCAAAAACCCGTTTCGTGCTGATTGAAAACGGCACATCCGTTGAAGAAGCAATAGACCCCTGTTGTGTATCACCCGAATCCTCCCCCGAATCAGGGTTACTACTTTGCCAAATGCTACGAACAGCCTCACGAGCATTCTCTATTCTCAAGCCAGACCCCAAGAAACCGTTGGGGTCTCGATCCTCACCAATCAAACCCAGCAAAAGATGTTGGGTAAAAACCATGTCTTTGCCGAGAGATTTGGCTTCCCTCTGAGAAAGGATCACGGCTTTGATTGCTCGCTCCGTGAAACGCTCGAAAACTGCAGAAATCTGAATGGCTTTCATTCTTTTACAAGAATGGGAATGTTTGACATGAAAAAAGTTATTGTAACGAGAGATTGAGAGGCCAAAACAAGAGGAAGTTGAGGACGAAATCGAATTGCCGCCATAACTAAAAGAATTCCGATGAAAACGAACAGGGAGGCGTGGAGTTGATGGAGGACCGGAAGATGCACAACGTGAATGGAAATGAATAGCTAGAGAAGAAGACGAAGACGAAGAAGGAGAAGAACACAGAGCTTCCATCTTCGTTCGTTTGATTGTTTCCAGATGAAAAATTGTGGGTGGGTTTAGGCAGTCATTAAGGATGAAAGGAAAAGAAGAATTGAGAAAATATAGGGAGAATAAGAGATGATATCCAATCGAAATTGGAGGAAATTTATCGGCCAAGAAACAAAAGAGAGGAAGAAGAAAGGGATGGAGTAGAAGTATAGGCTTGCCACGTCAATCCACCATTAATTGACCAAAAATGGCTTTTTTTAGAGGGAAAATATCATAAAGTCTTCCCTTTTGGTAAAATCCTTTGGTTTAGGACAAGTCACCTGCAGAAGAAATGAACACAAGCAAGGAACAATCTTCCAAAGGTTGTTCCTTTTGGAGCCAAAAGTGGCTGACATGCCCAAAATTTGAAACCGTCGAGATTAACCAGAGACTGGGTTAGAATTAAGATAATACTACTAGATATAATAAAGTAAATATTTTAGGATGGAGATATAATTTTTCAAAGGTGATATTTATGGGTTTATTAGGCTTAAAATGAAATTTAGGGGCTTAATTGAGATGATTTGTAATTTAAGGATTCATTTATAAGTTTTAGAATTTCATGGGTATTTTTATGTAAAACTTGAAAGAGGGTTAAATTGTGAATTCTAAAAAATCAAAACCAAATTGTAGTCTTGAAAATTTGATATCAAAAGTGCAAAATCTAAAAAGTTGGTATCACTTATGGGAGGCTCTTTCTGACTAAAATATAACAAAACCCTACAAGTTCTGGGGGATGTTTTAGATCCAAATACATGATGAAAACAGTCACTCTTCAATTCATACAATCATCTAATAATATTCAGACGTGAAACTAATATTTTACCCCATCAATGTTTCAACTATTAAAACCACCGCCTCTGAAACAACAAAATTTGTCACAACTGAAAACAGATCATAATATCTCCCATCAACACCTCTCTTCTCAAGTGTCACGTCTCCTTCTGCGAGATGCAGCGGCAGCTTCTTTCTCTTCCTCCTCTTCCGCCTTCTCTTCGCTGGTGGATTGATTGTTCGATGTCTCAGCAACCACTGGTTCCTTCTCGACTCTTGGCTGCAAAAAGATTACACAAAGGAGTAAGACAAAGTTGTAGAATAATAGAACACACTGTGTATAGACCAACAAGATTTGCTTCAAAAATCTTACTTGCTTCTTGCCGCCGAAAATTAACTTGAAGAGAACTGTGAGTAAGATCACCACAATTGAGACTATGACACCAATGGTGATGTTTGGTTGTTTCTCTGCCTTCTCAATGAGATCCTAAAAGAGAGAACACAAGTTCGGATAAAACTCGATAATGAATATTAAGCTATATATGAAAGAGCATATTTACGACAACTTACAAGGATTTGAAGCTTGTATTCACTCAAGAAAGGAATATCAGCAACCTTGTATAGGACATCAAAGAACTTCTGCTGCAGGAAAGAAACAATCAAATTTAAGCTAAGAGGATAGGTTTTAGAATAAGACCTACAATAACAGAGTAAACTTGCCAATGCGTTACCTGATATCCTGAAAGCCCATCAGAATCAGTTGTTTCTTCCTCGTTCTTCTGCTTTTCTTTCTCGACCTCAAACTTGGGTTTCCATGCTGTCTCCCTATATGACTCAGCAACCTTCTCGTTTTTGGCTATCAAAATATTGTCAAACAATATGCCATCTTGCATTGTCCAGATCTCAATACCAACAGCAGCGATGGGCTCAAAGTCGGGCTTGTCAAGCTCAAAGTAGTCGGGGTTTGGAATCTCCTGAGGCTTCCAAATACCCTTGTAATTGGGGTTATCAATGAGGGGAGCAGACCATTTTCCCTTGTAAGCTGGGTTTGCCTTCATTGGTCTCTTCCATTCACCACAACCGGGGGCTGCCTCACACTTTGGGTTGTCAATTTTAGGGGCTTCCCACTCACCATCCTCTTCATCATCCCAATCTTCCGGCTTGGTTGCCTCAGGATCATCTACCTCCTCAGGCTCATCGTCTAACCATCCTTCTGGTTTCACAGCATCCTCATCTTCAATTTCCATGGGTGCATCCTCATCCCAATCATCTGGCTTTACAGCACTGGAATCAGGAATTTTGGCTCTCTCATCCCAATCTTCGGGTTTCTTATCATCTGGATCCGGAATTGTCTTGGCAGGGATAAGTGGAGGCTCAAAATCATCAGATGAGAGGAAATTTGCCTTCTTTTTCTCCTCACCGTCGATAAGAATTTTAACCTCATTGTCAGGCTTCAAGATGGCAGTGTAGACATGAGTGAGCTTGTCAGATGGGACAGAGGGTGGGTATTTAAGATGGTGTTCTATGTATTCCCCACTTTTAGGATTCTTATGCTTCAAGATGAAGTGCACCTTGTTTGTGCCCCCACATTTGTCAGGTCCAAACATGATAGAGTATGGAGACTCATTGTTGAATTCCTTAGGCTTCCATCCAGCCTCTTGTGGACGAAGGTATTTCAAATATGCACCACCACATTCAAGCCCGTTCTGGAGACGAGCCTCAAACTGAAGCACGGTGCTTCCATCCTTGAGACTGACAGGCTTATCGAGCTCATTCACTATGGCATACTTCCGCGCCTTCTCGCTCACAAGAAGCCCATAGTCATCATGCCCTTCACTCTTCGAGTGCTTCCATACACCTGAAAAAAAAAAAAAAAAACCCATCAACCTACACCCTTCAACTCCCTGAAACATCTAATAGGCATTGGGCATCATATAGAAGTTAAAAGGGAAAAGTACATATCGATATCAAAACGGCAAACGAGTATTCTAGCAATCGCTTTTAAAGCTCAAATTGTTAACATAATAGCATAAATACAAAAACAAGAAAATTTAAGGTACACAGTATTCAAGTGCACAATGGGGCACATTAAACGGAAAACAAAAGCTAAAAAGTAAAATGGTTAAATTCATTGAAAACACAGCGTAAGCAACGCAATGAGCTTTAAACCTAAAAGATTATTATCTAGCAAACAATATCAGCTTGGACTTGAAGAAATGGCGGATCTTATAAGAATAATTAATAAACATCATTAAATATATCATCATTAGTCCAACTTTCCAAAACATCAAGCTTCTCGCTTCTTTAATTTCGTACACTACTTCTAAATGAACGCGAAATATCAAATAAGCTCCACAACTAATCAAATCAACACTCCGAAACATCTCAAAACAGCACGAAGAAACCAGACGCCATAAAACACATTCAACAGAACAGATCTATAAATAGAGAAATGAAATTAATACTTAGTATCTTATATATCTAACCTTTATAGTCTTCTTTAACAGAGACGATCCATCTTCCATCAAAAGGCTCATCGAATGATTCATAAAAGACCTAAACCAAACCGAATCACTTCAAATTTCAGAGATTCGCACATTCTTTAACAAAATCGAGGGTTTAAATATATAACTAGATTTACCGTATCATCATCGGCGGCGAAGCATAGGATCTGAAATGACGCGAAAGCCAGGAAAAGGAGAAGAGCGAAACGCCCCATCATCTTAAACCCAGGAAGCCTAACTCTAAGGATTGAGGAATTTTCCTATTTTTTTGAATCTAAATCTAAGAGCAAACCTTCACTGTGTTTGTTTTAATTTTATAGATCTTCGAGACACCGGCGTCGATTTGTTTTGTCCAATGAAATTATGCGCCACGTAAAACTAGCCAATGGTTTGCTGCCACATCAACACAATGACATGAACTTCATTTATGTGCAATAGGATATTCGTACGCGGTTTTATTAGCTTACTTTGGAAAGGATTTGGTAAAATTCTTGTTTTGGTCCCTGTATTGTATTTAGCTTGTGGATACTTCAGTTCAAGTCATTGATACAGTCAAAAATTTATGTTAGTCATCAGTAGAATTTACGTTAAAAATCAAAATAACAAAATAGTTTAACAATTGTAAAAAATATATTTAATTTTTTAATTATAAAATTTATAAAAGAAAATACTAAAAATATAAAAATGAAAAAGAGACAAAATAATTAAATATAAAAAATAACTTACGTTAAATTAACAAAAAGTAAATATTACTATTCGATAAGTCCCGTCCGATCATTTACTTCATTCGTATCAATTACATAAACATTAATCGTTTATATTTTCTAAATATTATCTAAAATTAAAATTCTTTTAAATATTATTTAAAATTATGGTATAAAGGATAAGGACCAATTATGTTATTATACAATTTTGCTTACCTATTATGTCAATAATTCCGTTAACTCTAGGTGGTTTGTGGCTGGATTGAAATCAAATTGAAAGTTTAATGACCTAATTGATAAATGTTTTAATTAAGTGATTATAATTGAAACAAACTAATAGTTCAGTGACCTTGGGGTAGTTTACCTCTTTTAAAAATTTATTATCTTATTTTGCCATTCAATTTTCATCCCTTTCTCCATAGTTCCAGAACCGGACGATAGCCAATGGCTACCCTCAGAATAGCTCTCCGTAACGCCCACCGTATCATTAATACTTCCACCGTCGCCGGCCGTACAACAACCGTTTTCAGGTACCAATCGACCTTTCCCCTTGCACAATTGCACCTTCGTTTGCTTTTGTCAGTTATTACATTAGAAAGGAATTTGTTCTTTATCAGGCCACAGTATGGCTGGATTTCAAGATATTATTCCACGGATTTGAGCAACACCCAGCCATTAAACATAGATCTTTCTAATGAAGAAAGCAAAAGGCGTCTTTTTAACAGGTTACCTTTCTTGGGTATTCTTTTTTTTTCCTGGTTTTGATTATCAAAATTTAGATGGATTTTGATTTTTTGATGGATCCCCGTTTTGGGTTTTACAGATTGATGTATAGGAGCAAACAAAGAGGGTTTCTGGAGCTGGATTTGGTTTTGGGAAAATGGGTTGAAGAACATATCTATTCCATGGATGAAAATGGAATTAAAGCTCTTATTCATGTCCTTGATTTGGTATTCTTCTTTCTTTCCCCACCTTTTGTTTAAAGGGTTCGCTTTTTATTGTTTATAACTTATAAGATGAATTTACATGCGTTTAATCTCAAAATTTTATCTGAATCATGTCAATTTGAAGCATACCTGAGCATTCATGCTTTGTTTTCTGCTCAATTTATGGAAGAAAGCATTTTGTGTTCATTGCTTTGGTGTGCCTATCTGGAATTGGGTTACAATTTAGACTCCTACAGGGAGACAATCTCTATTTTTGAAGTCTTTAGTGTCATGTAATGATACAGAATTCTTTGACCTAAATGTTTAACAATTTGTTAAGTTGTTCATCTGCATTTGATCTTTTCTTACCAATAATGGCCTGCTGCAGTTCTATTTAGGCCTATCGGCAACTAATGTTGGTTTCCATTTTATATTTTGGCTTGCACCGTAAAGTTGAACTGTTGGATATTAATCTTCACTTATCAACATAAGCCTTGGGTTGATTTAACCGTTATTTTCTCATTACTAGGGGATAACAGTGGTCGGTTCAGGTAGTTTAACAGAAAATACTGAAAAACCAATTTAACCGATCGATCCAAACTCACTTAATATCGGTCGGTTAAGTTGGTTAAACCAATCTTGTTTTCATTTCCTCTTATGTCTTTCTTAGCATCTGAACAGGAATAGCAGATGGTATGGGTTTTGGTTTAAATTTTATACATTATAAATATGATTCAATAAATTAGAATAGTATATATATTCGAAGTCGTTTAAGTTGGTCACTTCAGTTATGAAAATTTTAACTGATAATCGGGTGATTAACCTATTTTAACCACCCAAAAACCAAATTTATGACCTTAACTGACTTGGCTGAACCGACTTGACCCAAGGCTATTGGTTAAGTCGGTTTGAACAGACTTCTGCTCACCGCAACTCATCACTGAGATGATTTTGATGTTGGCGATGGGAATTGACAGCGAATAGTGAAGGCTAGCGCTTAGCAATGTGTTCTTTTCCAAAAACGATGATTTTTTAGGAAAGGAATATAAGCAAGTCATGCATCTCATTGGCATCCAAATGTTTGCCATGTTTTTCTGATTACTTTGATTTCTCCGTTGCAGGAAAACCCTGACCTCTGGAAATGGTTAACCGGTCAAGAACAACCACCCAAAGCAGTGACTGTTAATCCTGTAAGAGATGATCTAAACATAAAAGTTTGCACTCGTATTCGTTATTCCCTTTATTTCTCAGTATTCTTATATGACTTTTGGTTGCGTAGGTTTTCACTGCAGTGCAAGAGAAGGTATTGAAAAACCTAGACAACCATTCATCCCCTGAGACCCGAGCAACACCTGGCCAGCCATGGGTGAGAGGGTGGGATGATATCAAGAAAGGTCGCGATAGCCCTATCACCGGAAATCAGTAGCTTTTTCGTTGAGATAACTGGTTTCTGAAGACTGTTAAGTTTGGAACAAAATAGGATTCACATATGTATTTGTTCGATAAGCTGTACTAGAATATGAATAAGGGTGGCTGCATTGCTGCAGTGAAGCTGGAGATGTGAGAAACCCGACTTTGTTTGGCATAAACCTTTCATAAGTTGATTTATAGCATACAGATTGTGGCTTGAATTGCCATTTCTTATTGGTGCTTGAGTAAATGATCATGAAATAAAGTTCTGTGTTAAAGAGTATATGGAAATTGATGTGCTTTTATACATACTGTTCTCTTTTAGATATACAAGTAGTTTAGAGTTTTTATTCGGGAAAAATAAGATGTTTGAAGTTTGATTTAGAATTTATGTCAAAAGTTACGGTGCAAGTAGGAGAATATCATCTACGCATAGCGACTTAGGGGAGGACACCACTTGTAGACGGAGTTTTTTTTTTTTAATATTTGAAGGGAGAATATCACATTTACATGGCGTTCTTTTATTGGCTTAGAATTTAAACTATAGGTGAAGATTATCTATATTTCAAAATAAAAAATTAAATAAGATTATTCTTAAAAAATTTTCAAAAATTAAAAATTGCTACCCATTTTTAATGAATTTATGTATGTTCTAACGGTTTTAATCTTAAATTTTAAATCTTAATTTTTTTTTTTTTATAAGTGTATGATTTCTATTCCCCACTGTGTTGCATCCAAATGGAGTTCATCGGAAATCAAGTGTGTTCTGACAATTAACGAGTCTAATTCATAGGTATAAAAGAAAGAGAATCTTAAACCAATGAAGCTTCTGATATGTCTAACAGAAGCCTAGTGCCTGGCGTGCAGGAGAGCAATGGAAACCCGTTCGAAACCGAGGAAAGGGCATATAACAGAAGAAGAGAAACATACAGATCTTCATTAAATATAATGACTGAATAAAAAGGACAAACAAAGGAAGACTACTGTGGCTGCTCTGCTGTTTTGTCATGATTTTGTTTATGTAATAAGGCAAGAACTCTCTCTCTCTCCCTCTCTGTTCATGAATTCAAACCTAAAGCTCTCAAGCCTAACTGACTCAGTCATAGGACGAGTTGTTAGCATCATGCAGAATTATGATGTGTCGTGCTTCCATTGGTCAAAATGAAAGCGACCTCTACCCTTGACCACTTCCTTTTCCCCATGTATGTTTGTTTGTTTCCTTAATAGAAATATATATAATATATAACTTGGAACCCTACTTTATATATATATATATATATATATATGTTTGTTTGCTTCAATATTTTCATATATATTCGTGTGTAGACTTCATTAAATTTTAGCATGGAGCATCCCATCCCAAATAAACTGCTCATACACGTAAATTTTGATTTAGATAGAGCCGATGATGTTGTTTGATGATGACTGATGAGTGCAGACAAGCAGGGACGAAGCTATCTATATTGTGAGAGGGATCCTTGTCCCTCTCAAATTTTTTGATATAATTGCATTTAAAGTCTTTATTAATTTAAATAATAATAAAATAAGATTTTTGTCCCTCTTAATTTTTAAATTTAAAAGCTTCATAGAACTTTATCCCTCTCAATGTTTGATCCTAGCTCCGTCCCTGCGGACAAGAAAAAAAAATTATGGCCAACAGGTGTTGGATTTTAAAGTACAAATCTAAACAGTCATCAGCAGAGAGGGTCTCAGCTGATAAAACCTCACTTTTCTTTCCCTATACTGTTTCCTAAAGGACAAATGAAAAAAAATTAGGGTTAAGGTATAATTTGTTTAATCTTAAAATTAATAGGGATTGAAAAAGTATTTAAACCAAAAATAGTAGATAATGATTTATTTATTTATTTAGGGACAAATTAATAGTACCTGAAAAAAGTCTAATCAATTCCCTCTTATGACGTGTCAGGCTTTTATTGGTACAGTCATAAAACAGGGTTAAAACTGATTAAGATTTTTTTTAAATATATGCTGTTGAGGATTTGTAAAAATAAAATAAAATATTATATACAAGAAGAAAATATTAATAGTATGGAACCGTACGAATTGGAACAACATTTTAATATTTTTAAAATAATTTTTAAATAAAAAATTATTTCCAATAATAATTTGCTGAATGATTCGTCCTTATAAATATTATAAGGAAACATCAACCGCTGTCTCTCTTACTGGTTACTGGTTAGGTTCCAACTGTCAAGTTCGGTTCCCTTGTAACGACGTAAAGAAACCATTCATGCAAGGGTAGTTTGGGGATTCCGAACTTCCTGTCTTTATAGCAACCGACAGCTTCCAATCCTAAAAAAAACATAAAACTTGATATTGTTTTCACCTCAGCTTCTTTGAGAGTTAAAAAGAGAGAGGAAAACTAATGGACCCCGAGTCTTTCGCCGTCGGAAGCTTCTTCAAGTGGGATCCAAGAGGCTTGATGGCGCCAACGCCGGCCCGCTTGATGGAGGCTGTGGCGGTTCCTCAGCCGCCAACGGTAGCGGCTTACATGGGGAGGCCGAGGGAACTCGGTGGGATAGAAGAGTTATTCCAAGCGTACGGAATCAGATACTACACGGCTGCCAAGATAGCAGAGCTAGGGTTCACTGTGAGCACACTTTTAGGCATGAAAGAAGAAGAGTTAGACGAGATGATGAATAGCGTGTCGCAGATATTCAGGTTGGAGTTGCTCGTCGGTGAAAGGTACGGCATTAAAGCCGCCATTAGAGCTGAAAGGAGAAGGCTTGAAGAAGAGGATTCGCGGCGGAGACACTTTCTCTCCGGTGACACATCCAACCCTCTTGATGCTCTCTCACAGGAAGGTTCGTTTGATTACTATAAACAATTTCACGTTATAAGAATCTAAGACAAGACCTCCCACTTTGACCGTTTCTGTCCCTATTTTTTTCTTTCTTTGGTAAAGTATACGTATTTGGTCTTCATTTTGTCACATATACCATAACACGTAAATATTTACTATATGATATGAAGCTCTTTTTACAACCTTTGAAACACAAGCACTGTTATCTTTTCCATGCAAAAACCTGATAGTCAGTTCTTCTAATTCTCTATGTGATTCAAATAACGGTCTGTTATTATAGTAAAATATAATAATTTTGATATCCGTATTCATATTAAAATATCACGATCGAAAATATAATTTAAATCCTATATGAGTATAAAGTTGGCTTATAATCTTCGTTTTCTTTTTGGCTATTTCGAGTTTATCTTGGTAAGAAAACTCCAAACTGCATTGTGCAACAATATTTGTTGAGGGGGTCGAACGAAATGATTAGTGTGAATGACAGGGTTATCAGAGGAGCCAATGCAGCAAGATAAAGAGGCAGCGGGGAGTGGCGGAGGGGGGACTTGGGAGATGGTAGTAGGTGGGGGTAGGAAGAAGCAACGGCGAAGGAAGGGGCAGAAGAAGATGATTGAAGTTGACAACGAGGATGAACTTGACGGCGGTGATGATGACGATGATGATTGTGGCGGTTGCTACGAGAGGCAGCGAGAGCACCCTTTCATCGTGACGGAGCCTGGCGAGGTGGCTCGCGGTAAAAAGAACGGTCTCGATTATCTGTTCCATCTCTACGAGCAGTGCCGGGATTTCTTGATCCAAGTCCAAAACATCGCCAAGGACCGTGGCGAAAAATGTCCCACCAAGGTAACACATTAAAACTCCTCACGAATTATTTTCTAAACATACCCTATTTAATTGCATGTGTTAATAATATTTGAAGATTGAACTAAAAATCTTATGTCAATCCTAAAACAATATCAATTATAAGCATAGACTTAATTGACAAATATTATTTATTTTTATACATTAATATTCCAAATTTTATGTACAATTGACCTTTAAGTTCACCTATATACTTTTGTTAATCTTTTAGATATATTTCTTAATTATTATTTTAGACCCTTATTTCCGCAAATATTATATTTGATATTTTTAAAAATCATGATATATATTTTAAAAAATAGTCAAACCCCAATTTTTTTTTGTTACAGTGTTGTTCAAACTTTGAATAATAAAAACGATTTAAAGGTGTTTTAATTTCATTTTTTAAAGGTATTTTAAAAATCTAGCAAATTTCCATGCTTGGGTTAGACCTCCCTTGAATAAAGCAAAGGCCAAAGGGGATAGTAGCCAGCTGTTACAATGAAAAGGTGACAAATGAGGTACGGTCAGTAGTGGGGTCTGGTGGAAATATGGGTCGAAAATATTTGCAGGGCAAGGGGGGGTTTAGGGGCAGAGACTAGGGGTGGGGTCCCTCTGATGTTCCTTTAACTGTACTTTTGTCTGAAAATCATCTCCTGTCTTTTTCTGTTTGAAGTTTGTGTGGCTTTGCTCTCCACGTGACAACTACACCCCTTTTCTCTAACGACGTTTTCAGACAAAAAAACAAAACAATTAAAGTGAACCAACTTGTTGTTCAAAAAGATTTCCCCTAGTGTTTTTGTCTGTTCCACAGGTGACGAATCAGGTCTTTAGGTATGCTAAGAAAGCCGGTGCGAGCTACATCAACAAGCCTAAGATGCGACACTACGTGCATTGCTACGCACTGCATTGCCTCGACGAGGATGCGTCCGATGCGCTGCGCCGGGCTTTCAAGGAGCGTGGCGAGAACGTTGGAGCGTGGCGACAGGCGTGTTACAAGCCTTTGGTTGCCATTGCTGCTCGACAGGGTTGGGACATCGATGCTATTTTCAATGCACATCCTCGTCTCGCTATTTGGTACGTCCCTACTAAGCTTCGGCAACTTTGTCATGCTGAACGTAACGGTGTTACCGCGGCTGGGGCTGTTTTGAGCTCGGTTTCGTGTGGACATGATCATATGGGGTTCTGAAAGAATTGCGGAATGTTTTAGATTGTGTATGGTAAGATCAAGTTGGACTTGGAACTTTGAGAATGAAATGTAGTTTGCTTTAGTCTCTCTTGATTTTAGGTTTACGAACTTGTATAATGTATATTGTTCATTATTTTACCAAGCTGATATTTAAGCAAGAAAACTAAAAAAAAAAAAATCGAATTTGAATTATATTGTTAGCTGAATTTCCGAAGCGTTGTTTTGACATAGTAATTTCATAGGAACAAATTGTTATTTTTTTTTAATTTCTTATAAGATAATATTTTTTTAACATAAATCTACTAATTTTATTAAATAATGATATATTCGAAAATATAATGGAAGTTCACATATTAGTAAATAAAACACCTAAACCCATATATTTATTTAGTAAACAAACCTAATCCAAAGACTCGAAATAATCTAAAACTCGAAATAAAAGAATGATACAAATATCATCAAATTTTAGGATGATAAGTAAAATCATCAACAAACAACATAAAAATACATGTTATAATAAAGATGCGTCGACTCTTGACAAACAAAAATATTACCATTATTCTAGGAAGGACATTCTTCAAATCCTTGATACTAAGCGGTACTCCCTCCCAAAACTTTTCCGCAAAGCAGTTTATTATATATATGCTGTCCATAATCAAAACCAGGAGAACTTTCTAATCACACTGAAGCTCCTTCAACGCATATTTTATAAAACAGAGGCAGTACTTAGTTCAGTTGAGGTAATGTGCAGGGACTAATTAATGGAAGATTTAGCCTGCTGTTTCTTATTTCCGTGTCAAAAATCAGTAAGCGAATCGAAGTCGATGCATTCTGAATGAACTAATGGAAGTACTACATTAAGTGAAAACTACACCGATGACTGATTTTAATGCAAAGCCAATTTTTGAAGACTATTATCTGTGTAAGGAAGCTTCTCATACTGTTATACTTGTATATAGTTCATAGGCATGGAGGAAGCTGAACTGCTGAAGCAAAGGATACAATCTAGTGTGAGAACTACAGAGGAAAACGAGGAGGTTCCGAACACCTGGGAGTCCAATGGGACCTAAAGAACTTCTCTACTTTGAGAGCAAGAACAAGCAGCATCAACCTACAAGAGCAAAGCCTTCATCACATCACAGGCCAGCTATTCAGAGTAATTTTCAAGCTCTAGGTCCAGAAACTTCATGCCTCGACACTCGAATCCCCTTAGGCTTATCACCTTCATCGGCAGTTCAGCAAGTGACTTCGCGCAAGCGCATCAACCCATGTCCCCTGCATCCTTGACAACTCGCAAGGTTAGACTGTGTTTCACTCTTTACAATTTCATTGACTGAACGGACCTTTGTTACTATTATTATACTGTGTATGGTTTTGAGAAAAGATTAGGAACATTTTAAACCAAACATCCGACGAAACATGCTGTTAATTTTCTTGTTTCCATGCGTCGTAACCATATTTTGATAGGGTCAAACTCTAATCAAATTCGAATCTAAACATTTTAGTACTACATTGAGGTCTTGATGAGTATATTCTATTAGTATATTAGTTGTCCAATAGTAAAATGACTGTGTATTCGATATAAAGAAACTATGGTTTTTTGGCACCTTGTGGTTTGAAATGGTTCAGTCATTCCCAGACATTCTTTTATCACTTGGTTGATGGTATTGGATAGATTACCAACAAAAAGTCGAATGCTGCAATGGGGATGTCATGTTAATGTTGTCCGTTTGTTACGTGGGGAAGGAATTGAAACCAGAAATCATTTATTTGGTAGTTACAACTACTCGCTAAGGCTTTGGAAACTAATGTTGCACGAGTGGAGTATATCCTACTCTCATCATTGTTAGGCTAATATATTTGCATGGATTAAGAGGGCGGAGAAGGGAAAATCGAAGAAAGCAATTGCTCTTTGTCTCGCATGGAGGAGTTTCAATTACTATCTTTGGCGAGAACGCAATGGAAAGTTGCATGGTAAGTGTCCCAAATCGGAGGAAGTTCTTTTTATCATAATTCGACAAAATATAAGATGGAAGTTTTTGCTAGAATATGGTTATTGATTACTTCTTATCGTTAGTCTGATGTTGATTTGAAAGAGGGTTATTTTTGTATATACTTCTTTTTTGGTCTTAGATGAAATGAAGTTTTATTTATTCAAAAAAAAGTGACTGTGCTTATCGAGTTATCATATATGTCTATTATCAAACTAAAAAACAATAGCATAGAGTGCAACAAATGGTTAGAACTTAGAAGGTGTGTCATGCTATCATACAATTACTAGTTTGTTGCAAACTTATAGTTAGTGACTAAATTGTTACTTCTAAAGAAAGTGGTTTAAACATCATAAAATTTTAATTAAGTGATTAAATTATTATTTTTAAAACAATTTATTTAATATTATGGATAAATATTTAGTATACACTTATTCTCGTATTCTAATTTTATTATCCACTTATTTTTTTAACAAAAATATATTTAATGATACATTTTATTTATATTTTGATAATCCACTATAAAAAAATATATATTAATTAAGAGAAAAAGATACACGTAACATACTTATTAAAAAAGAAAAAAGTAATCCATTTAGGCCTTAGCCAACCTCTTCAACTTAGATCATGCATCGGGTATCGGTGGCTTACTCATTACCCTTCCTTTGGTATTAAGAACCGGGTGCTTTGGTTTTCTCTACACCGAAGATGGACCACATATATTTAAGTCTCATCCCTTCAACAGGGATAAGTCAGGACCGTCCCTCCTCAGATCAGTAAAGGGGAATATTTTCTTCTTTCTAGCTTAGTTCCTGAACCAAGATTGTAAGAATGGCAACAATGTTCACCTCTCCACCAGTTCTATCTCACCTTGTAATAAAAACTCCAATCTTCTTCTCACCTCAGCAACCACCATCTCTTAAATTAAACACAACTTTTTCTGACCATCAACTACCTGCTGTAGCCTCTGTTAAAGTGGGAGAACCAACTGATAGGATAGCTTCCTCATTGACCAGGCGGTTCGGACTTGGTGCAGGCCTTGCATGGGCAGCCTTCCTCGCTGTTGGAGTCATCTCTGAACAAATTAAAACTCACATTCAAGTTTCTGAACAAGAAGCAACTACAAGGTGTCTAACTCTCAACTCTGTTTATTTTTAAGGGTCAAAGTTTTCATGGACCAAAATATAACAACAAGAACAAAATTTGTGTATGACTAGTTTTTCTCTAACCAAACTCATTGTTTTGGTTATGGTTAGAGATGTTGAGAAGCAAGAGGAGTTGGTGCTGCCTAATGGTCTAAGGTATAATCTTTTCATCATCTATGCCTAGTATTAGTACCAGCATAACCCTAAACCCTAACATTTGAGAACAGGTACTATGATTTGAGAGTGGGTGGAGGGTCTTCTCCTAGGAATGGAGACTTGGTGTTGATTTATCTAAAAGGAAAAATACAAGGCAATGATGAATTCTTTGTTGATAGAGACCAGAAGCCACTTGCTCTACTAATTGGGTCAAGACCTTATACCAAAGGAATGTGCGAGGGGGTTGAAGAGATTCTGAGATCCATCAAAGCTGGAGGAAAAAGGAGAGTCATAGTGCCTCCCAGTTTGGGGTTTGGAGAAAACGGTGCCGATTTAGGATCGGGTGTCCAGATTCCACCGTCGGCAACCCTGGAGTACATTGTTGAGATTGAAAGAGTCTCTGTTGCACCTGCATGATCTTGTTCCATTCAATATATATTGTTCAGTTCAAATATGCCATGAAATTCAGCGTTATTCATTAGTAAATAATAATAATTAAACTTTTTCTATAATTATTTTAGTCATAGACAGTCAAGTATTTAACGGTAACATCAACAACTCAAATAATCATATCATTTGAAATTTTAGTTCTTTGATGATGGATATCGTTTGAAATTTTCAAATTTTATTATTTTTAGATCATTGGACGAAGATAAATAGATGAATGAGAATAAAAGTAAAAAAAATAAAAATATTATCACTTTTAAAAAAATAATCTTATATGGGTTCAAATCTCAACATTTGCATTACGCATGTAACATTTGTATGAGTTCAAATCTTATTGCACAAGTAATCACCCAGTAATTTAACTTATGTAAATTTGACGAGTAAATAGATTATATTACAACTTGAATTACCATTCATCGTGGTTTTACATATCCCTGTAAGGCTCTTTCTAGTGTGTAAAGACTTGTAAGTACTGTCCAGTATTTGCAGATATAGTTAGTTATCCATAAATTCCCCTATCAATCGAAAGCATTGCAGATAGAGTTAGTCATCTATTAATTCCCCTATCGATACAAAATGTAGAATAAAAGATCAGGGATAGGCACGATACCATCAATAGCCTTGTCGTCTTTTCTAGGTACTTTCTTCCTCTTCCTTTCGGGTTGGGGTTCTTTTGCTTTAAGCTCATCGCGGAAGGACCTCAAAGAGGCTGCTAAATGTTCATTTCTATGAGCTGAAAATCAAGGCATATAGGAGGTTTTATGTTTCTATAGATACGAGCAAAATACGGATTGGGTACTTCTAAACTATCGATATGAAATGGACCACAAAGAAGCAGATAAATGTTCATGTCTATGAAGTGAATGGATTTTATGTTTCTATGGATCTGAACAAAATACAAACTACTACTTCTAACCTGTCGATATGAAACGGATGATGCAAATTGGCTACTTCTAAGTTCTAACCTATTGATACGAAATGGGCCTCCACAAGGCAACTGAATGTTCATTTCTATGAGCTGAAATTGAAGTGAATAGGTACTATATTCCTATAGATCAAAACAAATACGAATCCACTATTGTAACACATCGATATGAAAGAGGCATGGTCTCTCTCTCAAAATAACTGAACATTATTTGCCATTAGTGACACACTAACCAGAAACTATGACATCTGCCATGGTCACAGATTTACGACCAGCGTGGTGTGCAAATAGCTCAAGGTCCTTTGCCAGTTGACCTGCAACTCAACCAGACAAAGGTTTCATAATTCGAGCGAGCTTTTCCATAATAATGTCAAACAACACAAAGGCTGGTACCAGCAAAACTGCAAAATTCTCACCTTCCACAATTGAAAAATGGTTATTGTTTGTAGTTATATTCCCACCAGGTATACTGAGAATACTAAATATACAATCATATTCAAAACAACTTGAACTTGTATAATAATTATACCAACAGCCTTAATGCCCGAGCACTAATGGGCAGCAAGCCACAGTGGTGTTTGATGGTGCTCGATATCATAACTCATAAGCCATCCGAAGGTAATGATGCTCAATATCATAAGCCATATTTTCAGTTTCATGGCAACCAAGATTGTAATTTGTCGTACAACAAAAGTGTATCTACGAACCGAGGGGGTGCTAAGGGAGCAGATGCACCCCCTGAAAGTTTCAAATTCTCATATATTTCAGAAATTTTCTTCGTATTTTATATTGATGATCTAATTTCACACACCCTGGATCTGAACCAAATAGTTTTAACAAGTATAAAAGTTCGCACCCCTAAAGTAAAATCCTACTTATGTATCTAAGGCCGCCCTCACAATTGCAGAAACAACTCTTACATTGTTAATGATGAGTTCAAAGAAGTTCTTAATATAATAGCAATGATAACCTCCATGGTAGACGACATTGCAAATTGACACAAAATCCAAATAATTTATTCCTTCAGCTACACCGTTAAACCCAATAAAACAATGATTATATAGAACTTGCAAAAGGAAGACTGCTGCGCGAAAATGGAAAACTGAAATAGAAAACAACAGAACGTTACGCATTTTACCAATGTATTTGAAGGCCAAATCGGCGATGCAAGCTACTATCGGTTGAGAAATTTCCATGCCGTTTCTCTTCGCTGCTTCAATTAATTGAAGATTTGGATATTCAATTTAGTCCAGTACAGAAATTCCATATTTAAAAAAAAAAATCAAAATAAGAATCGGATTTGGGTAAAAAAATGGACCTTCGTATTCTGCGATGGAGATGGCGGATATACGAAATCGATCTCTCAGGAGACCGGAAACTGATTCGTCTTTCTCGAAATCGCTCCTATCTTCCTCGACTTCCATTTTCAAATTTAAGGAATTTACTCTTCACTTCACCAAATTAATTGCCTCCCCCCAAATCCAATTGGCTATCCGATGAGAAATATGGAGAAATGCGCGGGAATGTGATCCCGACGCACAGATTTGGGCCTGTTATTGAAGTAATTTTGGGCTTAGACTTTTTATTAAAAAATTGAATGAAAATTCATAGATCAATACTGACGCTCCAAAAGTAAATAAATTCTCGTAATTTGAAATTTTGGAAGTTAGGATTACAAATAACCAAAATTTGAAATTTATCTTTAATTTTTTGTTTATTTTTCTAAAAAAATAATGGGGAGAAGTATGATAGAAAATCATATGTAAAAATTTTTTTAACAGACAAAGTAAAATCATGTAAAATAGAAAATATTCTAAATAAAAACGTTTAAACGCCTAATATATATAATTTAAACATTTATCTTTTAATAATTCATAAAATTATATAATATGTTTCTTTTATTCGAATCATAACTCATAATAATGTCATTCAAAAAAGTTTAAATAAAAAACAAATGTCTAAATTATATATCATTTGAACTTTAGGTGTATAAAGTATTTTTTAAAAAGTAAATGTCTAAATGTTATTGTTACAACTTTAAGTGTTTGATAGTTAATTACGTGGTAATAATTTGATTTTTTTTAATAATTGAGAAATATACTATTTTTTAATATTAAAATTCTTAAATTTTTATAAAACAAACCTAAAATCTTAAAAATTTTTAAAACTCAAACCCAAATCACCATCTATCGGCACCTTGAACACGCCATGCCGAGAGAAATGATCGGTTATATCCAATGCGCGAATGGGTGTGTTTAGGGGTGACAATCGATAATGAAAGCGAATACAAATTGGTGTTTGGATTTGGGAAATTTTAGGTTTTTGGGGACTGATTTATAAAAATTCAAAAAAATGGGATTTTCTAAAAAAATAGCTTTTGTATTCAAAATTATTTTAAAATTTTAATTTAAAATAAAATAAATATAACATGTGTCATATTTTGATCGGTCAATAATCTTTTTAAAAATGATAAATGAACCATGATTAGTCACTAAATCCGACAAAAAAAAATCTGTTAACGAGTATCGGAATTTAGATACAAGGACATCTAATATACAGTTAAGCACATAAGGCAGCATACATAGTAAGAGGCATACAAGAAAAAACAGGGCTTAGAAACCTCTGCCCTTTCTATTCAGAATAAGTAACCCAAAGCAGAAACAAAAACTAACCTCTCCTCCCGGTCCGACTAAGCAGGGACAGCCTCGACAAGCCTTGAAAAGTAGAATTGAGTAGTGATTAGCCCTCTCTTTCTTATTCTCCACCCAACCTTATTCAATGCCCTCTCAACATCTGCCTCAGCATGAAGATACGCCCTGGTTGCCTTGGACGGCCCCGGAAACAACTCCCCGATCCTCTTTAACAGATCATAATATATTGTCTTTGGTGCAAAGCTCAAAATTAATCGGTTTTGAGCTAGTGAAGCAAGGTGAGCAATCATCCCATCGGCTTTACTCTGTGGATAGTGTATTAGAACATCTAAACACACAACAGTATCATATTTCCCTTCTAAACTCTCCAAATCCTTTACTTCGAAATTAGGCAGAACCGGCACAAGATCACCATTTCCCACTGTTAACTGTTCTTTTGCCTGCATCAGATGATCACACAATTCAGGCTTGCAATTCCTAATCAACAAATTGCAGTTTTCTGCAATTAAATCTACTACAAGCAAAACTTTCTATTTTCTTGTTGAAATAAACACTTACTTGGATCATCCACTAAGCATTCATTACTTTCCACCATTTTTCTTACTAAAGAGGGGAAATTGAACTAACCTGCTTCTCAGCTTCAGCCACCATGGCGGCGGAAATATCGCTAGCGGAAACAACGGCCCCTTCTTTTGCTAAGGGGATAGCGAGACAGCCAGTCCCACATCCAGCATCGCAAACTGTAACGCCTTTCAATGAGCCTTCATCGGTCAACATTTTCATCACATTTTCAACCGTCTTGGAGTGCCCTAGCCTAATATCAAGCTGGACTTTATTCACATCATCAGTCTCTCCATAAATCTTCTTCCACCTCTGGAAACCGGAATTATTGAAGTAGTTTCTAACGACTTCTTTGTCTCCGCCGCCGACTTCTTCCGCCTGAAGACGGCGTCGGCGTTCGGGGTCAGTGAGTGAGAGAACTGCTGCTAAGGCGGCGACTGAACCTCCACCTATGAGAGCAACGGTGGTACTATCCAAAGCAGAGAGGTCGGTCACGGATGCCGCGGTGGACAGAGGGGGAATGACGGCGGTTATTACTGTTGTTTTCAGTTTGGCGGGGAGTTTTGGAGGGAATGTATAGAAAAATCTGGAGCTAGTATGGAAATGTATGTGAGAAGTTAGAGATGCCGAGAACGCCATTTGCTTCGGCTGAATTGCTTAATTTTCTTCTCTTTTTCCTATGATTTCCTTCGCCGGCCGGTGGCGGAGGGATTACTACGTGTCTACTGTGCCTGTGACGATGGTTGTCGAGGTTCACAATCGTTCTCCAAAAATATTCTATCTTGTGGATATCAGGATAGGATATCGTTGAACCCCATATTTCCTTCCCTCGATTGCTGTAGGGTCTTTGTCTTGACGTTTTTACCCTTCCGTTATGCACGCATTTTAGGAGTGTCTTTGGATGTTTATAATTTCATACTTCTTCTATTTCGAGTTTTTAAATTAGATTTTATCTTTTTCTTGTTTAATTCTTTTATAATTTAATGACTATTAATTTTATTTATTAAATATATATCTAATTTTAAGTGTTTTATTTATTAGATATAAACTTTTATTATAATTTCAGATATATTATTGTTTATTAATGAATCTCTATTAAAAAAACATAATAATTATTTCTTTAGAAGAGAGAATGTCATACAGGAAAGAAGTTATATCAAGGGTAAGTTTCACCATATATCTATGAGACCAACTATTAAAATTTATTCACATCATTATTTTTTTATATTATATATTTTTCAAGTGAATATTCACTTAAAATTGTCTTTAAAATAAATTAATAAAAAATATGAGTGAAGATTCACTTTAAAAAATATATAAATGAATAATTTTAAATAATTAATCTATTGGATGATATAGTGAAACTTACCCATAATATAATTTCTCCGTAAGGACATAATCCAAAACTTCTTGTTTCCGTATATGTTTATGATAAATCGTCATTTAAAATGCGTTTTTTTACTATTTATTTTAGAAAAAATTATTTTGAAAACAACGCATCTCTAATCTCTATTCCATTTATTCAAAGACGAATAACGCAACCGTCGGTAAGTACGGGTTGGGGGAACCCAAGGTAAATGGTTCGAATCAGGTTCAATCCCAACAAAGAGACCCGACCCGATCCCATAAAGAACTGTCTATATGAAAACAGGCCCAGCAAAAATCCTTTTTTCAGTACCAATAGTTTAGATTAATCCAAAGGTACGCCGCCGCTACTGTAAAAAATACTAGATCTATACACTCTGTTTGGTCGCCGGTAAAATGCCTTCAAATTATCGTTGAATTTCTCCGTAACAAATCCGCTAGAAACTTGCATTTTCGTCGTTACGTGCATAATTATTGTTGTTGTTGTTTTGTGTTTGTTATTGAAGGTGTTATGGGGAAGGTTACGGCGATGGAAATCGATGATCCAAATTCAAACATTTCCGACCAGATCAACCCTAAATTTTCAATCAATGGTCAGTTTTGATGTTTCTTTATCGATTTTGAACTTCAGAAATTGCATCAACGATAGTAATTTGATCGCGAGGTTGTAAGGTCTATCTGATTTTTTATTTTCACGTTTATTTTGGCTTCCATGTTCAGTTTTGCAGCTTCTGAAGTCTTCTCAAATGCAACATGGATTACGACATGGAGACTATACTCGTTACAGGTAAATTCACTTAAAAAAAGTTAGAAAAATATTGAAATGTTTTTATATTTTGATATTTAAATGAATAATGTTGGGGCTGCAGGAGGTATTGCACTGCTCGTTTGAGGAGGTTATATAAATCATTGAAGTTCACACATGGTCGCGGTAAATACACCCGAAAAGCCATTACCGAGTCCACAGTCACTGAAGTGAGGTCTGCCTTGTTAATTTTGCAGTAATATGAATATTTTTAGACTTGAAAGTTGCTTTTCTCGTTATAATTTTCTCTCTTTTTTTGTGTTTGTGCACACATGTTTAGAGTTAATTATCAGTGTCATTAGTTGTAAAGTGATTAGTTACAATATGTTTTAGAGTATCCTTGAAATTGGCTGTGTTTAAATTATTTACTTTAGAAGCTTTTTCCTATTGGTTGAGGATTGTCTGGTCTGTGCAATATGTGTTCAAGTTACTGTAGCTTTCCAAGTTGACAGTGTTACTTTGATTTGGTTTAAAATAGGTTTCTTCATGTGGTTCTGTACATGGCAGAGAGAGCCTGGAGCCATGCCATGGAGAAAAGACAGCTTCCAGATGGTCCTAATGCACGCCAGCGTATCTATTTGATCGGTAGATTACGCAAGGCAGTAAAATGGGCTGATCTGTTTTCACATTTGTGTTCTGTCAAGGGAGATTCCAGAACATCTTTAGAAGCTGAGGTTTGTTTGCAATTTGATTGTCTACTGTCATCAACCTGCTTTTTTGGCCCTCAGAATGAAAAAAAGTACAGCTTAAAATAGTTGTGTGCATACATGATTTCTTTTTGGTTAAATGATGGTCTCTTGAGTTCTGTAAAGGCTAGTAGGTAAATTATTGTGTATGCCTCACAAAGGAAGCTTAAATTACTCCGGTGTTTTTGGATGTTTTGTATTGAGGCATGACTGCTTTTCTTCACATATATTCTTGTTTTGATTTTTTTTTTTTTAATTCTAGGCCTATGCCTCCTATATGAAAGGGAATTTGTTGTTTGAACAAGACCGGAATTGGGACACTGCATTGAGGAATTTCAAAAGTGCCAGGTTTTTGCTCATCTTCTATAGTATCCAGGCATATAAATAATGCAGTATCATGTTAAAGTAGATAGCTCATGTTTGTGCTTGATCTTATGCTCCAATGTCAAGAAAAAAATCAATTTCCTTCGTGATACTTTTCCAGTAGTTTTTTTTATTTGTTGTTGTCGTTCATAGCACAAAAGGATACCATCTTTGATTATGTTGCAGGGCCGTCTATGAGGAACTTGGGAAGTATGGGGATGTAGAGAATCAAGTTTTATGTCGTGAACGTGTTGAAGAGCTCGAACCTAGTATTCGCTACTGCCTTCACAAAATTGGAGGGTCAAATTTGCAAACATCTGAACTTTTACAGATTGGTGAAATGGAAGGTCCTGCACTGGACCTTTTCAAATCAAAACTAGAGGTCAGTTCATTTCTATCGGTACTTTCTTTTATTATCATGAATATTGTGGCCTGTATCATGTTCGAGTGGCTTACTACTTTTTTTCAATTGACTTGATATACGAAATGTGTGTATTATAGTGTAAAATATGTCAAATCTTCTGAAAAAATTAGCTTCCAATTTAGGAAGAACTTCCAACCGTTTCCCATCTTACTGAAGGTAATGTTAGAATAGATGGTTTCATTTTGAATTCTAATGCATCACTTCTTTTAATATTAGTTCAATTGGAACAAACTAATGATTTATTTGGAGAAAAGATGTTTGAACTATCCTTTTAAACCTGCAAGCTAATCCTTTGTCTGCAAACATTTTCATCTATGATAGAAAACCCGAGGTTGCTTTACTCAAAAATTAGTTATTCACTCCTTGAAGTTCATGTGAATGATAATTTATTTTGTTAGATGAATACCCATTTGTCTTATAGCTATTGGAATTGGTTATGCACCTCCCTGGAGCTCATCAGATAACTGTGAAGGGAAGGGAGAACAGGAAGATAAAAGCTTTTTCTCTATATTTTGCTGATTGTTTTGTCAGTAACATTGATATCTTATACAATCCTGATTTGCAGGCTGTTATGGCCGAGGCAAGATCACAACAGGCTGCCTCTCTGACTGAGTTCCATTGGCTTGGCAATAGATTCCCAATTACTAATGCAAAAACTCGGGTTGCTATTTTGAAAGGTTTGCTGTTTAGTCTTTTCTGTTAATGTTTATACCGAGGTTAGCATGTATATGACATGTTTAGAATCAAGATTAAAAGGAACTTGGAAGTTGATATGGAAATATATTGTTGACCTTTATATTTTTCCAAAAGTAAATTCCACTCTCCAAAGAATACTAGGTCTCCTTTTCACTTGAAGGGGCTTTAATTATGCATCAAAGACATGATGCTTAGAGTTGGGTCTTTTTCCTTTTCAGTTTCTTTGGATGATTTTGTGGTTTTAATTGTCAATTTTCTTGATATAGTTAACATATTAAGCTTTCATTTTATTGGCATTTAGAGTCAATATTCCCTCTTAATATGTTTTCCTCTTTCTGTTTGTGTGTCAATTTTGTAGCATGTGACATTGATGACTGATCCTAGCATCTATTGTTTAAGCCACTGGCATACTTTGCAGTTGAAGCTAGCATTCCAACTTCTGTGCTGCAGTCCTTTCTGTTTTCACTCTTCTTTCTCCCCCATATTTAAAATGCAGCAAAAATTTGTAATAACAAATTTCTAGCTTCAATTGAATTTAGTGTCCCAGAACTAGTCATGTTCGTTGCATTAATTTTAGATGTGTGAAACAAGCACCTCTGTGTGCCTCCAACTTTTTATTTTTGTTCTTTTGTTATCCTTGTGACCCTTCTAGTTGGTTATAGTCCAAACATGGCCTAAATTAATACTCTGTGCTACAAATTATGTAGCCCAAGAACTGGAAAAGGATCTACATGGACCTTCAGCTGATTCACTTTCAGCCGAGAAAAGACTAGCAACTTTTGATAAAGTTTTTACAGCGTATCATGAAGCCAGGAGCTGTATACGGAGTGACTTGGTATGAAGCATTAATTTGTATCTTTGCTGTCTTTTCATTGAAGTTGTCTACTTATCATTTTTTTTCTTGGTACTAATCACTAGTAGAATTTGAATTTGCAATTGATTTCAAATCATTCATCTCCAGTGTTTGATGTTGATGATTTAGCATACACTCTAGGCCAGTGCAGGTAGTGCTGAAAATGTAAAAGATGACCTAAATGGTCTTGATAAGGCTGTTAGTGCTGTACTAGGACAACGGACAATAGAGCGCAATCAGTTATTGGTTAGCATTGCAAAGAGCAAACTTACTAGGCGTCGCGATGACAAAAACGAGAAAGTCACCAAGCCTGAGGAATTGGTTCGCTTATATGATCTTTTATTACAGGTGAGGGAGTATCTGTTTTTGCAATGTCTTCTCTTCCGGAGAAGAAGCTTGTACTAATTTTTATTGTGCTTAATGATGCTATATTGAGCAGAATACAGCTGATCTATCTGATTTAGTTAGTTCCGGAAGAGACAGAAAACCTGAAGAAGTGACATTTGCTGAAGAGTGTCAACTCAAAAGTCTGGCTTTCCGAGCTGAAAGGTTGATTTCTTTGTGCTCTATAATGTCTTCTTTTTTATTGGTTTTTGTGTTTCATGCTTACATATATGCACCAACCAATTCTACGATTATATTTGGTTTGGTTAATTTTTTAAGAAAGAAAATATTCTGTTTGACCTCCGAATCATGACATTCAGAAGTATTCTCTAATATCTTTATTTGAAGGATGTTTCGTGCTTTCTTTATCTAATATCCCGCACTATGAATGATGAAATTGAGTCAAATTGTGAAGTGATTCATTGTTTCGTAAGATTAATGTTTTTGGTGTATTACAAGAGTTTGCCTTGTGAAATTGATATATGGACGTCTGGAATTCTTTGCAGGTGCTTCTACTTGGCAAGGTCATATAGTTTAGCTGGAAAGAGATCCGAAGCATACGCACTATACTGCCGTGCTCGCTCTCTTGCTGAGAATGCCCTCAACAAGTTTCAAACTCACAGTAAAACCAATCAGGTGTCTATATTTATATAGGGGTTTGCCTTCCCACTTTTTTCTATATATTTCTGCGGGTAACTGCTGGATGCATATGCTAATTACCTGCTTGACACTTGCAATGTGCTTTTTTGGCACTGTTTCTTAACTTCTTGTTTGAATATCTAATCAGCATAACTATTTTTAAAAATCTTAATCGGTATCTCCATTGTATTTACAGGCGATGATCAAAGAGTTGAAGACTCTATATGATGAATGCAGAGCTTACAGTTGCATAGAGCATGCAACCGGAATTATCGAGGAGGTGAAGGCTCCAGAGAATCTTTCAAAGAAGATATCTACTATATCATTAAGTGGAGCAGACAAGAAGGTATTATTTATATACCTTAGTTGCATATATTCCTTCATAGACTGACACTTGTTTCGAAAAAACCTTGTCTATTCATTCTTTCAATCCCGATTTCGCTACATTGTTGTGATATGTTGCTTTGGAGTGGGTTCAGGTGGAAAAATACCTGCTTGAGAAACTCGATCTCTACGAGTCTGCAGTTAGCGAGTCCAATGTGAAAACAGTTCCACGCATACAACCCTTCCCGCCAGCCTTGCAGTCAATACCTCGTAATCCAATCGTTTTAGACTTGGCCGATAGTTTTATCGATTTCCCGTCTATCGAGAACAGGATGAAGAAAGACAAGAAGGGATTCATCAGTAGGCTTTGGGGTTGATCCATAATAATATCCATTCACTTGATCTGCTTTTGCCATCGGAATTTATAAGGTGAGTAGCTTGTGGTTGACTGCAAAATTTTGGTATTCTATACCTACATGACCTGAGATCGTAATGGGTGGTAAAAAATCCTGAATTTTATATTATTTTATTCGAATTTTTTTGGATTTGGATATTGGATTTTTGGATTTACAGTTTGGTGTTGGTTTTATTGTCTTTTTACATATATTTTTTAAAAAATCTGATATCCAAATCCGTTTTTATTTTAGTCTATATCCGAATTTGTTTGGCTTATGTGGACAAAAGATTTTTAGAAGGGAGGATTATTATTCCAGGTTTTGGAAATTTTGAGCCCTTTAAATTTAAGTTTTAGAGTCTAGGGTTCTAGAATTTAAGATTTAGGTTATAACCTATAAACTCTAAAATTTTAACAGTAAATTCAAAATTAATATACCTAAATCCTAAAGAGTTTGTGTAAATAAAGTTTTCATAAATATTTGTGCATAAAATAATATAAAATAATTATCCGAAGTGTAATTAGTGATTAAATAAGTAATTTAATATTTTTAAAAGAAAAAAGATTACACGCCAACTGCCTTTTTTCTATTGTTATATGTTAAATTTTGGGTTTTACTCTATTAATATTCTTATTTCTATACGATTTAAACTTAACGTGTGTTATTATTATTCGTAAGGTAAAACTCGGGCCATTGGAGATTGGGCTTGATCCTTCCAGTTTAAAAGACTAGGGTATTCAAATGGTATTTAAAACCTTTTTATTCAATGGATAATTATATTTGATCTGTTGGTTTAAATTAATATTTGAATTTTACTTTTTGATTCATATTAGTTCACATGGTAAATGATTCATTTGAACCATGAAATCAAGTTTAGATATTAAAATCAACCTAAAAATCAAGTACAAATACTTAATTAGACAAAGTTTCGATATCAAATTGAGTTTTAGAGCTAAGACTTCATTCCTAATTACACAAAAAATATTTTTGATGTATAAGTTTGTGTAAAAAATATTGTACACTTTCTTTAAAATTTAAATCCTAATTTTTAGACATAAACCCTAAGATATAAATCATAATTTCTAACCTTAAATCTTAAATTTTAAAATTAAATTCATAAACCCAAAATAACATCATAAATGTTAAAATTAATATAAACTTAAAAGTTTTTTAATAAAACAAGTAAAAAATACAAACTAAAAGAGAAATGAAATAAAAAGAAATAACAAGTGAAATAGTTTTTTTTGTTGAAGGGGTACTTTGAAGAAGTGGAGTTGATGGAGCATTTGTATGAATTATATTTGCCTAACCTAACCCTTCTTTTTCCTTTTAAAAGGAGTTATAATGGTCCAATAGTCTCTACCAAACATTGCCTTTCTTTTTATAGATATCATCAAGCTTGCACTGTAGGGTCCATCGACTATTTCTGCCTCCTATAGCCTAGTACAAGTAATGTTTGGAGAGTCGTTAAGGAATTGGATTTGAGTTTGATTTATTATAATTAGTAAAGTAATAACTTTTTTTAATAGTTTAAAAAGATAATATATATTTATATATTTTTAATTTTTTGATGATATATATATTAAATAAAACGATTTAAACTTTTATCTCTTAAGATGAACATAATCTGTCTTTTTTTTTTTATCAAAGCTCAAATACTCTATATAAATGCTTAAGTATGAATCTCACTTCCTGTGCCTTTATCTTTTTCTTAATTTCAATTTTGCTTTTCATTAAAAAATATTTTAAAATATAAATTCTCAAACTCGAAACTTATTTTGGTCTAATAATAATGTCCGACCTGTTAGACCAATTTGAGTGGTGTAGATCCCACTTGTAACAAATGGAAGGGATAACACGGCACATATGATATGAATGCTAGAGCTAGGAGATTAGTGGGGATGGAGATCATAATTTCTTAGCTAAAAATGAAAAATATGCCTTTAAAATATGTTTTTATTTGCTTTTAAATTTTAATTATTTTTAATTAAAATAGGCTCCTAAATTATTATTTTTAGTTATTTTAAATTTATAAATCATTTCTGATCAAAATAAGTACTTAAACTCTATCATTCTTTTCTTTTAATCCTTAAACTATCTACTGATCAAAAAGTTTTTATGATGTATCAACATTTTATTAGTCATAATAATCATTAGATTTAAAATAATCATAAACAATAATTTAAGAACTTATTTTAAGTAAATAATAGTTTAAAGATTTATACTAAATAAAAATATACTTTAAGAGTTTACTTTATTTAAGTAACAAATATCAGCAAAAGAACCATTTATCATTCACAACTGCCATTAGCCATTGTGGGTAAAACTATTTGGGTCATCATTCTCAACACTACACAATTTCATAAGTGGTGCCAGAGGGTGAGGGTGGGTAAAACTATATTTTTATTTCTTACAATACTATCATATAATTTCATTCTAGCTTCGTTTTTGACTATGACAGAATATAAGGGAGGATTTTTAGGAGTGTCGGCTTTCTTTAATGATAATAAAATTAATTTTATAATCCTATACATTTTTTAAAAATCTTATTATGATCATATTTAAATTATTCAAAATTTAACATCTGAATCCATATATTTATTAGAAACATAAGAAATCATATTTTACATCGAGTGAGTTCATTCTTTTTGAAAAAAATAAAGATATAATTTAACTATAAATAAATAAATACCCATTTATTAAAAAATATACTTATTTTAACTATATGAAAACCCACATATATATTATGTATTCTGTTACATTTGAGAATCTATTTTATTTATTTTCTTCCATTTCAACCCTATGTTACTTGCAACCCTATGTTACTTGTGTAGGATAGGCGATCTGAGAACTGTAACCACCGCAGCCCGAGAAATTATATTATGAGACATTCTCACAACGTTATCTGTGGGATCGATCAATAAAAAACATATATTTAATTATTTTTTTTATTTTATCATTTTTACCATGTGAATCTTCACTTGATAAAAACTGTTTTAAACTTAAATTATAATAAATATTAGTAAAGACTCACTTGATAAAAATGATGAAGTGAAAAAATTAATTAAATGAATATTTTTTTATTGATCGATCTTATAGATAACATGATGGTAATGTCCCATAATATAATTTCTTCGGGTGCAGACTGCAGAGTAGTGGAGAAAAAACTGAGAACTGATAAGGGAAGTAAGGCTGTATGGGTAGCTAACGTGTGCGGAAGAGTGCACAATACCAGTCCCATACCACAGCCAAATCTGGCTCTTCATTGCACGACAAAAACACTGCCCAGCCCCATACAAAGCACAACAAATGTCCCAAGAAACGACGTTACATGACCGGATATAGCCGGTTAATAAAAGGAAATACGACAGGTTACTGTCGGTTATTCCAGTGGGGTTAGAAATTGACCGCGGTTGAAATGATTGCACTTCTCTCCACAGTTTTGACTCACCCGTGGTTAAGACCATACACACAGAGAGAAGATAACAAAACAGAGAGAAAAGAGTTTCAGCCTTTTCTTTTTGGAGAGTGTCAAGGGCTTTGAGTTTTCAATTTCACGCGGTAAAAGAAGATTTGGCGGTGAAATTGAGGGAAATATAGGGTTTAAACTTCGTCGATGGAGTGTTTTCTGAGGGGAAGTGGCTACATGGTTGTTTGAGTGGGAATTCGGAGAGTATAGGATGAGAGATCTGAGCTAAACGAAGAAGATTTGAAAGAAATGGCGAATTCAGAGGTATTAATGAAAGGGAATTGTACGAACGGAAGAGCAGCAGGAGGAGGAGAGAGCATTTCTTCCGGTTATAATGAGCCAAACGACGCGAGGAACACCGTGGAAGGGCAAAACGGTCATTCAACTCGTCCGGCTCCGGTTAGAGGTCTGTTTAATCTTCCTTTTCGCTTTTCCTTTCTGGATTTCATATTTTTCTCCATTTTTTATTGTTTATTTTGGTTTTGTGTATGAGAAAAAGTAGACCCCGAGACGGCGCTTTATACGGAGCTATGGCATGCATGTGCCGGGCCTCTGGTCACCGTACCTCGCGAAGGAGATCGCGTGTTTTACTTTCCTCAAGGTCACATAGAACAGGTTTTAGTTTCTCTTCTTTTTTATACCTTTTTTCCTGTTTTTATTGCTGGAGATGTATTTCTATTTGGGTAAATCATGATTTTGAGATGAATCAGGTTGAGGCGTCTACTAATCAGGTATCAGACCAGCAGATGCCAGTGTATAATCTTCCATCAAAGATCCTTTGTCGTGTGATTAACGTTCAGTTAAAGGTGTCTTATCTTTTACTGTGATTTGTTTGGTCTTTTTTCTCTCCCCTTTCTCTGAGATTTTGTTTTGGTAATGTAAGGAATAACTTTTTGCTGTTAATTCTATAGGCTGAGCCGGATACAGACGAGGTTTTTGCTCAAGTGACTCTACATCCTGAACCTAAAGTAAGATTTGGTCTCCTCTCTGTCTCTATTAACTTTAGGAGTTGATGGAAAGCTGAACGTCCTAAGGTTTGTTCTTTTCCCTGCAGCAAGATGAGAGCACCGTGGAGAAGGAATCTCCCACTCCACAACCACCGCGGTTCCATGTGCATTCCTTTTGCAAGACCCTCACTGCCTCCGATACTAGCACACATGGTGGGTTTTCAGTGCTCAGGCGGCATGCGGATGAATGTCTTCCACCATTGGTTTGTCTACCGACAGTAGATTTATAGTTCCTTTTCTCTATACGTGATAATTAGATTGTGATTCACCTAGTTTGGTTTTAACAGGACATGTCACGGCAACCTCCAACCCAAGAGTTGGTTGCAAAGGATTTGCATGGTAATGAGTGGCGATTCCGACATATCTTCAGGGGTAATGGTTTTAAATTTGATTGGTTACTGTATTCTTATACTTGGTTATGTTCTGATTAAGCTATCTAGACTTGCAGATTGATTTAAATGTGGATGGAAATAACAGGTCAACCACGAAGGCACTTGCTTCAAAGTGGATGGAGTGTTTTTGTTAGCTCCAAGAGGCTTGTTGCTGGGGATGCATTTATATTTTTAAGGTTTGTCTGCTTCCTCATGTGTGCCATGAGATTTTGTATTTTAGCTTTTAATTTTTTTTGCCTGAGTTTGAGAACAATTAAGTAGAACTGTTGTTTTGTAGAGGTGAGAATGGAGAATTGCGTGTTGGTGTACGACGTGCAATGAAGCAGCAGGCCAATGTTCCTTCATCGGTAATATCAAGTCATAGCATGCATCTTGGTGTGCTTGCAACTGCCTGGCATGCCTACACAACAAGAACCATATTCACCGTGTATTACAAACCTAGGTATATAGATCACCCTACCTTTTTGATATGCTTTATCTTTTCCCATAGCATGATATGCTCTAGCTTTCCAACTAGACCTATTGATGATGATTTTTCAACTGCACCATTGTTGGGTAGAGGAATTCATGTATTCACGCTGGTCAAATTTCTGTTGTAGGACAAGTCCAGCTGAGTTTATTGTTCCATTTGACCTGTACATGGAGTCAATGAAGAATAATTACTCCATAGGGATGAGGTTCAAAATGAGATTTGAAGGCGAAGAAGCTCCTGAACAGAGGTATGCCTTGTATCTGCCTTTCTATTTTACTGCCTAATCGCAGCAATTTCAGTTTGATATTGAAGCATTCTGAGATTGTGGTTTTCAATTTTTTGTTGTTGCAGGTTTACTGGAACAATAGTTGGAATTGAAGATACTGATCCAAAAAAGTGGAAGGATTCCAAATGGAGATGCCTCAAGGTAGATTCTAACTTGGGCAGTGTTTGACAATATGTTTTTACAATACTAAAACAAAATGTAGAATATCTCAAGTTATGCTTATGTTGTCGTGATGTATGTTCTAATGTCCCTTATAGGTGCGATGGGACGAGACTTCTACCATACCTCGCCCGGAGAGAGTTTCTCCTTGGAAAATTGAACCAGCGCTAGTACCTCCTGCACTGAATCCCCTTCCAATGTCCAGGCCAAAACGGCCTCGATCTAATGCAGTCCCTTTGTCCCCTGATTCCTCTGTGCTTACAAGGGAAGGTAGGTCCTGTTATGTAACACAGTTTATTATTTTTCATGTAACAGCTTTTCTTGAATGATCTATTAAAATAAGTTCATTTTCTTGGTTCATCCAAAGTTACTGTAGACCCTCCACCAGCTAGTGGATTTTCAAGGGTCTTGCAAGGTCAAGAATTCTCGACCTTGAGAGGCAACTTTTCTGAGAGTAACGAGTCTGATGCTGCCGAAAAATCAGTGATGCGGCGACCTTCAGTAGATGGGAAGAATGACACGGTTTCTGGTTCAAGAAGATTTGGGTCAGAGAATTGGATGTCATCTGGGAGGCATGAACCAGTGTACACGGATCTGCTCTCTGGTTTTAGGTCAACTGTTGATTCCTCCCTTGGGTATTGTCCAACTTTGGTTGATCAAACTTTTTTAGGTGGTAATCCTGTAAGAAAACATTTACTAGATCAAGAAGGGAAGCTTGGCTCTTGGTCCCTAATGCCATCTGGTCTCTCCCTCAAGTTGGTCGACACTCATACAAAGCCTCCTATGCAATACTCTGACATGTCATACCAAGCTCGAGGAAATGACAGATTTGGTGGTTTTGGTGAGTATCCTATACTGCAAGGTCATAGGATTGAGCACTCACATGGAAACTGGTTGATGCCACCCCCAACATCATCTAATTATGAGAATCATGTCCAATCAAGGGATAAAGCTTCATCAGGTCAAGGTCATGAGAATGAAAAATCTAGAGAAGGAAGTTGCAAGCTCTTTGGCATTCCTCTCATTAGTAATTCTTTTGCACCTGAGCCCCCAGTCTCTCATATTAATACGTCCAACAAGGCAGTGAGTCATGTGGACGCTGCACCAAACCATGTTCATACATTTGCATCTGATCGAAAGTCTGAACAGTTAACGATCTCACAGTTGGCAGAGAATCCGTCTACTTTTGAGGAACCGGAGAAAACATTTCAACTGAGTCAAACTCATACAAGGGAGGTTCAAAGCAAATATCCTAGCGCATCAGCTCGGAGTTGCACTAAGGTTCTGTTTCTCTCTCCGGAAGATGTACACCTGCTCTTACTCTATTGCGGTGTTGCTGAACTTGTTCTTTTCAGGTTTTAATGCAAGGGACTGCTCTAGGTAGGTCTGTGGACCTTACAAAGTTCAACAACTATGATGAATTGATCGCTGAATTGGATCAATTATTTGAACTTGGAGGTGAATTAGTGTCCCCTAAAAAGAATTGGCTTGTCGTGTACACCGATGATGAGGGTGATATGATGCTAGTCGGAGATGATCCCTGGCAGTAAGTATTGTTACCTCAAGTCTAATACGTTTCACTCGTTTCTTATGTTTGATACTAAATTCCTGCTTGTGACTACTGACTAGGGAGTTTTGTACCATGGTTCGCAAAATCGGCATCTACACTAGGGAGGAGGTTCAGAAGATGAAGCCAGGGTCATTGAATTCAAAGGTTGAGGACAATCCGGTTTCTGGTGAAGGCCAAGATGCAAAAGAAGTGAAATGTCCTTCAGCATCTAGTGCAGAGAATTGTTAAGCTTGGCTCTAATGCTTCTGGTAATATTATAGGTGTGTATAATTGCTTGCGTACAAGTATTGGATCTTGTTTCGATTAGGAAGTGGAAAACTGATGAGGTTTGAACATACCATGTTATTAAATAAGAACATGCACCATTTTTATGGTTTCAGCTTTTTGGTGGAGGCATCCGGAGTGCCGTAGTGGCACTCAACATTCCGGTTGGTTAGAACTAGAACTAGTTTTGAGTTCAAAAGCGACTGGCAGCAAGTTTTTTCAGAAATCAGAATCTGATACATGGATGGCACAAATGGTATAATCCAATTTTGGACATGTGGTAGTAGTGTATGGTATCCGCTTTGTACAAACATGTTCCCCCCCCCCCCCCCCCCCTCAACCTGGGATTGTAAGTAAATAACACCATCTTTTATAGTAAGCGTTTCATTCTGTTTTTTTCCATATCTTTTTATGGGTTTCATATCTGCCAGTACATTGTGTTTTGTTAGATTATGTTTCAGGCAGGCTTTTCCCCTATATTATCGGGTTTTCTGGCAACGTATTCACCGTGCCATGCATGTTACCGTCATTGAATCTTCTTATGTTTGTATGTAGCATTTTGGTAAGTATCTGAATGTTAAGGCAATGGTTAAATGTTGGCAATGTAATTCCAGTTTCAATGGCTGCCTGCCGGGTAGTGGTGATTGTTTCAGAAAGCTGTGTTCAACTTTAGTAAAAAACCCATCACCCTGAAGTTTGTTAAAAAAATCTGGTTGGAACATATTTAAACAGCTACCGTCTACTGATTGGTGTCTTGATTCGTCATCTGAGTTGTTAAGTCCCAGGTCCACTTTAACATGTGCTTGTGTTGACACCTTGTCCTTCTTCATCAACGTAAACGTAACAGAATGTATACATGTCGTTTCTTTCTTTCATTTTAAATGTTTATGTGAACATGAACACGACACAAATCAGCAAATCAGTATAAGTTTCTAAGGTTTCTCGGCTTTCCTGGGTGGTGCTGGTCTTGGTCTCTAAGCAATTGGGTATGGGCATGGATGAGTAAAATCATAATTTTTTTAATTCATTTGAACTCAACCAATATTTAGCTTTGATATGTAATTCGGTCTCTGATTTATATTTGAACTACAATTTAGCTTCAGTTTTTGACTTAAAATTAAAAATATTTATTTATATTTTAAAATATCTAAAGTGTTATGTTTCAAATTTTAAAACTAAATTTAGGGGATCAAATTGCACTCACCAAGAAATAAAGGGGCCAAATTATATATCAAAAACAAAATCAATGGCTAAATGATGCATTAATCCATTCATAATCATATTTCTAGAATAAATATTATATTCAAACATCTTTTTATTAAATAAAATTAATAATTAATATTTTTATTTAAATTAATAAACGGTTATCTAACTTTATCATAAAAGATAATTTAATTTTTTAAAATCTACCAATATTTTAAATTTATTATTAAAAAAGAAATTAAGAAAATTATCCTAAAAATGATGTGTCAAAATCTAACCATGATGACATAAAGTCTTAATAATTCTTTTAATACTGTAATACCCAAAATACATTAAAGTGGACCAATCAAAAGACACCAAGAAAGGGCAAACTAGTCAAGCAAATGGAAATATCTATGGGCAAGTAAGGGATTGAGATTTATATATGTTCAGCGGTTTTTTCTTAAGTGTCAAATTATAATTTCGGTCCTTTTGTTATATTAAAATTTTGATTAAACCTTTATACTTTAATTAGATACAAGTCGGTGATTTTATTTGTTTAATGTTATTAATTACTCGAAATCGTTAATACCACTAATGAAATTATATAAATTAAAGTATATAGATAAAATTACAAATTGAAAAATAGTAAAGGGACTAATGACATAATTTAACACTCTTAGCCCATACATCCGAACAAGTGTATATCAGATAGCGGAGAAGTTGATAGAAGATGATAGATTGTCGACGTAGAGAATAACAGAGAGAGAGAGAGAGAGAGAGAGAGAGAGAGAGAGAGAGAGAGAGTGGGTGTTAATTTAAACCACATTTTATCCTCTGTATTTGCTCTTCGGTCGACCATTTCCAGTCGATTTAAAGGAAAAAACGGTCTGTTCTCTCTGCAATTTCTAAAAGAAAAGACCCCTTTTAGTCTTTCTTTCCATTTCAGCTTTTTTCTTGTCTTCTTCCTCGGTTCTTTTGGGGTAAGTCGTGCAACTTTTTCTTCTTGAGGATTAATTCCATGTTTTCTTTTGGTTTCATGGCTTATTGGGTGTTTGAATTTTGTTAAAACTCGATGTTTCTGCATGAAATCTGAATTTAGGGGTTTGGTTTTGTTGGGTTGAACACGATGTTTCTTTACTGTAAAAGGAAAATCCGGCTTTCGGACTGGGTTTTCTTTATTTTCTTTTTGTTGATTGATTTTTATTAGCTCACCTGTTGAAATTTGTATCATTTTCCTGTGCTTTCTTATTTGGGTTTTTATTTTCTTTATTGCCGGTGCTTTTTGTAATTTCCCTTTATTAAATTAATTCCATTGATTTTACGAAGCTTTCTGTAATTTAAGCTCTTGGTTCACTGTATTTCACTTGTTAGATTCAAGGGTATTTCATGTTTTTATTTGATTATTGCTCCTTAGCTTTCTAGCATGTATGCTTAATCAATTATCAATTGTTCTTGTTTAGTTGACTCTGTTGGATTAAGTTATATGATATTGGTTTGGGATAAATCTATAGGGTTTATGTTTTTAATGAATTTGTAAAACTTTCATTCGCCCCCTTTCCCTTGAAAAGTGAAATTTACATGTAGAGAAGTTTTTGAGAATTGAGATTATATGGGAGTTTTTTTGTTTTGTTTTGTGACTGTTCTGATTGTTGGTTACTAATTCTGGGTGGAATCTGGCAATTTTATTGAAGAATGCAAGTGTTTTTATAGTCATTTTGGGGGGTATTCATTTGTGGAAGTCTTTGTTTTGTTGCAGATAGCTTAGTAGGAGAGATGGCTAAACTCTTAGCTCAGTCGGCTGTTGTTCCTGCTCTAGTTACCAGTCGAAGTCATGGTCCATCCAAACAATCTGGAAAATCGAAAAGTTGTGCTAAAATGTTTTGCAGTTTAAGAACACCTGGATTGACCATTGGTAGCTTCTCTGGGTTGCGTGGTTCAACTTCTTTAGATAATAAGGTCAGAGTCGGTCAAGATTTCCATTCTAAGGTTGCAATTTCAATATCTTCTCGACGCAGAAGAGGGAGTCGATGTGTACCTAAAGCCATGTTCGAGCGCTTCACTGAGAAAGCAATTAAAGTAATCATGCTTGCTCAAGAGGAAGCCAGACGACTTGGTCATAATTTTGTTGGTACCGAGCAAATTTTGTTGGGACTTATTGGTGAAGGTACTGGCATTGCCGCAAAAGTTCTGAAATCCATGGGAATCAATCTTAAAGACGCTCGAGTAGAAGTCGAGAAGATAATTGGTAGGGGCAGTGGTTTTGTTGCTGTGGAGATTCCATTTACTCCTCGTGCCAAACGTGTTTTGGAACTCTCGTTAGAAGAAGCTCGGCAACTTGGTATCTTTATGGATAGCTTTTCCGTTTAATTATTAATTAGTTTACAACAGATTTTAAAACTGTCATTTGACTTTCATTTTATTTGTGTTGATTATTCATAGAACAGTTCTCTCAGTCACTTGCCTGCTCTCTGGACTTGGAAAATTTACTTTAATTAACTGGCAAATGTTATGTTATAAAATTTCAGGTCATAACTATATTGGATCCGAGCATCTTCTTCTTGGTTTGCTTCGTGAAGGTGAAGGTGTTGCAGCCCGTGTTCTTGAGAATTTAGGTGCTGACCCCAGTAATATCCGTACACAGGCAAGAAATGCCTTTATCAACTTGATCTTGTTTATATTTAGTTTAGCTTTTTGTAATATAAAACATAACTGGTAATTATCTTTTCAATTTGATTGACTAGGTTATTCGCATGGTTGGTGAGGGCAATGAAGTTAGTGTTGTTACTGGAGGATCAACTGGAAACACGAAAATGCCTACGCTTGAGGAATATGGAACCAATTTAACCAAGCTAGCTGAAGAGGTGAGCGAATCTATCTGTCTTTTCTATCATTTGGGTGTTTTTATGTGCTTATTTCTAAGCAGGTTTTCCCTGTTTCAGGGTAAATTGGATCCTGTTGTTGGAAGGCAGGATCAAATTGAACGTGTTGTCCAGATATTGGGTAGACGGACCAAAAACAACCCGTGTCTTATTGGAGAACCCGGTGTTGGGAAAACTGCTATTGCCGAAGGCCTTGCCCAACGAATTGCTAGCGGTGATGTTCCTGAGACAATTGAGGGTATGAATAAACAAAAGAGGCTCTTGTTTTTTTACCACAGTAGTAGCCATCAAAATGTTGGTAGATTAAGGTGGTGTTTTGTTATTGCCTTAATTTTTTGAGGGTATGAATAAACAAAAGAGGCTCTTGTTTTTTTTCAATGTTAGAATTTACTTTTTACTGATTCTTCTTCCTCCTTTTTCATGACCTTTCAGAGTTGCAACCAATTTTGTGTGCTGCTTTATTTGTTATTTATTTTCAGTTAGATCAACACATTTATGGTTGTTTTCTTATCAGGTTATAACTCTTGATATGGGTCTTCTTGTTGCTGGAACAAAATATCGTGGAGAGTTTGAGGAGAGATTGAAGAAGTTAATGGAGGAAATCAAGCAAAGTGATGAGATAATATTGTTTATTGATGAGGTTCACACTTTGATTGGAGCAGGAGCAGCTGAAGGTGCTATTGATGCAGCCAATATCTTGAAGCCTGCTCTTGCAAGAGGTGAATTGCAGGTAAATTTCGTTCTTACACGGGATAGTACGGTTGATTTGTATATCCGACTTATATATGAATTATATGAGGCCTTACCAATGCTCTGATCATTTGAATTTTCTATTAAGCTTTGACAACTGTTGAAATTTTAGTATTGGGTTAATGTGACTTCATTCTAAACAAATCTGACAACTCTTTATCTGAATTGTTGTAGTGTATTGGAGCTACAACACTTGATGAATACCGAAAGCACATTGAGAAAGACCCAGCTTTGGAAAGACGTTTCCAGCCAGTCAAAGTGCCCGAACCAACTGTAGATGAAACCATACAGATTTTGAAAGGTTTGCGGGAGCGTTACGAGATTCACCACAAGCTTCGTTACACGGATGAGGCCTTAGTTTCTGCTGCGCAACTGTCATACCAGTACATTAGGTACATGGTCATCTTGTTTTCATTTTCTTTGTAATTGCTTAGTGACTAAAAGTGAAACTGGCTTTTTTGTTCCTCACTCTGCATTCTGTATGGTCAGTGATCGTTTTCTACCAGATAAAGCAATCGACTTGATTGATGAGGCTGGATCTCGTGTTCGCCTTCGTCATGCGCAGGTGTGTTTGTATAACAATCCAGTCATGAGTAACATATGCCTTTCTTTGTCAAGTTGATTTTGTTACATTGCTGTTGATACAGCTCCCCGAGGAAGCTAGAGAGCTTGAAAAAGAACTTCGCCAGATAACAAAGTCAAAGAACGAAGCAGTTCGTGGCCAGGACTTTGAGAAGGTACAAAATTGTCTTGAGTTTCTCTAGTTATTTTATGCTGATTTTTTGGGGCAAAATCATCTGCTCCTTTTGACGCCCCTTTCTATCCCCAAACACTAAAAAAATTAAATTTCAAGCCTCAACCCTTAATTCTAAATCCAAATAAATCCAAAAAATACACCATACCCATAATTTCCTAAACCCTAAATTTAGTTTTTTTTTAGTGTGAGGGCATAAATAGGGGAATCCGAAAAGGGATAGGAGATTTCTATTCTTTTTACCAAACCCACTTTTATTCAACTTGACCTATATTATAACACATCCTCTTAAAAATAGGCTGGGGAATTACGTGATAGAGAAATTGAGCTCAGGGCTCAAATAACTGCAATCCAAGAGAAAGACAAGGAGATGAATAAGGCGGAAGCAGAGGCAGGGGAAGGAGGGCCTGTTGTGACTGAAGCCGACATTCAGCATATAGTCTCTTCGTGGACTGGTATTCCCGTTGAGAAAGTATCAACTGATGAATCTGACCGTCTGCTTAAAATGGAAGAGACTCTTCATAAACGAGTCATTGGTCAGGATGAAGCTGTCAAAGCCATTAGCCGTGCTATTCGACGTGCTCGTGTTGGTCTCAAGAACCCCAATCGCCCAATTGCCAGCTTTATCTTCTCTGGCCCAACTGGTGTAGGAAAGTCAGAACTGGCAAAGGCACTGGCTGCTTACTATTTTGGCTCTGAAGAAGCTATGATCCGACTTGATATGAGTGAGTTCATGGAAAGGCACACAGTTTCCAAGCTCATAGGTTCACCCCCTGGGTATGTTGGATATACTGAGGGTGGTCAGCTAACTGAAGCTGTCAGGAGGCGACCGTACACCGTTGTACTTTTTGATGAGATTGAGAAAGCCCATCCCGATGTTTTCAACATGATGCTCCAGATACTTGAGGATGGGAGGCTGACAGATAGTAAAGGAAGAACTGTGGATTTCAAAAACACTCTTCTGATAATGACATCAAATGTTGGAAGCAGTGTCATTGAAAAGGGTGGACGGCGAATAGGATTTGATCTTGATTATGACGAGAAGGACAGCAGCTACAACAGAATAAAGAGCCTGGTGACAGAAGAACTGAAGCAATATTTCAGGCCGGAGTTCTTGAACAGATTAGATGAAATGATCGTTTTCAGGCAGCTGACCAAGTTGGAAGTAAAGGAGATTGCCGATATAATGCTCAAGGAAGTCTTTGACAGGCTAAAAAACAAAGAAATCGAGCTTCAAGTGACAGAAAGGTTTAGAGAGAGGGTGGTGGAGGAAGGATACAATCCGAGCTATGGAGCTAGGCCTTTGAGAAGAGCCATCATGAGGCTTCTCGAGGATAGCATGGCTGAGAAGATGCTTGCGAGGGAAATCAAGGAAGGTGATTCAGTAATTGTTGATGTGGACTCCGACGGAAATGTGACAGTTCTCAAAGGGAGCAGCGGGACTCCCGAGTCATTGGCTGATCCAGTTCCAGCTGTGTAAACCAACTATGACCCTCTTTTTCTGGATATGTTTGTACTCTTTTCTCATTGACTGAATTGGCTATACTATATTGTCACACCCCGCCACCACATGATCGAGGAGGCCGCACACCAAGGGGCCAACATGACCGAGGAGGCCGCACCACTAGGGGCCAAGACGGACACCATAGTTTCTGCCCAATACCATGGGGCGGAAGTCAGCACCCGACGTGCACACCAAGGAGCCGAGGACAGCACCCGACGTGCACACCAAGGAGCCGAGGACAGCACCCGACGTGCACACCAAGGAGCCGAGCACAACACCCGCATCACTCGTCCACCCGTGCGGGCCGATAGCCGCACTAGTCATGCGCAACCAAGGGGCGAGATCCGCGCCCACACCATCCCACCGAGGGGCGAACCCATTGCTCGCATCTTCCAGCAGCATCTGGGGTCCGAGGCCCTCTTCACCCAGACCGAGCCCGATACCTTGCGAGCTGCCCAAGTGTTTCTGTCCGAAGTCTTGGGCCTTTCTCAAGCCCATCCAGCCAATCCACTTGGAGAATGCACATTTGACCGGATTACACAAGGAAAGAAGGAGCCACCAACCAAATCCCCTGATTCAAGGAAAGTGTCTCCCAGCACTTATGGAAACAATCATCATTCATCCATGCATTGAAGGAAAGCTCACCAACCATGATTTTCCTTCCTTTATTACTTGTCTTAGATTAATCTTAGCCATCGATTTACTTCTTTTATAACCGTTAGATCCTAGCTAGCCATCCTATAAATAGTGGCTTCATTTTCATTTGTAACTCACTTCATTCTTCACTTTTCTCTTGAGTAATAGAAAGCAACACTTTCTCTCATCTTTCTTTTGCCTTGCTTTTATTTCCGCTGTGCTTATCCAGCATTTCTCTTGGATTTTTAGGCTGACTTAGCCGCACCATCAAAGAGATTCGCGACTAAGGCCGCACGGTTCCGCTAGTAGAACCCTAGCCCCGTGACAAGTGGTATCAGAGCCAAGTTTTCCAGCAAGGATCCGATCAAAAGATGACGAACCCAAGTGAAGTTGCAACAAAAACTGTCGAGACTCGTTCGGACAAAGCCAAGAGGGCCAGTTCGAGAGATGCAATTTCTTCTTTGCAAGACAAAGTCACCCGCTTGGAGAATTCCACGAGGGAGTCAACGGAGCGACTCGATGTGGTAGATGACCGACTAAATGAGTTGGAGAACAAGGGGGACGGTCTTAAGGAAGAATTCCAAAGCCTCATCGATGATACGATGGAGAACTTGGAGTTGCAGAACGCATCACTTAAGTCCGAACTGAATGATCTCAAGAAAATCGTGGAAGTGATGAAGTCAGATTTGTTCGCGTATAAGAGTGCCATGTCGAATGGTGTGATGGCTAGCCCAACCAAGGTGTTAGCCGATGTCCCTAAGCCGAAGGTGTTTAAGGGAACGAGAGATGCTCAGGATGTAGAGAATTTCATCTGGAGCATGGATCAGTATTTTCGCCGCATGAACATTGTGGAAGAGTCCACAAAGGTAAATACTGCATCCGCTTATTTTACTGACACTGCCCTTCTATGGTGGAGACGCAGGTGTACAGAAGAGAAGAGCAAAGACGCTCCTGTTGAGACATGGGAAGAACTCCAAGCAGAAGTCAAGGAGGCCTTCTATCCCAAAAATGCACAAAGGGAGTTGCGGACAAAGCTTCGACAACTCAAGCATGATGGTACTATTCAAGAGTACGTAAAGAAGTTCACAGAGGTGAAACTTCAAATCCCGAACTTGGGAGAAGATGAAGGTTTTTCAATCTTCATGGACGGGCTCCAACGATGGGCCAATTTAGAGTTGGAAAGACGCGGTATCACTGATCTTTCCAGGGCTTTGGACGAGGCCGAAGCCATAGCCAAATTCGAGAAGAGGGGCGAGTCTTCCAAGCCAAAACCAAAACCAAAAGGTAATGGTTGGGATCGAGATAAGCAGCCCAAAAATGGTTCAGACAAGCCATCGAGTGAACATTGGAGGCATTCGAACAACAGGCCAAACAGGTTTGTTCGTTCGTGGGAGAGAAACAAGGGTCCAGTTAAGTGCTTCCATTGTGATGGGCCTCACTTCATCAAGGATTGCCCAAAGAAGGCCAGTCTTTCGGCCATCAAAACGGATGAGGAGTCATCCGAGGTAAGGGTCCAACTTAGTTCCATAATTAGTTCTCTTCAAACTAAGTCTACTCGCAGGAACAAGGGCCTTATGTACGTTGAAGTAACAATTGCGGGGAAGCAATTGAGCGCACTAGTGGACACCGGAGCATCCGAGTTGTTCATGTCCGAGGGAGCTGCCAAGAAGCTTGGCCTTCAAGTGGAGAAGGCAAGTGGATGGATCAAGACAGTCAACTCCAAGGAGGAGCCCATTGCCGGAGTGGCAAAACGAGTAGAGCTTCAACTTGGGAGTTGGACGGGTAAAGAGTCCATCAAGGTAATTCCCTTAGACGATTATGATTTGGTAATTGGTTTATCTTTTTTGGATCGGATTAGTGCACTTCTCTTGCCTTTTGTCGATTGTTTGTGTATCCTCGACCGTCAACATCAATGTGTTGTCCCGGTGAGTCGAGAGGCAGGTGTGCAAGCCAAGGTGTTATCCGCAATCCAATTCAACAAAGGTGTGCGCAAGGATGAGGCATCCTACCTTGCAGTGTTCAAGGAGGATGAACCCATGGAGACCATGGAGATCCCCGATACCGTGGGACGAGTCCTTGAAGAGTTCAAGGATACCATGCCTTCCGAGTTACCGAAGGTGCTACCACCAAAGCGAGAGGTGGATCACAAGATCGAGTTGTATCCGAATGCGGAACCACCAGCAAGGGCCCCATATCGGATGGCACCATCAGAACTTGAGGAATTACGAAGGCAACTTAAAGAGCTCTTGGATGCGGGCTATATTCGACCATCCAAGGCACCATTTGGTGCACCCGTGCTGTTTCAGAGGAAGCACGACGGTAGTCTACGAATGTGCATCGACTACCGGGCTTTAAACAAGCTCACCATCAAAAACAAGTACCCGATTCCTTTGATCGCGGACTTGTTCGACCAGCTTGGGAGCGCGAGATGGTTCACCAAGCTAGATCTTCGCTCGGGATACTACCAAGTGCGGATTGCCGAAGGAGATGAGCCCAAAACCGCTTGTGTGACAAGGTATGGGTCTTTCGAGTTCCTTGTCATGCCATTCGGCCTTACCAACGCTCCCGCCACATTTTGCACGTTAATGAACAAGGTATTACATCCTTTCCTTGATCGTTTTGTAGTTGTCTATCTCGATGACATAGTCATCTATAGCAATACTCTTGAGGAGCATATAAGGCACTTGAGAAAGGTTTTACAGGTTCTTCGCGAAAACGAGCTTTACATCAAGAAGGAGAAGTGTGCTTTTGCCCAACGGGAAATTCCTTTCTTGGGGCATATAATCGGAGAAGGAAAAATCCGAATGGACCAAAGTAAGATCCGTGCTATCAACGAGTGGGATCCTCCGACCAAGATAACCGAGCTTCGCTCTTTCCTTGGCCTAGCGAACTACTACCGTAAGTTTGTCAAGGGTTACTCCAACATCGCCACTCCACTGACCGAGCTGCTCAAAAAGAACAACGAGTGGAATTGGAGTTCGAGTTGTCAAAAGGCATTCGAGGAGCTGAAACAAGCCATGGTAAGTGAACCAGTGTTGGCTCTTCCCGACCACACTAAGGCGTTCGAGATCTACACCGATGCATCAGACTTTGCGATCGGTGGGGTGCTCATGCAAGAGGGGCATCCAGTGGCTTTCGAGAGTAGAAAGCTAAACGAGACTGAGAGGCGTTACACCGTCCAAGAGAAGGAGATGACCGCCGTAATTCACTGTTTGCGTACTTGGAGACATTATGTTTTGGGATCAAGGTTTGTTGTCTATACCGATAATAGTGCTATTAGCTTTTTCTTAACCCAAAAGAAATTGTCTCCTAAGCAGGCTAGGTGGCAAGACTTTCTAGCCGAGTTCGACTTTACCATGGAGCATAAGCCAGGTAAAGTGAATACCGTAGCCGACGCACTAAGCCGGAGGTCTACATTTGCCGCAATTAGCGAACCCGAGGGGGCCTTGATCGAGAGCATCAAGGAGGGGCTTTCCCACGATCCAAGTGCAAAGAACCTTATCGAGTATGCAAAGGAGGGTAAGTCTCGACGATTCTGGATCGAAGAGGGCTTACTTTACACAAGGGGAAACCGCCTCTATATCCCTCACTTCAACAACCTACGAAAGCAACTCTTGAAGGAGTGCCATGATTCGAGATGGGCGGGTCATCCAGGCGTGCATCGCACCTTAGCCTTGCTAGCCGAGAGGTACTATTGGCCGCACATGGGAAACGATGTGGAGGCCTATGTCAAAACTTGTCTAGTGTGCCAACAAGACAAGGTGGAAGCAAAGAAGCCAATGGGCTTACTTCAGCCGCTTCCAGTTCCAGAGAAACCATGGGAGAGTATTTCTCTTGACTTTATAATTGGTTTACCTAACGTTAACGATTTTTCGAGTATTATGGTTGTGGTTGACAGGTTCTCTAAGTATGCAACCTTTATTCCAGCAACCAAGGTTTGTCCAGCCGAGGAGGCAGCCCGTTTATTCCTCAAACACGTGGTAAAGTATTGGGGAATTCCGAAGACTATCGTGAGCGATAGGGACACTCGCTTCACCGGCAGATTTTGGACCGAGTTATTTAAGTTAATGGGATCCAACTTAAACTTTTCAACAGCCTTTCATCCGCAAACGGACGGGCAAACGGAGAGGATCAATGCGTTACTCGAGATTTATCTAAGGCACTATGTAAGTGCTACACAAAGGGACTGACCAAAGCTATTGGATGTGGCCCAGTTTTCGTACAACTTGCAACGAAGCGAGGCAACCAATATGAGTCCATTTGAGATAGTAAATGGGCAACAACCGCACACTCCCGATGCGATTGCGACCAAGTATGAAGGTCCAAATCCCGCAGCCTTTAATTTCACAAAGGCCTGGCAAGAACAACGAGACTTAGCCGAAGCTTGCTTGCACAAGGCTCAAAAGAGGAACAAGAAGTGGGCGGATCAAAAGCGCAGGGACATGGAATTTCAGGTAGGGGACTTAGTCCTTGCTAAATTGAATCTAACACTTCGCAATTCTTCTGTTCACAGAGCGCTCGTGAGAAGATACGAGGGACCATACAAGGTGGTCAAACGAGTAGGCAAGGTGGCCTACAAGTTGGAGTTACCGGCAAAGCTTCGAGCCCACCCAGTTTTCCACATCAGCATGCTAAAGCCCTTCCATGAGGATGCTGATGACCCGGAGAGGAGTATATCCAGCCGAGCACCAGTTGGAGTCAGGGTCTCCTACGAGAAGGAGGCGCAAGACATCGTGGCGGACCGAGTTATCCGACGACCCGGACATAGACCAAGGCACGAATACTTTGTGCTTTGGAAGGGACTTCCCGAAACCGAAGGTAGTTGGGAACTTGCCGAGGACTTATGGCAATTCAGCGACAAGATAGCCGAGTTCCATCAAAGCCGAGCGACGAGGGCGTCGCTCAATTCAGTGCGGGAGAATGTCACACCCCGCCACCACATGATCGAGGAGGCCGCACACCAAGGGGCCAACATGACCGAGGAGGCCGCACCACTAGGGGCCAAGACGGACACCATAGTTTCTGCCCAATACCATGGGGCGGAAGTCAGCACCCGACGTGCACACCAAGGAGCCGAGGACAGCACCCGACGTGCACACCAAGGAGCCGAGGACAGCACCCGACGTGCACACCAAGGAGCCGAGCACAACACCCGCATCACTCGTCCACCCGTGCGGGCCGATAGCCGCACTAGTCATGCGCAACCAAGGGGCGAGATCCGCGCCCACACCATCCCACCGAGGGGCGAACCCATTGCTCGCATCTTCCAGCAGCATCTGGGGTCCGAGGCCCTCTTCACCCAGACCGAGCCCGATACCTTGCGAGCTGCCCAAGTGTTTCTGTCCGAAGTCTTGGGCCTTTCTCAAGCCCATCCAGCCAATCCACTTGGAGAATGCACATTTGACCGGATTACACAAGGAAAGAAGGAGCCACCAACCAAATCCCCTGATTCAAGGAAAGTGTCTCCCAGCACTTATGGAAACAATCATCATTCATCCATGCATTGAAGGAAAGCTCACCAACCATGATTTTCCTTCCTTTATTACTTGTCTTAGATTAATCTTAGCCATCGATTTACTTCTTTTATAACCGTTAGATCCTAGCTAGCCATCCTATAAATAGTGGCTTCATTTTCATTTGTAACTCACTTCATTCTTCACTTTTCTCTTGAGTAATAGAAAGCAACACTTTCTCTCATCTTTCTTTTGCCTTGCTTTTATTTCCACTGTGCTTATCCAAGCATTTCTCTTGGATTTTTAGGCTGACTTAGCCGCACCATCAAAGAGATTCGCGACTAAGGCCGCACGGTTCCGCTAGTAGAACCCTAGCCCCGTGACAATATGCTGTCTGTTTTGTTGAAAAGCACTCGTTGGGTGTTGAATGGAAGCCATTGATGGCTTGCCTATGGAATACTGAAGCTGTACATCTAACACTGAATTTGCATGCATAGTTGGGGGTAGGCTTAAAGAGGATATGCTGGTGGTATTATGTTGCCAGTTTACTCCACAATAAAATCCATGCTTATATTTGCATTCAAATTCTGATTCCTGTTGCCTTGTTTTAGATCAAGCCAGGTCAGATTCGAGCTTTGGAGCGTGGAACCTAAGTCGAGTCCATGTTTTAAACGGGATGATTTTTTTGTCCAATCCTATTTTCGATCTTAACATTTTTATTTAGATCCTCCAAAATTTCGGGTAAGCCTTCAACTTTGGACAGACAAGTCGACTGTTGACACATGTAATGTCGACCTGTATAAAAATATGACTGTAGCGCCCGCCATAATAATATCTGAAACTTTTTTTTATCATAAGGAAAGTAGAAGGAAAGAGCTTGGTGGGTTGAACAAGTTACCTTATCTCTGGCTGGCGGATTCAGCAGAGTCAAACATTCTCGAATTTCTACAATTCCAAAGGCAGCAAATTACATTTTTTTGTCCCTCTACTGTAAGAATTTAGTCTTCTGGGAACAGAATATAGGGATGAAACCCAGAAATTGACCAATTTTCAGTAGTGGCCAAATGTTGACCGACCCTTCAATGTTGAAAAGTCTCCTGCACCTTTGCCAATTCAAATATGCAATGGCTACCCATTGCGTCCATGCTTACCTACCTTCATAAATTTAAATTGGTTGAGGAATCTGCCTTTTGCAAACAATCCAACCATACCAACAAATCAAAGAAACAATGGTGGTGGTGTCTGATAACTCTCGCCAATCTCTGCTTCCAACCTTCCTGTATTCCACCCCTTCCTCAACCAAAAGTCTTTTAGGTTTGGAGTCCGATCATCATGTGCAGCCTCAATTGCCATCCGTTCCGTCGAAAGGGAGTGGAGTTGTGATAGCGTCACCCAAGGAAGGGAAGATCGAGTTGTTCTCTCCGGCGTTTTATGCGGCATGTACAGTCGGCGGGATGCTGTGCTGCGGCATCACACACACCGCGGTCACGCCTATGGATCTTGTCAAGTGTAATATGCAGGTAATTCTAGTATTTGATTCGACTTTACTTAATCTCTACTTAATTCCAGCTGAATTCAATTACTACAAGCAGTACTTGACTAATACGACTGAAGTTGCAATTCCCAGATTGATCCAGCAAAGTACAAGAGCATCACATCCGGTTTTGGAGTCCTGGTGAAGGAGCAAGGAGCTAAAGGCTTATACAAGGGCTGGGCGCCAACGCTGATAGGTTACAGTGCTCAGGGTGCTTTCAAATATGGTTTCTATGAGTACATCAAGAAGTACTATTCCGACATCGCCGGGCCTGAATATGCAGCCAAATACAAAACACTCATATATCTCGCAGGTTCCGCATCGGCCGAGGTGATTGCCGATGTAGCTCTTTGCCCCATGGAAGCTGTCAAAGTTCGAGTGCAAACTCAGCCCGGGTTTGCACGAGGTTTATCAGACGGGTTACCAAAGATCGTGAAAGCTGAAGGTGTTGCCGGGTATGCTAATTGCTCTCTCTACAATGCACTTTAATTTGGATTAAATGTTGATGCTAAATATATAATCTTGCTTGTTTGTATAGGTTGTACAAAGGACTTGTTCCTCTTTGGGGACGACAGATTCCATGTAAGTTTCCGTGTACTATACATATACAGGAGTGTTGGATACATATATGTGTCTGAAATTCGGAACGACGTGAAATCAATATTTGTTTTTGCAGATACAATGATGAAATTTGCGTCATTTGAAACAATTGTTGAGCTAATGTACAAGCATTACATCCCAACACCAAAAGAGCAGTGCAGTTCAGCAGTGCAGCTTGGGGTGAGCTTTGCTGGTGGATACATCGCCGGTGTCTTATGTGCCGTCGTATCGCACCCTGCCGACAACCTCGTATCGTTCCTCAACAATGCCAAAGGCGCAACTGTTGGTGATGTAAGTTTATACTACTCATGACATGAAATCTTGAATCCATCCCTGGACATGATATATATTCACTTGCTGCGTGTCTTGTTTGCAGGTGGTGAAGAGGCTTGGAGTGTGGGGTCTTTTAACTCGTGGCCTTCCCCTTCGTATTCTGATGATCGGAACCCTCACTGGAACACAGTGGGGAATCTACGATTCATTCAAAGTTTTTGTTGGCCTGTAAGTTCTCTCCCTGCAAATGACCTTTGATTAGTCCCATATCTTAAATCAATCATATCCAATGACCTTTGATCTGTTGTTTGTCTTCAGACCAACCACCGGTGGTGGTGCTCCAACTCCGGCCACCGCAAAGGCTTGAAGGAAACACAATTCATTTTCAAAGAAGATGCCTAGCTTTTTTATTTCCATTTATAGATTTTATCAAGGGGAATCCCTGTATTTACCTATAGAGCAATAATGGTGTTGATCAATGGCCACAAGATTAGGCATTCTTTGTCCCCTATTCTATTCTTTTTCAGACATGATTGTTCGCTTATCTTCTTTGTGGGAACACCAGTACGAGATTGTACTGAAATAATTATGGAAACTTTGCGAATAAGTCTCACATTTATGTCATTGGTTGTCTGGTTGATTTGTTTGTACTGAAATAATTACGTATATTTCATTAATTTAGTTTTAATTTAAAATAATTTCATAATTATAACTATGTTTAAAACTTTTACTAAGACTTTATTTATTAGCATGCGACTTTAGAGTCATAAATGAGGTTATCTATTAATATATTAGTTTTTCAATAAGAAGTCAAATTATTTCGTCTGTTAATTATCAAACTAATAAATAATAACACGGTGTAACAAGTAATTAAAGGGTATATTGAGAAACTATAACATTAAAAATATATTAATATGAAAGATTAAATTTATTAAATTATTTAAAATTAAAATTAATTTAATAAAATATATAATTTTTAATATATAATAATATATTTATAACAAATTTTAAATTATATAACTATTTTTTTAAAAAAAATAAATGATTTACTTGTAATTAAACATAATTGAATGATTTGGAGTGTATTTTTCCTTTGTGTTATATAAGACTTGGCAAGGCAGTCGTCTCCCTTTCGGTAGGAAAGGAGGACACGTGTCTCTAACCCAACTCATTTTATTTCACTCCCCTACCCGAAGCCCCAAAGCCACTTCCCATGGCGGATATACAGCAATTAGATGCCCAGTTAAACGGCGTCGCAGTACCCGCCGTCCCCGTCGTTTCATCTGAGACCGTCGGATCCAAACGCCAGCGACGTCCCAGCGTTCGATTAGGTGACATCGGCGGCGACCAAGCCTACGAATCTCATTTACGAAGGCCCTCCTCCTCTTCCGCCGCCTATAAGCAATGGAAATACCAACCCAACCTTTCCTCCGTCTCCGGCATCGGTTCTAAATCCTCAAAAGCTCGCGCTGTTACCGATCCAAACGCCGCTGCCAACAACGAAACCTTCGACGACGAAAGAGAAGCTAACGAAAACAACAACAATTTAGATGGCGACGCAATTGGTAGCTGGAGAGTCAAGGATTTCAAAAAACGGCCCCCCGCCATGAAACGGGTTCGGTCCAATTGGGTTCCCAAATTCGACGACTCCGGCGGCGGCAACGGCAACGGCAACAATGAAACGGAGGAGAAATACAGTGGCGGAGAAGATAACGATGGTTTCAACATGGAGAATTCGGAGAGTCCCGTCAAAGAGCAGAGCCCAATTCATTGTTTGGATAGTTTAGGTATCCATGGAAATGAAAGGGAAATGGTTTACCATGGGAGAAGGCGAATGCCTGGACTCTCAGAAGATGGGGTTACAATATGGCTGAATGGTTTAGGTTTGGGAAGGTACGCCCCTCTTTTCGAGATCCATGAAGTGGATGATGAAGTTTTGCCATTGTTGACATTGGAAGATTTGAAGGATATGGGGATCAATGCTGTTGGTTCTAGGAGGAAAATGTTTTGCGCGATTCAGAAGCTTAGTAAAGGGTTTTCATGACGTTTTCCAGTAATGTCCCCCCCCCCCCCCCCTTTTGCAGGGACATTTATCCGCCATTGCAATGTAAGTTTAAGCTTTTATTAGCTTCTTTTATGTTAACCTTATTTTTGTTCAATGTAGGAGAATCAGTAGGATTTTGGTTAGTTTTGAGGATACTTTTGTCAAGTTAAATGTAACTATTGTTGAGAACTTTATTAGAGAATAATGAGAAAATATTAGCTTTTTAAAGGAAAGTGCTTGACAAAATAAAGCAATTTCAGATCATATTCTTGTTGTTTTCTTTTTAAATGGGATTTTCCCCCTTTACAAATAGATATTAGAGAAGTACTTAATGCCGAGGGCAGTGCCATCCTAATCTCGGCATGCGCCTCGGATACTTTCGGGAAGAAAAGTGTATTTGGTTTGGTGCAGATTCACTCATTTGTTGTGTTTAGGCATGCTTGTCCGATGAATTTCTCCTTTTTTTCACTTTTTTTATTAGATAAACTTTGATTAATAAGATAGGGATGGTAATTTGAGTATTCAATATTAGACATGGACAGTATGGAAATCATGCATATTGATGAACAAAAAAGATCATACATGTAGATGAATGGACCACTCTTTACTCTTTAGAGTTTATTGTGTATCTTGAGCTTATTTTGTATATACTGCACTTTGCTTTTAAGGCAATATATAAGGATTTTAGTGCTTCGGTGACATGTTGTGCCCTTGACGTTCCTAGTCTGGGTTACCGTACATATTCATACCAAAGGTTGATAGCTTTGTAATCAAGCAATGACTCCATAAATGTTTCTTTACTTTAGTTATGAAAGTCAGAGTTTTTTGACTTGTTTCCTCTTGAAACAGAGTTGTCGAATATATAGCGATTTGGTTTTTTAAGAGATTATATCGATTTGGTTCAACCTTTACTTTCGTGATGTTTCATATCTTCTTGACAGCCATTGCAGCTGTTCATGTTGAACTAGGAATGAGATGCAGGGATTGATACTGCTAGTATTTTCATAGCACATACAAAGTTATCCGAATTCTAGGCAAAATGTTGGATCTGGGTATATGGCCGTCATATTTATGCTGAAATTTACTTAGATTATATATATATATATATATATATATATATATATATATATATATGTGGAAGATCTTAATCTCAAGGTAGTGTTTGAATGTGTCAGATGCGAGTCTATTAATAAAATGGAAAGTGTCTGTAATGTAGGCAGCATAAGTTCACTTCACTTACCGGCTCTCGAACTTGGGATATGCGGTTGGTATGCTCAAGTCAAGCCTACAACCTAGCAAATCAAACCAAGAAGGATTATATATGTTTTCTTGATTAGATTAGTCTTGAAGGTGATGGTAAGGTAATATTTATTTATATGTTAAATGTTTTCTTCATCTTGTTTAAACCTGAATCTCTTGTGAGTTTGTTCCTGCCATGTCCTGTCAAATCCATATCCCTGTTTCCTGGCATGTCATTTGTTCTTTTACTTAGTGACTGAATCCTTCCTGTTCCTGGTTTGTTTCATTATTCTCCATCTCAAAATCATTTTTGCATCAAAGGTGTAACAAAGAATTTTATCTCATTGGTGTTGTACTATTTACATTGTTTTATTTGCTAAGGCCTAAGGATGGTTGAAATGTTATGTTAATTTTGTTTTCATTTGTTGTTGTTGATCCTTTCTTGGATAAGTCGGATCTTTTAGATATGCTATTCAGACTCCACGGATAGTGTGTCAAAAATAAGAGAAAAAATAATTAAGAAAACTTAAACATCAAATAAATGTTTAAATTATATATATTTTTTCAGCTAGATGTTCAAACTATTTTTAGGGTTAATTAAGTATTTAATGTTTTATTTCGTAATCTATTTAAAGTTCTTTGTTATTTTTCATTGTTAAAGGATATGTTTTATCTCTTAAAAATTTTAAAATTATATAAAAAATAAATAAAATAAAATATATCTCGAAATTTTTAAATTGTCTCAAATAGTCTCTAAAATCTATAAATCTCCAAGTTCGGTCACTTCTGTTGTCGCTGCTAACAATTAAATAAAGCGTCCTTCTCGTACCAATTAACCCACATGTCATTTATCATCTGTTTTGTCACTATTTGTTGTGAATTGTTCAAAAGAATTGCTCGAAAATTTTAATGTTTAATATGATATCGATTGATTTTCGATTACGGAATGATGGGATAAATGATTATCAAGTTTCGATGATTGATGTGGTGAATGATGACTTGATAACTGGTGACGAAATTAGCTTAAATTAAGATTTAGATTTGAAGATTTATGGATTTTAAAATTTGAAGTTGCTTCATGAAATCTAAAAAATTTAAAGATTTTTTTATAAATTAAGTAATTTTATTTATTTTTATTATAATTTTAAATTTTTTAAAAGTTAACGTATATGTTTTAACCGATGAGAATTAATAAAAAAATCTTTAATAAATTATAAAATAACTTGAACAATTAACTAAAATTAATATAATTTTAAAATTTATTTAACGATTAAATCTTAAAAAATAAAGATTAAGAACGTAAAATGTATCTTGCATTCTTTATTTTTTTTGAGTAATTTTTATGTTGCTGAAACTTGAAAGTGAATATTTTTAACATAAGTAATTTTTCTAAATAATTTTAAAAGGAATATTTATTTACTTTAGCGCAGTGCTGGATTCCACTCGCATTGCTCTGACTCTCGCTGTTTTCCCTCTGTTCTCGGCCCAATTTCCCAACAGGGCATCAACCTCCTCCGTTTCTTGCGCGTGTTTAATACTCTCTTGCTCTTCATGATTTTAAATTATTTTTCTTTAGTTATAACTTATAACACTAAAACTTAAATTTTCTATTTTATTTAAATAATTTAATTCCACGTTTCACTGTATTAACTTAATATTCTGACTTTTTAAATATAATGTTTATATATATATATATATATTTTCATTTATAATAGAAATATTTTAAGTACATTTTTTTCTTATATTTAATATAATAAAACAATATCAATTAAGGGTTCGTTTGTTTCATTAAAAACTGTTTTTAAAAAATGAATTATATCTTTTGGAAAATTAATTACGGAAACTATTTTTAAGTGTTTGGATAAAACTGTGCAAATCATATTTCGTTGTTTCGTAATTTTTTTAAAACAAAACTCAAAATTTATTTTTAGTAAATATACATAATACAAATTTTATTAAATTTTATCTTTTATTTTTTTTTATTGAGTTAATAAAATTATATTTTACAACATATTTTATTTTTATACACATTAAGTTAATTGTCTTTATATTTTAACTTGTGTATATTTTATAAGTATAATATCTTTATATGATTCATTAGTATTTTTAATGGAACAAACAAGATTTTACATTAAAAATTTATTTATTTTATTGAGTTATTTTTATTATTTTAAAAATTATGATTTATAAAGACTTACATTAATATATATCCAACCTAATAACTAATAATAAATTATAAAGATTTACGTCGATGTAAGTCTTTATATTTTTTTCTTCGTCCAAATACCCTCACAAGAATTAGGGCATTAAACTAAACAAATATTCTTAGATATTGATCTTATTTTAAAAGTTCGAAAATATTAAAAAGAAAATTTAAAATAAAACCCATTATAATTAGAATAAAATATTAAAATCTAAAATAAATTAAAACAATGAATTACAGTTAGGAAGGAAAACAAATTAAAATATAAATATAAATAAATATTAAAATATTAAAATAAAAATAAATATTAGAATAAAAAATAAAATAGAATTATAATAAAATATTAAAATATAAAATAAATTAAAATAATGTGAAAATAAATTAAAATATAAATATAAATAAATATTAAAATTAAAATTAAAATAAATAAATTAAAATATAATGAATGAAATATTAAAATAAAAATAAAAAAATTAAAATATAATTAGAATAAAATATTAAATTATAATTAAATTAGAATATTTCTTCATTTGTAAAGAGAACAAAAGGAAAGAAAACAACTTACCAAGAATGGATGGGTAAGTCATTTTCCATAAAAACAAGAGTTTTTTTCATTGGCTAAAATTGATTTTCCATTGACTTTTTATTTTTCATAAACCAAACAATAGAAAGTTAAGAAAATATTTTTCGTAAAACCATTTATACCAAAACAAACAGATCCTAAACTAAAATTTTGTTAGTTGACCAACATTTCATTTAGACCAAGTCAATTTGCAAAATATAAAATTATGTATAACAATAGAATTATTCAAGTATAAGACTACTTAATATGTTTTTGAGGAAAGATTAAATAGTAATATTATATGAGAAAATTTTACAACGGGCGTCGAACACTGTTAAACACTATTAATGTTAAATATTATTGAACACTATTAAATTAATTAATAAAAATTTAAAATATTAAAAACTCATCCTATTATATGATATTGTTTGATTAATTTAATTATAATATTAAATATCAATAATTATAATAAAAAAATAATTATATCTTACAACCCCAAATTAATAATTTTTAATATTTTAATTTTAACTGTAAATTATAAATTTTATTTAAAATTAATTAATTTTTTTAAATATAATAATATAATTTTATATTTTTTCTTAATATTTTGATAAATATTATATTTACATATTAACGTAATCCACCATAGATTATCCTAATGGAATCCGCAACAGCCAACAAGCATGCTGACATCTTGATATAGACATCTTATGTTCTAAATTACCCCTTTCCCCAAAAAAGTCAAATTGGGCGTGACTTCACGCTCTTAAGTTGCGTCTCATACTCAACAAAGTCTCACAACTCTCAAGTGTATCTCCAGGCGAAGCCAGTTCACTTGCCGCTGCTCTGTCGATTCTCTCTCTAGGCTGCGAAACTGTAAATCCTAAAATCTTCAATTTTTTCATATCACTTTGCCCTTTTTCGTGCTCTCACTGCACGAACTTTCCAATCATAAAACCTGAAAAAGAGAGAGGGAAAAAAACTGGTCTCAGCCGCCATGAAAGTAGCAGAACACGACGACCCGATTTCCGTTTCCAAGCGGCTGTTGGTTTCCCTTTCAGAGCAAATTCAATGCATCAATAGTTTCAAAGGGAAATGGGGTTTGATCAAATCAAAGCTTTCTACTCTACAGAGTCAACTCGTTGATCTCTCCGACTTCCCTTCTTCCTCGACTCCTCTCGCCGTCGACCTGCTTCATTCAATATCCCAAACCTTGAACGACGCCGTTTCTCTTTCTCAGAAATGTCAACACCCCGTTTTGACCGACGGAAAGCTCAAGACCCAGAGTGACCTTGACGCCGTTTTGGCTAAATTAAACCAGCATATTTCCGACAGTGAGATTTTGATTCGTAGTGGAGTTCTCGAAGACGGTGTCGTATCAACCTCTTGTTCTTCCTCGAAGAAAGAAGTAGTGCGAGTCGAGTCGAGGAACTTGATAACTCGGTTGCAAATCGGGACAACCGAGTCGAAGAACTCAGCCATGGATTCGCTCTTAGGCTTACTCCAAGAGGACGATAAAAACGTGATGATAGCTGTGGCGCAGGGGGTGGTTCCCGTGCTCGTCCGGTTACTGGATTCAAGCTGTTTAGAAATGAAGGAAAAGACGGTGGCCGCCATTGCGAGGATATCGACGGTGGAATCGAGCAAACACGTGTTGATCGCCGAAGGGTTGTTGCTTCTGAATCATCTCCTCCGAGTCCTCGAATCCGGAAGCGGTTTCGCAAAGGAGAAAGCTTGCGTCGCTTTACAAGCTTTAACTTTTTCGAAAGAAAACGCCAGGGCGATTTGTTCCCGAGGTGGGATTTCGTCTCTTTTAGAGATCTGTCAAGCCGGTACACCTGGTTCCCAAGCTTTCGCCGCCGGCGTTTTGAAGAACTTGGCTTCTTTTGATGAAATTAAAGACAATTTTATCGAAGAAAATGGGGTTTTTGTTTTAATTGGCCTTGTTTCTTCAGGGACTGCTTTAGCACAAGAAAGTTCCATTGCTTGTTTATGTAATTTGGTTTCTAATGATTCAAATTTGAAGCTTTTGATTGTTAAGGAAGGAGGGATTGAATGTTTGAAGAATTTCTTGGATTCGTCTCCGAATCCGAAAGGCCTTGAAGTTGCACTTGAATTCATTAGGCATTTATCATCCCTTCACCCCATTGCTGAATCTCTGCTTGCTGATGGTTTCATTGCTCGTCTTGTTTCGGCTCTTAACTCTGGCGCTTCAGGGGTGAGAATCGCAGCAGCTAAAGCTGTTTTCGAGCTTGGTTTTTCCTCGAAAACAAGGAAAGAAATAGGTGAATGTGGATGTACTACACCATTGATCGAAATGCTAGATGGGAAAGCTGTGGAAGAGAAAGAAGCCGGTGTGATGGCACTGTCAAAACTCATGTTATACGCAGGTAACAAAAAGGTTTTCGACAAGGACGATCGAGGAATAGTAAACGCCGTGCAATTACTAGATCCTTCGATACGAAACCTGGATAAAAAATACCCTGTGTTGCTCTTGTCCGAGCTTGTACATTCCAAGAAATGTAGGAAGCAAATGGTTGCTGCTGGTGCTTGTGTGTACTTGCAGAAACTTGTTGACATGAATGTTGAAGGGGCTAAGAAACTGCTGGATAGTCTTGGGAGGGGTAAGATCTGGGGTGTTTTCGCCAGACCATAGCAATGCAAGATCGTATTCGAAACGGCGCGTATCGAACTGTATGTACCATAGACAAGTTTTACCTTTGTTCATATTGGATGTTCATTTGCTTATAGCTAGTCTACATTATATGTTTAGTGTCATTGTTCATGGAAAAAAACAACTTTCTGTGTAGTTTGTAGAGCCATAATCTCTGGTTTTGGTGACCCAAAATTGAATGATTTCATAGCTATGTTTTTACGATTTTTTCGAGTCGAATCTCGGTCAATCTCTTTCCTCGTACCTTAGGGGTTAATTAAGCTTTTTTCCATAACATTAACACCTACCTAAAGTAGCGAAAGACTATGCTAATAAGCATTGTTTGATTTGGGTTTTGATTAAAATTCAAGAATCTGAGTTTATTTGTTCATAATTTAGTTGGTAATCTAAAGCTTTTTCCCAAAAGTAGCAAAAGATTATGATAAGAAGCATTGATTGTTTTAGTAGTTAGGTAAACAATGATTATGAAGTGATGAGTCTACTTTTAAGTCGAAGGGGGGCAATTGACAGAAATATACACGAAAAAAAATATTTTCTAATATATTGCTTGCTCAAAATAATTTTCTATTCTATTGATTTTCTACGGTGAAATGAAAATCGGGTTCAAAAGAATCCGATTTAAAAAAAATAATAAAAGAAAGAAAGAAAGATATAAAAATCCAATTTTGCACAATAAAAAAATTGTCTACTGTCTTCTGCACTGTACTCATTGTTCATTGCTCTTTTCTTTTTTTTTTTGAAATCACTGTTCAAACGAATCCAACTTTCATTTAGAAACACCACTAGAATGGTAAATAACCTAAAGAAAATAATATATTGAAAAATATATTTTTAATTTATATTTTTATCAATTTGCAAAGAATCCGATGTACCGTATTGTTTTTAAAAAATACAATAAAACTAATTTTAGAAATTTGTCAGAAAAATATTTTTGATGTTTAATATTGATAATAAAAGTGTTTCAAGAAAAAAAGTCTATAAATTTTTTTTTTTTTAAATGAAAATTACTCTAGTTGTGGTTATAAACCCTGTCCCTGTGCAGTTCTTGTTTGTTACCCTACATCCCCCAATGGCCTGCTGGCTGTTACCTAGAAAATGAAATGGGTCATTGGCTTTATGGGCACAGACACTTTAGCTTATGTCCTAAATGAAATGGGTCACTCATTATATTCCTTAGAAAAATGTTGGGCATCACAAAAATTGAGATTTAATATCATTAAAATTTTAATGTAAAATTGTATTTATGAAAGAGAGGATAATGAATGTTTAAATATGTTCGATTTATATTTTTTTAACCAACCGTATTTGAATACTGTTTTTTTTTTTCTAACCTCGACTCGGACAACATTGGCAGATCTACTTCGTTCCATCTCTTAAGGACATAATCACGCCCAAAACGCTGAACTCAAGGATGCTGTTTGAGAAAATTTTAGGTCGGTTTTTGGTACCAAATCAACAGTTATTTTGAGTTCTTGTTATGTACATAAAAAGCTGTTTCAATCGAATGTTTCGTTTCGGTGATTTAATATACGATGTGTCGAATATTTTAGATCGAATTCGGAATGTTATACATCTAACCGTTATTTTTAGGTATTGTTGTGTACATGGGCAGGAGCAGGATATTGAAGCAAATACGAGTAAGGTATGCCTTGTGACTAGTCCCTCATCAATATTGTCATGGTCTGAAATGTCGTTACCAAGCCTATAGATCTGTCAGAGGTCAATAATGTCAGCTCCATTAATAATTCTGGACAACCCAAGGCCAAGGATCAGAGGGGAAGAAAACAACAAAGATATTAGGTGATATTGGAGACGGAATTAATAGGGCATGGACATGGAGGATACACCTCAAACACAGTTTCCAAGTCATAACTTGTTCATCACTCATGAATGTACGGTTAAAAAGCAAAGATAATATTAATATTATTATCACTTAATCGATTATTGAATTTTAATAAAGGAATTTATGAAAATTTCTTTTAAATAGAATAGAACCGTATTAACGAGGGTTGGTCTAAATGAGAATCAACTTAATATCGGTTAAGCAGATCCCAAGTTCGAAATTTTATGTATACAAAAAGTCTTTGCTAAAAATTTCACACACCAAATCAAGAGTATATAATGTGATGATCCGATTTAGTCAAACTAAAATCTAAATCCGAAAAGAAAACCCCCTATATATCCCAATTGACTTTGCACAATTGTGTGTGTCTTATAAGCTGATAGGTTCCTACTGTTTTGGCAAAGGGTATCTGACCTTTCAACCGAGAAGTCTCTATCGAGTCACCTACCAATATAAATCAATAGTTCTTACTTCTTGGCCTTGGTCACCAGATCACTTCAATCTTACCAAACAAAGGGAAGATTAGTCAAAGCTTCAACTCCTCGTTGCCATTTGAAATGGAAACAAAAGGAATTCAAGGCTAGACAAGTCAACCTTTAGTAGAGTATTCGTAAGTATGTTTTATTCATATAGATTTATATTTTAATGATATAAAGTTCTTTATTTTTAATATTATATAAATGGATTTTAAATCTATTTATATATCAACTATCTTTTATATATTTAGAGACATAACGTAGCATAACAAACTCTATTATAGAAGTGTGTATATATAGCTACAATTTTATACTATATATTTAAGGATGGTCAATGATGTAAAAATATAAGGATCTAAATATTTTTTATAATTAAAAAATAATTTAAAATTTTATTTTTTATAATAGTCCCAATTTATCGATTTTCTCCTTTAACATCCTCCATGGAATTAAGAGACCGAGAGAGCATGCAGACAGCACAAAGCAATGCAAAAACGTGATGGAAAATTCAAAGTTGAAAAGGACAAAAAAGAAAGTATTGTAAGGAAGTGCAAGTTATTACTGTCGGGAGCCATGGCCATGGGTGGGTAAGTAAAGAGAGTAAAGGAAACAGGTGAGGGAAAGCTCAACTCATTTATGGAACTTCATATATACATTTTTTTAATCATAATTCGAATAGTTAGTCGATTAATTTAATTAAATTTTGTAAAAAATCAATATGAGTATGATAATTTAACTCATTTTTCATCGTTAATAACTTTAAAATTTAAATTTATAAAATATTTAAAGATTTATATTTTATCTTATTAGACAAATTAATTGTATCCTCGAGTATTTTAATGCTTCTTTTCCATTCAAAAGTAGTTGAACGACAAACAAAATTTCCTCTAAACAAAATCTGATTAATGAATCGACTTTATTACGATCTTTAATTATTGAGTTTTTATATTTAATAATTTTGAAGTGATTACAATATAATATCTATTACTTTTATTAACATTTTGATAAGACATATTTTATAAAAAAAATTATTTAAATTTTTAAAATAAAAATTATCATCTCTTTTACTAAAGTTAGTAGTTGAATTTTAATTACAATGTAGTATCTATTACTTAAACAAAATTTCTAAACACATGTCACAATATCAAAAATATGTAAGTAAATATAACACGGATAAAATTAAGATTCAATATTAGGAGAGACAAGAGTTTATTAAACCTTTAGATTTATAAATTGAAAAAAAACTTATTAAATTAATATTAAATTAAAAAAATAAAAAATACAATTACACCAAAAAATTATATATCAACATTATGTTGAACCATGACTATGTTTGTATGCAATAAGTAAATAATAAAATAATAATAATTTTAATAATATTTATTTTATTTTTAATCATTTGATAATATATATTTTAGATAAAATTAATTAAATTTAAATCTCTTAAAATAAATATTATTTTTAATAAAATTACTTGTTAAGTTGACCAATATATAAATAACGGTGCAAGTGATTTGTGACTAAACTAAGAACCTCAACCTTAATTAATTTTGATTTACCTGTACTAGGTTGATGTTGCATACAAATTTAAGGTTTTAAAAGAGAGAGACCCATGAATTAAACATGTGATTTTATTCTCTAATTCATCACTGTCCTTATTTTTTAAATAAAAATAACATATTTTATATCAAAATTTAAATTCATATAATATAAAATAATAATTATAATAAATTTCATGATTTGTCTGTTTATTAATTTATAATGAGTGGTTGTGGGCGATGCCATGGCAACGGCTGTCTGACAGTGTGACTTTCTTGGCTTCACAATAAATGCAAATCATACCATTTTTAAAGACTTTCAGGCGGGTAGGTTGGCTACATTTTGTAAATTTATAATAAAAAAATAATTGATTATATATAATATATTTTGTTTATATACAGAAATGAAGTATAAATCTGTGCAAAAAAATAGTAATATGAAGTATAGATTATATACAGAATGAAATGGAGAATGTATGATGCGTTTTAAATGTATATTATATAAAAATAAAAATAATTTATAAATTTAAATTTAATTTTAGGTATATATATTAGAAAATATAAAATAAATATTAAAATTAAAAAATAATATTTCAGACCGAAACGGATCTAATATCCAATAACTAAAAAATCTAGCCTAATCTCAATTTAATTATCCAAAAAATCTTAGGTCGAGTACTTGATCTAATCAAATTTTTTTTCAAGAAAAAACCCTAATTTTTTATAAAAATATAATTAAATTGAATCAATCGATTCGAATAATTTTGAATATATATTTTGCCAAAGTTTGTTTTGACTTTCACAACTGCATGATGGTGTCAACATCTTTTTTACCACCGCATGGCAATTACGTAGTTATTTGAAAGTCAGTGGCTTATTTTAGAATGCAAATCTCAGTTCCTTCAGTGTCTCAGTTAAGCTAAACGAAACGAAGCTATCTTGGCCGTTCTTCTGCTCTTCAGTGTACTTTTTTTCTTCCATCTATCTCTAAAACACGCCTGAAAATTGCGAAAACGTTGCCGTTTTGACTTCTGTTCTCCTTTCAGCTTCGTAACCGCTGCTGGTTTTCCGTTAATCGGATTACATTATCCCCTCCCCAATGCGTTTGCCTTGAGAGGAAGAATGGGGTGCGTCTTCGGAAAGCAATCAAAGGAACCGTCATCTCATCACCGGAGGCGGAGAAAAACCGCCTCTTCATCACATCCTCCACGTACTCGTCGCCGCCGGAGCTCCGGTGAGACATCCATTGAAGTATCAGTTTCGGATGCCGTGGACCCGGTCGTGGATATCAAACAGCGGGAGGGGCCGAGGAACCAAAAGCAAAAGGCTAGATATACCGGTGATTTCCCGGTGAGCATGCCGGCGCCGGAGAGACGGCGGACGCCTTCAGACCTGAACCAGCAAGGATGGCCATCGTGGTTGATGGACGTAGCCGGTGAAGCCATCCGTGACTGGACCCCGAGACGTGCCAACACCTTCGAGAAGCTTGACAAGGTATCCATTTCTCTCTTCTTTTTTTTCCAGCTTAATTGAAAGCTTCCTTTGTTATAATCATTTTAGCAAATCTGGGTTTTATTTTTTTAGATTGGGCAAGGGACTTACAGCAATGTATACAAAGCCAGGGATCTACTAACAGGGAAAATAGTGGCATTGAAAAAGGTTAGATTTGACAATTTGGAACCAGAAAGTGTAAAATTTATGGCTAGGGAGATTCTTGTATTAAGGAAGCTTGATCATCCCAATGTAATCAAGCTTGAAGGCTTAGTTACTTCAAGAATGTCTACTAGTCTTTACTTGGTGTTCGAATACATGGAACATGATCTCGCCGGCCTTGCCGCCTGCCATGGAATTAAGTTCACTCAGCCTCAGGTGCCATTCTTTCCATATTTTGCTCTTGCTTCTCTATTTGAGATTTTGTGATATATCATATATGTATGCATGCTTCTTGTACTTTTTTTTTTCTTGTTTGTGTTGCTTGTGGGCTTTTGATGTTGCTCTCAAGTATTTTCACTTACCACTTGGGTCCCATTGCTAATAGTTTTGAAACCCAATTTTTCTATTGAGCTTGTTAGATATCTTTGTTTTTGTACTGTATTTGAGTATGCAAATTCATGGAAATTTCGTGCTTCACATCAATTTTTTGACTTGGTTTTCCACTTTGAAACTTTGCATTTTGTTTCAACAGTTTCTTGATGAAGTGAAATGTGAAATAACAAGACAAAGGATCCTACTCTTTTTATATGCCTGAGAATCGTATACTAGCTTATTGATCTTTCAGTTTCGGGAGAAAGAATGAGCTGCTATAGTTATAAACAGATTGTTCACTGCCATTTTAACCTCTCTTCTTCTATTACCTTGGCAGCTAATAGGAAATGATGGTCAATTCCTATAAGTTATCTGCAAATGAAGTCTAGGTTTTTAAGATATCTATGACAATGATTCACAACATAAGAGGTTACAGTTGTGACTGAGGCATTCGGCATTCCTCCAGGCTCCAACATGGTGATTTGCCACCTTTTGAAGAGAAATTCATCGGAAAAAAATATTTATAGTAGTTGCTTGTTTGTTTTAGAATGTTGGGTTGTTGCTGAAATTAGATAACTGTTTCTGAATGTGAAAAAATTCCAACGGCAGTAGGTTGTAGTTGTAATGCGGAGTGATTACAATTAGTTGACCCTTAAGAATTGTCATCTCAAATTACATGCTTAACTTCAAAATGAAATTGAGATTATTTAGAATTTTTTTCGTGCAAGGATGGTTCTGGCTTGTGATATTGGGAATTTACAACTGTCTGTGTTTGCTAATGAGGTTTACATTGCTGAAGAGGTGAAATTTAGATGATTTCTTTGTTTTGATGTTTCTTCCATTTTGCAGGTAAAGTGCTATATGAAGCAGTTACTTTCCGGGCTAGAGCATTGCCACAAACAAGGTGTTCTGCATCGTGATATCAAGGGTTCTAATCTCCTTATTGACAATAAAGGAATTTTAAAAATTGCTGATTTCGGACTGGCTACCTTTTACAATCTTGAACAGAAGAGACCCTTGACTAGTCGAGTGGTTACACTCTGGTATCGTCCACCTGAACTACTTCTTGGGGTAACTTATTACAGTGTTGGTGTTGACCTCTGGAGTGCTGGTTGCATTTTGGCTGAGCTACTTTCAGGGAAGCCAATAATGCCAGGAAGGACAGAGGTATTAATTCTTTGGTCCCATTTCTCAATTTGCTGTTGCAATCGGTTATCAGATCTTTCATTTTTTGTAAATCTCATGGAACATGCTTAGAAATATTTTCTTCTTTTCTGTTGCATACTGCATTGGAATTTAGTATTACATGATAATTCATATAGTCATTGTTGGTCATTATACTTGTACTTGTAGATGCTTAAAACACATTATACATAACCTTGGGAACTATTATTTGGGAAGCCATTGGAAATCGATAGTTGTATCAGCTTTAAATAAGCCAATTCTGAATGATTTTGATTCGGTGCCAATTGACAACAGAAATAACACTTTTAGCATGAGAATTCTACCTTTGATTTTCTTTTAAATTCCTTTTCAAATTATATGTTAAATATTTTTGGGAAACCAGTGTTTTCGAGTCAAATGAAAATGAACTGCGGTTTAAATATGTAATTATTTTCCATTTGTAACATCAGAATTTTCTTCTCCTGCTTCAGGTTGAGCAACTGCATAAGATATTCAAGTTATGTGGATCCCCTTCTGAGCAATATTGGAAGAAATCCAAATTGCCAAATGCAACACTCTTTAAGCCACAACAACCATACAAACGCTGTATAGCAGAAACTTTCAAGGATTTTCCATCATCTTCTTTACCTCTCATTGAAACTCTTCTTTCAATAGACCCTGAAGAACGAAGTACTGCCACTGCAGCTCTTAACAGTGAAGTGAGTTGTATCAGCTTTGCTAATGCACCTCTCAGGAAAAATCAATATTCGTGTTTTACCTTAATCCAAGGACATGCATGATCTATACCCTTTGAATTATCAAATATCCAGTGTCGGATACTGATACTGTTCTCACTTTCCATCATCATCTTGCCACGTTATCTATAAATTTGTTTTTGAAATACTTAATTTCCTGTTTTCAGTTCTTCACCGTTGAACCATATGCTTGTGAGCCATCTAGTTTACCGAAATATCCTCCCAGTAAAGAAATGGATGTAAAATTGAGAGACGAGCAAACCAGAAGGTTAGCTGGCTTTCTTCTTCCTTTTGCAGTTTGGCTATGTTCTGGTAACTGATAAATTTCCCATATAGGCAAAGAGGTCTAGCAGGCAAGGTTAATGCAGTTGATGGTGCAAGGAAAACTAAAGTTAGTGATCGTGCTAGCCGCGCAGTTCCTGCCCCCGAAGCAAATGCTGAAATTCAAGCAAACTTAGATGTGAGTGTGGGACTTTGCTCTTGTTCTATATTTTATACTAATTCTTTTATTGTTTTATATTCATGTCTCTTTGATCCACAAATGAACACTGTACTTGCCAAACGCACTTGTTTTTTATGGTTTTCCAGAAATGGAGAGTGATGACACAAACAAATGGCAAGAGCAAGAGTGAGAAATTCCCTCCTCCCCATCAAGATGGAGCTGTCGGGCATCCGTTAGATGCATCACATAAAGGGCCACTATCATTTGCTGCACTCGACACTTCTTTTGCCTCATCGATTTTCAACTCCAAGTTATCCGATTCCGTTAAAAATTCCGGACCTACCAATGTCCCTTCGAGGAGAAGGAAAACCAATAAAGACCCTCAAAGGGCTCCATCTCGAAAATTCATTCGCGGTTTCAAACCATCCTCTATAGGCCTATCCATGGATTTTCTCTTCCGGGGAAAGTCCGAGGTGGTTCGTAATATCCAGAATTAGCCTAGTGTTCCAAGTTTATAAACATGTCGTTTTCTCGCCTCCCTTGTTTATTTGTATCTGGTCATATGATGTATAATCCAGGGTAGCCAAGACCCCAAATGATTTACTGTATAATCTGCCAATGCAATCCCACTTTTTATTGTACAGTCTCTATGCTTTTGATTATGTATAATTTTGAGATTTGTTGTTAATTGGTCTCTGGCATTCTGGGTAACATACATGCATGCATACATATAATTAACATCTTTATTCATTTATGAAATCCCAACAATGATGATGACTGTTCATATAGGTAACATCCTTTCTTGCTCCTCTGAAAGTGTGGTTTGAGTCATTTAGCTGGGCCTGAGCTATTGGCCTCGTAGTTGATTTTTGGGAAAAAGAAGTAAACTGGAATTTTGAATAGATCAAATTTAGAAGACTGTGCTCTAGACTCTAGAGATCATTTTAGGTAAAATATAACTAAAACTTCTAATTTAATGACTTCTTACCAGTGCTGAAAGGAGAGTGGAGTTAGATTTGAAATTTTTGAATTTGAAACACTTAAAATCTTATATAAATTCAAACATTATTTTTTAAAATATTTAATCTAAATCAGTGAATACCAATATGATTATATAATTTTTTTAATAATATCATACCACACTCTGTGCACACATGATGTTTAAATTCAGATCACTTAAATAAAATATATTATCTTTTATTACTAAAACCACTCAGGTTTTTATTAATAATTTGTTTAATTACTACTACTAATTAGTTAAGTTTATAAAATTAGTGGTAAGATGATTTTTTAAACTGTAAAATTTAGGGTTTAAGATATAAAAAATTATAATTATAGTTTATAATTTATTTATTTTTATAAATTCAGTAAAAACATAGAATACCACATAATTAAGGAGTAAGAAATTTTTACTCTACTAATACTTATTCATCGTATATAGCTTTGGGAAGTTAATTACAAACCCTATCGTCATATGTACCTCACTTAAAGTTATGAATCCTCCTTAACACGTCAATAATAGTTTTAACCTGATAATTAGTTGATATATCCTTGGTGAATAATGCTTGTGATACATTAATTCGACCTTGATTGGTACAAATTAGAAAGATTGATCATTGCATCATATATAACTTTGGGAAGTTAATTACAAAACCTATCGCTATATATGTACTCATTTAAAGTTATAAATCCTCCTTAACACGTCAGTAATAGTTTTAACCTGATAATTAGTTGATATATCCCTGGTGAATAATGCTCGTGATACATTAATTCGATCTTAATTGGTAAAAATTAAAAAGATTGATCGTTACATAAATAAAATAATTGATTGGTTAACTGCTTTATATCGAGAGGAATCGATAGTATTGACTGTTTTTGAGGAACCATTGAAAGATTTAGTTGAATTTATCTAACACGACGCTGATTCTAACAATTAACTTTTGCTGTATAAAATAATAGTTTTAACCATAGTAAATTATTCAAAACATTTTTTTAACATTTATTTTTCGACTGAATTTATGCTCATAATTCTTTTACATCATTTAAAATAATAATTATTTAAAAGTTTCAATTTAAATAGATTTATAATATAAAAAAATAATGATATGAGTAATTTTTTTAAAATAAGATAAATGTTAAATTAGTAAAAAGAGTTCTTGAAAATAATTTTATACGTCTAAATTTTATTTTATTATTTTATTAATATTTAAGATCTATTTCTTTATTTTAATTTAGCCCAATTTAATCTCTTTTATTTATATAATGTCGTTACTAAGATAAAATTGATAATAACGTTTGTTACTGTTATTAAATTGAAGAGATGTACTTCTTTCTTTTATCAAATTTAAATAAGGGGTTTTGTTTTTCTTCAAATGAGTTAATATTCTTATTAATACTTTTAAAAATATAGGTTTTTACTATTAAAAAAATAGGCTTTTTAAATTGAGTTAATACCTAATTAATCGATAATACAAACTCAATAAATTAACTCTTTCGTAAATATTTATTATATCAAATTAATATTAGATTAATCGGTGACAAACAAACTTATAAATAACCGTATAGAAAAATATTAATTGAAAAGTAAGTGTGTGGACTAAAAATCACCTAATCATTATCAATTTTTTTTATCATGTTAACAACGTCATTAAAGGATCATATATTTATTTTATTGTTATTTCAGTTTCGTTTTAGTTAATCTAAATCGACATTTAATTATAGTAAGTGAATCTTTCAACAAAGATTTTCTGCGTACACGCTTGAAAGTCGAGATCTATTTAAACGGTATCAAGTTACATACCACTTAGATCACTTTCTAAAAAAAATAAGAGTAGAAATTTTTACCCCTTATCATGTTTAGGGGTGAGCAAAACTCTACTTGAGGCGAAAATACTATACTCGTTTTGACTCAAAAAAAATTCAAATAAAGTTCGAGTTGTAAAATAGAAATTCGAATAACTCGAAATTTTTAGTAATTAAAAGATTAATTTTTAAGTTTGAGGTGAACCTCTCAATTTTTATGATATATATATTTATATATAAAAATATAAAGAAATATTGCTCCATATGAAAAAATCTATATAGCATATCTTATATGTTTTGAAAAAATTGTTTAAATTGGAATCAAATCATACTATAACTTGATAAATAATTACAATTAAATATTTATAGGAACTCGAAAACTCGACTCGATTCTACTCGACTCGAACCGAAATTTTTTTCAAATAAAGATTGAGTTGTAAAATATGACTCGTCAACTCGAATAACTCAAAATTTTTTGACTCGACTCAACTCGATCAAATACTCACCTGTCGTGCCCCCTACTAAAAATTCCTAAAATATTAAATTCTAAACCTCAACCCTTATTTTCTAAATATTAAACCTAAAACCTTATGCCTTAAAAAATACACTATATCTCTAATTTTCTAAACTCTAACAATAATTTTTAACCTTAATTTAAAATGGGATACTAATAAAAATATGATTACGGATAAACGTTTTGAACCCAAAAAGTCAGATTTACCCACTCTTTTTTTCTTTTTTCTCACATTTTTCATATATGAAAGCATGACATCATCAATTACTCAGTATTTGAGGTCACACCTTCCTCTCCATCACTATAAATATGGACGTCCCAAGCATGGCTTCGACTCAGTGACAGTGACAGTGAATATAATACAAGTTATAAAGATGGCTCTTCACCTTTCTTGGGTTTTCGTTTTTGGCATTCTCGGTATCCAAACATCTCCATATTTTCTTCTTCTTCTTCATTCTGCACTCGACTTGACAGTTGACATATGTTTTCTTGTTTTCAGGCAACGTTGTTTCATTCCTGGTTTCCCTTGCTCCACTGTAAGTAATCTCTTCCTCTTTCTCTGTTGGTCGGAATTCTAGGTTGTTTGGTAATGGAGATATTGATGCTGTGATTGTTTCAGTCCAACATTTTACCAGATATACAAGAAGAAGACATCCCAAGGGTTTCAATCGCTGCCATATGTGGTTTCTCTCTTCAGTGCGATGCTTTGGATTTACTACGCACTCATGAAGAAGAATGCCATGCTCATAATTACCATAAACACAGTCTGCGTATTCATTCAAACTGTCTACATTATTACTTACTTCTACTATGGGACGAAGAAGGAAAAGGTAAATTGAAAAACCCTAAATCAAGCTCACAGGGACGGAGCCAGATTGAACTACGAAGAAAATAGATCGATTAATTTAGAAATAATAGAGTTTTAAAAAATAATCAAATCGTAAAAATTAAACTGGGAAAAAGATGTTCAAAGTTTAGTGGAAAAAAAAAAGCTTAATTACAATAATTTCAAAATTACGAGGGTCTAAAATATAATTAATCCATAAAATTTGTCCCTCCCATAATACACATAAATTCGTCTCTGCAAGCTGGTCGATATGATTCTAACTCGATCATCTGAATGATGGAATTTTCAGCTTGTCACCGTCAAACTTATTCTCCTATTCAATGTTTTCGGGTTCGGAATCATCTTCTTCTCCACTTATTTCCTTCGGAACCCGAGGATCCGTATCCGAATCCTTGGATACATTTGCATGGTGTTCTCTTTGATTGTGTTCGCTGCTCCGCTTGGTATCGTGGTAAGTATCATAATTTGAAGATCGAAATCGAATATTATTTTTTAAAAATGATTATGTTTTTTCATAAATTAACATTTTAATTCATTTTGCAGAAGAAAGTCATCAAAACAAAGAGTGTGGAGTTCATGCCATTTAGTTTATCTTTGTTTCTTACCTTGGGAGCAGTGATGTGGTTCTTCTATGGCCTTCTGTTAAAGGACATGAACATTGCTGTACGTTACAGCAATATCATTCGTGCATTAAAATCTTAAATTAATTAAATTACTCGACAGGTCCTTATACTATATGATTAAGTGTAAATTAGTCCATCTACTATAACAATATAATATATTTTTTTGGTGTGATCAGGTCCCAAACGTTTTAGGGTTTATCTTTGGGATTCTTCAAATGATACTTTATGCAATATATAAGAACCCAAAGCTTCGGTTATCGGATCAACACATAGTCGATAACGTGAACCTCGAGACAGTAGAGTCTTTGGATGTCAACGTGATCCTTCCGCCTCAGTCAAACGACAACGACGACGACGGAGGAGCTCAAAAACCAAAACAAGACATTAGAGATGTTTCCCCCAAAGTCTAACAGTTGATGAAACATGTTCTACAAGTGGAGGATGTGTGATCGAGAGATGCCATAAAGACATGCAAAATAAGACTGTCGTCTAAATTACGTTTAGGTATACGTATAAGTGTTGTTTGCATGGGTAAATCTGGTCCAAAGACATGCAAAATAAGACTGTGTCGTCTAATTTTTGCCACCCCGATCTTTATCTCTACTCTACAATACTATCAATCAATAATCAGTACGTAGCTTTAATTAATGCAATAATAATGTTTTTATATTATATTTTAGGATTATCGATTGGTCTTATAGAATAATGTATTAAATTTTAAATTTAAATCAGATATTTAAATATTTACGCGATGATAAATAAAATAAACCAAACTAATATGATTGTCTCTTTAATTTTTATAATACTTGAACTGAATTAATTCGTCAATCATCGGTATTATACACCGTCAGGATATGTTCCAAATAACTATCCATTATTCAACACCTTTAGTATCGGTTCTTCCATATATTGAATGAATACCTAAACTAATTTTATTATTTTTTTTAATTTTATTGTATAAGATGAGTCTATTACGTGCATCGAACGTCATTGAACACTATTAATATTGAATATTTTTTAATATTATTAAATTAATTAATATAAATTAAAGTTTTTTAGGATTCAACATACAATTAATAATTATATATTAAGCTTATCACTATTTTATTAATTGTATATTAAGTTCTTGATATTTTTAATTTTTATTAATTAATTTAATAATATTCAATAATATTCAGTGTTTATAGTGTTCGACATCTGTTATAAAATATACTACTGTATACTGTTTTGTTTCGTAGCGGTGCATTTAAGACACACAAAAGAACATAGTTGTTTCCCTGTTCTTCGTACCAAAATTTAACTAAATACGACAACTGGGTGGGCAAGTTTTTGATTGTCTTATTTTTAATCCTAAAACTAAAATATTGGTTCTAATTTTATTTTAATTTGATTTTAATATATTTTATTATCGATTAGTTTCGATTTGATATAATAAAAATTATAATTTATTTCAGATTTAATTTTTATATTTTAATAAAAAAATTAATTATACTTGATTTAACCCTGAAAAAAAAATAAAAACATCAATTGAAAAAAAAATATTAATTAAACATCACCAGTTTAGACTAGAAACAATTTTAATCGAATTTTTAGTTCAGTGCAATTCTTACTGCATTGAAATGTGTCCAGAAAATCTTCTTCCTTCTTCGGCTGATGAACTATCTAAAAGCTCGACAAGTAGAGAAAACGAGGGGAAGGAACCTGGACCTATACGACGACGTACCAAAGCAGTAAAGCAAAGGACGTTTCTTCTACCGCTTTACCCAATCGGAAACGACTCGTTTTGGTGTAGCGGTTGGAGCTTAAGGAAGATGGCAAGCTTCTTTGTCTTTATTCTTTGGTTCACCAAACACTAATCTTTCTCAAAAGTTCCATAAGAATCATAGAAAACTTGGAAAAGGGGCTACGAATTAATCAACTGTTTCACCAAAAAATCAGGTTTGGGTTTTGGTTTTAACTTCTGGGTCGTATTTAAAATTCAATTTTTATTTTTGTTTTGATTTAGATTTAGATTTCTGACATGGGTTTTGCTTGATGACCCGAACCCAACAGTGGTGAACTGAACCAGTTCGCGGTTGGTGGGGAATCGGAGAAACTGAGTGGAAATGCCGGCGGGGGATTTGGTGGATATAAAGTTCAGGCTTTATGACGGATCGGATATGGGTCCGTTTCGGTACTCACCAACATCCACCGTCGATATGCTTAAGCAAAGAATTGTCTCTGATTGGCTCAAAGGTTTCCTCTTTCGAATTAGTTTCATTTCTTTTCATAAGCAAAGGACCTACACCTATGAACAATCCCAGAAGGAAGCATAAAGGCTAATAGTTTCAAGCGTTTCATTTCAATCATCTTGAATGCTTTTGTTGCCCTTCCTTAGGTAAGACGATTATTCCAAAGGCAGTGACTGAAGTCAAACTGATAAGCTCTGGTAAAATTTTGGACAACAGCAAGACTGTCGGTCAGTGTGAAGTACCCTTCAGGGAAGTTGCAGGCGGAGGAGTTATTGTAATGCATGTTGTAATACAGCCATCTCTTGCAAAGACTAAAACAGGTATTGTCTATATTGATAATCAGTGATAGCTAAAAACCAAAACACCGAATTGTTTACAACAGATAACCCAGTGTTTAGGCTTACATCGGTTGGAACTGCATTCAAATATCATCATTGATGGGTTAATGAGTATGTTGCTCTGATTTATGGCGAACATATCGACACCGTACAATTATAATAGAATCTTTGTCCGAGTGGTTGTCATCTGCATTTCTTAATACGTATATAAAAGCTCATCACCTCATGCTTGGCTTTTGGTATGAACAGAAAAGAAGATTGATGATTCACCCAGAAAGATTGTATGCTCGTGTTCCATTTTATAAAGGCAAACATGTTGAGTCTGAAAATTGTTTATGCTGGTAACAATGTTTAGGTACGTAAATTCGGCCATCCTGTATCTACATTGCAAAGTGGTGTACGAATTCACTATGGAGTGACGATGATAATGTACATTGTTTTTTCTTCTATGATTTGTGTAGTCTCTTTTCGGGTTGTTTCCCGACAAACATTTGAAAAGTTGTATAGACCATGAAAAGAAAAAAGTACAAATTGTAAGAAATGCCTCTGTATAAATGCTACTCTATTACTAATAAACTGCCTTCTCATGCAGGCGATGAAAGTTTTTTAAACTTTCATGCATTGTAATTCGATAAGAACATCAAAGCCAGGTTCATGGTTATGGTCAAAGGAGATTTGAGTGAAAAGAAATTACAACTGAGGATGTTAACAAGCTCTAAAAGGCGATAATTGTCTCATACGTTACAGATTCTAAGAAGAAATTATTATGAATTTTTATCCAAAAAACAGCTAATGAAAGAACCATGAATTCCCCAGCTAAATGGACAATCATGCTACAGGGAAGGAGGAACAACAGGTCAGGACAAAGTACCTTAAATCTTGCTAAGAACTTTCTCGGCGGCTGCAATTGTCTTTTGGATGTCTTCCGAAGAATGTGCCAAGCTTGTAAATCCTGCTTCGAACTGTGAAGGTGCTAAGTATACACCTTCTTCAAGCATTCCCCTATGGAACTTGGCAAATTTTGCAGTATCACTCTTCTTTGCATCATCAAAGTTGTGAACAGGCCCTTCCGTGAAGAAAAATCCGAACATCCCACTGATATACCCTCCACAGATCGCATGTCCCGTCTTCTTTCCAGCATCGAAAATGCCTTGAACAAGTTCTCCGGTGATCTTATCCAAGTATTCAAAAGTTCCCGGTTCTTTCAACCGCTTAAGGGTGTGTGTCCCGGCCGTCATTGCCAATGGGTTCCCACTCAAGGTTCCAGCCTGGTACATAGGCCCTGCTGGTGCCACCATTTCCATAATCTCCCTCCTCCCTCCGTATGCACCAACAGGCAGACCACCACCAATTATCTTCCCGAGGGTTGTTAAATCAGGGGTTATGCCGAAATACTCCTGTGCCCCACCATAAGACAAGCGAAATCCGGTCATCACTTCGTCAAATATGAGGAGAGCACCATTTTCCTTGGTTAGGCGACGAATGGCTTCAAGGAAGTCGGGTTTAGGTGGAATAAAGCCAGAGTTCCCAACAACGGGTTCGAGAATAATCGCTGCAAGTTCACCTTTGTTACTGTTAAAGAGACTTTCAACAGCGGAGATGTCATTGTAAGGGACAGTTAGAGTTTCATAAGTGGCTCCTTTCGGAACACCAGGAGAGTCAGGCAGTCCTAGGGTAGCCACTCCACTACCTGCCTTGACAAGAAATGGATCAGCATGGCCATGGTAACAACCCTCGAATTTGATGATCTTTTCTCGTCCGGTAAATGCACGTGGCCGCAGCACGCCCATGCATGCTTCTGTACCCGAGTTTACAAAGCGTACCATTTCAATGCTAGGCACGGCGGAGATTACCATCTCCGCCAAAACATTCTCTAGAAGACAAGGAGCACCAAAGCTGGTTCCTTTCTTCATTGTCTCGGCCAGAGCAGCAAGCACCTGCAGATATATGCACAACCATGGACAATTACATCCAAATATGACAAAGAAATTGGATTCAAAATGCATATGAACTTGTGACATTTGTTAAAATGTAACCTCATCATCTGCATGACCGATTATTGCAGGACCCCAGGAACCAACGTAGTCGATATACTGGTTACCGTCAATGTCCCACATGTGAGAACCCTTGACAGAATCAATCACAATCGGCTGTCCACCAACAGATTTGAAGGCACGAACCGGAGAATTTACACCTCCCGGCATCAGATTCTGACCAAACCCAGATCGAAAAATCAATCGAATGCCTCTAATTTCAACAAAATTCAAAGCAATAATAAGAGAAGAAGGCTTAACATGGAAACATTAAACCCATACAGTCTGAAGCAGAAGAACAGATAGTTTACCTTTGCAGCATTGAAAGCTTCTTCAGATTTTTGAAGGGTGTACTTCTTCTTATCTTCAACAGAAACAGTCATCTTGAGGCGGAAACCAGAGGATTGTGAAGAATGAAGAGGCTTAGAAAGGTTGGAAGAACAAGATAGTCCTAACCCAACTCCGATTCCGCTGATTGAAACCGCCATTTTTGCTCTCTGTTTACTTCTCACTCAGTGATCTTTCTAATTCTTTTAGGCAGTCTGGAGAAGAAGATAAGAAAATGGTGAAATTGTAAGACAGACCAGCCAATAGCAAATCAAGTAGGATAACACTGAACCGGATTGGGTGGACCAATAACCAAAATAGGTCGGCCTACTTCAATAAAAAAACAGTAAATGGGCATAGGCCCATTACATCACTTTTCTTATTTTCGTGTAACAATAATTTAGGTAACGCATTATTAAATTATATAATTAAATTTTTATTATTTTTTATAATTTTAAATTCTCAATGATTTAAAATGTAAACTAAATAGCTATTACGTTGACTAATTGGTTTTCATTATTTTAAGTGAAATAACCCTATTAATCACGTGTCCTTTGACTACATTAACTTTGCCCAGGTTTTTTCCTAATAAGACAACAATATATATTTTAATACTTGAAATTGCATTTTAGTATATTTTTATTGAAAAAATATTTTATTAAAAAAAACTAGCAAATTATTACACATACATGCACCTTGCCCAATCATTTCCTGCATTTTCAACTCTTTGAGATCATTGACTTGAGGTTCCACTACACATTTGTTAAAATCCTTCAGCTCAATGCAATGTTTTTTTTTCTTCGTATTCGTTAACTTCCTTACAGCACTTTTGTTTGTAGAAATTAAGGTTGTCGTGAGCCTAAAAGAAAAGTCAAGGGCACTGCAGTTAAAATAGTGAGAAACTTTGGCACACAATACACAACATGGACAAAACTAACGTCTTGTCGGTCACTTGTAGGGTACGGACAAGACTTGGACACATCATTTTAAAATATTAAAACTAACATATATTCTTAAAATGGTTTTTTTAGAATTAAATGATTAAAATAAAATACCATTAAACAGAGGATCTCTAATGAAGTTCACTCTTAAAAAATACACATCTAATATATTATATATGCAAATAATTAATTAGTTTTAAAGTAAATTAAATGATAATTAATTTTTTAAAAGAAATCTTTAATGATTAGCTTGTTAACCAATACAACACTAGATTAATCAATTAATTAAATTAAATTTTATTTTAATCAAACGATAAATGAACCCCACTTCGATCCATCAACATTGCGTTTCCCTCTTTCCTTATTAATTTCCCTTTTGTCAAACTTTATATTCCTGGGGAGTTCTTACATGGTGAAGGTTTCACCTGCAGTTGGATTGGGAGGATAAACATTGAAAAGGTAAAACAAGATATTTATGTATAAATTTAAATATATACATAATTCCGATTCATATATAGACGGGATATATATATATATATGATTTATATAGTGCAAAACGCTTTAAGTTTTATATGTTTTTTAGATCATTGAATGACTAAAAAATATGACTTAGATTAATCGATGGTAATACAAAGATTATCATTAAAAAGTTAATTTGAGACATTCGTTTTAATCGATCTCTAAAACGTGTAAAACTTTAAAAAATTATATTGTGTAATTTTATTTTTAATAGTTTAAGATAAATACGATATAACATTTGTTCATATTTTTTATAATATAAATATCTTACAAATAAAATTATTTGAACTCAAATTTAATAAAACAATAATTATTTTTTTCACTAAAATTACTCGTTAAATTTTAAAATTAAATATATTTAAATACTCAATGTTCTCTAATAAATTATTTAATAGGTGATGAAAAATCATATAACATTTTCTTAATTTATCTTTTTGGTCCTACATGTACAAATTAATTGACACGTGTTGTATGATGATGTAGAATTAGTCTCGTGGAGGCTAAAATACGGATATTTTTTTTTGTTATAACACACGCTAACATGTGTCGTCATCATTTTAATTTTTTTTATGGGAGTTTAAAATTTTGACCAATATAATGAACTAAATAATTTTTTTAATATAAGGATTATTGTTTAATATAATATTAATATTTTAACCTCGTTTGTCGGATTATAATATTTTAATTTTAGTGTACTAAATAATTATCATATTAATGAAAAATAATTATTATGTCCATCTCCACAGGCAAGGATACAGAAACTTATAATGTCTTTATGTTGTATTAAAAAGAATAAAAATGGATAAAAAAAACATAACCTTTTACTTTCGTTTATAGTGTCTTTAAACAAATAATAATTTATAGATAATTTAAAGTTTAAACTAATAATTAAATTATTTATAATTTTTTACGAGTATTTTATTTTTAAGGTTTTAAGGATTTAATCATAATTCATTGTTTAGGGATTCAGGCGTTTATAATTTTAGGTTTAGGGTTAAAATTTATGATTTTTAAATTAAAACTTAAATCTTTAATCATATTACACTAAGCTTTAAAACTTAAATTCTAAACATAAATCAAAAGTTTTAACCACAAAACTTAAAATTTTAAACCCTTAAACCATAAAATTCATATAATTATAAAAATCCAAAACACTAAAAATTGAGAAAATAAAAAATATTTAAAATAAATTCACCTAATCTGCCTCCACTATACAATGTCTTCTCCAAGTATTAACTACAACCAATATATCTAACAACAAAAATCTTATCTCAACACCTTTCTTTTTTTCTATACTATACAAGTTACCATCAAATCATGTTCTTTTCTCTGTCATTTAATTAGTTTATTTTCTTATAATATTTTATAATATGTTTATCAGTTCATGTCCTGAATTATTTCCTGTTGTCTTGTCTTATTTCTCCACTAGCAAAGGATGGCCTTCAAGACTTAAAACAAATAGCCTCCCTGTTGACCTTAGTTAATATATATATTCAAAATCTAGCTGCGCTGATATTATATACATACATGCATATGGTTATATGATTATCCAGTATATAAAACCCTATATATATTGAGAAAGATCTGGGGTTAAGTGGAAATGGAGGTTGAGAAGCTGAAACGGAAGAAAAACATGCTGCTAAAGGCCTGGGAAAGATGCAGATCCCTAGGGAAAACCAGTAAGAAATCCCCAGGGACTCCATTGATGAGAAAGAGCAGATCACTGCAAGTTTTTTCATCATCCATGGAAGAAGACAACAACAGAAATAAGAACAAGTACACTCAGGTAGCTCTAGAAGGTTGTTTCTCTGTCTACGTTGGCCCCCATCGGCAAAGATTCGTGATCAGGACCGAGATGGCTAACCACCCATTGTTCCAGCTGCTGCTTGAGGATGCTGAGCTCGAGTATGGGTTCAGCAGTGAAGGTCCTCTTCTTCTTCCTTGCGATGTTGGTTTGTTTTATAAAGTAATTGCAGAGATTGATGATACTGGAGATGAGGAAATAAGTCGTTTTGGTTGTAGTCCTTGTCGTCTACGTTCAAGAAGCATCGGACATGGAAATGGGTCGTATAAGCTTCTCTGTCCATCTCCTATGATTAAATTGAATACTTATTAAACTTTCTGGTTTTATTTGCAATTCCCCCTTTTTTTTTCTGCGGTTGAAGTACATTTAATGTAATTGGAAGCGGTGTATTGTTTTCGTACTTTAATGTATATAGTAAAAACTTATACTTGAAGTATATAGAGAGTTATTCTTAACTTGTATAAAATAATTTTTTAATCAGCTACAATAATAATATCTGTTTTAGAGTATACTTTAAATTATTAGCATCAATCATTCAGTCACTATATTGATATTATTAGTGTTTGAACCCGTAACCTCCATAAACAACTGTTCCCTTAATCACTGAGATAATATGATTCGTGCAATTTGTATAAAATATAAACAAAAATACAAAAAATTATTTATATAATTCAGATTAATTAACGATTTTATCTGTACAGAGTTTTGATAAAAAAAACATGTAATAATGAATATTGACATGTTGTTTCTTTGTATCTTGATCATCATTAGGTATTTTTCCCAATATGAATAATTTTTTTGATGAGACATATGATAAAATATGATATTTTTATTTAATAATGTACTGTATTATTTTATCAAGTAGAATAAAAAATATGATAAAATTTTCTCTAATAATATAATAAAGTATTATTTTGATATAATTTCCAAAACTAGCCCACTAACTACCTTTAAAAAGACATTGTATCCCAATTTTTTTAATTAGGTCTATTTAATTGCTATAGAGTTTGTCTCATAAAGTAGCTGAACAAAATATGTATTTTTGAACAGGAAACCTTCTATAAAGTTTTTACTTGTCGAACAAGTAAACTTCAGGATGCAAAGTCCATTTGTCAAACAAGGTTCCTTGGAAAACACTTTCTATAATCGATGTATATCTTTAATAAAATCTTACTGAAATGTATCAAATCTATCTTTATTTCAATGTTGAAGGTGATATTATTTGCGGAACAAGTCAAAGCGAGACGTCTGTATTGAAATATAAACAAATTAAGATATCGAGAAGCCATCAAATTAATATGAGGAATGATGTTAAAAATCGAGGCAACGTGTAACAATATTCAAGATCATTTTAGTACACCATCAATTCGATTTAAATAATTTTACTATCCTTATGTTCGAAGTTCATATATAATTTTGATATTTATATTCAATACAAATTCTGCAACCTAAATCAAAGCATACTTTTTGAGCATTGGGCCTCAATGTCTCACTCCCATTTACATGCTTTAACAATTGAGGCCATTGGAAAGTGTCCTCAAAGCCCATAGTTTCTTAATCCCTGGTCCAAACGTGGGCCTTGTTCTAATATAAACCCTAGTTGTTCTTCGCGTTGGCTTTATCCGTCCTTTATAGGGTTCTCCTCCGCCGTTCTTATTCGTAAAAAAAGCTTGGAAGAAGCTTTAGGAGTTGCAGAAAATGGTAAATCACAAATACCCATTTCATTTGATCATCTTCTGTTACTATGCATCGCCTTCATTTTCTGCTTGTTTTTGAATTATGTGCATTTTTCTCAGTTTTTTTTTTGTTTATACTGTTTTTGAGATTTTAATTAATGTTACATGAAATCCCTTTCGCCGATTAACACTTGAGAGAATGAGTTATTGGTTTAGAATTTAGAACATATTTGTAAATTTCCATGATAACTATTTCTACAATGCAGCCATTGAAAGGTTACATAATTCTTAGTTAAAAGAACTATTTTTTTGTGTTGTTATATAAGTTTTGAAGAATATTTTGGACTATTGAGTAATTTTGCAGTAAATTCTCAAATTGAACTTTATCTATTGCTTAAATAATTTCTTGTTGTTTCTGTTTAAATTAGTGTAATGGTATGAATCCGTGTTGTGTATCAAGGCACTTTTTAGAATGGTTCATTTTTTTCTGTTTTTATTAACTTTGTTCTTAAATGCAGGCTCCAAAGAGAGGTGGAAAAGTGGCAGTGCCCGCCAAGAAGAAACAAGTAAATTTTCATTATTTTCTTTACACATGATCCCCCAGATGACTTGATGGTGGTCTCATTATCCATTTGTTGTCTTTATTGTTTGATGTTAGGAGAAGGTTGTCAATCCGTTGTTTGAGAAGCGTCCGAAGCAGTTTGGTATTGGAGGGGCTTTACCTCCTAAGAAGGATCTGCATCGATTTGTGAAGTGGCCTAAGGTTGTTCGCATTCAAAGGAAGAAGAGGATCCTTAAGCAGCGGTTGAAGGTTCCACCAGCATTGAACCAGTTTACCAAGACTCTTGACAAGAACCTAGGTCAGCACTAAAATCTTTGCTTCTCTCTGATATTTGTATTAGGTTCACCTTGTCTGATTTGAATGGATTCCTCCATTCCAATCTTGTTTCATGGGAACATTGCGTGGATGTTTGTGATGTAGGAAGCTATTTTAAATATATAGTTCTAACTGTTCCCCTGATAACATGTTTATTTGAGTAAAGAAATGTGGATTGGGATTTTAGAAAATTGTGAATGTTTGAGAATTCCCCCATTGACTACATGGTATAGGGTAACTTTTTGAATTTTGATAGGTTGTTTTAGATGTTGACTGTTGAATTTATAATCTGTTCTCAAGTGTTGTTTGAATTTGAGATATTATGCGCATCAGTATTATATTGTTTGTCATTATTTATGTTCATACTTGTTCTGCTATGTTTAATCTTGCATTTTGTTGAAGCTGTCCTACTTAATCATTGTTTAAAGCCTCTTCCATCCTTGTTCCCTGCACATTCTTGCTGTAAATTACCTTCTCTGTTTGTGATTGGGATGAAGTTTAATTGTTAAACTTGGTTACTTGTGTCCTGTTGCAGCAACAAATCTGTTCAAGTTACTCCTCAAGTACAGGCCGGAGGACAAGGCGGCCAAGAAGGAACGTCTCCTGAAAAAGGCCCAGGCTGAGGCTGAAGGCAAAGCACCTGAGTCTAAGAAACCAATTGTTGTGAAATATGGTCTTAACCATGTTACATACCTTATCGAGCAGGTTGCCCTTTGATTTTATCGTACCTCATCAATTTAGCAAGTGTTGTACTGTATTATTAATTTGATTGAAAAATACTAATTTCTTCATAATATCTGCTGCAGAATAAGGCACAATTGGTTGTTATTGCTCATGATGTGGATCCCATAGAGTTGGTAGTGTGGCTCCCGGCTTTGTGCAGAAAAATGGAGGTCCCTTACTGCATTGTTAAGGGGAAATCGCGTTTGGGATCGGTAAATTTCTTCCATTTTCCTAAACTTCAATGCCTAATTATTGAGTTAATGAAAAGATACTTATCTGTGTTGGTTTACTACTGCAGATTGTACACAAGAAAACTGCTTCTGTCTTGTGCTTAACCACAGTTAAGAATGAGGATAAGATGGAATTCAGCAAAATCCTCGAGGCAATCAAGGTAATAAGAATATGCCTGCAATATACTTGAAGTAATTTATGTTGAAGTCATTACGTTTGTTTTAACCTCTCTTGTCGTATGATGCAGGCCAACTTCAACGACAAGTACGACGAGAATAGGAAGAAGTGGGGAGGTGGCATCATGGGCTCCAAGTCACAAGCCCGAACCAAAGCAAAGGAGAGGCTTCTTGCCAAGGAAGCTGCACAGAGGATGACTTAGAGGAATGACACACCTTTAGTTGTTTGTGTTTGATTAAACAGTCTCGCGTAGTAAGATACGATCAAACTTCAACTTCTTTTACTCCCCCAGGACGTTGATATCCCTTTTTTGTGGTTGAACTTTCTAAATGCCTAGTATCTGCATTTTGGCGAAGTTTTGTGATTTTCTAATGAATGAAGTTTCGATCAAAGTTTGGTATTTTGTTTTTTCTGCGTCTTTGATGCACCTGTCACGATCAAAACATAACTTCGACAATTTTTTTGGGGGGGTAAGAGCTTGAAACCAGGTAACCTGTGGACAGTTGTCTGTTTATCACTGCTGAATTGCCAAAACAGTAGCTTATTACATGTCTGATGTCTCCGCTCAGTCTCTTGTCGGGTCATAGAAAGACAAAAGGTAGCCCTTCTAGGATTTGTAGGAGATGAAATGGTCTGTTTCCACTGCGAGTATAATGAAAATTTCCATATTTTAATCCCTCAGAGCAAGAATGACCATATGGGTATCATTTTGGCACTTTTTGTGAGAGATTAGTAGCCATGGGAGCTCAACGTTTGTTATGGTGTTATCCCCACGTGTTGGCCTTGATCCATCTGTCAATCTCAGAGCCAAAACACGGTCTGCAACTATGTTTCTACCAGTGTTTAACTAGGGAAGGAAAGGTTCTCTTGATGGGGTTTCAGTCTTGACAAAGCCAAGTTCACATTATTTTTTAAAATATAAAAAATGAATTATATAAATGACAAAGCCAAGTTTTCAGGTTGTGACTAAGATTCAATCTTCCTTTATTTTTTTTAGCAATTTAATTTTTAATGATCAGTAACCAAAATAAAAAATAATATAACCTTAATGATGATTTTATAAAAAATGAAAATAACAAAAAAATAATTTAATGGTCAATGATGTTTATTTTAAAAAATAGCACATAAATAGCTAATGAAGCGAAAATGACGAAAGAGAAAATGACATAAAAATAAAATAATTAAGGAATACACATTAACATTGTTAATTTTTTTAACACAAACGGTTAAAATAAAAAAAATATAACATTAATAATGATTTTGTCAAAAGAAAATATAGTTTAGTGATTAAAATTGAAAAACAGTAACAGTATAGCAACCAATAGTGTTGTTTACCCATTGTAAGCCATTTCCCCGCTAAAAAAAATCCTCAAAAAGGCACCGTATTGTTTAACAGTGGAGGGAAAATCTAAAATCTCCAGAAATTTCAACCTCAATGACCAGAAGACGTTTAAGGCTGCACTGCTCATCCGATGAAGAAGATGCGGAAAAACAACCCCTAAACGAAAGCTCTGCTGCCATTAACCAACACATGACAGTATCTCCTCCTAACCCCACCGAGCCACTCGCAATCTCCGATGACGATTTTGTCGATGTCGATGAAAGCTTTACTCCTTCTCCGGTGGAAGAAATGGTTGCACCGGTTGCATCAGTGGAGAGCTCTGGCTCTCCCATTGGGGGCTTTCTTTTAGGGATGGGACTCAAATTGAGGACAGAGTGGCTGGATTCTTGCGTTCAAGGACTAGAGAGCTCTGTCCCTAGGTTTTCGAATCTCGATGTTTCTGCAAAGGCGAAGCTTTGCTTCCAACAATTCTTGCTTTCTGATATGAATTATTCCGGCGGTGGAATTCTTCCTGAAAATGTTGATTCGATGCACCTTGTTGATCTCAAAGGACCCTTTGTCTTGCAGGTTCGGTTGTTTAACTATTCAATCATTCAAGAAATGGATGTGTTAATGTTTCAAATGTTTGTTCATGTTGAATTCTTATGTTTCTAGGTTGATGAGATAGTAAATATCAGTTGTCCCCTCAAGGGAAGGTATCAGGATACACCTTTTGGAATCAAGAGGTGCCTTAAATTATCCATGACAGATGGTGTTCAACGCGTGTTTGGCATGGAATACAGACCTATCAAAGATCTTCAAGTTTTGGCTCCTGCTGGATTGAAGGTTCTCATCTAGTGCTATCACTGATTTTTAGATGACATTACTAATAGGGAATACTATTTTTAGTATTGCTGATTTTTTATTCAACTTAAAATCAGTTGCTAATAGGTGGAGGGGCTCAACTTTAATATAATACCACATGGCATCTAATACCTAAGAGATGTTCGATAATGCCACAGCTACTTGACAAGATAAATCCATGGTATATAGTTCTTGTTCATAATATGCTTTAAGGGAGTGCATTTCATAAGTGTTGCCAGCGGTAGCATGAATTTGAATCAATGGTGTCTTGACGGCTTTTGGCCTATTACTATCTGCATTTTTGACTGATCAATGATAAATAAAAAATCTCATTTCAAAGAAAGAGTTCATTTTACATTGTTCACTAATGTTTTATCTTGATACGTATTTTGGGGCCTACCCTAATTTTTCAGTCAAATGATTCTTCACAGTTTCTTGCAATGAGTTGCTGCCTGAATTGCTTATTTTGTTGGGCAATGTCACTTGATCCTCTTACCGTTGGTACAACACCTAGATTAGCCCTTAGTTTTGCTAGGTTGGACACATGCACATTTATTCATGTCAACCAAAAATTTAAAACCTTTAGTTCTCTTAGTCCAAAGCTTTGATGTTATATTTAATATTCTGTAGGTTGCTATCTGTAATGTTCATATACGACGTGGTCTTCTGATGCTGGTCCCTGAATGCTTAGAAATTCTAGGTGGAGTGGTTGATGACCTAGAAGCTGCACAACAGCGTCTTGTTGCTGAAGTAAACAAGCCACCCAGGGGTAAAAGGTATTTTCCAAGAATTTACTGTTTCTTTTCACATTACCAAATATTATTGACCCGGGGGGATTATCATCTTAACTTACTTCATTGTAGTTTTACTTTTGTTTTCATGTTAACAATAGCTAAAATCAAATGATGTTGCCTTTAAAGGCTGTACAATTAGGGGGGGGGGGTGAGTCTCTAGTTCATAATTGTGTGTTTGCAACATCCTTCTAGGGTGCTTGTGTAATTTTAATGTTCATAGGAATGAAAAAATTGAATAAGACCAGAATGTCCTTCAAGGGGAGGAAAAAATGTACGGTTTATTTTTATTATTATCATCAGGACATAATGATTAGAGCTGATCCCTATCATCCTTACTCAGTGATTGCTGTTAAACCATTTTGAAACTTGGAACGTTCTTACAGATTATAAATCATCTAATGAACCTTCAAAATTCACTTGAATCAAGAATCTTTCATTATTATTAATAATTCTCTCTATTTTATGCAGAACAAAGACAGGAGTGATTCCCCCTTTAGCAACTAGAGCAACTCTTGCTGCATGGTCGCCAAATGGTGTTAATTCTGTTGAGCCTACTAACAATCTAACGTCTCAAAATTTGGCTCCTTTTCGGACAGATGAAAGAGGTTGTGTATTATTTGTTTGTTTTAGAAATCAAATGAAAGGGATTGACTTTCCAAAGCAAAAATGAGTACATAAAAAAAGGATAAATATGATTGCATGCTGTGTAGGTTTGTTATAAGTGTAATTTTCAAGGAAGATATTGATTAATGCATTTTTATGTATATCGATAATGATATTGGGAGGTCCTGCAGAACAGAAAATGAGATGCAAAATAGTGGGATAGAAAGGAGGATTTCCCCCCTTAGATTACTTCCTTTTTGCCTACCCTTTTTCAATGTCATGTCGCAGGCATAGATGTAAGCACTCTTAAGAGTTTAGACACAAGCCTTTAGTGTTTTGCTTGAGCTTCAGATTGGAGGTTGACAATATTTCTTGTTCAAGAAATGATAGAATTCTTCTGCTTGGGCTTTTCTTAAGTAGGTTTAGCCGGTGATACATTGAAAATTTCCCCTCAGTTATTTCATCATTTATCTTCAATTCTGTGCTATGCTTCTTGAATTAGTATGAAAGAAATTTGAGGGCATTTGAAATTTTTATGGCTACTTAGCAAAGTGAGCATATAATTGATTGTATGTCCATCCCTTCTTTTGCCTTTATTCATGCATTGCAGGTGCTACTTTGGTTTCATCTAGCACTGTTACTACTCTAAGAACTGTAGAAGGTCCCACTGCTCGTATGGGTGGGGTGAATGCTGCGCCTAAATCTAATTCATCATCAGATGTTGCTTTGGATGTTGAGAGAATGCATATCGATAGTGTTTCCAATAGCAGGGAAAATGCCATGTCAAATTCAAACTTGAGTACTGCTCCAGATAATGAGCACATCCATGTGGTTGATGAGGTTGAACATCCTCTCATACTGTCTGGAGACCGTGAAGTCCCATTTACCTACTTAGCTAGTTTGTCAGCCAAGTGGGCTGCTATTAAAGATAGAGCTACATATGTACAGGGAAAAATTAAGGTATATGTAGCTCCCTATTTTTTCTATTGTTTCAATCTTTGGTGACTTACTTTTTAGCACTTGAAATGGATGACACAAGATTAGTTAAAAATGCCTTGCATCATATATTTAGTTGGTTTCTAGTGGCTTATGCTTTTGAAGTTTTTCTCAGTTTTATGAAAAAAAAAATTGTAGTGCTTCTTGACTGGTGTCAAGGGATTTCAGTATAAGCAAAGGACGACTTACGAGCTTTTATGTTACGTTGATGATGGCAGCCTCATCTCTGAGATCCTCATTGATCACAATGTATGTTCATGTGAAAGCATCTCTGAAAGCCTCGTCTTTTTCTATCAACATTGGCTTGCTAGCTTGTTACTTAAGGCCTTATGGCTTTTTACCAACAATGCTATGAGCTTATTGCAACTTGAGAACTTAATCTGTTTGTATTTCTGAAATCCAGGTTGTGCAGAAAGGAATAGGCCGTTCTCCGCAAGAGGTCACTGCTGCTCTTTCTTCTTCAGACAAACAAATAGTCAGTGGTATGAAGGAGACTATGAGGCAGTTTCAGAAATTTTTAGCACATTTTGAGGTAAAGCATGTCAAACCTCAACTATTTGTTAACTATGCATTTTTCACGAGCTCCAACTAGATGTCAAGGTGCCTTCTTACTGAGAAGGCAGACCCTAGGCGTTAGAATCATTATATTGCCTGAGGCACGAGGCACAAGGCACAAAGAAATGCTAGCCTTGGTATATGTATTGAGTTTTTGTATATTGTACAGTCTATAATGTTTAAGATATATATTAGGATCCACCAACGCCATATCAAATTCAATTAATTTTATATATGTTTTTTGACTATTGGATGTAAAAAAAATCCCACCTTTTATTATAAAGTTAAATCTATAATGTATTCTAAAATGTGGTCTACATTTTCTATGGAACATGCAATTTTTTGATCAATCAATATGCATGATTTCCTTGTATCCCTTTCGTGCTACTTTAAGATTTTAGAATCTTTATGGTTGGTTTATTTACTTGTAAAATGATCTTCTCTAGGGAATGATGGTTGTAGAGATAAATAGAACGTCTTCACTCCCAATTGCCAAGGAGATGACCCAGGGCTGTCCTGCATCTGATGCAAGATTTCTTCTTCGAAGATTGAAGCCTTCATCTTGTCGAACCCCGGAGCGCCGGCCAGATATCCCCTTAATTGTGGCTTCACAATATGTGTATGTCTGTTAGGACATGATTCTCGAATGGTAAGGCAACGGTTTGTTGAGAAAGAAAACTGGTTTGATAAACCATAGAACAGAAGTGAAGAACCCTTATCATTGTTTCTTGTTTAAGGGAGGAAGTAAAAGAAGATACAGATTGGTTTCTCAACTCTCTCTCTCTCTCTCTCTCTCTCTACATGCATAATGTATATATTTATTTTGATGGGGCTAGGAAAGCATCAAGGGATAAGAGCTGTCACATTGAATACAGCTTCTTGCTGGGTGCATCCCTTGAAGACGATCCTGTCCCCGGCATCAACATGAACCCATTCCACCAATCCATTATCTCCGGCAACAACACCCTCCACACCACTGTGGTTTGCATCCACGATGGAACCGTCAAGTATTTGTCCCCACGGCATGCGCTGTCGACTATTGCCTTGGCACACCTCTCCGCCGACTCTACCGGCATCACATTCACTTGAACCTGCCAAATTCAGTTCATACATTCATACATATGTTTATTTTATTTTATGGGAAGAGAGAAGCTTTGCTTACATCTCTCATTTCTCGATTGATTTCCAATGTACCTTCCTTTGACAAGAACTTGCCTTCAGTGATCTCTGTGTCTATGAATCCAGGAGTCACAATTGTAATCCCAATCTCAGTCCCCAATTCAATCCTCAACGTCTCGTAAAAGTTAATCAGAGCTGCTTTGCTTGCCTAGGAAGGTACCCCAATTTCATCAACGTTAACATTTAGAATGGTTCCCCCAATTAGACTAGCTTCTCAGTTTTTGTACTATGATAATATACGATTTCTTACATTATAGAAGCTTGTTCGAGGTGCGAATACCCATCCGGCACACGACGATATCACTATGATCTTCCCTTTGCTCTTCCTTAGATGTTGCAGGGCAAAATAACTGGTGTATGCTGAACCCCAGAAGTTGATGTCCTATGAATACAAGAATTCACTCATTGAGCCACAGATGTTAACGATTGCTAGTCGGATCATTAGAGTGTAATGACAAACCATAAGCCAACCAATCACCAATTCATCTATAATATTTAAAGACGAAATTCGGATAAGAGAATGTCAGGAGATCGATTACAATGGCGGGTGAAGCTTTAGTGATATCATCATAATCTTCAAACAAGCAGACCGGTGCAACCCCAGCATTGGTGACCAAATGATCCACTGTTCACAACATTATTAAAAACACTCCCATTAATTCGAACAATCCCAAGAAAATATTCTTAAAACCCCATCAAATCTGTGCTTACATTGTCCGAAATGGTTTACCGTGGCATCGACAAACCGCTTGCAGTCGTCAATGTTGGAGACATCTCCAAGGATGTAAACAGCTTCAGGGGAGCCAAGAATGTCACAGGTTTCAGCAACTTGTTGGAGACGATGCTTTCTCCTTGCAACAAGGGCTAATCGAGCTCCTCTTCTAGCATACTCGTATGCCAAATGCTTCCAAACCAAAACAAACACTCAAAATGAGAATTAGTCAAATGATCCAAATATGTATAATAAGGAATGGTATATTCAAACCTCTCCAATGCCGGAAGAAGCTCCGGTGATGAGGACAACTTTTCCGGTGAGGTTTTCCTTGAACAAGGTTCTTGCAGTGGAGATGAGGGCGATGAGAGAGCGGTACTGGTTAAAGAAGAAGAAGAGTGCAAGAATAGATATGATAACAACCACCGCATTCATCAACTTATCCACCAAATCCATGCCTTTTTTCTTCAAATATTTGACGAGGAAATCAGTACTAGAGCTGCTTTTTAAAGATTAATTGTACAGAGACTTCATTTCATGGCTTTCAAAGGCCAGTTGGTGTTGCAACGTAGCACTGTTGCATGTAGGGGATTCGACACGTAGCTTATTTGTTTTTTCTTATATATTTTTTAATCACCGATATATGATTCATTAATTGATTAATTTTGGATAAGACAAGTTTACTCGTATTACTAGCCAAGAAATTGTTTCCAAACTTGTTTTTCCACATCTGCTGAGTGATGTATTAATATTATACAATATACAGTAACCATCATATCATAATTTGATTCATAATCTCATCTCCTACTATGAAATACATGAGAGAAAAGTTCAGAAAACCCTGTAAATCCACAAACTTATCCAAAGAGTCTGCAACTTACAACCACCTAACAACAGATGAGCCTTTGGATCAGTAAACCTCCTGCTCCCCCTGCCAACCACAACCCATGAGAGAAATATATGCCAAAACATCTTTAAAAGTGCTTATGGCCAAAAAGAAACATACAGAAGGCATGTCAAACTAGCAGATAACTTACTTTCTTGGGGACAATGAAGTGCACAAATTTCTTCTTCCCTTTCCCACTTGGAGAATTGGTCTTGACCTTATCATCATCTGATCTCAAGAACCCATATTTCTTGATTTGCTCTCTCACAAACCTGTGATATATGAAAGCTGCTCCCCTGAATTGTGGCAAAACCAGCCATACCATAAACACCAGCTTCACAGAGTACCAGATGGGTATCCTACAATAAGTAAAAGTCAATCCAATCAAAATTTATAATCCAAAATATGTAACTTATAATCTAAGTTTTAGATATGCAGATAAAGATCTTATTTTTCTTTACCACTCTAAGACTGATTGAAGAACCATCTCAGTTAGAGTTATTAAAGAATATAGAATCCAATAAGCAAGCCACTGTTCATCGTCTTCCTTGCCTGGGGTTTCTATAGCTATTACAGAAGCATATCTGATATAAAAAGACATACTTTATTATTTTCCCAGGAAAAAAAACAACAACAGCAATCATGGTATAGTTGGAATTTTCTTACAAGGGGTACAGCAACATCACCACCGGCCTGTAAACATTTGAAATTCAGAGGGAACACGAAGTCAGACATAAAGTTGAAATCTTTAAAGATGGAAAGCAAGAGAAAAAGAAATACCCTGCTAAAGAATGAAGCTTTGTGAGCACAGTCCAGAAACGACTCATGTTGGTGTTGATTTCCTGGGTTTAGGAATTAGGCAGGTGTTTTGGAATTTGAATTTGAAAAAAGAGAAATTGCAGAGAAAGAGAGAGAAGACGAAGGACAAAAATCAGTTTATGGTTCGTTGAGACCAAAGACAAAAGGTGAGAATAGAGGAACAACTGGGTGAACTCACAATTATATAATGTCCAACTGAGAGTGTTTTTTTCTTTTATCAAAATATTTCATTTTTATATAACGTTGGACAAAGAACTAAGAATGTGTATAAAGAATATTTTCTAAATAAAATATTTCTCGAATGTGTATTTTAAAAAGAATAAAAAATTTTGAGCAATTTAAATACTCTAAAAATAGAATGAATTTTTTTAGGAAAATTCTACGACGGGCGTCGAACACGCTGAACACCACTAATGTTAAACATTGTTGAACACCATTAAATCAATTAATAAAAATTTAAAATTTCAAGGACTCATTATGTAATTAATAAAAGTGTGATAAACTCAGCATATAATTAATAATTATATTATTAGTCCTTTAGATTTTTATTCTTTATAAATTAATTTAATAATGTTCAACGGTGTTCAACGTTAACGATGTTCAGCGGTGTTCGACGCCCGTTGTAGACTCATCTATTTTTTTAACACTAAATTAAGTGATTATTACAGTAAAAAAAACACGATAACTATAATTTTTGAGAAATTTTTTAATGGTGTAGACGATAGGATAATTTTACCCTACATATGTTATAAGATTACATGGGAAAAAAAATAGGTATGTTTGGATAGAGTGTAAATTGTCAATCTCTTTTTCATGTTTTTTTTATGTTTTTGTTTTAAATTAAATGATTTAGGGTTTAAGGTTCAATGTTATGGATTATGATTAGGATTTAGGGGTAGGGTGTAGGGCATAGGATATAGGGTTTAAGATATAAAAAATAATGGTTGTGGTTTAAAATTTATTTTTTAAAAATATTTATTTTTAATTTTAGTGTATCATATCAATTTTTTTTAACGGTAATCAATGTTAATAACCATAATAAAAAAAATTAAAAGTTAAATAATTTTAATAAAAATATTAAAAATGTCTTAAAAGGCTATTGACCATACATCAATTTTTTAACAATAATTGATGATAGTAATTATACTGAAAATAATTAAAAATTAAATAATTATAATAAAATTTCTAAAACTTCAATAACTATATTAAAGATACCCTAAAATCCGGTAACTCTCAGTGTAGCTTACCCTTTTGACGAAGGATCTGACGTTGATGGCAATGTTCTGCACGTGTCAGGCATCCTGTGGTTGGATGGAGCAATGTCGGTTACAGCCCACGTACGTGTAATAAAGAAGAGGGCAATTCCTGTCTCTTTCTTTGCTCGTCGTTTTCGTTTGGTTTCTAGTGGGCTGACACAGGGAGATATGTCACGTATGGAGTCTCACCAATTGCATCATGGACATAGGACAGTGCAATTCTTTAGGAAAAAATTAAATAATTAAATGAATAATAAAAAATATTTATATTATTTTATTTTAAATAAATTTAAATTCTAATGTATTATATTTAATGATCGGTGGATAATTGATAGTAAATTATATGAGTCGATAGTTGATAGCTGATTTAATTAATAAATTATATAAAAATATTAATAAAATTAATTAATAGTTTTTTAATTATTTCAACCAACAAAATAATATATAAGGATAGAATTATATTTAATAATAATTTTACTAATTTATTATTTATTAATATTTATATTTATTAATATTTATTGGATTATAAAATTGTTTTTTAATATAATATTATTAAATATATTTAAATTTTTTATATATTAATATAATTTAATTAATTATTAAATTTAAATAAAAATATAAATATGTAAAATAAAAAATATCATAATATAAATTCATAATATTGAATAATTAAAATAAAAAAAATTAATTTAAAATATTTAAATATTTTATAGTTATTAAGATAAAAGAATCTTTATAACACTATTCAAAACCTTTGATTATGAAAGGTTCTCATATATTTTTTTAAATTATAGGTTTTACTCTAATTTATTATTCTTATTTAAATTAATTAATTTTTTAAAATATTATTTTTAATTCAAATCGTTATTTATCAGATAAAAGTCGATCTCTGTTCAAAGTAAGAGAAAGTCTGAAGCCTAGAAGTTAGTTTCTTGGCCCAACCTGAACTAAGTAGGCCGGTGTTTGCTACTCATGAGGGTCGCCTAACCTAAACTATACTAGGATTTCTTCCACTCAAAAAATTATATTTAAATTTTTTTATAATTAACGATATCTAATTTATTAAATAATTATTTTTGAATTATATACTATAAAAATTTATTACAGAAGTTTTTAAATTAAGTTTATTTTTTTCACAATATTAAAAATTTTTTATTTTTAGATCTTGTCTTATTTTATTAAACTAACTAATAACTAGTTGTATTTAACTTTAATTTATAGGTAATATATTTACGAGTTTCAACTGAGTTGAGCAACTCACGAATAATTTAAGTTCAATTCGATTAAAATTTAACTCGGATTTAAAATCATAACGAGTCAAGTCCAACAAAATCCAACTCGATACGATAAGTTTGCTAGTAACTTATTATATTTTTGGTATATTTGATAAATGTTACTTTGAAGTTTAAATTTGAAATTAACACTATTTTCAACATTTTTTATTAATTTATATTTATATTATATTTTACATAAATTTTAAAAATTATGAGTAAAAGGTTTTTTATGAAAATACGCCAAATAAAAAATTATCAAATTTATTAAATATTAAATTGAATCGAATTTTATTTACCTCGTGATTAATTTATTTGATTCGTTGGTTTCTAAATTGAATTTGTAGAATGGTTTTATATTTCCAAATTGTCCACAAGATCTAAACCAAAATGTAGTGGGCCATTACCCTAGAAGCCCATTAGTCTTGAGTTTTGTGTAATTAGACCCAAAATTCTGTTTAGATGGATCAATTGTTTAGTCCATGTCGTTGGGAGGGCTTTAAAACATTATACGGTCTGTTGGACGAAAAATTATTTTACGAATATTTCTTACTATATCAATTATAGTTTAAGAAAATATTTTGGTATATGAGTTTGTATGAATTTTAATTTATATAAAATTTTAATTTTAATATTTAGGGGTTTAAGAGTTTTAGAATTTAGGGTTTAAAATTTAAGAATTAATATTAAACATTATTATTTTTGAATATTTGTAATTAAACCCTCTAAATTCTTTTTTTTTGTTTCTTCAATTTTTAGTCTAACGATAATTTAGATTACTATAAATATAAAATATATATAAATTAACTATTGTCACTCAATTTTAAACTTAAAATACTTAATGAATTCTTATACTTTTAAAATTTATTGATTTGACCTCTTTTAATATTTGATCATGACTCTATACTTGTAAAGTCTTACAACAATGATCCAAAATGTCAAAGTATTGAACATTCTCCCCACTACCTTGAGGTCTTCCATTAAAGGTAAAAGTATAAAAACCTTCCTACAAATCTTTGATGAAATTCTATATAAATACAGCTTAGGTTTAGACCTACCTACCTCTAGGAGTAGAATCACCCTCAGCCTCGACCAGTGTTTTATGTCTTGTTTCAGCCAACCAAAAGAAGAGAATAAAAACTTTACCTACAAAAAGCCATTGATGTGCAGCCACAATTCCTTAATTTCAAATTAAAAGAAACACCCCCAGGCCCCAAGGATTCTTCACCACAGAATATACCTTCAATGAAAGCATTGAACTTAGTTTTAGTACTAGTCAACACTTCCCAAATCCCAATAACAAAAAAAAAAGAATTATGAGAAGCTATGGGTCAAACCGGTTAAAACTAGGTTAAAATGAAGTTTATTCTGAAATTGTTATAAGAATTTTCATATCAATTTTTCGGAATATATCGAAGTTCTTATATTTTTTCATAAAAAAGTTTAAATTTTTTTAAAGCATAAGATTTCAATATATCGTAAAAGTTGATATATAATTTTTATAATAATTTTGATATAAGTCTTATTTTAACCGGTTTTAAGTTAGAGATATTACAAGATAATATTCCAATAATGTATCATACAATCCTAGCTGAACTGGCATCTCCTCTTCTTCTTCTCCACTGGCAAATTCTCAATCCACCAGATGGAATGAGAAGACATGTGACAGACATAGAATGATTGAGAAGTAGATTTATTTTATTGATCCAAAAAGGAACTTATTCTCAAAAGACAGAAGATAGAGGAAGTGTTGGAACAAGTTGGGGGAATCTATTTATATGATTGGACACTCATACTAATTTCGACCCCATTCATTCTTCACTTCTTGTTAATTCCACTTGTCCAAAAAGAGATTCAAACCGGTTAAAGTAACAAAAACTCTGATCAGTTCACTTAAATTTTATACACAAATCAAACAGGTAAATATTTATAGAAACTTTTAATTATCATACACGTGTATAAATAAGATAATAAGTTTTTTTAATATATTAGTATGATTATACGATAATGTTTATTCATATTTTTTAATCTTTTAATAATATATATAAATATTTGAACCAAAATTTTGTAAGATAATGTTATTATATTTTTTTAATGGAATCATATGTTTGATTAATAGCGAAAGAAAATTATATAATAAGAAATTTAAGAGCAAAATCTACCTTTCCTGCCCATCAGTCTCATTCTTATTAACAAGTTTGTGCCAATTATGTACCAAATTGAAATTGAAGAGCAAATTGTCTACCTCTTTTTTTTTGTCTCTATTCGTATCTCCGCTTCAAATTAGAGGATTTATGATATAAGGTTTAAGGTTGAAGATTTTGATTAGGGTTTAGAAAATTAGGGGTAGAGTGTAAAGTTTAGACTATAAGATTTAAGATATAAACAATAAAAATTATGATTTATTTATTTTATTTCTTTAGGATTTTTATAAAACTAAATTTACCCTTTTTAATAGAAGAACAAATGAGATTACATTGTATAATTATATTCCTCTTTTTAACTTTCAGCATAAAAATATAATAATATGAGAACAAAACAAAAAATATTAAATATCACTTTTTAAAAATTATTAATATATAAGTTTATGAAATTAAGTAATACAAATAATTTAAAAATTCATTATTAATATATAATTATACAAAACAACTTCCCAAAAAGATGGCAAAATTCTACAACCTCTGTAGATTATACTACTCTTATAGCCATTAACCAGTAGAAAGAAGAGCAGAGGCCCCGACATTTTCTTCAACAATGGCAACTCAGAATCCACCATTTTCTTTCACATTACAGAGCAAGCATTAGGGTTTTCATCACTGAAGAGCTGCGGGGGATAAGCGTAAAACTCAGTCGCAGACCTTGGACCGAAATAATAGAACTCATTTCTCTTCACCTCCACCGCCGCCTCTGCATTGGCTTCTCCACCGTCACCACCACCACCTTTCTTGTCCTTATCATTGCCGCTTCCGGCCTCTTTCTTCTCCTTTTCACCACCATTTTTCTTCTCCTCTTCTTTGCCATCTTTTGGGTTTTGTTCTTCGTTTTTACTGTCCGGCTCTTGTTTCACTATCAGCGCATGCTTCCCAGTTCTTTTGTAAACGTAATCTATCAGTTCGGCCGGAGTAAACACTCCCTTTACCGTCACCGCCGAGCTCTTGAGATCCGGCTCTGCTGATTCCACACCTGAAAATCATGACTTTGATTTAAAAATATATAAAATCTTAATGAATTGAATGAACAAAAGAGATTGAAAGTTTAAACCTTTCATTCTTTGAATACGTTTCTTAATCTCTTGAGCACAAGCTTCACAGTGCATGTGGACCTTCAACACCACCACCATTACCTGAGCTTCAACAACAAAACAAAACCCAAATTTTCTCAGTCAAGAAAAATGCTGCAAAAAAATCTAAAGCATGGGGTTTGAGGAGAAAGCGAAAAGGAAAGACCTCTTTTTTTTCTTCAGGATTAGGTTTTTCTTTTTCCTCAGGCTTCTTCTCCTCCACCGTGGGCGGTGGTTTTAGGATCGGTGCGAGTAACTCAACTTGCCTATGACTTTTCCTTTGAACTCTCTCCAGAACTTTTAAAGGGTCGGCTTTCTCTCCTTTCACCACCACCTTATGACTCTTGCAGTCTGTCATTACATCTTCCACTCCTACAAAACAACCCCAAAACTATAATCAAAACAAAAATCAAAACATGTTTTTAAAAGTTTGTTGTTTTGTGGAACCTTGGAAGCCCCGGAGACAACATCGGACTTTACGAGCGCAGCCTTCACAATGCATGTAAACTTTCAAGACAATCTCCTGGGGTTGAGGAGGAAGAACAGCAGATTCTTCTTCTTCAACCTTCTTCTCTTCCATTTCCTTCTCCTCAGCTGGTTTCTTCTCTTCCTACAAAACAAAACATGTTATATAAATCGAGAAAAAAGGAAGTGTAAAGATTTGATCTTTTTAAGAGCTGATCACCTCCCCCATTAGTTTACAGAATCTGGGTTCAAAGATGATGATACAATGGAACTTTGCCTGGTGTTTTCTCTCTGGAGAGACTTTGCTTTTTGCTTTTTGTTTGTTTTCGTTTATTCTTTTCACTTTTCTCTCTGTAAAGTGTTTAACCAGGAAATCTTAAACTATGCGACATCCCCAACACCATCAGATCTGGAGAACCCGAGGCCATTTTCAGACAATTTTATACTCCATATCTTGGTTGCAACTCAACCAAAGTTAAGGACAAAACCATAGTTATAACATTATAGTACTTGATATTATAAAAGTTAACATGAATTCGAGTCGAATCAATTCCAATGTTGATGTATGAGTATTGATATTGTCTTTAGTCATTCAACGAGTAATTATCCTTCCCCACTATCAAATTTCTCTGTACCAACGAGTAATAACATAGTATCCCTTGTCTCCTAGGGTAACTCTGCAATATTTATCTGAAACATGATGTAAATTATTACAAGTACCTATGGATGTTTCATTTTTAACTTCTGCATTAACTTGCATGAGAACAACTCAACAAAATTAGAAATGGTGTCCAAAGAAAGTAAATTACTCAACTTAAACTCAATTTTATACCCCCATCACTCTCGCCGGCCAGACCTACGACAACGACAGCTTCCACGACGAACTGCAATTTGCAAGACTCTGTATCTGGGGTTGAATTTTCCTGTTTTCTTCCATGTGGGATTGTCAAATTCCATCCAAGAACAAAACTCAACACTGCAATTAAGCTCGAGTGTCCTAAAATTAACATTTTTTTTTCATTAAAATGACTTCTTTTCTTTTCTTTTTTAATTATAAATAAAGGTTTTAACTCCTGTATATACGATCCATTAAATCATCAAATGGTGATAATCATTCATAGGTAACCTTTTTGAATTGAATTTATAGGTAACTTTAAGCTTTGCTTTAAGACCATAAAGTTGATTTAGATACCACAAGTGGGTAAATAAACAAGTTGATATAGGCATTAAAATGGACTGCCATAAGCCATTCGAGCAGCCGAAAAGAAAGTCGGGTTTGGGATGAAATACAAAATTTTTAAATAATATCAGACGTTTAAATCATGTCGATATGAATGAAACGAATTGAGATGAAAGGATCATCTCCATAATGAATATATACATTATTAGATCTCGATTAGTTGATCAGTGGATTGGACAACGATGGTTGTATAAAAAAAATTAAATTATTTTTACCAACTTCTAATTTGTCTAATTGGATGAGACATTTGATCTCTTAAACAATATCATTGATTTAAATCTTGTTGCTGTAAGTAGAGCAAATTGAGATGGGATGATGTCTCTATAATAAACTTATATAATACTCAATCTTGAATAATCGATCAATAGGTCGAATTCCCATAATTATACTAAAAAAATCAAACAATTTCTTTAGTCTAACAACATTGTATAAGGACTAATTTAATGTTCAACCACTAATATAGGGACCACTAGGGAATTTACCCGTTTGTAAATATAATTAACACATGATGATTTTAAAAAAAAACTCGTTAAATGTAACGATAATATTTATTTTATTTATAAATTTAATAACATAATTACATGTAAAAAAATTCCGGACATGAATTACTCCCCCGAATTTTATGTCCTTTTTGAAGCATGAAACCAAAGACGAATCCCCTCTAGTGGCACGTGTCAGATAGAGAATCTCTTCGGAATTTTTTAATACAATAATTATATTATATAAACCTCACTCCATTCGTAAAGCGAAAGATTTAAATAATTAAATATATTTAGTTTCATTCTTATATTATATCGAAAATAATATAAAAAAATTAAACCTCAAAATACTTTTTTTAAAACAAGCACCAATATTTTTATGTTATATTCGTATATTATTTTCATAAAATTTATAAACAGACAAATCCGAAATATTAAATAATACAAAATCTAGAACACTATCCTCATCATTATTGCCTAATTGTTTGAAATAAGTCCTCTAGATAAATGATTCTGTTAAAACGACAGTTTATTTTATGCCCAAATCTTCAACATCAAACACCAAACTCACTCCAAAACTTGTCAATTTAAATCAATAAATATGGCTAAATTTCACACTATAATTATTTTATCAAGAAATTTTAAAATTTATTAATTAATTAATTAATTAAATGATAAAAATTGACAAGTTTAAAAAAATATAAGACATAAAAAATAATGATATGGCTGATTTTTAGTGATTAATCCATGAATAATGTGATGAAACTTACTCATGATATAACTTCTCCTACCAATGTTGTTTCTATTGTTCGACTCTAGGTTTTCCCTTAAAACAGGCATAAAATCAAAATCAAATAACGGAAGTAGTAGTAAATATTTATTAAGTATTTTAATTTAAAATAAATAAATAAAATTTAATTTATGTAATATTTAAATTTATAAAAATTTAAATTATCAATTTACCGAAATATTTAAAGTCACGTTTGGTCCATATTTGAGAATGTATTGTATCTTATTTTTGCAACTGAAAATTATATAAAAACAAGTTAAAAGAAAAAAATAACATAAAAATACCTTATACCTATTAAAATATAATTTAAATATTTATTTTATAATTAAAACTTAAAAAAAATTAGTACTGCAATAGGGTTTATTTTAAAAAAGTAGGATTCTTCCTATTTTATATTTCAAACTAGTATACTTATTATAATATTTTAAAAATCAAATTTAATTAAATTCGACCGTAAATAATAAATAATCAAAATACATCTAAAGATTAGTTCTCGATATTTTGACTTTAAATATTTTTTTTGAAAAAGCATTACTCATAGACGAATTTATTTAAATCCGATTTTTAAGATAATATAATTAATATAGTATTCTAAAAATTAAAAAAATAATTTTATAAAAAATATTAAAATTATATTTGAGTAAAAATCCCGTTAAAACACTGTACGATGATAAAGTTGTGTTACGTGACGTAGACGACTCAACTTTGTCTCTTCCGTTCATGCATGAAGAATCCAGCCTCCGGTTCGGTCCATGCATCCATTTTTTTTTCATTTTCAGTCTATTTATACGGTTGGCCGATGGCCATTACGCCGCCCACCTTTCTCTTCCATTATTTTTTTTTCTTAAAATAAAGGTAAAATATACTCCTAGCCACTTTAATTATGAATTCAATTACAAACGTATAATTTCTTTAAAAAGTTATAATTTAGTCATTCAATTAAAATTTTGTTATTTTTAAAAACTTTACTTTTAAAATTAAAATACGACTTTGTATAATAATAGTTTGTCCTCAAAATCTATATTTTCTATCAATTTAGCCAAAATTTAAAATAATTTAATAGATTTAATCATTCTTTAAATTTTTTGATACTGTAACATCTTACAACTCTTCGACTACTCTTTGCACTCATTACTATTGTTTATCAACTCGATAATTGATAACTAATAGAATAAAAAAATAAATTTATTATGACCCTAATGTTGTCGGTTAGTGTTGAAAATCACTTTACTAATAAAAAATTTAAACGTAAAATACTAAATTTATTGAATTACTTAAAAAAAACTAAATTAATAAAATGTATAGATTTTTAGATTAAAACTGTTATTATATCTAGCCAAAATAAACGTATATTTTAATTTTAACGACAAAAATAACATGTTTGCAATAAAATTTAATTGAGTAAATAATAACTTTAAAAAAAGTGACCCGTTTGTAAATAAACACATAATTGAATGACCTTGAGTCTATTTTACCCTTAATACAATCACTTTATTTTTTCCCTTCTAATATATGTACATACTAACATCACATCTACCAACTTCTAAATCTCCGGTTATCATCATCAGCTTAGCTTTATTCATTTTTTCTTTGTTGTTTCTCCAATGGAGAGTTACCCCATAATTTTCTCCGATGTGTCATCGACGTTACCATCGTCGCTAACAATGACAAATCGCCGCCCTCTAAGTTACCTAGAAGCCAACGATAACACAACGAAAGGCGATTCGGATGCTAAAGAACATGTGGAGGTCGGAGGAATGAAAGGTGATAAAAAGGAGAAAAAGAAGAAGAAGAAGAAGCACAGATATGCATTTCAAACAAGGAGTCAAGTTGATATTCTTGATGATGGATATCGTTGGAGGAAATACAGACAGAAAACTGTTAAAAACAGCAAATTCCCAAGGTATATTTTTTTACCTATATTCCTTTGAATTTGGGTTTTTAATCTCGTACTACTACTAATTCGACTAGTTAAAAGCTAAAAAATTTTTAAATGATAAACTAGTAGAGAATAACTAATTTGAATATCATGATTTCATCACTTAATTAAAATAGGGATTTTTGAGTTGTGAGTTTTTAAGACAACAATAATAATTGTAATAAGATCAAATTATACAAAATTAACGTATATACTCACCAAAATTAACGTATTTCTATTGATATAACTCTCTAAAGATCTTCGTTTTGTTTGTATTTTCTTCTTGATTTTCAGAAGTTATTATAGATGCACACATAAAGAGTGCCATGTGAAGAAACAAGTGCAACGAAGTTCAACAGATGATGAGATTGTGGTGACCACTTATGAAGGAATGCACTCGCATCCGGTCGAGAAATTCGTCGAAAACTTCGACAACATCCTCAACCAGATCAAAACATACAATCCTTACTGAAATCTATCTTATGTTTCTTCAATCCTCAATCCAACATTGGCACTGTCTGTGCCCCTTTTGCATCTACTGTTGTCAACCATGTTAAAGAAAGTATTCAGGACATGTTTTTTTTTTTTTTTTTTTTTACATAGGGTTAATTGCATGGGGAGGTTTTAAAGTATGGCAAGCTTTTAAATTGATCCCAAACTTTTTTCACGCCTAAATAAAGCCTTCACATAAACCTGACATTTAGTCTCTCATGTGGCTTGCTAGAGAGAGTTACTATATTTAATAAATTCTTATATTTATTTTTTATAGGGACTAAATTATTATTTAAACTAAATTTTAAAGTAAGGGTTAAGGGTTTATTAAATCTTAAGGAAGCTCCGTCTCTAATCATGCATGTCTAAAAATAATAATACTCATTACATAAGAGTAATTTTGGTAAAGAAGATTATTTTATCCATTAAAAAATTAATAGTGAAAATTAAAAAAATGATGTAAATTCAATATAAAACAAGACGAGAAATTATATCAAGGGTCATATCGCTACGTCAAGTGAATCTTTATTAATTAATATTTACTGTAAATTAAGTTTAAAAATAATTTTGTTAAGTAAATATTTACTTGGTAAAAAATAAGGTGAAAAAAATAATTAAATAAATGTATTTGATTAATTGATCCCATAGATGACGTGACAAGAATAACACATGATAACATGATATAATTTCTCAAACAAGATACACGCAAATAATCAACATAAAATAAGTATTGAATATAATTATACTCTTATTTATCATTTTACTTATTTACATAATTAAAAAAATATTATTTTTTAATTAATTTTATTAAATATTTTTATACAATTAATTAATATAATTAACTATTTATTAATTGTCCAACATAATTGAATATATGGATACACAGTATCATAAACTTTATACCTACCACCTATAGTTATAGTTTGGACGCTCATTACATAATAAAACCAAAAACCAACTATATTTCTGTTATTTATTCCAATCAAGAAATTGATTACCGCTTTTGCGAAAACTGGAAAACCTCAGGAAATCCCGTCTAATTGGAGGAATTTCAGTTAAAAATATTCACACGTGGAACAATCTCATGGCCTATCTTGCTCGGTTCTTAATCACGTTTCATCAAATTCTTGCTTTCTGTTTCCGTTCGGTGCATTTTCCCGGAAAATCTAAAAACTTCACTGCGCTTTTTTTTAATCCGATACTCCTCAGTTTCTCCATTTTCTATTTGTTTAATCAATGAATATGACCTGATTTTTGTAGCGATTTGATTGGAATTGAAATCAAATAACTATAATTCTGGTTAGCTGTTGTTTTATATTAATATTTATTTCTATTCGTTTTCCCATTCGTATGAGAAAATTGGAAAATTCAATGCGTGTAGCAGGGATTGAAGATGGCTAGTTACAGCGGTTCGCCGAGGCGGAGTTTTCCAAAGTCAAACTTATCATCAGCTAGGAGAAAAGCATTGGAGAATGGAGGTTCCGATTCTATCCGGAAACTCTTACCGTCTTCTCGTTCTGCTCATAAGTAAGTCTTTCATTTCAAATTTTACGTTTCGTTTCTTTTATCATTATTTAAAAAATACTGTTTTAAAAAATCGAAGAATTTTGATGAAGAATCTTGCAAGTTTCGGTCAGAAAATGGATAATTGGATTTAAATAGATTGATACAGGGTGTCAGTAATAGTAAAAATTTGTGAAGGACACTATTTTAACTTGGATGGATTTTGGATGAAGAATCTTATAAGTTATCATGTGTAGAAGGCACAATTTAATTTGTTGAAGTTTCGTTCAGAAAATGAATAATTGGATTGGATTTGGATTTGAATAGATTGATGAAGGCAGTTGGTAATAATTTGTGAACATTCTATGAAATTAATAATGAAAAATGGTTAAAGATTGTAATCAATATAAAATTTCATCTTGAAAAAGAAAGTAGTAATGATTCTTTTTTTATTGTTTCAACTTGCTTGTGGAAAGGGGATTAGCTGGCGAGCGAATGGTGAAGAGATTGCGGCTGTCAAAGGCCTTGACGGCACCAGAAAGTACCACCATTCAAGATGCCTGCCGGAAGATGGCTGCTCGTAAGGTTGATGCTTTATTGCTTACTGACTCTAATGCATTGCTGTGTGGGATTCTCACGGACAAGGTATAACTTAAATCCTTGAAGAGTATAACCTCCTTTTACTTGAATCTCAAAACGAGTGGAGACAACTACATGAATTAGTTTCTTCACTACGGTATGATACTATGATATCTTATGCGGTTATGCCTTGCTCTTATAGGCATTTTGGACTTCACATTTGCATGAATAATGATGTTCTTTGTTCCCATATATTTAATAAAGTGAACTGTGATAACTATGCTGTCTCTATTTATTGATTCTTTTTTGCCTTCAGGACATAGCAACAAAAGTGATTGCTCAAGAGCTTAATATGGAGGAGACACCAGTTTCCAAAGTAATGACTAAGAACCCAGTATTTGTTCTTTCTGACACTCTTGCTGTGGAGGCACTCCAGAAGATGGTGCAAGGTTGGGTTCTTTTGGTTGATGCCCACCCTTCCATGTTATATATTTTCTTGTATCTTACCCTTTAATATTGTTCTGATATCATTCTAAACAGGGAAATTTAGACACTTGCCTGTTGTACAGAATGGGGAGGTCATTGCTTTGCTTGATATAGCTAAGTGTTTGTATGATGCTATTGCTCGAATGGAAAGGTCAGCTGAAAAGGGAAAAGCTATTGCTGCAGCTGTCGAAGGTGTAGAAAAAAATTGGGGAACAATTTTCTCTGGTTTGTGGATAATGTTATCATTTGCCATCAATGGGCTTTCTTGTGCCTTTTATTTTGTCTTTGTTTATTCATTTTGTTTTTATAGTTTAGCTATCCACAGACCAGTTTTAACTTTTAAGTCCATGCTGCCTTTTGGGGTGATATGCAGGTCAGAATACATTGATCGAGACACTTAAAGATCATTTGTTCAGACCCTCACTTTCTATAATAATTGCAGACAATCCAAAGTAGGTAATACTTTTTTTTTCTTTTAAATATATATTTATTTGTCCCGGGTGATATTTTGAGTAGCTTTGCTTCATATGATGCCTTTCTGTCAGGATTGTAACCGTTTCACCAGCTGACACAGTTTTAACGACTGCAAAAAAGATGCTTGAATGTCGGATAAACGCTGTGGTTGTGACTGTTGAAAACAAACCACGGGGGATTCTAACGTGAGTCGCTTTTGAACCAAATCACAATTCAACATATTTCCATATGTAGTTGATGGAGTGAAGGAAGGAGCATTACTATTCTGGTTTTATCACTTTTAACGCTTACAGTTGCTATTTATGTATCTTGTAAGTCTTTACTTTGGATTTCTGATAGTTCAAAGGATATATTGATGCGGGTAATAGCACATAATCTACCTCCAGAAACTACTTCAGCTGAGAAGGTTTTTATGGCTTGACCTTATATTCCAGCAGCAGCTCATCAATTTTTACCTCTATATGATAAGCACGTCCCTTGAGCCCTGATCATTTTGCTTTTGATTTGATGTATAGGTTATGACGCCTAATGCAGAATGTGCAACGCTGAACACACCAATTGTTCATGCTTTGCATACCATGCATGATGGCAACTTTTTACACCTTCCCGTGGTAGATAGAGGTGATATGAGTTGCTACCCTACAAAGAAGAGTAGTTTTCTACATACATCAAACCAGTTCTCAATAAGCTTCTTTGGTTGGATGCAGACGGAGAAATAGTTGCTGTTGTGGATGTGCTCCAGATTACTCACGCCGCTGTTGCCACGGTAAGTCAAGTGAGTATCATTCTAAAGTTATGGTGTCCTTTAAGTAGATACTTGTGTACAAATGATCTCTCTCTCTCTCTACTATATATAAACTCTAGAACCGTAAAAAATAAATGTTGACTAACTTTGATTTTTTTAAAATTAAATATTCTTAAAGATCATTTATTTAATTAAATTGATGACTAAAATCTATCTCCTTATTAAATTAAAATATGGAATTCCATTATTAATGTATATTTTTGTTACTCCTTTTTCGTTTTAAATTAAATATTGACCAACTTTTTTGTATCTATTTTGTTATTTACCGTACATGTGTTTAACTTAATTATTTGATCAAAATCCATCTTTTTTACTTGCATAAATAAAGCTTCTTTGTGCTCTAAATGTTAAGTTATCATAGATTAAACAAATCAAGATCTACAAGCTCATTTGTTTCTTACTTATAAATATAGCATTTTCTTATAAATGATACATGTGCAACACATCCTGAAGAACACTACTTATTCCCAAGCACATAATGAACTCTTTTTTTTATCATAAGCACATAGTGAATTTGTTACTGAGAAATAATAAGATTATAATATTTTTTTCCTATTTCCTTGGCAATTCATGATGTTTTTGTTATGATCTCATAATTTTCTTCGATAACTAGGTCGGGAAAAATTCTGCAATCAATAATGAGACTACCACAACAATGGTGCATAAGTTTTGGGATTCTGCAATGGCCTTACCTCCCATTGAAGATGAAGATGAGACAAGAAGGTTTTTTATGTTGTTGCCCTGTTTATTTTGTGTTTTGTGCCATTACTGTTTTACTAACGTATTGATAGTGATGTTTCAGCTATAGCTCATTGAAGTTGGCTTCTGAAGCAGCAGAGACAGAGAGATCTCTTCCATATCCTTCATCGAATATGCCATATACATTTGGTTTCAAAATACAGGATAAAAGGGGCCGAATGCATAGATTTACTTGTGGTATGTTACTGTTTCTACTCATAAGTTAGGTGTCATGGTTTCAAAGAGTAGTCATGAATCTTCGTATAGTTGTGGGGTGTAAATCGTCTGACCTCTTTTTATGCCTTCATTTATTCCCCCACTTCAAATTAGAGGTTTAGGGTTTAGAGTTTTAGGTTAGGGGTTTTGGTTAAGGTTTAAGTAATTAGGGGTAGGGTGTATTTTTTAGGGTGTAAGGTTTAGGATTTAGGATATAAAAAATAAGGATTTAGGGTTTAAAATTCAATTTTTTTAAAAAATCAAAGGAAATATAAAAAGAGATACAAAAAAGAGACAGAGGGTTTTTGTTCCTCGTTGTGTACTAGAGTTGATCTTAGGATACAAGTGTTCACATTACCTTCAACCCTAGAGACGCCGTTCATTAGTAAAACCGTGAGGTCCAATGATTTGAAGCGGACAATAACTTGTGGTTTTGTGTGGTCTATGACTTTGGTACCGAGCCGGTCTAGAGTACTAATGATGATGTGCCACTTAGGAAAAATGGGCCTTTGTTGCTTGTTGGAGCACGAGAGGATGTCATTGTCACAGAGAGGAACCTTGAATCCCACACCGGTTGTGTACGTCTTGGAATATTAGTATTCACACCATCTTCAACTTGTAATTGCCAGTATGCCACTAGCTTCAAGAATTGGTTATTCAAATTCTTTTTGGTCCAAGTTCTTATTGAAGAGATACTATTCGAGGATCTAATTCTTTATACATACCCTACAGTTTTACTTATTGTTGTGTTAGAAAATGTATTTAATAGTTTTTTTTTTTTTTTGCTTGTTTCTGCTTGATACAGATACACGCAGTTTAACGAATCTAATAAGTGCAGTCCTTCGTAGACTGGGGGATGACAGAGATAGAAACAATGTGCCTCAAATCCTGGTATAATTTTAGAGATATTATTAGTTTTTTTTATGATTACTTGGGTGTGTAGTATATTTTTCTTTGAATTTCTGCTCCTTGATGGACTTATTTTGCAGTATGAAGATGAAGACCATGATAAAGTTGTGCTGGAGTCTGACTATGATCTTCAGGTGGCCGTGGAACATGCAAAGCTAGTTGGTTTGAAGGTATGATTGAACTACTATATGATTATCTGGACGTATGCTTAACTCCATTGGTTGTGAGTTGAATCAAGTTAAATGATGCTTTGTGCAGGGATTGAGATTGCATTTAGATTATTCCGGGACGAAAGGTGGTCGTCGGGGCACCAATTCTCGACGCTTGGACTATGCAAACTCGGATGTGTGGACTACTGCATACAACACCGTCGCAGCCGGGGCTGCCGTCGTTGCTGGTTTGGGCTTATTAGCATACTTGAGGAAAGCCGGTAATTAGACTTCTTATATATTAAGAACTTTGCATAGGATGGATTGGCCAAAGTTGGGTTTGGTTTAAAGGCACTCAACGTGTTGGAATTTTTTCCCCTCTCTTTATTTTATGTCAATATAAATTAAAAAAATATTTTTTTGGGTTCCTCGTATATTTTTTTTATTTTTAGATAATACATTTGGATATTTATTTATATCAATTCATTCGGTTTTTATAAACGATGAATGGATTCCAAATTCATTATCTATTTTATTTTTCTTTAAAAGAAATTTATACATACCAATTTTATATATTTAACAAAATTTGAGTATTTAAATAATAATAATTCATTTAAATTTATTTATTATGAACATTTCCACTGCAAATACCTTCCTGAGATTCGATAATGCATATTATTATTGATCATTTACGCAAAATATATTTGTAAGCAGATAAAAGAGTTTTAAAAGATTAATGGATTCAAATATAAATATGGAAATCTTCAAAGTACTCACGATACAATTTTTTTAACAAATAGAGACAGTTCAAAAATTAATATTAAAGGTGAAGTATAATTAATCATAAAATAAAAAATAAAATTTAAATAAATTAAAAACTAAGACTTAAATAAATAGAAATAAACTTAATATAAAAGATTAGGGGGATAGAACCCCAAACCTTGGGAGTAAAAAAAAATATTTAATTTAAAATCTATTAATAAAAAATTATATTATGAATCATTTTTATTACGTTATATAGAACCAATCAATCAAATATATTTGTTTAATTAATTTTTTATTTTTTATCAATTGAATCTTTACTTGGTAAAAATTATTTTAAATTTAATTTATATTAAATATTAATAAAAAAAATTAATTAAATCAATACATTTGATTGATTGATTTCATAAATGATTTAACGAAAATTACTCATGATATAATTTCTCTCTATTAATTGATTAAATAATCAAAATATTTATATTACGAGTCTTAATATTTCTCTCTGAAATATAAAACTCTTTATTTAATAAAAAACATTTTTAATTAATTTAATTAAACAAATACATTATTAAAAATGTGAATGCTAATAACTACAAATTAAATTATTTTTTTACTTCCTTTTAGCCAACTGGCAATGTGTCTATTAATCAAAGTTAAATATTAACCTTAGTTAGGTTTTACCATATATAAAATGGTTAGGTTCATGCCTATATAAATAAATAGAAAATGTATTTTTATTCTTACAGAAATTAAGAAAATTCTCAAATTTCAGGTTTTGGGGGATTTTTATTTATTTTTTCAGGTAATAATAAGTAGGCAGAAAACGGAAATCAAAATTGAAACTGGGAATTCTCCAATGCCTTATCTCAAATTGAATTCTCTGTGAAATGGGTAATTTTCTATTCCCTTTTTGCATGTTGTAGTATACTCTTCTTCTTCTGTTTTGCTTTGCTTGGCATACAACTCTTTGGGAATTCTTTTTAAAGCCATTGATTGTGTGCTTATGATAGAATTTGTAGGGTTTTTTAATCAGATAATAATTACTGAATTATGGCAAATTTGAACATGGAATGTGTAACTGTTGGTTGTCTGTTGAATTGTTCTTATGATGAGCTTGAATTTTTATTTTCGTTTTTTTTTGTTGGTTTGGTATTTAAATTGTTGTATTCATTCAATGTGGATTGGTAAAACTTTAATGGTGTTTGGTTTTGTTGTTTGAAGTGAAATCTTGAAAAGTTTTCCGAGAATTCGTTTTTTCGAGGGACAAAACCGAATCATTATATGTTTAGTTTCTTGAAGAATTGGGATAAAAATGAATGGAATTTGCAATAGCCATTAGAATTTGTAACTTGATGGATTTTCCTAGCTTTTCTTTCATCTTTTGTGATATTCTCAGTAAGTAACCTTATGTCATTGTGATGCCCTTCTCTGCAATGTGTTTCAAAATCCAGCATGATTGCGTTGAAAATTCGGTAATAAAGTATGCCATGACATAAAATGAATAACTTCCCACACATTTTCTGTCTTATTTGAGTTAGAATTCTCGGGAAAGGACATTTTTTCCCAAATATATTTTGATTGTTTCAAAAGTTGGTAAAGTTCGTTTAGATTCGAAATGAATGAGTTTGTCTTCTTTCAACTAATGGATTCTCAGTTAATTGCATTTTTCTGCAATGCGTTATTTCCTAATATGCTTTGCTAATGTTAAAATTTTGGTGCTTTAGTTCATTTAGATTTTAGTGAATGATCATCCCATGCATTACTAGTTGTTTCAGTTATGCAGCGTTGCTTCCGAATCTGTTTTAGATATTTCAAGAGTTCGGTACTCAAGTTCGTCGGTTTTTCGATGACTGACCTTCGTACTTATTTTTACTATTTTAGCAAATAGATTCCTTATCAAAGAGATTTTGTAATTCGGTCAATCACATTACTGATTTTTGCTTGTATTTGTTAATGAAACCATTTTTTCCACTTTTTATGCATTGTATTGTTTTCAATTCTGTAATCAAGTTTATTGAGTTTGAAGCGAATAACCTTACCTCACATTTTTTGTTATTCAGTCACTAGAGTCTCAGTTTCGGTTTTTTAATACATGGAGTTTGATTAATCAATTGGAGTTATTACTTTTTGTTTGTACTTATCAGTTAATATTTTCCTTTTCTGCTGAAGAAGTTTCCATATATTGGGTTAAACAACACTGGGTTTTCTGAATTCTGATGCATGTAAAATCTTAGACTTAGTTTTTTTAATGTTAGAATTTGTTCTGACATCGTATTTGATGACAAACCAGATAACAAACTGAAGAAAGAATCAGAAAGCAGTTAATGCAGGCAGAGGGTTACCAGCATAACTAAAATGGATTGTAACAAAGACGAGGCCATTAGAGCTAAAGAGCTTGCTGAGAAAAAACTTGCAGAGATGGATGCTGTTGGTGCCAAAAGATTTGCTTTGAAGGCTCAAAACTTGTATCCCGAGCTTGATGGTCTTCCGCAGTTACTTGCAACTCTTGATGTTTACATATCCGCAGATAAAAAGATCAATGGTGAAGTTGACTGGTACAGGGTGCTTGCTGTTCAACCATTTGCTGACGAGGATACAATTCGGAAACATTACAGGAAGCTGGCTCTTGTTCTTCATCCCGACAAAAACAAATCTGTAGGTGCGGATGGGGCTTTCAGAATTCCATCTGAAGCTTGGAATTTGTTGTCTGATAAAGCGAAGAGAATTGCTTATGACCAGAAACGGAACTTGAGGGGCAGTTATGCTAATGTTTTGCATGGGAAATCATCATCATCGGCGATGACCAGTCGTAATGGTTTCCATAATTTCTCGAGTGAGAATATTCCAAACACCAGTGGCCGGAATGGTGCTACTTATTCCAAACCTGCTCACCGCACAGTGAAAAGTGATACCTTTTGGACAACCTGCAATTCCTGTAAGATGCATTTCGAGTACTCTAGGGTTTACATCAACTTAAATCTTCCTTGTATCAATTGTCGCACACCCTTTTTTGCTGTTGAGACACCAGCTCCGGCTATAAATGCCAGTAGTAAGTATACTTCATTTTCCAAATTCATGCAGCAACAAAAGTGTAGCCAGGTTCATAATGCTGGACAGGCAAGAATTTCTGGTTTATCTACAAAAATTTCTCAAAAAGGCGTGTTCTCTAGATCGGGAAGTAACATAAATGTGTCTTCACCGGTTTCTTTCACCGCCGAAGCCGCTGGTGTTACTCATTCAGCTGGTGAAACATTAAATAGTGGACTCAACGAATCACAGACTGATATCATGAGAGACGGAAACATGCAGATGAAATTTCATCCTTCTCAGAAAACTGATGCAGGTTTAGTTACCGGGTCCTTGGCTTCTGTTTCTAGTTTTGCAGCAAAGAAACAAAGACCTAACAAGAGGCGCATAGATGAAACTATTGTCATGGGAAATGAAGGGGGTGTTTCTAGTTTTCAAAAGAGTGATTTCGAAAATACTGCCAGAATCTCTAGAACTAATAGCATAAAGCAGCCTTCACAGCCGAAAATACGGAATATTCTGATGGAATTGGCTAAGAAAGAAATCAACAAGAAGCTAAATTCATGGAAACAGGCGTCTCTATCAGCTGCTTCGAATAAACCAAAGGCTTTTGATGTGGGGATAAATGATAAGGATGAGGGAAATGGAAAAGATACCATAAGTATGAAATCTGGTGTACATGAATCCATGAAGTATGTTGATATCAAGTCTAGCATTCAGCCCAAAAGTTCTTACACTGTTGATTCTCATGTCGATCCTGCTATGAAGGAACCTGATCCAATGTCCATGAAAGTTCCAGATCCCGATTTTCACGATTTTGACCAGGATCGTACTGAAAAGTCATTTGGTGAGAACCAGGTTTGGGCTGCTTATGATGATGATGATGGCATGCCTCGTTATTATGCAATGATTCATGGTGTGATATCATTGAAACCTTTCAAAATGCGGATGAGTTGGCTTAATTCTAAAAGCAATTTGGAACTCGCTCCACTAAACTGGATTAATTCAGGCTTTTACAAAACTAGTGGGGATTTCTGGGTAGGCAAATATGAAGTTAATAAGTCTCTCAATTCATTCTCGCACAAGGTGAAGTGGTCGAAAGGCCGGAAAGGAGCAATTCAAATATATCCGAGGAAGGGAGATGTTTGGGCTCTCTATAGGAACTGGTCCACTGATTGGAATGAGCTTACACCCGATGAAGTGATACACAGATATGACATGGTTGAGGTACTTGAAGACTACAATGAGCAGAAGGGCGTTGCTGTTGCTCCGCTTGTTAAGGTGCCTGGGTTCAAGACAGTGTTTTGGAAGCATTCCGAACAGAGTAAAACACGGATGATTCCTAGAGAAGAGTTGTTTCGATTTTCTCACCAGGTTCCTTCTTATTTGCTCACAGGTCAAGAAGGCTTAAATGCTCCCAAGGGTTGCTTGGAGCTTGATCCGGCTGCTACTCCATTGGACCTTCTTCAGGTATTAACTGAAGCTCAGGTGCAAGAAACGAAAGTGATCACTGAAACAGTTCAGGATAGGAAACCAAATATCACGGTAGAATCTGCCAGACAAGCTGCTATAAAAGAAGGCATTAATGAAGAAAATGAAAATAAGAAACCCCGGATGCTTGTTTAGGGTAGACGACGACAACAAAAACGTGAAACATAGGAATTCTTTTATGATGAATAGAGATTTATTGAAGTGGAATAGAAGGATTTACAAATTTTGTTCTCCGATAGGAAAGAACTCTTACAGTTAAAAGACAACAAAGAACAAACCTGCTGATACAGATTTTTTAAAGTGGAACAGAAGGATTTCACAGTTTCCTACAGCGAAAGACCGAGAATTCACAATGTTCATAGTTGTTATTATATTCTCTCATCCCTTGAAACAATGGAAACTCAGGAATCTGCACCCAAATGGCTGGACAACAGAACTCACTTCAAAGCTAAAATGGGTCCTCTTCAAAAACAGATTTCAAGCAGGTATATCTGTGAACCTGAAGAATGTCTAAAGATCAAAACAACTCTTCTTTCTTCATTTTTTTGTTTATTTATTTATAGGTTAAACTTCACCGGAGGTCCTTTTTGTTTAGGACTTGTTCTATTTTGGTCACCCAATTTTAAAAAAAAATATTATTGCCATTTTATTTTCGACTAACCGTTAATTAATCTTTAATTTGACCTTCAAATTTTTAAAACTTTATGTTTTCACAAAAAAACCCTCCCTTTTTCTAGACATCTCTGAACCAAACCCTAATCCCTCCCTCTATAAGTAAAATGTTAGTCGATTTACTCATTTAGGAATTCATGCAATAATGAAATGATTGGAGATATCAATAGTATTAAGAAGTAAGATGTTAATTTGGATGATGAAGATCCTGTTTCTATAGAAAGAAGGCATAAAGTGAAAGATACAATGCTTCATGATCGGAATTCCTATGACAAATATGCCTGATGAACTTCAGGTGAATCTGATTTCTGAATGAAGGACTTGTTTTGTTCTGATATTCATTCCTGATGTAAATTTTAAGATGTTTCCCTAACAACCAATGTCCTTCAGTACCGATTCTGTGTTCCGTGTTTACTAATGAATAATTTTGAGACAGACACAAACAAAGAATGGTGTTGATAGCTTTGGTGTTCTTGCAGCAACTCTAGTAGATTCTCTTGATACATTGTTTATACTGGGTCTTCAGGAGCAGTTTCAGAGAGTCAGAGAGTATTTGCACATGTGTGTCTCACGTCTGTGTAATCTGCTACAGACCATTATACCATTACATTTGCAACTATATATTTTTTGATTATACTGGCTGATAATTTGATCACTTCTTGTGTTTATAGATTTTTACACTTACATTGCTATTGCTATAGAGATATTTGCATGTGGGTAAATCGATTGGCATTTTAGTTATAGAGGGAAGGGTTAAGGTTAGAGAATTTTTAGGGAAATGGAGTTTTTTTTGAAAATATAAAGTTTTAAATTTTTTAAAGTTAATTAAAAATTAATTAATGACCAAAACATAAATGATAAGAATAATATTTTTCAAACTGGGTGACCAAAATAGAATAAGCTCTAAACAAAGTTATGATCACGTTTGGCTTTATAAAAGATACATAAACAAAATCAGAGTGCCACATCCAGGATACATATAAAAACCCACATAGGTAACAATGGAATTCAGGCTCAAACAGGCAAGATTTATGTAATTTTCATCATTCAAGAGTGAGTACCTGGAACTGAATTGAATGTTGTCCATGTATGTAAATTACAGAAAATGTACACAGATATAAATATATGTACGGCACTTGGTTAGAACTAACAACATTCATAATAATCTTTCAAAAGTTGAATCTCATGAAATCAAGGGAAACTAGCCCTTGGTAAGGTTTCCCAATTATATGTATAATCTAGGAACCAACAGTCTGAAATCCATTGTTTCAATACAGAATAGCAAAATCTGATTATTTCAGAAACAACACACAGACATACATACAATCAATTATGAGACAAGTAAACGAGTGTGGAAAATGGGAAATTATTTATTCAGATGTACACTGTACACAACTTTCAGGGATGAAGAAAAGAATATATTCAGGGAACCGCCACAGTTGCTAAATATCACAGGGTGAAATCCCCATGAGTCCATGACCTATTCTCTTACCTCAAAATTTCTCATAGTGAAAATTGCATTCACATAGAGGGGGAAAACAAAAGAATATTGCTTGATTATTTGACTGTCAGCTTGACATGAGTTGTATTTCCTTGCATGATCACTGGTCAATATTCACCAGAATCTTTTCGCTGCCAAAAAGGGGGTAAGGTAAATTGGGAAAATGTAGAACCAACATAATGCAGAATATTAAAAACTAAAGTTAATCCTCAAGATGCAATTGAATGGTTGGAACTTCTAAGTAAACTAAAGACATTCTACAAATAGACTCTTCTGTTGTTAACAAGGTAACTCAAAGATCAGTTTGGCTGACTTTAGTATATACTATTGTCATGATAAGTTAAGTGCTATTATACATGGGGGCACGTTATTTATCCAGATGAAAATCATTCAAGCTGATGGCCTAAGTGAGCATGGAACAGTTTACATGTTCTTAATTGCAGTTCTATCTATGAAACAACTTTTACAAAGACATTACATGTAAGGATGTGTGCTTACCATCCGTTTACTGATATATGGCTGTATCTTGACTGGCATCTCAGAGTGGTTTTCAACCTTGACAAACTTCTGTTTTTCGATCTCAAATTCTTTTCTAGATTCCTTCCTGCTACCCGACTGCCAAACTCTACCGAAATTAGGAAGCCAGTTAGCATCACAATCACTCTCTACAATCTCCCCTCTCTTCTCTTTCTCCAGCTCCATCTTTCTCTTTTCAGCCCAAGCAGCCCCAACCCTTTTTGGATTCAACTTACGGGATTTGTTTGATGACATAAAGCTACTTAAAGAAGGTTTTACTTGATTGTTTAGCAAAGTTTGATCAGCTGCTTCAAGCCAGGGAGGGGGTGCTCCAGAATGCACATTTCCTGCAGCATCTATTGTTGAAATGGAAGAGACTTGAGTTAAGATCTGCAAACCTGAAAAAAAAAGATCATAAGACGATGAGTAAAAACTATTTTCCTTGGAGCATATATCCACTTAGCAACCGAAAACCATGGTATAATTTTTTAGCATATCAATTATTTACATTTTAGTTTCAAAGAGACGTGGAATGGAAACAAAATTATATGAAATCAAAATGTAACTAAAACATTACCCTGGGAATTGCTTCCGCCGTTCACCATACTTGCACTTTGATACGCTTGGCAGACCTGTATGATAATATATATTTGTGAAGAATATAACTACATCATGTACGAAGAAACTACTTTGTGAAATCCCACAAAACAAACAATAAGGATCCCCATAAAAAGAGCATGTTGTACAACAGGCATGCCTACTATATTCAAAGTTCAAAAACATAAGATAATTAGTCCCACAGAATATTTTAAATATTAAAGACCTGGCTTGGAGAAGTATGCATTCAAAGAAAATAATGGATATTGTAAAAGACTAGCATACAAATGTTTTTTTACAAATTGAGGCAAGTATTCTCTTGTAAATAAATATGGAGCAGGCACGAAACATATATATATATATATATATATATATAAACCTTTAATGGACTGAGTAAATATTTTTCTAAAAACAGACAAAGTGGTTAAGAAAACCACCCAATTTCTTACTTTCCTATAAAACCACCATCAAAGAACAAACAAAAAGACTTCTAACATGCATAAATATTCTATGGGACAGCTTCAAAGAAGAGCTATAATCCGTATAAATATTGCAATGCTATGGTTTCCAATGTCAGTGCAGAACAGTCAAAAAACAATTGCATGGAAACAAAATAAGATTAGTCGCATAAGGACAAAAGTATGGGATGATAAACTTACCCCAACATTGCTCAGGTAAGCATTCCCCGAGGATATTCCGCTGTTGTAAAGAAGATTTTGTTGGCTACTGCTATTAGCTGGAAAATCATCACAAAGTACATAGAACAAACTAATAAGTCAGTTTATTTTCATTTTCATGCAAGAAAGTTTCCTTGAAATATCAGAGAAATAACTAGAACCAGATTAAATAAGGAAAATATCATATAACCAGATATTCATACCTATCAAATCATTCGAGTTCAAAGAACTCATATTGGAATGCACACCCACATGCAAAGAAAAGTTAGTCTCGTGAAAGTTTGACCCAAAGTTTGAAACTTCAGGGAATCTTGTATTAGATATCTGATACTCATTTGTATTGTATTGTAAAGGCAAAACAACATATGAATTACTTGGTTTAAGACTGTTAAGCATATTTTGTCCAAGATTATTAGTTTTTTCAAAGTTGACATTATTGTGGATATCATTTGAAGCTCCATATGCAACTCCACAAGACTCTTTAGTATGACCAGCCATTCCTTCATCCTTCAAAGACAGGCACTTCTTCTCCCACTACAATGACCAAAAATGAAATTCCATCACACATAATTAACCTTCCAAGCTTTTTTTTGAACAATTTAACCGGCATACCTTAGTTAGATCAGTTTCCAGTATCCTATACTTGTCCAATTGTTCCATCTTACCACAATATTGCCAGAGAAAATGCTTCAAATTCTTCAGGTGATGGGCGCCTGCCATGTGATTAATAGCATTTTCACTGTTCAAAGAACCAAAAACACTTAAGACAAGCTTTCATAGGATGCTATCGCCGAAATACCAAAGGAAAAGCAAAGCTATCTTCGTTGAATCTAAAATATTTAGTATTTAGTTCAATACTTTAACATCAATTGAACTCAAATTCTTAAATCGAAAAAGTAGGATAATTTATTTTTTAACTTTTTAAGTAGATGGACTAAATCTTAAATTTAAACAATGTACATGAATTAGCGGTATATTTTGAAAATATATTTCGCTCATCAAATCCTAACTTTTAATTTCCAATTTTCTTTATCTTCTCCAAGTAACTTCAACATAAACGGCTGTAAATTCCAAATTACTTGAACTAAGTTAAGCCTAACTTCAAAAATTCTTCTATTTTATTTAAAAACACAAAGAATGCACGTTAAAGCCCTCAAATTAAAAGTCTTACCAAGCGAAAGTGCTGTTGTGCTCTTCAACACCATCATCGCAAAAGAAGCACCAAAATCGATTGCGATCGGCGTGTTCGGGTCGAAGAATGGTAGGGTTTTTCAAGAAGAAACGAACTTCATTGATCTTATTTTCAAATCGAGAGAGAAAAGCCGATAGAGCGGATTTGTGGTTAGGGAAATACTTATGGCGTGGCCCTTGGTTGTGGTTCAGCTTACAGACCTTACAGAACTCAAATTCGTTCTTCTTTTTCACTTTCTTTCCTCCCTCTTTCTTCGTTTCATAGTGATTTTGGTTCGTAAGTGTCGATTTCTCTGAACGATCCGCCATTGTTGTACGGAAACAACAATATCCTAAAACCTAAAGCGTTGCCGCGGGTTCGGGTAGGCCGAAAACATGCGAGAAACGCATTTTCTCTTAACCAAGTTAAAACGCACCGTCTAACCTTTGTAAACTATTTCCCGTCAAGTATGAGCTCACGACCGGTTTAGGGGTGTGTAAAATTCGGTATTTGAATCGAATCGATTTAGCCAAAAGGATAGAGTATTTTATTTCCAATTATAAAAAGTAATAATGGGCATAATAAAATATTTCGTCTAACACTTATAGTAGTGTTCGACTCGATTTATTACTTGTTAAGTTTGATATTATTTTATTCGTTAAAATATCTTGTTGTTCGATTCAACTCATTACTCGTTAAGCTCGTCAAAACTTTTACTTGTTTTTTTAATATAGGTAAAATTTACTAATGTTATTAGACCTTGATATAAACATACAAATTCAAAAGAAAAAAAAGTAAGGTCTGAAGAAGTAAATAAACGAATCTGTCATAATCGAGTTAGAGATGAAATTGATATTTGAGTGTGAGGCTCTTTTTAATTTCTCAACGATCGTCGATAATAACAAAAGAGAGAATATCTTATAAATTTTGAGGTTTAAAAGAAAAAAAACTTTATAAAATATCATATTATAATTTAATCTCTTATTAATATGAATTAATTTTTTTACTGAGCTTTACTAGAGTTTTTAACTAATAATTAAATTTCTTGTAACATAATTTTTTAAAGTAATTACTAAAAAATCATAAAATAATTTAAAAAAAAAATAACGAACAACTCACAAACTTACTGAGTTAAGATTTTGAGTTGTGTTCAATTTTAAATTGAGTTAACTTGAGTAGAGAAATAACCAAGTTTTAACGAGTCGAACTCGAATTATTTACGAACTGCTTAACTCAATAAATATCGCTAATCTTATACGTATATTATTTTATTCAATGATAACATTCTTGACCCTGCTAAAGGGGCACCAAAGGTTCTAACCCAACAGCCGAACTGACAATTTCCACTCTCAATACAGCACTCCTTTTAATTTTTAAAGTCTTAATAATTAGAAGATGGGTTTGGGGACATGGGAATATTTTCTTTGTTATGGTTAATTTTAGTCTTCCATGCAACTCAGCTCCATTATTATTTGTCTACAACTCCCCCTTTTGCTTTTACAATTCAACACTATTCCTTTTCTCTCCCGATCAATCGAGGTAGCCACACTTCTTTTCCTACATAATTTCATGGCAAGGATTCACGTTTTCACATGTCCTCGACCATCATCTTTTCTTACCACCAGCTTCTTTGTGCTACATGAATTTAGATATCGTTGTTTCATACACGTGTCTGGTACAGATTTTATTTGTTAGAGGTATAATTCAAATTCTATCATGGGTTGGCACGTAAATGTTAGTGTTTGTTTTGTTTTATATATGCGTTTGTGATTGTCTGTTATTTCGTCATTATCGTTCCGATAAACATGAGTTAGTGTTCATAATCCATATTAGTGGATAAAAGGGATGGGATTAAGGGAAAAGATTAGATGGGATCTAGAGTGTATGATCAAAGAGACATGAAAACAGTATCAGTAGGTGATAATAAGTGGACAAATGTGAAAAGACAAATGTTAAGGTTGTGTCATAATGACAAGTTTGATTGTTTTGGCTAGGGATGTCCCTACAGCTTTATCCTGCACTTCAACTTTATGGAAGACACTGATGGATGTTTGCAATTCTATGATTGTAACCAAATAAGCAATACAAGACAAACGAACCTGTATTGCAAGGGGTCATATGTCAGCCCACGGTCTTCCATCAGTATGATTGTTTTTGGTGATAATGCACACACAAAAACTAGAAACTAGTTAGGTTTCACTCACTTGCCATTGTTCACTTAGTATCCTTTCTTGTTCAAGTGCTCCAATGGCCTTGCATTTCCATCACTCATAAAGAAATGAAGTCTTAATATATAGTTGCAGAAGGATGTATTTGGCTGGTTTCAAAGAAAGGTTTCGAATATGAAGATTATGCGAGTTTTGGACAAGGTTATGTGATTGTATAACTTTTAGAAGATCACGACTTTATATCTATGCACGAGTGTGTCTCGGTTTTTAATTTAGAGATACCTACAATATAACATTAAACAACAATATGATTTAGATGTAAGTATCAAGGATTGGTATGTCTGTGACATGGATATATTGATGCTCTAGAAGGACCATATTCCTATGTAACAATGTGTAGATATGTCTAGGGTTTCAAATTAGAAGCTACCCTTATACAACAATACCATTGCTTTAGAAACCTATCAAGCCTTGAACCTATGTTGTTTTAAACTCGGATATGCATGTCAAAAATCGATATTTTTTCGACATGAGCATGTTCAAGTTTTCAAGATTTGATGTATTTGGAAAGCCTACAAAAGATCATATTCCTATAATCATGTCTGAACATTCGAGGATTGAGTCATTGTTAGATTGGGAGGGGTTGTACCTCAATTTATTTGGATTATTCCTCACAAACACTCTTCAAGTTTCAAACAAAGATACTTTTAAAAAATAAAAAGTCGGAACAACATCGTTTAAGCAACCAAACATTCACTTTTTGAGGTTGTGTTTGAGATCAAAGTTGGTTTTATTTGGAAACAAAAGCTAATTTGCTTTTAGATGATGAATTAGGTTAAATCTGTGGAAGATTCTAGCAACCAAAAGAAGGCTCAAAACTAATAATTAAGTTAATCATATATAAAGGGTACTTTCTTTCTTCATATATATATATATATATATATATACCTAATTTTGAAACTCCATGATCCTTTGCCCCCACTAGATCATGTCTCTAACACTGTTCATAGTCTTGAAACTCATCAAATCAATGCCTCAAATTATTGAAGTACTTCTTTTTATAACATATAGTTTTGTTATATGAGAGTAATGCTTGGAGATTGCTGACAAAAAAACAGCTATAACTCCATTGTCACACACATCTTGAATGAAAGCTTCACTGTTGAACTCCTCATGACTTGACTGATGCTTTCAGCCTATCAAAACTAATCAAATTGCAGGTTCGGTCCTTCTACTTTTAAATCATTTCAATTAAATTACCAAGTTTTTTTTAAGAGTAATCACGTCTTCTAAATCATCATGCTGAAACTAAAATATAAAAACTCAATCTTGAGTTTAAATGAAGTAAAGGGACAAATTCATAATATCACGAAAAAAAGGTGTCTGGTTATTTTGCGTTGGGATCCCAGACATGAGTAGTGGGTGTTTGGTTTTAAAACAAGTGGCATACAGACTATTCTGTCTTGTTGCTGATGAATTTACTTAAACTTTTTGTTCTCATTCATTTGCCTTTCTATCAAAATCAAGGTTCTGAAACTTGCCTCTGTAATTGCAGATTTGACTCATCAATGCCACTTTTTGAGTACTGAGTTTCAACAGTCATACATACATATATACATATATATGTTATGAATGATCGCATAAACTGTAGGACTCTTCGTTATGAACGATCACGTATGCTGCGTTAAGTGTCACATGGCTATGTTTCTACATGGGTAGATTCTTTTCTTAATAAGTTTTTCCTATATATATTTGGAAGACTATGGAAAAATATGATATATATAAGGGTCAAATACGAATATTTAATTATTAAAGATCAGATATTTAAAGTGAGTGTCGGATAAAGTATATGTTCTAATATGGGTGTACTCATTAAAAATTGCTTAATGAATAGAAATCTTTGGCCCTTTAGGGTTAGGATTTACGATAGATTTTAGGGTTTAGAATTTAAGATTTATAAATTAGGATTAGAACGTAGGTTTTAGTTTTTTGATATCTAAGGTTTAGTGGGTAGGATTAATTTTTAGTGTTTAAAATTTAAAATTTAAAGCTTAAAGTTTCGATATTAGGGTTAAGACGTACTATTTAGTCTTTTAATTTTAAGACATAAAAAGTACTCCAATAAAGCAAAGGATTTTCGTTAGGTTAGCGGAATGGAATGCTTCAAAAACTTACTAATATGACATTTTTGGTATGATCAGTATTAGATACAAAAAAATTTCTTACCTTAATCATATTTAAATACGAATCGAATAAGTATCAAATACAAATACTTTAAGAGAAATAAACAGTTCAGATTATTTAAATATACCCTTTGAAAAGCCAAACTTTGGTCTTTATATAAAAAATATTTTGATATATTAGTTTGTGTAAGCCTTCTAATTTTAGGGTTTAATGATTTAGTTTGTGGTTTAAGATTTAGGGGTATAGTGTGTATGGTGTAAAATTTAAGGTTTAAGGTTATAATTTAGAGTTTAGAGTTTACGATTTAGAGTGTTAGGGCTAGGGATTTATGTTTTAGATTTTATATATTAAATATAAAATATTGTATAATTTTTATACAGTTCATGTATCAAAATATAACCCTTATATAAATACATAGTTTATAGGTTTTCCAGCCTTACACTTTTTGTAGTTGGAATAGCATCAGTGAAACACATGATCCAATCTTACAAATTATAGCAGATAAGATATGCCTGCCTATCTGCTCTTGATATCAGTAGTAACTTTTTGCATTTTCAAAAGTTTAAAAATGCATATACTTATACATACATATATATACATCTGACATTTGTGTGAAATTGTGCTAAAAAAGTATGTTGGCAATTAGGACAATAATGTAACACCAAACGAAAATATTAGGACAATAATGCAGCACTGTCTGGGAGTTGATTGATTCCTTGCTATCTATGCACGCATCATGATAATAGTAAAGCAAAAGAAACCAAGGGACTACTGGTTCATCTCACAATTACACTGCAAGCAAAAACCTTTGCTGGAATCTCAGTTTCCACAGCTCTAATCGAACAAATTTTCGGATATTTCGAATCGAATATATATGATTAACAAGTCATCTGTTTAATCTTGGGTTTCTTCTTCATATGCAGGCAAGAAAAAGTTGCATATGATCTTAAGATGATATATATATGTATATGTATATAGTTTTTTTAATGGTGTTGTTTAGGGTTTTGATTGCTTAAATCCAAAGTTTGAAACCCTTGAAAGTTGAAAGAACAACTGAGGCATGGAAAATGGAATCTATTATATATGTGTGAACAAAACAAGGGTTTTGATTTTTGAAATTAATTATGAATATTTTCACGGCCTAAACCTTTGCCTGCAAGATTGGCAAGTAATCTCCATGCACGTAGTGGAATCAATCTGCCTGGCCATGGTGGCTCTCTCTTTCAGTCTCTCAGCTTTCTCCACTTCTTCTCTCGCCCTCTGCCATATATGCCTCGCCCGGGCGAACTCTGACTGAGCCATCTCCATCTCCCTCTTCGTCAGTTCCCTCACTCGCTCCGCGTAAGCTTTCTCGATGGCCGCCAGCCGGATTTGCTCCGCCGCTTGCCATTTCAACGAATCCACGCTGCTTGTTGTCGTGTCGCAAATGGGACCTTTTATAACGCAACTCGATGGTTGCTGGATTGGCCTTAAGCTGATAGATAGTTGCAAGTCGAGTGAAGGGCCTTCGTATTGATCAACCGCCGCCGTGGATCGGTACCTTATGGAAGAAGAATCTGAAGAGCGAGATGAGATGGGGAGTGTAGTAGGGAGGAGTTGCAGTTCCTTTTGAACTTCGTCTTCCATAACTCGAAGATAGTGAGAGATACTAATAATAATGGAGGGTGAACGAAATTTTTCTGCCATATATAAACAAGTTGCTGCCTCCATTGCTTTTACCTTTTTCACCCCTCCTTCCCATGCAAAATGGCTTAAATCTCGATTTTAATGCTCGAAATGACCAACTCACCCTTGCATTAGGCCTCCAATAACACTTATAAAAACCCAAACGAACGAAATTAGAATTATTTATCAAATAAATAAATAAATTAGAATTGAACTCAGTGGGGGTTTTGGACAAGCGCAATAGGAGCGACCGCACAGGACCCCGAAAAAGTGGACCCCGAATTTTGATAAACTACATTCATTAGATAATTTTAATCTCGAAATTGATTGAAAAATTTTGAAAGCGCTATTAAGAAAGATGAGTTATAATTGTTAAAACGTTATAATTATTTCTTAAATATGAAAATTGATTATAGAATCTTATTAATTATTACTATTACTATTGCTTTAGTAGAACTAGTAAGGTTTTGGACAAGTGCAATAAAAACGATCTCACAGGGGTCCCTAGAAAGGACATTTGCTTCTAAGGGCTACAATTTTATAACTAGTGGAGGTCATGGACAATTACTTTTAAGGACCATATTTTAATAAATTGCACAGGGCCCCAAAATCTTTGAACCGCCCTGATTGAACTATTAGGGTAAGTTCATTAACATTAAAATAATAGAGTTTTAAAGGGTAATTAAATTGTAAAAAAAATAAAGTTTAATTTTACTAATTTTAAAAGTAAAATCTTAAAAATGTTTAAATCAAATAAAGGATCAAGGCTTAATTTCATTAATTTTAAATAAAATCTCTAATAAACTGAATTTTTTTTGGGAGAGAGAGACAAGAATTTAATTACAAATACTTTTAAAACTAGTAATGATATGTACGAGTTATCTTGTCTCATTTATTAAAAGAATGATTATTATTTTCGAAGATAACGATTTCAAACACTAATATTACATCACAATGATCGAACGATTAATGTACAATGATTGAGAGTATAATCTAAAACTTATATTATTGTAACCATCGTAATTTTATTAATATATATAATTATAATAAAAGTTTATAATTATAATTGTTTACTAAACATATATATATATAATTTAGATATGTATTTATAATATAAATATAAAAATAGTTTTATAAAATTGAATATGCAATTGAAAGTAATTTATTAAAGGGCATTATTGTGAAATCATTGTTAGTCCCGTAATAGAAGAAAACAAAGCGTACGAAATAACGGATCTCGTTAATATTAGGTTATGATGAATATCCTTTTGGGGATATATTTGGACCTAAATACATAGATGACCCTTGTACTTATCATTTCCTTTCAATATAGTACCTAAACATTTTTCCTTTTAATTTTACACATATTTTCATTCCGTCAATCAATTTAATACATACCATCAACACCGTTAAATTCCGGACACGTGACACATAGAAATACCGTTACATGAAAATGAAAACGTTGTCGTGATGTCATAATAGCATAATTATTAGAAAATTAATAAAAAATTATAAAATTTACTAAACATTCAAAAATATGTTTAAATAACTTGAGAAAATCTTGTGTCTAAAACTTCACGATGTTAGTATGGAATACTAAATTAGGAGAAAGTGACAAGTATAAGGGTCATATATGTATTTAAGCCTATATATGTTCAATAAAGGTTCTATTAATATTATTTCAGCCAAATTTTTAATAATAATTTTTGTAAAGGCTTTCCTATTTTCCTTTTGGAGAGATGAGGATGGAGGGGTCATAATTAGAGTCGCACGTGCGTTAAGGGTGATAGGTGGGCTTTAAGGACTTTTTCTCTATTTTGAAATATATAATAATAAATTCATAATAAGTATAAAATTATTAGATTTAAACTTTAATATTTATTTAATACTAAAAGCAATATAAATATCGTTTTATTTTATACAAATTCAAATCTAAGTATGAGAATATAATAACTATTTTATTAAAAATTATATAAATATAAATATATAAAATCAAATTTAAATAATTAAATAAAAATTTTATCAAGCAGAGTAAGATCAAATATAATAATTGATTTCCATAGTCTAACGCCTTTGATTTAGATGTATTGATAACTTTAAAATTTAAATATAATTATAATTTTAATAATTATTTATATAAATACTCAATAATCTTTAATAATAATTTGAATTTTTAAACTGATAAATATTTTACGTTGGGATTAACCAAACGAAATATCAGATCAAACATTATCGTTAATATTAAATAATAAAAAATAAAAACAAAAATCAAATCGAATCGAGATATATATTTGAACAATTTATAGTTTATAAACTTATAAATTATGATTATTCGAATTGAATCAAATTTATTTTTTTATTTAATTTATAACTAATTTAATTACTTTAGATTGTATTTAAACTAAAAAATACTATAGATAAATTATCAATTATTATTTAGTTAAAATTTTAATTAAGTATATTATGTTCTGTGCAGAGTATGTCTGTCCTTTCCCTTGTCCGGTACAGAAAGATAGTTTAAGTTCGGCACGTGGGACAGACACAGTGGGTAGAGGGAGCATGATTGGGAGGAGACCGTCTGGACCGTTCATCTTGTGGGCCCTCGTCTATACAATCTCCATCATGTGGACTGCATGCTTGCATCGATGGCTTAGTTCAGGTTTGTTTGGCATACAGTGCTAGTTGCCTCTCTTTGACTATTTATTTTGGTTTTTCTTCAACATTTTATCTTAACTAATGTTATTTAATTTTTTATATATTTAATTTTAATAAATGAATTTTTTAATCAAAATTTTTATTTTAAATAAAAAATATATAAATGAATTACATAAATATTTATTAAATTAAATAAAAAATTTAATCACTAAAATTTAAAAAAATTATAAAATAATCATTAAACTTATCGATATATGATAAAATAGTGATAATTTTTAAGATTAATCTATGGATGAAATATGTGAAATCAAGTGTGTATCGAGATGATGCAATCTCGTTCATAAAAATTTTAATTTTTTTTTTTTGTATTTTCTATAATCTTATAGCTCTATATCCTTAATTTTTTAATACCACTTTACAAAATAAATCACACCCGTAATATAAAATTTTATATTTGTTCGGGTATAAAATTAGGTATATATATATATATTGTTTTTTACATATAAAGTCTAAAATTACCTGCAATTCTTGTGAATCCATCTCAAAATAAATTATACGCTTAAACACATTCTAATTTATAAAGCTTCAAATTATAATAATAATAATATTATTATCAATCGAATAAAATTTTAATTTCAAATAAAATACCTTATTCTAAAATAATCTCTTAGCATAAATAAAATTGTAACACAGTGTGAAATAAAACATTACTTTAAAATAAAAATATTTTAATAAGAAAAGTTTTATAAAAAGAAAAGGTTTTGAATTTTAAATTATTTTCCCCCTAAAAAGACTGTTGTATTAGTACTTGAGTTGAAGCTTCAACCCATGTGCCACAACTTTCTATTTAGTGAACAAGTTGCATGCAGTGATGTTAGCCGAACTTTTGAGAGAGAGATTCATTTGAGAAAAGGAATATTCAAATTTAATAAATTATCAATATATTATTTTTAAAGAATATTAGAGATTTAAAGTTTAACTTGTTTTTTAAATAATATATTATTGATGTTGGACTAACTTTCTATTTCATTGTTTTGGAAACTCTCCTTGGCATCTGTTTCAATTCTTCTTTCTGGTTCACATGCAGTTATAACGAAGAGATTCTACTCACAAGCAACTCACGAATTTAACTCGGTTATTGTCGAATCAAATTAGAGTAATCCAGCAGCTGATTCAAACAAAGTTGTACGCTTCAACATCAGTCAAAGTCAAGTCTAGAATTTCAAATTTTAAGTTAGACTCGGACTCAGTTCAACTCGATAATCCCCTACTTAATTAGTTTCAACCAACATGGTTAATAAGCAATGGAATCTAAAATTGTTCCCAGATTGATAAAGAAAATTGTATAACTTTCAACCAACAGTTGTGTTGGGAAAATTAATCAGCATTCAGAGCATCAAGTTGCCTTCGGAGATCATCAAGGTCATCGATAGCTCCTGTATCCAGTGCTCCAGATGCATGTGGTTGTGGAAATTCATCGGCAGTCGGGAGCTCATGGGTGAGACCTTCGGGAAGGACATCTGAATAGATAGAAGAAGTAGATCAGGAAATCAAATATTGAACTATTTAGGACACGAAAGTGGAAGGATGCCGTTGCAACTCTGCAGTAATACGGTCGGAAATGTAGAAGAAAGACGATCCCCGACAAGGCTTTGGTATTGGGATATGACCCTCCACAGACATTCCAAATAAATTCCAAAAATAATTATATATACATGTGTTAGATACATACCGTATCCGACTCACTCAAGGTCGAGTAACATATGACAATGCAATCAGGTAAAAAAGACTAGAAGAGTGTTCGGAATTATGGGAAGAAAAAAGAAGGAAAAAAACCTGAACTTGTGCCGCATGTACTCTCCGGCTCATTATCATCTACGACACTGGAAAAAACAAACAAAAGAAGAGAAAAAAAGCGTAAGCTGTTCATTTCCCAAAGTAAAAACATATAATTAATATGATCCAGGAATGAAACATATTGAAAACAATCTAAAACATATTTTTTAACTTACAGTAAGTATGTTAATCTATCAAATATGTAATTTGCAAATCGTATAACCAAAGGCCTCAACGTTTTGACCTCTGATCTAATTTTAAAAAACATTATTTATACCTTATGTTCCATTCATTATCAGTATGAAGTGGCACATCTGCCACTGTAGCCTTTGCCTCAGCCTCCATTTTGGCTTTAGCTGCAGCATCCCTGGCTGGTTTTGCAAGAAGGTATTCTTTCTGAAAAACAATAATTGATTCTAGCATCAGAAGAAAACTGAAATAACATGAAAGACCTAGAGAAAGCTCTTCCTCTTACCTGACGCTCCAGGCAGGCAGCATTTGAACATTGTGGATTTGGTTTCATTGCCATCGTTGGGAAGAAATCTTTCAGTGAACTGTATCCCTATGATTAAACAACAAAGCCAAAATCTATCAGAAGCCAACGGTAGGTACATGAATCCATTAATTTCACCATAAGTCTGTGTAATAACACATCACAAATTATCACATCAACACTTAGGACTGGCAGCAAAACCCCAAAACTACCAGGTCACGACCTGCCATGACCCTAAAGGAACATTTTCTTTAAAAAAAATTATCATCCAAAAATTAAAAATCAATACGAGATTTTACAACATATATTTGATTTAGCGTTGTAACAATAAATATAATATAAAGCATTAAGGGAGGAATCAAGGTAACCATTTGGGGACTGCGTAGAGTGCTAAAGTATTAAATTATGTTCAGGCCTGGGTGGAGTGGGTTCATATATATATATATATATATATATATATATCAGATCAAGCACGGTCCGAGCAAAAACATGCCCTGCCACATCCCATTGCCATCCCTAATTAAACTACAGAAACACATGAGGAGGGAGAGTTGATGAAGGATTTACCAAGTAAGGGGAAACATGTCCGAATTTCAACAAGAACTTGAGCGTATTTTGGACTAGAAGCCCAGCAACAACTCCCTGAAAAGTTAGTCCATGCATGTATGAGAGTATAGATAGAATCATTTCATATATGTAGATAGATGCATTTACATCTGCACGTTCCTATATAGATGCAGACATCTTTCCTAGATGATAAAGACAAAGGAAACCAGAGAAAGAAGAAATCCTTACCATGGTAGTTGGCAAAGATGCGGCACAAACCCCTTCACGCTTGAGAGTTCGTTCATCCACTCCAGATGCAACAACCTACAAATGAGTAGGATGTAGTATTATCAAATCCATATTTCACATTCTTAATTACATAACTTAATTGCACACATACACTCAAGATTTCACATATACAGTAAGCTATTAGCACATATTAATGGATGAATGTACCAAAGGAGGAGCACATGCGAAACAAGCAGTTTCTCCTGGAATCAGCAACTGTATATGACCTGAAACTGCATCCTCGGATACACCTGTCCACAATTTTCCTCATTTTAGTAATGAGCAGCAACAGAGCAGCAAGCAAAGCACATTTTTCACCTTTACTAGGAATCTCCTTGTATATTCTCAGTGAAGTTAAACATAGCTACACATACAATATGCAAAAACCACTCAAAGGTCAAATGAGACAGTGAAAAGGTATTACACTGAAATTCATGGTTGTAAAAATTAGACTGGACCAACCAGTTCAATAGGGAATCAATTGGTCTGGCGGCTCAGCCATATAAGTAAGAAAAATTAGAGAAACAGACAGAATTGGTAAAAGAGAGAGAGAGAGAATGAATTCAGGGACAGATGAAACTGGATTTGTTGTAAATGAGTAGCAGTTTTACTGCTTTTTTGGATTAATGAATTACAAAGCTTATCCAAAAAAAAAAAGAAACTGGATTTGTTAGCAAAAATATATTGTGCTTTTTCATTATCTTTATGTTTATTTTCATCCTTAACTTTTTGCAAATATAGTTTCCTAATTTTTCTGATTTTTAAATATTTTCCCTTATTTTTATGATTTTTCTTAATTATTATACATTTAGATACATTTCAAAAAATTCTAGATGGTCGAACCACCCAATTTAACCTGTTGAATCAAGAATTCAAGGTCCAACCAGTAACCAGTTCAACATCCAGTTTAGTCTTTTCAACCATGCTTTAATTATTGTAAATTAGAATGTGTCAATGTTAAGTCCAAATCTACTCATAATATTTATGCTATTATGAGAATACTGAATCAATCCAGTACTAAGTACTCCATATGCATCCCTCAACATCTAGAAAAGATAACCAATTTGCTGTGGAAATGCTTGAGGTCATAATCACCGAGGTTTTATAACTAAAACAAGCCTATTGATTACATGCATCTTTAAAAGGAAACTTAATGTTAGTTTGAGTGGGGAGAAAACACTTCTTCATTGTCATACTTCCGCCAATGAGTTCAGTTGACATTGTTAACAGTGAGTTAAACCATACTACTTGGACAGGGTTGTGAGAATTGGATACAGGTATGTATCCAACATGGATATGGTTATATTTTACAATATTTTTCCATGTATTTAGAGGATCCTTGGAGATCATATCAACATATCTATGTGTGAGACATGAGGGTCAGAGAAGTAAGTTCTCACCAGACTCCATCCATGTTTGATTCAACTCATTGCAGGCCTGTATATACACAAAGATGAGATGTACAATCAAATCTGCTAGAAATAGTAAACAATTCATATACAAGGTCATCAACCCCAGCATCTATTAAATTAGACATGACAGAAAAATAAGCATGTATGCTGTAAAGTCAATAATACCTGGTTGACCACCATCCTTGCTTCATAATTGTCTACACAACTTAAAACAAGATCGACTCCGCTACCTTCCTTGGTTGGGCAAAATGTTTTATTCTTTAAGCTTGACATAGAGGTTTCAAAGCCTTGTACGGTTGTGATGTTCAGCGTATAGCTCTAAATAAGATGAATCAAACAATGTGGTAAATTCTAAAAATGCTCAGTGATGGACTGAATTGATTGAATATTATTATTATAAGCAAATACATAATGTTTTTATCCTTACTAATCTGATTAGATTATGAATCATACTATAAGATATAGAGAAGACAAATTATTAAGTTTATGTGTTTTGTTTCACTAAAAAGTAAAAACTGAAACCCTAAAGCTTAGTACAACTTATAAACCAATGTAACATGCACGTGAAAGTCAAGAACATAATGATGAGACCCTATCCGTGTCCGCGAATGATGATGAGAACACGCGCGAACGAACGCGTAGAGTTTCCAAGAGTTTCAAAGCTTAGTACAACTTATAAACCAATGCAGGAGGCTGTGACTCACAACTACTATCAAGCCTAGGAGGCAAACACTCTGTCCTGCAAACAAAGAGGGTTACTCGCCGATGAGCAGCCATGCAGCGTGTTGCAGGCACAATTCTAGTTTGCCTTTATTTTCACGCTCGCAAGAGGACCGTCCACCATTTAGTTAGTATACGTTATGTTCACGAGAAGCACTGTTCGTGAGTGGACCGTCTGCCATTTTGTTAACCTACGTCTTGCTCACATAAAGGATCGAGCGCAAGAAAACCGTCCGCCATTTTGTTTGTTCACAAGAGACCATTCGCAAAGAGAGTCGACCGTCAATTTCTAATTATCTTATTAACCACTTGTCCACTTGCTTAAAGACGGGTTGCTATCAAGGCAATTGGCAGGTTTGACACTAATCACATTATCGGCGGCAAAGGCACATTTCCAGGATTTTAATTAATGTCCTGGATTTTAATTATTATCCTTCAGTTTTGTAAAACCTAATTAGACTAAATTCTCATTTGTAAAAAAAAGACACAAGGTCATTTGTTTAGGGTCATTATAGAATTCAGGTCTTTGCTACATATAGTAAGAGGGTTCTTTCCTCCACACCCCTTTTCAAGGCTTCCACAACCATACCAACCATCATCCGTGAACCATCACCACAACTGTTCGCCAACAGTTTCAAGCATCACCCGCGAACCATCACTACAATGTTCGCCAATATTTCAGTCTGTTCGCATCCGACTTATTCATTTGGTGCTTACTTCGCTTAACGATCGGGGAAACTCGTGCATCTCGAAAATTCACACAACCAGGGTCACATCACGTAATACATTAGGTAAGTTGTCGACAAACTCTAAATTATGACCAACTTCAAATATCTAACGAAGAAATAGGAAAACAAAACTTGTGTAAAACATTCCAACTCCACACCTTATAAACTTAGTTTTCCACATTAGGCCTTGAAACATCATCTAACTAAATTACACACACACCACCTTTCACATGAAAAAAGCCAAAGGTGAAATTCATGGAGAACACTTACCTCCAGCACAACATCGGGATTTATGTCTGTCAGGGTCTGAACAGCAGCATCAGTCTTGGTCATACCAACCTTTAAAAGAGATTTGGAAATCAGATTATTGAAATTAAGGTACAAGCGCCAAGTTTTTGGCTTTACAACCATGAAAAAAGTGTAGTTGGAGCAAAGAAGTTAGTGGGAATTCAACAATGCCATATTACTTTAAAGAAATATTAACCTAACCCATCATTTGATGGAAAATGGCATTTTCCAACTAGAAATCACAACAGATAAAAATGCAGGACAGGAAAGAAAAGGGTACACATAATTACCTGCTCAGGGCGAAAGAATAGTCTATTCATGTTAGCTAACTCCACTTTGTCATAATCATACAACAAAAGGCGACCTATACCACACCTTGTTAGCATCTCAGCTGCAACACTGCCAACACCACCAATACCCTGCAAGTTCATGACGATTACCAATGAGAACTAAATCAAGACAAAGAAAATATCAATCTACAACAAGATTGTGGAACTAAAAGTGTGTGATCGGCAAAAAAATTGTTGAAATGGCATCAGGAAAGCAGAAGACATAGGCATACAACTATGGCAACCGAGAATTCCCGAATCCTTTCGTAGTTCTCCACAATACCCATTCTCTGAAGTGCCATGAGCCTACTATAGGGATTGCTATCAACCACCTCTGAACTCATATCCTGCCACCAAATTATTTAGACATGAGTGAGTATTAAAATCACAAACCATAATCAGAAAAACACAGAGAATGAAGAAAACCTTGATTTTTGATCGTGCAACAGGCACAGACTTAGCAAGATGAGTAAGACGGTCAACATGTGATTGCAGCTGAAAAACACATAACATGTCATAACTGAAATTCGAACATGTTAAATACAAACTTCTCAATGCTCATAACTAAAACATTTGATATTGTCATCTATCTAAAAAAATCTTAACTTATCCTATATGTTGTGAATAAGTTAATTTTTAAAAAATTAATTGAACAAAACCTAATAGAATCAATTCATCAGCTAATCAAACAAGGGGTGAGTATTCGATTGAGTCGAGTAAAAAAAATTAAATTATTCAAGTTGACTCGTCATATTTTACAACTCATACTTTATCTGAATTTTTTTCAATTTGAGTCGAGTTTATGAAATTCGAGTCGAGTTCATGTCGAGTTTAAGTTTCTATACAAATTTAATTATAATTATTTATGATGTTATAGTACAAATTGATTCAATTGTCAAACTTAAAAATCAATCTTATTCGAATTTCTATTTTACACTCAAACTTTATTTGAAATTCTTTTTGCCCCGAGTAAGTCAAAAATTTCAGTTTTTTCAAGTCAAATAGTTGTGCATAAATCGAACACAAATACTACGCTACCAACTTTCATCGGTAGATCTCACAAAATGCATTAAACACATGCAATAATTAGCAAATTAAGTCAAAACTTTCCCCTCCAAAACCCAATTAACACACAATAGTAAATATATCATCAAAGATCAACCCAGAATCGAAATGAGTCTCATGCTTCATAATTTAACAAGTAAGAAACACCAGAAATCTACTAACTCTCTAGATCCTCTAATTTTCTAAAGACAAATCTTATAACAGCATATACTATTAAGCATGCATGTATATATTTCTAGATTGACGAAAACTGTACCTTGTCAATTGACGCATGAAGAGAAGGATCAGACAATGATTGCCTTAAAGACAGTAGATCATCAAGCATCTCTTTCAATTCCACCTCCATCGTTGCTCTCCCTATCCTTCTCTAGAGACCCAAGATTTATTTTAGTGTCCGAATCTAAGAAAACCCGCAAAACCGCTGCGAGATTGGATTTTGGCTCCCTTTAAATTCGTTTCTATTCGTAATACGCTTTGGGTCAATCCTTTCATTATCGCCAAATCTGTTTTTCTCTGTCAGAACTCAGAATCTGCTTTCTATTGAATATTCAATTTGGGTTGGTAGTGTAACAGAGTCCAAATTATAAAACCTAAACTGGGCTAAAATAAGAGATGAAATTGGAAATTTGAGTTTGAACGGTATAGGATTAGGGTTGGTCTGGGTTTAGGGATTTGGCCCAAAAGAGTTTTGGGGGGTTAAAAATATTGTTTTTGTGAAGATATAAATTTATAATTTTCATAAATAAAAATATTCGTAAAAATTTATATTAAAAATTCATATTAAACTTTTAAATAATTATAAATTTATCTTTTTAGAATAAAAATATATCATTTAGCTCGTAAAATTCAACGCTCAAATATTTTTATTTACAAGTTAATAGGACGAAATATGATTGGTTAGAGTTATACCATCAAACTTAGATTTTAGCATATCAACTTTATCCGACTTAAATTTTTAGAGTCATGTATTTCTAGAACTTTATATTAATTAAATATGTACTTTTATTTTTAATATATGTAGCATTTTTTTTGAATCTTAAATTTTAAATTAGAGCTTCATATTTTATAAACTAATTTAATCCTTGAATTATGAATTTTAGTTTATAACTATGTTTTATTGGGGAACTGTTTTTAATTATGTGTCTGAAATAAGTTTTATAATTCTGTTACATGTATCAATATTTTAATAAAGTCAATTTAATTTTTTGACTTATTTGATAGCTTAACAATAAACTGATTTCAATTCTTTCCTTCTCCCCTATTTCAGATCCCAGTCTTACTTGAAAGAGAAGGATGTGGTACCCCACGAGTCCTATGTGTCCATTGATCACATCCTAATCTTTCTTGTACGGTGCAACAGCTGGGATATCCAAGAAAGGATTTGAAAGAAGAAAAAAAAATCACAGGACTTGGATACGAAGCAAACTTATATTTTATTAAATACAGATTTTATATTCTCGTAATAGGATTTTAACCCTACAAAATAAAATAATATGAGAAGTTTTAGTTATTAGGCGAATCGTTGGATCTTAAACTTCGGTTAATTGAATTAATCGATCGAACTGGATTTTTTATTATTAATCGATCGATTTATTTTAGGTTTGATGTTTAATATTTTTTTTAAACTTTAGTTATCGATTAATTCAGTTCAAAAATAATTAATTAAATGAGTTTTTTTTATAATTTTAAAAAGTTTAATAAAAAAAATCACATTAACATAGTTTAATGATCATTGTATAATTTATCTATTTTTTTTATAAAAAAAATTGATTACTCGATTTAATCATATTTTTTGGGTTCGGTTATTTTTTTTAAAAAAATTGATTTTGTTAACTGTTAATAAAAAGTTTTAATTAATAAAAAATTTAAAATTTTGATTCGATCGACTAACTCGTAATGAAGATATTAATTTTAAATTATGACCCATTGTGATGAGAACCGGTAACATATTTTTAAGTGCTTAAGATTGATTGAATAAATGTATGCATCAAATATACGTTACGTTGATAAATGTTTATCTAATAAGTGGACTAACACGATAGAAATGTATTCGATTTATTTATGTTCATGAATAAGTTAGTTTATCAATTTGTTTGTAAGTTTATTACTTGTTTATTTTTCTTTTTACTTATTTTATATTTTAAATATGGGTGAATGTAAGGATTAAATTGAAAACATGATAAATTTTAAAATTTAAATTATAAAGTCTGAGGAACATAAGTATTAGTGATGCAATTTTTCTATTTTTCTTCGACAAATATGTTCACGAATGTTAAACAAATATGTTCATGAACAATAAAAAAACGAACACAATCACCTTTAAAAATAAACAATAAATATAAACATTGATATTAAAAATTAAAACAAACATGAATTAGATATGAATATCTTTAAAAATAAATAAACAAACAAACATAAATACAATTTTGTTTGTTCAAATATAAAAAATTTCTATAGACGTAAAACTTGTTATATTTGATAATTTTTTATTTCTTATATTCGAAAAACTAAAATTTCTAAAGATACCAAATTCAAAAAAAATACTTTAACCAAATCATATATTCAAATATTTGAATATTCGATATCTAAATAATAAGATATTTAATTTTTTTTAAATTAAATTCATATAGATCGAATATCCAAATATGAAAATACACACTTCTACCTGTAAAACCGTTTTTGCTTAAATCTTGGTATAAAGCCCTCTTTAAAGTACGTTTGGTTCAAAGAAAAATAATTATCAGAGGTTTTTAATTTTTTCCATGAAAAAATAAATATAATTTATATTTATGATGTTTTTAGGATTATAGAATGAGATTACATGTTGTTTTAGGGAGAATGTATTATGAGTTGATGTTATTAATTTATTTTTTGATTTATTATAAAATATTTTTCATCTTTGAAAAATATTTTAGTATGCTAATTTATTTTTATCAATATTGTACTACTATTATATTTATTTTATTATTTAATTTAATCTACTTGATTAATTGCGTTATAAGTAATAAAGAATTAAAATTTAGTCATATTAAAAGTTTGGCATTTAAAAATTCACCAAATAATATTTCAAAAGAAAATGAAGATATAAAAATATAAAATATATTTTAAAAAAATATTTAATATAAATATATTTTTTTAAATTTAAATAGTTTATTAGTTTTTATGCAAATATTTTTAAACTAATATTGAAAGTATAAAAGTTTTAAAAAATATATTATAAGAATACGTTAATAAATTTTGCTTATAATTAATATTATATTTTCAATAATATATCAAATACAGTTATATTTGATTAATTTAGTATTATTTTCTAAAAAACTGTTAATTTTGTTTAGTGTACAAATAAAATTTTTATATTTATATATCTATTTAAAAAATAATATTTTTTATTCTGTCCTAAATTTTTAGATCCATGACTATATATAATAATATCTAAAATATAGAGCAGACCAATATTTTAATTGAGGGTAATGAGTATACTAATCCATAGAATAGAGTGTGCTAATAAAATCAAATGGTGGACTATTTAATTTGAATTTATTAGTATATTAGTAGATTGACTTAAGGGTAAACAAGTATACAAAATTTATTTATTTTGGATAAATATTTAAAATATTTTTCGTGCCAAAAATGTATTTAATATTTTTAATATTATTTAAATAGGTGTTTATCATTAATGTCCATTAATTTTTATTATTAATTTTTTTCTGATACATGTTAATTTTTAAAATTCTGAATTTATATTTAAAAATAAATAAGAATTAATAAAATAAAATAACTTCAAAATTTAAAATCCTTAACATCTTTAAACTCAAATCTTGATTTGACCTGATTTCGTCGTTGATTGCTACGTCACTGTCCATCATATTTATCATCTGATCATCACAATCAATTTCGTCTTATCGTTGAAAATCGTCAACGCCATATGAAATATCAAAATCGTCAAATGATTTAATCAAATAATTCACGATGAATTATGACACAACAGACGATGAACAATGTGTGAGTCATTTGACAAGGAGAGATTACTTCATTTTTATCATTGAATGCAAGGTAATAATGGATGAATTTGAGGTTATAAATTTAAAGATTATTTAAAAATTTTAAAGATATTTTAAAATTTTTAATTTATTTTTAAAAAATACTATCATATATTATATTTTTATTAACTAACATAATTTTTTAACAAACAATCAATACGAACATTTGTTTGAATAGTATTAAAAATTTTATACATATATAACCTAAAATTACTTTAGATACCTATCTAAAAAAGAGTATAGTTTAAACATTTGTTTAGGTTGGGCTTAAAATATGATTATTTTTTATTATTTATTTTAATAAAAAATTGTATAAGATTGATTAAAAATCGGTTATTTGAATAAAAAATTATATAATTATATAAATTTTTATCAATTTAATAAAATTTATGTAGATTTAACTTTAAATAAAATCTTATATAATTACACAAATTCATATATTATAATTTAAATTTTTATCACTTAAATAAAAATTTACAAAAATTTTACTTTAAATAAAAAATTATTTAAAAACTGTCTATTTTAAATGGGTCTTACCCTAAAACTATCCATCATGACCACGCTAATTTGTTACCATTCTATCTCATTTATTAGTATACTCTATACTATAAATTTGTATATCCATTGTTTTTTTATTATGCGTCTAATATTAGTATTTTATCTCATCTGATTTTGTTTAGTTAGAAAAAAATGCTAGTTAATTAATTTTTTAAATAATAATTATATTTTTAAATGAAATATTAAAAGTTAAAGTATACTAAAAATAAAAATAATTAGAATAATAATATATTTTATGTGTTTGAAATTAATTTAAATAATGAATGCACCAAACATGTAACGTTTGATAAATATAAAATCTAAATAATTAAAAAAAAACACATTTGTAAAAGTGACAATTACTTTTTAATGTATAATCTTTAACAAATATAAGTATCAAATTAGTTCAATAAGAGATTCATTAAGTGTCCTAGTGGTCAAGGATCCTCATCCTACCTCATCTTGTATGGGTTTGAATCTTGGTATGGAAAAAAGTTGTAATCTCTCTACTTAATTAAAAAAAATTAGTTCAATATATATAACGTTTGATAAATATAAAATCTAATAATTAAAAAAAACGTTTGTTAAATATTTATGAAATTAAATGTTATATCGAATATATGGTGAATTTTAAAGTTTAAACTATGAAGTAGGAGGGGTATAAGGACTATGACATAATTTTATTATTTTTCTTCAACAAATATGTTTATAATCGTTAACAAACATGTTGATTAAATATAACTAAATATGTTCGTAAACACAAACAAATATGATCACATTAAAAAACAAACAAATATAATATTAAAATTTTAAAATAACAAAAACTAGGCATGAACATCTAAAAAATAAACAATCGAGCTTGAATATAATTTTTTATTCAAGTTTAATTCATTTATACCCCTATTTGTTTGCTTGATATTTATATCTTTAGTGGTAAACTTTATTTATTCGAACTTAATTTATTTACACTTCTAATGATAATTTAGATGTCAAATCGTATGTTAAACCCTCCAAGAAAATGACAATTCATATATCAGAGGAAGAAATCTAACGGTTAATCCAATTTTTATTTAAATATAAAAACAATTCAGGTAAATTCATTAAGGTTAGGTGTTTGATCGAGTTAAGTCAAAAAATTAAGTTATTAGAGTTTATAAGTTTTATTTTATGATTTAAACTTTACTTTAAAATTTTTCGAATCGACTCGAGTTTTTGAATTTCTATACAAATTTAATTGTAAATATTTATAATGTTATAATACATATTGATTCTAACTTGAGCGACTTTCTATATCCTTATACGATATATATATATATATTCATATTTTTCACATGTGATATATATACTATATCATGCAAAATTGACAGACTCAACTCAAACTTAAAAATTGATCAACTAATTACTAAAAAATCTAAGTTATTTGAATTTTTATTTTATAACTCAAATGTTATTTGATTTTTTTAATCGAGTTTATAAAAAAAGAGTTGAATCAATTTTTTTCGCGTCGAATCAAGTCAAATAATTCAATTTTTTTAAGTTGAATCGAATTTTGCCCAATCGTAAAACAAATAGAAATCGATTTTATAGGTAGAGTTTTTTAAATTTTGTCAATTAGGAGCAAGTAAAACTCAAATCGAATCAATACAAAAAATATAACTTAAATCGACTCAAATTATAATTTCGTAAATTCGCCTCAACTCAATATAAAATAAAATTTTGAATAACTTAAAATTTTTAAGTTATTAGTATATCAATTTTTAAGTTCAAATGAGTTTCGTAACTATGCATGATATATGTATACCACATATCAAAATATAAAATATATATCATATATGGTTGTAAAAATTTATTTAAATTAAAATCAATTAGGATTCTCAACTCGACTCGAATTAAAAATTCAAATAAAATTTAAATTAAAAAATAAGACTCATTAACTTAATTAAATAAAAAAAATCAAATATCCACTGTTACCGCCGAAAATGCATGGAATAATTTTTTTGATATTAATTTATTTATTAAAAAAGAATTCATATATATATATTTGTTAAAAGAAATATTCATGCAGGATGGCATGTTAATGATTTTCGAACCTTGAGGTCCTCAAACCTCAAGCTCCAGGGACCAGGACCAGTAATCATATTGAATTTCCTTACTTGCTTTGCATGTTAAGTGATACCTATAAATATTAACTAGTTCAGGCAATGCAAACAGATTCTAATTCAAACCAATTAGAAATACACAAAGCTGCATTTCAATGGCTTTCTCGTCAGCCATTTCACAGGGCAATTCATTTATGGGATTCCGATTTGAAGAATACATGTTCGTGAAGGCAAAACAAGTTAACAAAGAGCTCGATGATGCGGTACCCTTGCGTCATCCCTTAAAAGTTAACGAGGCGATGAGGTACTCTCTTCTCGCAGGAGGAAAGCGCGTTCGTCCTATCCTGTGTATTGCTTCCTGTGAACTAGTGGGAGGAGACGAGTCGTTGGCAATGCCGGTAGCTTGTGCCATGGAGATGATACACACAATGTCATTGATCCATGATGACTTGCCGTGCTTGGACAACGATGACCTTAGAAGAGGTAAGCCTTCAAATCACAAAGTTTTCGGCGAAGGAATCACCATTCTCACTGGCGATGCTCTCCTCTCCCTTGCCTTTGAGCATATTGCTTCCAACACAAAGAATGTTTCACCCGATCGTGTGGTTCGTGTGTTTTCCGAGTTGAGTTCAGCAATAGGGTCCAAAGGGCTTGCGTCGGGACAAATTATGGATCTCGAGAGTGAGGGAAAAGAAGTGAGCTTGGAAGAATTAGAGTACATCCATGTCCATAAAACCGTCAAGCTCTTAGAGGCTTGTGTCGTTTGCGGTGCGATAATGGGAGGAGGAAACGCTGCCGACATCGAAAGGGTTCGGAAATATGCAAGGTGCATCGGGTTATTGTTTCAAGTGGTGGATGATATCTTGGATGTGACCAAGTCATCGGCGGAGCTCGGGAAGACTGCGGGGAAGGACTTGGTTAGCGACAAGGTAACATATCCGAAGCTGATGGGCATCGCCGGGGCGAAAAAATTTGCCAATGATCTTCTGTCTCAATCTGTTGAAGAACTGGCTTGTTTTGATGCTGCAAGGGCTGCACCACTGCGTCATCTGGCATACTACATTGCTAATCGGGAAAACTAGTGGTGATTATTACTTGTTTGGGAATAAAAGCTGTCTAACAAGAACTGAGGTAGCTCATATAACTCAACTTGGCGTTGTTTGTTTTAATAATAATTTAATTAGATCAGTTTAAATTCGAGTTGAGATTTAGTCTTAAGCTTAATATTATCCGAATCTTATAACTTGCTTTAAGGGATATGTTTGAATGGGTTAAAATTGTTTGTCTTTTTCTCATGCCTCTATTTGTGCCTCCTGTTAAAATTTGCTAAAAATTTGAATTTTAAACCCTAAGCCTAATTTTTTACATCTGAAACCCTAAACCATACACTCTAACCCTAATTCCCTAAACTCTAACCGAAACCCATAACTTTGAACCATAAACCCTAAACCTTCTAATTTGAAGTGGAAGCACGATGGAACCATAAGAAAGAAGTAGACGATTTGCACTCCGTTTGAATACATATCATATATGATTATATTACACATTAAATAGTCATCATGTCAAAGTTAATTGTATCAATCGTTCTCAAAATATAACACTTATTTTAAATTGGTTCTTAAACTTTTAAATATTTTAATTTTATCCTCAAATTATGACCTTCATTTTAATTTAGTCCTCAAACTTTTGAGCATTCCAGTTTTATCATCAAAATGTCTCTAATTCCAAAATTGATCTTCAAACTTTTTGAATGTTTTAATTTCATCTTTAAATTAACAATATATGCTAATCATATCTTATGTTAATAAAATTGTCATCAAGATTATTAATTGTCATGAAACATTAATGTATATTACGTGATATAAATGATAATTTCGAAATAAAATTAAAATATTTAAAAAATTTGAGAATCAATTTAAAATAAAGATCATGATTTAAAGATAAAAATAAAACATTTAAAAATTTAAAGACCAACTTAGAACAAAAGACATAGCTTGGAGATTAAATTAAAACATTTAAAAATTAAAAAATTAATTTAAAATGATAATTATAATTAACTCAAAAATAAAAGATATTCTAAAATGTTCCGGCTTGCTCCGCGGGGCCAGCATGATCCGTGTGGGATTGGAAATTGGAGTTGGACATGAATATCTAAATTCAAATAGAGTTAAATTATTTTTAGGGTAAATTATACTGGCCTTTTAATCTTTTAGGATATTTTTATTTTAGCAACCAAACTTTTACAACATATTATTAAAATCTATTAAAATTTTAATTTTTATTATTATCACTATTATTAAGAAAATTTAATATAACATGTTAAAGTTTTTCGATTCAAATTAGGGATAGACATGACTTATTTTTTTAATTTAACTGATTAAGAATGAGTAAAATTCGAGTCGAATCGACACAAAAAAAAAGTTTAATTCAAATTAACTTGAATTGTAATTTCATAAATTCTTTTTGACTCATTATAAAATAAAACTTTGAATAACTTAAAATTTTTAGTAATTAGTGCATCAGTTCAAGTCAAGTCTCTCAGCTATACATAATATTATGTATATCCCATATGAAGAATATGAAAAAAATATGTATGTATATCATATATAGTTATAAAAACCGTTTAAATTATAACCAATTAGTATCGTAATATTATAAAGGTTTACAATTAAATTAGAATAGAAATTCAAACAACTCGAATAGAAAAAAAAAATCAAATAAAATTTGAATTAATATAAGACTTATCAACTCGATTAGATAAAAAAAAATACTGGACTCGACTAGACTCAATCGAATGATCACCCCTACTGCCGATTAAACCAATTAGTATGTAATATTTTTTTCTTTCTTTTTTTAATTTATCTTTAAAAATAATTCATATATATTTATTAAAAGAAATATTCTGGCAGGTTGGCATGTTAATCATTTTCGAAACTTAAGGTCCTTAAACCTCAAGCTCCAGGACCATGAGTCCTATTGAATTTCTTGCATTGCATGTTAAGTGATACCTATAAATATCAACTAATTCAAGCGATGCAAACAGATTCTAATTCAAACCAAGAAATACACAAAGCTGCATTAAATGGCTTTCTCGTCAGCCATTTCACAGGGCAATTCATTTATGGGATTCCGATTTGAAGAATACATGTTCGTGAAGGCAAAACAAGTTAACAAAGAGCTCGATGATGCGGTACCCTTGCGTCATCCCTTAAAAGTTAACGAGGCGATGAGGTACTCTCTTCTTGCCGGAGGAAAGCGCGTTCGTCCTATCCTGTGTATTGCTTCCTGTGAACTAGTGGGAGGAGACGAGTCGTTGGCAATGCCGGTAGCTTCTGCCATGGAGATGATACACACAGCGTCATTGATCCATGATGACTTGCCATGCATGGACAATGATGATTTTAGAAGAGGCAAGCCTACAAACCACAAAGTTTTCGGCGAAGGAATCGCTGTTCTCGCCGGTGATGCTCTCCTCTCCCTTGCCTTTGAGCATATTGCTTCCAACACAAGGAATGTTTCACCCGATCGCGTGGTTCGTGTGTTTTCCGAGTTGAGTTCAGCAATAGGGTCCAAAGGGCTTGCGGCGGGCCAAATTATGGATCTTGAGAGTGAGGGAAAAGAAGTGAGCTTGGAAGAATTAGAGTACATCCATGTCCATAAAACCGCCAAGCTCTTAGAGGCTTGTGTCGTTTGTGGTGCGATAATGGGAGGAGGAAACGCTGCCGACATCGAAAGGGTTCGGAAATATGCAAGGTGCATCGGGTTGTTGTTTCAAGTGGTGGATGATATCTTGGATGTGACCAAGTCATCGGCGGAGCTCGGGAAGACTGCGGGGAAGGACTTGGTTAGCGACAAGGTAACATATCCGAAGCTGATGGGCATCGCCGGGGCGAAAAAATTTGCCAATGATCTTCTGTCTCAATCTGTTGAAGAACTGGCTTGTTTTGATGCTGCAAGGGCTGCACCACTGTGTCATCTGGCATATTACATTGCTAATCGGGAAAACTAGTGGTAATTATTACTTGTTTGGGAATAAAAGCTGCCTAACATGAACTGTTGTAGCTCATATAACTCAAGTTGGCGTTGTTTGTATTATTTATTTCTAAATGATAATTCAATTCGGATCCTTCAAATCCGGGTTGAGTTTCAAACCTAAGCTTAATATTATCTTAATCTTATAACCTGCTTCAAGAGATATGTTTGAACACTGATCCTGGCTGGTCTGATGTGCATTTTAAGATAGTTTGATTGTGTCAAATTAAATATATAAAATTATATTATTTGAAATTTGAATATTAATATTATGAATAGATAAAATTAAATTAAAAATATCATTTTATATTAAAAATTTATAAAATTCGATCTAAATTAATGGACATATAATATATATAATCATCATGTCACTAACTCGAAATAGAAGATATTTGAAGATTTGTTTAGGTTACATGTTCAAGCTTACGAGCTCAACATTATCCGTGTGGGTTTGGACGGTTGGAGTACTTTGGGTAAGATATACTTCAACTTCAAGACTCGATTATATATTTGGCTACAAGCATGTTACTTTGTTTTAAGAAGTTTTAATTTGATTATTCAATTAAAATTTTGTATAAATAAATTATTTTCACAGTTAAAATAGAAATAAGCGTTAAATATGATTAGATATGATAATAATTTTAATCATAATAAATAATATATTTTGTTAATTTAATTATAAGTCGAAATAATTCAATAAATTTAGGTATTTATATTTTAAATTTCAATATTGTACTATCTTGACGCACTTTGTTCACTTGTTGCATTTCTTATTTACTACTGTTTGTTAACTTGATAATCGACAAATGAGATAATTTAATAGATAAAATCACTTTATTATCCGATATTTGAAAGATGTATATAAACTGATTATTCTTACCGTTAAAATAGAAATGAACGTCAAATATAACTTGATATAATAATAATTTTAATCACAAAAAGTATATATTTTATTAATTTAGTCATAAGCTAAAATAATTCAACAATTTCTTGACCTACTTTTTTTGCTTGTCACATTCCTATTATTGTTTATCAATTCGATAATCGACATATAGGATAACTGGACATACAACCATTTTGTTACTAAACATTTAAAGATGCATAAACTTTTAAGACTAAAATTATTTTTATATCCTATCATGTTTCATGTTTAACGATTTATTTACAACAAAATTTTAATATTATTAAATTGAAACTTGAATAAAAATGAGACGTTTATAACTTCATACGTAATTGAGTAATTCAAAGTGTATTTTACCAAGCCAGAAGCACCTAAGTTACAAAGGTCTGCCTTACACAACAATCTGCTGTTCCGATTAGTCGGAAAACGGAAAACGGTCATAGGAAACAGCAAGAGCACTAGCTTCTGATTCCCCTTAAACGCTTCAATTTTCCATTGGAGGCAACATACGATCAAAAGAAATCACCAAAGTATCCAGGTGGTTCATATACTAACCTCGAAATGATGTCTCGGAGCGTGACCACTCCTTCCAAATTCCCGTCGTTGTCGACGACATAAATTCGTTGGATCTTCACCGAGTCGAGCGTCTGGATCAGTTCTTTCACTGTTTGGTCCCTTTTACAAGTGATCATGCCACTCAACATTGGTGACCTCGTGTCATGTTTCTCCAAGTGCTTTTTAACTGCTATTAGGAAGTTCTTCGTCGTGATCGATCTATCGAGAAAATGCAGTTTGATATAATGTTTATACTATCCAGATTCAAGGACAGACACATCCCCATGTAGAGCTACATTCAATCGACATAACTAAGTTGAAACATGGAATGTGAAATAGTATATGTTCTGCAGCATAATTTCATCACAAACCTGTAATCATGGTAGATCTCTGGTGCAGTCAGAAGGAACTGTATATCTCTAAGGCTTATGTTTCCAATAGCCTTTCGTCCATCGCCTTCAACAACGGGTAAGCCTCCGATTTTCTTTTTACTCATTAACTTGAATGCTTGAAGCACTGATTCATCTTCATGTACCTAAAAGACGGATCATGGATAGCTAACACCTCAGGCTTCAACCATACAACATTTTTGTAGTGCATAAGTTGGATAGATTGGAGCGACTAACCCTGATAAGTCGCTCGGTGGTGATCACAGGAAGACCGATCTCGGAAAGTTTCTTAGCTCCCCAGCTTTCGAACCAGGGAAGCCCGGTGCACTCTGCTAACATGTGAATCACAGCCGACTGTGTGATGATGTTCTTGATCTTTCCATCGCCAATGTCAACAATGGGAACACTCTTCATTTTGTACTTGGAAAGCAATAACAGCATGGCCAGAAACGAGTTCGATTTCTCCAAAGCAAGGAATGGTGCCCACCGGAACGACCCCGAGATCTCCCGAACCTGTATGATACCTTAACATATCACATGTCTTACATGCATGACACACCAAGGAACTCAACGAATCCAAGATGGTCATGGAAATTAGAAGTAGCACCGTAGTTTTCTTATAGAAATCGGAGGACGTTAGAGCCTCGAAAAAGTCTCCGGAAGTAATCGACGCATCTTCATGGATAGCACTAGCAGGGGAAGGTGGTTCTGACTGTAAAACGATGGAAAATTTTCACTTTTCAACCTAAACACCGTACTCACTGATGCATGAACTCATAAAAACTAAGAACAAAAGATTAAAATTCCATCACATTTCTTCTTTTTATGCTATTTTCTAAATCCATGGTGGATGCATGAGAAAAGGGAATCACAACCTGTTGAAGAATCCAAACGGCAATGCCTGCAAACTCTACCATGCCAATGTATCTATCAATCCAACTTGCATCCTCTGGTTCATCAACATTGACAACAGGTGCACTAAGAATCTTGTTTTGGGCAAGTATTTGAACAGCCTCGGCCAAACTCGCATCTGATCTTACCTCAATCTCTGGAACACAACAAATCAAACATAAGCCTAGCCCCTAGGGTTGTAAATGAACAGAGAACTGTTCATAGAGCGTTCGACCAACTGTTAACGAACAATTATTGACTCGTTTACACGATTCTCTTTTACATTTTAAATAATATAATTATGGATTAAATTGAACACACAGTGAGTTTAGGAGTTTAAACTATAAAGATTGAAAAGTTTAAGACTAAAGTCATAATTTCACCTTCAACAAATATGTTCATAGGGGAAGGTTAATCAAATTATTGATATTAAACATTTAAATGAATACGAATAATTTCAAAAATAAATAACGACTGCTAACACATTCTTATTCATCGAAACAAAGACCCCAACGGTGAGTGTAAAAGGAGTTAAAACCTTGAGGCGTAGCAGGGAAATCGGAGACAGGAATTCTATCGAAGCAAGCGTTGAGTTTCTCAGTAGGATCGAGCTTTGATTCTTCCCATAGATCCTCCACTTGCAACCCAACGCTATTATCTCTTGTCAGTTTCGCCTCCGCCATCTTTTTCCCCACGGAAAACCCAGGAAACAAACTTATATTTTGATTATGAAATAGTTGAAACGTAAATGGGAGGTTGTCGGCTGTGTTTGTGACTGATACAAAGTTCCTTGGAAATGTAGCGTTTGGCTGGTTTTATTGAAGGAAGAAATGGAAAAGGTAGTTTTCCTCCGTTTTATAATGGCGGCCACTTCAATGTAAGCCTGGGAGTGATTCGCGCGAATATCAACATCAATCCGATGGAAAAAGCATATGAATCCTGATTTACATGGCTTGTTACTCCTATAACTATCCTGAATCCTGATTTCCAATGGGGGAAATTTAATTAAAAAGTATCTTTTTAAAAACTTATTATGAATTAAAAAAAATTATGGGATCAATTTAAAAGATTAAAGTTTATTTTTTTTTTTAATTTGTGTTCGTTCTTACAGGTCGCCATTGTGTTCCATTCCTGATAAGTCCTTATAAAACAATGTTCATAATATATATATTTTTTAAAAAAACTACTTCTATTTTTATCCAAAGAGAAATGAACGTTTTTCGTGTTCTTGTTGGGCTTGAACTTAAAACTTGAGGAAAAAAGATGGGAATAAATTAACAATTTTGATCAAACGATCATTGACACTCATGTTTATAATTTGAATCATAAGATTAAAAATTGATTAAGAGGATCGCCCACGTAATAAACTTGAGGAAAAAGGATGATATTTTTCACGTTGCACCCGGGGCCTTCGCTAAATGCAGCCGCGATCGCAGCCATCTGTCTGTTTCTTGATTGTTGTTGGACATCGCTACTGGTGTCGTTAAATACTCAGACAATTACAGTTGACAAGAAGAAGACTAATATAATTCAAATGTCCCTTAAAGAGAAAATCATCACTGGTTTTACAGAAAGTCTTCTTTCAGCTCACACTGTAGTACTTCTTTAGTTTCCTTCTCTGCAAGTTTTAGCCTTCTTCGTCCTCTTCAGATAGTACTTACTCTTAAGGTCTCTGGTTGTTTATGCCGATCTTTCAAAGCATCTTGCTGTTTTTGGGACACACAGATAAAAGTACATTTGACAAACATACCTAACCTACCTATGTAACATGGTCAATAGTGAATTCAAGTCAAAATGTCAAAGCAAGTCATTTGATTTCACAAGGTGCAAGGTTTCAATCTCTTGCAGAAGCAATCCAAGTCCTGAGGAGAAAACCAGTCTTCCTTCATCTGTAGTTTACCACCAAAACTGTCAGAATTCCCGGAAATAAACCAAAACATCACGGTCGAGAAAATGAAGATGCAACTTACAAAGTAAGGATATCCACTACTGATACTGAAGTCTTCAGGAGCACTTTCCATAAACAGACTTATAAAATAAAGAACATAGCAGCCACATTCTTCTCCATTTCTCTGTTGAGGCACCTGATAGTTCAGTTTTGCTTCAGCCAAAACCAAAATCCGATAAATAAATAAATAAATAAACAAGGAAGTGAAGAAACATTACCTTTGGCACCAACAGTGGAATTTTCGCTATAACCTCTTTCGTGACAGGCCTCTTCTCAGCTTCAAATATGCCTTGTACAAACCTGGACTTACAACCAAGTAAGCAGAGAAAGATATGCAGGAAAATATATGGATTGTAAAACAAAGTTACAGACGCATACTTTCTTATCATAGGTTCGAGACGCCTCGGGCCACTCATTTGCAGTGAATCGAGCAATAACATGCAAGTTGTTTGAGTTTTAGATTGCAAAGGTTCATCAAAGTTGCAGAATATCAAGAGATTCCAATGGCTCCTAAAATTATTTCACAAATTCATATGAAGCTAAGGAAGGTAACTTGAAAATTGCATACTAGTATGATAAGGGGCCAGGAAAACTATACCCACCAGTGCACTATCGGAACAAAAACATATTTCTTCGAGAAAATTTGTTTTCGACCAATCCATGCCAACACCCTTTCTTTATGTAATCCATCCATGTACCATGAAAACCATAAGCAATCAAGATATGTAAAAGAACCCCTTCGATCGACGGAGAAGCTTTTCCATATGATCCTAAGAACGATCAATGGACTTAAGATTAGGAATGAGGGAAATAGTGAGAGATGGAGAAGGAGAGGAGTTATAAAAAAGCATACTCAAAGTAGTCTGAAAATTGATTGCTATTTAACATCCCTTGTTTCCTGGTGTTTCCGATGTTAATTCTCCTTCTCGACTTTTTATCATGAGAGAAACAACCTAGCAAACATCAATGAATCAAATTAAATACACAATTTCTTATGTTTTCCAAGGTTCCCTCAAAGCTTCATTGCCCCATCTCTTCAGTTTTCATAAAGTATCCAATTTCCCACTCCCATATCCATTTTCCGGCACATTTTCAGACACGAGTATAAGGATATATCCCTCCAAATACATTAAAAAACTTAAGAAAACATTGAAGATACTTGTGGGTGTGGCAGATGCATATCTATAACTAATACTCAAACCGGAGTCCAACTCCAACCAATGCTCTAAACATGTGTAAAATTTTGATACACACGCTGTGATACCAGCATATTTACGGTATAAAACTCAAATTCTAGGTTTTTAATTCTAAACCCTAAAAAATTAAATTATAATCTCTCAACCTTGTACTTAAATTCTAAGCACTAACATTAAATTCTAAACTAAACTCCTAACTCCTCAAACTAAAAGGGGTGTCTAAACTAAAATTTACATGGTCTGTATATCATTTCCTCCTAAAACATATCATCGAAGAACATGAAGCAAAGTAGATTCAAATATCAAAGTTCCAACTACCGTCTAAACTATGAAGTTCATGTAGAGCTCTCAAGAAAAGAAAAACATTAAATTTCAAGTAACCAATCCAGAAATATGAGATTCAAATTATCATTTAGTATATGTTTTGGGGAAAATCCAAGGTAGAAAATGGGATTGAACCCTTTATTACCCGAATTCATAAAATTTTCCTTAAAAACTTGACACATTTACATACATACATACATGTATCATGTATGTATGCGTATGATTATCCATCAAATATATGAAAAACAAATGAAAAGTCCAAGTATAATACATGTCAAACCCTTGCCCGAATTTTAGTTTTTAGCCTAAAATTAAACATTTTTTAAAATATATTTTTTTCACTGCAAATGCATGGAAATCATAGCCTAATTATCACCGAATGACCCATTGGGTATAAATAGTTTGTCTGTCTCCGTTCATACCCCAACTTTAAATTAATAGATTTAAAATTTAAGATTTAACGTTTAAAGTTAGAAGTTGCGGTTAGAGTTTAAAAAATTAAGAATAAAATATTTTTAAGGTTTGATATAAAAAATAAAGGTAACTTCTTTTTTAGAAATTTTCAATAAAAGACATAAAGAATGCGAGACAAAAGATTTCTACTCATAATACTTCAAATCTCCACGGCCAAACCACCGATCTTCACTTAATTGCATAAACCCTTTTCGTAGAATTACACAAATTGATGAAAAAAACAATACCCATTGAAGAAAAAAAAAAGAAGGAAATGGGAGTTGATGCTTAACGTTTCTAAAGTTGATGAGATCTGGAGGGAAAGGAGAAATGAAAATGATCCATTACCTGAAGCTGAAGCAGTGGAATGGATTACTGCGATTGAATTTTCTTCTTCTTCTTCATCATCGTCGCTTATGACTTGTATCTCAAGCTGCGTTCTCTTTGCCATTTCCGGATTAATTAAGAATGGAAATTCTGTAAATCATTTGTCTGGGAAGGAGCTGAGAGGACTTTCGTGACCGGATTTTCATAATACAATCATTAGCTTTGCATAAACAACTGGACAACCTATTAAACATATTTATTCATCTAGTTAGAATTAAAATTAGAATTTATTAAAATAATTAATCTTTATTATTTTTAATTATTGTAATGTAAAAATATTCTTCCCATGTGTTTTCAATTCAATTTTTCAATTATATGTTTAATATTTATTCATAAATATAATATTTTTATTGAATTAAAAAAAATAGAATACTTAATTTCAAATAGTTTTGTTAAATGATATTATACTCTAATATTATTTTAATTTTTAAATAAAAAATATTTATATATTGTAAAAATAAACTTCATTAAGAAACTCAATATAACTAGTTTGATATGCAATAATAGTGTTTATTGATTTTTAACTTGGTTCGTAGCTATATGCCATTTTTTAATTTGAATTCTTTATTTTAAAGTTTGTATTTTATGTTAATTTATATTTATAAAAAATAAAAGAATATATATTAAAATTAATTATAAAATATCATTTAAGTGATATTAATTAAAATTAATCGCATAAACAATAAATTCGAGTAATAAATAAATTTATTTTATAACCCTTCATAGTAAATATATCTTTTAAAAATTAAAAATTACTGAATCATACGAAAATTGTTTTTTAAAATAAAAATAATATTCAATTATTATTATTATTTTAATTAACTACGGTTTTACAGTTGTATCTGTTTTATAATATACTTTTAACTATTGAATATTGATCGTTCAATTACTGTGTTGTATTAGTGATACTCAAACCCGTAACCTCTAGAAATAATAATCGTTTCCGTATCCCTAACCGTTGATTCGTATTAAATTAATATTAAAGAGGATGTTAATCAGTAAAAATAGATAATAACTATTATTTAATTATAATATCTAATTCGAATTATATTTAAGTAAATTAAATTTAAATTATTTTTTATTTAAATAAAATTAAATATAAATTTATATCAATCAAGTCAAAATTTAAATTAGTTTTATTTAAGTTTATTTGTTTTAAAATTTTAAATCAAATTTAAACCATCGTCTTTGAATTGTATGTATTTCAGATTAAATCGAACGATTCAAATAATTGAATTTAGATTAAATTTGTTGGGTCTAACCATCACATGCTTCCGTGACAGCGTTAAATCTCTGCTTAAAGCCTTCAAGGCGTTAAAATTTCCGTTCCGTTCCAGAATTTTTTTTTTCTTTAAAGAAAACAAAGAAATAAAATCTTGAAAACAAACAATTTAATAAACCAATCTCTCTCTTTTAATAGAGTGGTGAAGAGAGAAAAACAAAAACAGAAAACAAGAAACGAGAGAGTCATGGTTTCAACGAGACGAAGTGGATCTCTATCTGGTAACAACAGCAAGAGATCTTCTTCTTCTTCAGAAGATAAGCCTCCGTCTCCTAAACGACAAAAGGTGCCTGCATAAAACGCATCCGAAGGATTTTATTTTTAAAATTTTTTGGGAGGTTTTTAGTGTGGCGAATTTGAGTGAAGAGATATTTGACTTTTCAGCTGTTTTTTAGGTGGAAAATGCGGAGAAACCGATTCCGGCGGCGGAGAGTTCCAAAGAAATATGCACGCCGCCCCCTGTGGATCCCGGAGATTGTGGGAACCGCGAGGCTCCGATCGCCGGAGATGGCGTGGACAACGCAGGGAAGGCTGAGACATCATCCGCCGCTGTAGCCTTGGTACCGCCGATCCTTGATGGTTAGTTTTTGGTTTTGAGCTTCACGCAATTGGCTGATTTCGTTGTTATTTGAGTTTCATTTCGGTGAATTTGATTTGCATTTGAGTTTTGTGGATGCGTCCGTATCTGAAAACTCTTTTAGTGTGTTCTTGGATTTTCTTTTTAGTTCTTTCATTTCTCGCTTCTCGAGTTTAAGTCTCATTTGAGTTAGTTTGGATTTGCATTTGCTTCTTTGAATCTTGTTCCCTTTTGAAATTCGAGTGTGCCCTTTTTACCGAGTGCGGATTTGCTTGTTTTAAAGGTTCTGCTCCAAATCTGTTGGATAAGGGGAGGACTTCGTTCTCTACGTGGAGTATTTCCCAGAAACAGAATCCAAATTTTGATACTTCTACACCTTGGTGCAGACTTTTGTCACAGTCTGCGCAGGTAAAAATTCAAACCTCTTAAAGTAGACATTTCTCTAGCAAATAGTCTTTGTTTTTTTAGGTATTTGACATAAAACACTGTACTTTCAGATTATCTTTTGAATAAGAATCTTTTTTTCTGTATATTTTTTACTGATCTTCTGTAGATTTGACTTAAATATAAATTATGCTATTATTTGTAATGAGTTGGGTGCGTATCTCAACTACAGAATCCCAATGTTGCCATTTGCACATCAAATTTCACTATTGGCTCGAGTAAACACTGCAATTTCCAATTAAAGGATCAGACAATTAGTGCAGTGCTATGCAAGATAAAGCACACCCAGGTATCGCCTAAGTTTTACATTGAATATGTTGCTTTTTGTTGGATTCATACAAAATTAAGAACTCTTCTGAATACAAGAGGAAATTGTCACTCATGTATGATCCTGAATATTTTATGGGCGTTCTGTAGTGACTTCTTTTAGATGCATTAGCCTTTTGGATTTAGGGTGCTTTTTTCTTCCTCCCTTTCCCTCCAAAACCTGCCACTGTTTATATTTGTGTTGTGGAGATAAACTCCTTAATATGTACATGCAGTATGAGTACTCATTATTTGTCGACATGATCAGCACGAAGGCAGTGCAGCAGCCATTTTAGAAAGCACTGGAAGCAAGGGGTCAGTGCAAGTAAATGGGACTGTGCTGAAGAAAAATAATACTTGTGTGCTTAAGTCGGGTGATGAGGTGGTCTTCGGTTTGCTGGGGAATCATGCATATGTATCCTTTTCTTTGGTTTGAGGGAAAGTGATTACAGTCCTTATATTGCTGTTGAGTGTTATTTGTTTCTATGTCTATGCTTTTTTTTTCTTTTTCTTTTTCTTTTATTTCCTTAATTTCAATTGATTTAGATATTTCAGCAACTCATGACTGAGGCTGCAGTTAAGGGTTCAGATGTCCAGAATACCATAGGAAGGTTTCTGCAACTCGAGAGGAGATCGGGAGATCCATCAGCTGTTACTGGGGCCACCATATTGGCATCACTTTCAAGTTTGAGATCAGATTTATCCCGCTGGAAATCGCCTCAAGCCAGCAATAAGATCCAGCAGGTGACTGAGGTGTCTACTGCCGCGGATGTTGATTTTGATGGCATGGAAGAAAATTCAACTGCAAACATAGGGAATGATAAAGCTGCAGATATTGGATCAATCAACAAGAATCTTCACCATGATTGCAACCACAGCTCCAACACGGAGGCAGGAAATGTAAAACTCTCTGGGGTGAATGATTTGCTAAGGCCTTTCTTGAGAATGTTTGCACCATCAACTAATTGTAATCTGAAATTGAGCAAAGGTATCTGTAAACAGGTATTCGATGGAAGAAACGAGTGGACGAAGGATTCACAGCAGGCAATGCTATCAAGTATATCACTCCGCTGTGCCGTATTCAAAGAGGACATTCATGCAGGAATTCTAGATGGCAGAAACTTAGAAGTGTCATTTGATAACTTCCCATATTATTTAAGGTATGGTACAAATTTCATGCATAACCGTCTCTTTTTAATTAAAAAAATGTTTCAAATGTAAACCATATTTCTCTTATTTGTTATTCATCAGATCAGTTGGACTCTTAAATATAACCTCTCTATTTATATTTTTGATTTCCCAATTGCCTGTGCTATCTGTGCTAGCAAAAGATATACAATCAAAACATGAAGTTGTCATTTTTGGATTGGATTAAAACTGGGACAGAACAATTTCCCTGCTGATATTAATCCAACCATTTGAGATTCAAAGCTTATCTTCAACGGAAGGTCCTTTAGGAAGAAGGGTTTCTATGTTATGGGTTAAGAGTATGTTGTGTCTAGGGCCTATTGAATTTGTGTTAGATAAGGTTTGGTTATACTATTTTCTGGGACCCTGGGCTCTTAACTTCAGTTAATGCTAGAATGTTAGGAGAGGATGGATGGGAAAGGTATCTCGGTGCTTTTTGACTTTTGAAAGCTAGCACGGACAAGCTAAATTAGTTACTGAATCATGATTTGGTTTGCATCTAGCAAAGGAACTCTATTAGTGAGAATTAGAGACTGTTAGGGAAGGAAATAAAGAGAAACAGGTAGGCTCGGTCTTCTATCACTTTACTTCAATAAATCTCTGACCATTTTGGTATATGGCAACACAATAGCTAGTAATTCAAGGTTGTCATGTGAAATTTATGTACACCTTAGACTGTTGATATCATAGTTTAGCTATTGAAGCTTATTACACTATCTATTCTTCTATGCATTCTCAATGTTTTTTTTTTCCAGAAATAGTTGCAACTGATCTGATATTTATAGAATCATATGCCATTATGGAGTGAATTTCTGTCTTTCCAGTGAAAATACAAAAAATGTGCTCATAGCAGCTTCAATCATACACCTCAAGCACAAAGAACATGCGAAGTATACTTCAGAGCTAACTACTGTGAACCCACGGATTTTACTCTCTGGCCCTGCAGGTGTGTATGATTTGTTATTTTTCTGTCTAGAGAACAATGTGATGCTTTTATTAGAAGCACTACACTTCAAATTGAGTTTTTCTTAAAATGGAATTGCAGGGTCTGAGATATATCAAGAGATGCTGACGAAGGCATTTGCTAATTATTTTGGGGCCAAATTGCTCATTTTTGATAGCCATTCCTTTTTGGGTGTAAGAAATCTTTCTTTATGGGTTAATTGATTGTTGACATTATTGCATTATTGTCGCTGTCATCGTCCATTTGTTAGGAAATGATTGCTTCAGAAATTACAGAGATACTAAAGGTACACAACTCCGTAAAATTGTTGATCAAAATATATTATAGGGTTTGTCTTCAAAGGAAGCCGAGCTTCTGAAGGATGGAGCCAATGCGGAAAAATCCTGCACCTGCTCCAAACAGAATTCTTGGCCTATTGATTTGGCCAATAGTTTGGCTCCAGCTGTTGAAACAGACACTTCAAGCGCCATGCCTGATGCAATTTGTGAGCCTGAATCTCAGCCAAAGACAAAAGCCGATTCTATTCCTTCCTCATCTGGGGCATCTAAGAATAAAATGTTTAAGATAGGTATATACATTTTCTTGAAAGACCTTCCAGATTAGGTTTTTGTGTGATTGACATTTCAGAGGACTTGTTATGAACTTATGATTTGGATTTAGTTGTGACTGTTGACCTCACATGGAACGTGCAGGTGACAGAGTAAAATTTATAAATACAACTTCAAGCAGTCTATATCCAGCAGCATCTCCTTCTAGGTACTGCAGCCTCCCTCAACTATTATTTTCGGAGAGATTCAAAAGGTGGCTTTAATTCAGCATGTTGTCTCTCCTTATTTAAGCATCCAATGGTCCATCCAAGTCAATTAGTTGTTAAACTTTTCTACTAGTCTTTCTCTTGACCTGAATGAAAAAACCATCTTCCTTGATGCTTTGCATTCAAATGTTATAGCATGGTTCTCGATAACCTTTTCTAGCTGCAACCATTGGATGAGAACTAAAGAATAGCTGTATTTCTACATGGTATTAATGTAATTAGAACCTATCTAACATGTTTAGTGATATTTGTAACTTCAAAAACCCTTCTTTTTCTCTCATTTAATGCTAAAAATGAGCATGCGCTTCTACTTGATATCAACTCACCGAATATGACCAGCCATCTAGTTTTCTAGTTTTATCCTATATCACACATGTTCATACTGGTGGTGGTTTACCCCCCCTCTCCCGGTGACAAGGCATTTTTCTCTTACCATGCTTTAATTTATTCTCTTATCAACTCAATCTATAGAGGCCCTCCATACGGGGTTCGCGGGAAGGTTGTGTTACTCTTTGCAGACAACCCTTTCTCAAAAATTGGCATAAGATTTGATAAACCTATACCTGACGGTGTTGACCTTGGAAATAATTGTGAGGGAGGCCATGGATTTTTCTGCAACGGTAATGTTTTGTACATCTCTCAATGATTTGCTTCTATGTATTAACTTTTCTTTTGATTACTAAGCTCTGTCTCTCTTTCTCTCTTTTTTGCACTATAGCTTCTGATCTTCGTTTGGAGAATTCAAGCACCAAAGATTTAGATAGATTACTCATTAACACATTGTTTGAGGTGACATTTTTTATCTTCAAATAACCTCATGATTCTTGTCTTGCTATTTTGCTTCCATTTTTGGTTTCTTATTAACTTAAATCTAATGTTTTTATTAGGCTATATTCAGTGAGAGCAGAACTTCTCCTTTTATTTTGTTTATGAAAGACGCTGAGAAGTCTCTTGCAGGAAATACTGACTCTTACTCCACATTTAAGAGCAAACTTGAAAATCTTCCTGATAATGTCATTGTAATTGGTTCACACACTCATACTGACAATCGTAAGGAGAAGGTACATTTGTTTTATTTCTACTTTTCTGACCATTCTTTTGATGCCTTAAACTAAATGAATTCACCTTGTTTTGGACTGTGAAAAGATAAATTAAAGTAAGACACCAATATCGGAGAGAATTGGAATTCAACATTGCAAAAAGCAATGAGTTTTAACTGGTAGGGTGATGCAAAGAGGAAGTTAGTGGTGTTAATGACAAAAGTTATGCTGTTCAGCAGATAACTGCTTATCGACTTTTAATTGCTATGTAAGAAATCTCCATAACCTGTGTAACCCTACCATGACTTTTATATGATCTGTGATCCATGTTTCAAATAGCATTAGCCTTTAAACAATGTCTAGGGTTCGAATCCTGGTGCTGTGAATGGAGCAAACTGGGTTGGGAGGGTCTCCCCTATAACGGGCCTTTGCATTACCTGATCCGCATTAGTTAGACTCGGCCCATGGGTCGGACACCGGTGGTTATACCAATAACAAAAATGCATTAGTTTTTAAGCAACATTTTTTTAGTTTGGAAGTAATCTTCTATCATAAAGAAACAGAAAGAGTTGTGATGAAGAGTATGTTCTACACTTTGTTCCCCAAATTATTATTATAAGGGTTTGCCTTGGACGGTTAAGAGTAATTTGGCTTTTCTTCTCATTTAAATGTTAGATTTAGGAGTACCTTACCCTGTGGTATAATTATCCTTGCAGTCACATCCTGGTGGTTTGCTTTTCACAAAATTTGGTGGAAGTCAAACTGCTCTCCTTGACTTGGCATTTCCGGTAATGATTCTATCTTTTGGAAAGACTCTCTCTGGTGGTGGCTACCCAAGTTGTGGTCCTGTGGATATTTTTATTTCATTTACCAAATTTGTAACTAATGGGTGGCTGTGTGTGGCTTTGACAATGATAGGGGTGAATAGCTGTGTTTATTTTTTAAGCTTTTGATTAGTTTGTAAAAGAAAATGCTTGCATAGTAAGTTTCTGTAATTTTGATAATCACGCGTAATCTATCGTTACCCTCTCCATTGGCTGGTTGCAAAGCTTTTACCCTCCCCTTAAACTTCATGCTTGAATGATTTACTCCCAGTATTTGATTTCTTGTTCGACAGTGCATTTTTTTGTTTGGAAAAAAGAGATCCTCATTCTGGGTTTTTACAATGATGCAAATTATGCATTGGTTGTTGACTGTATGTATCATTTCCTATATAAATTGAGTTTCACAGTTTGGTAGTTGCATATTATGAAAGACATGAATATTTTTCTTCGATATTGCATTGAAATGCTTAGTATAATGTCTGAGCCTTTTCATGTTGATTGAATTCTTGATTCAATGGTTTTCATTGCATGGCATGTAACTGGAAATTGTAAGTTTAGTGTTATTTGTAGTTCTCATTGAGAGCTGAGTGCCTGAGTTTGGGTACATAGGTAATATGTTCGTCTTTCATATTGGGTGTCTTTTTTAATTGAGTATGGAATAACTAAGGATATTTAGTTAAGTTAAACTGTTTCATCTTTATGCTAGTTTTTGTTATAGTTGTGCTGTAAAGATGCTGGAGCATCTATTCATATGCTAAGAAAATTTGCCTTACTGTTTTCACTAAAAGCTTTTGTCTCTTTTCCTCCTACTTACACTTGTACATTTTTGTGCACATACGTCACCACATTAGAGGTTATACTTATACTGTTAATTTAGGGGGTGTGGTGTTTTGATATTTTCAGGATAGTTTTGGTAGGTTGCATGACAGGGGGAAGGAAGTCCCGAAGGCTACTAAAATTTTGACCAAGCTTTTTCCAAATAAAGTTACCATTTACATGCCACAGGTTTGTTTGGTGTATCCCAAATAATTTGCGGTAGTTGCATTGTGCATATGCACTTTTCAAAATGGAACTAATAATGAGCCTTATGTACTACTACAGGATGAAGCCCTGCTGGCATCCTGGAAGCACCAATTGGATAGGGATGCTGAAACTCTTAAGATGAAGGGGAATCTGAATCTTCTACGAACTGTTAGTTTTTTTGGTCTTCTAAATACTAAAGATCGGTTTATGCTATCCTTACCTTTTATTCAAGGCTTTAAGTTCGGTGAAACTTTTACCCTCTTCAATTAATTCATTGTGGAGTTCTGGAACTCTCATATTTCCATCAAGGATGACACAGTCGCATGGGAGAACTTCCTTGGCTAGTTACATAGATATCATATCATAGAAACAATTGTACCGTTAGATACTTGGATCATTTTTCTTTGCAAGCTTTTGTCTGTACTTGTCTGTCCATTACATTATTATCTTGGGGCATAATGTAGCGCAGTTTGCTCTTTCAAATGTACATTAGAATAAATTTATTCCTGATTTTTAGTATTAAGATTTAGACTCTGAGAATTACTTCTAATCCGATGCCTGTGTTGGGGAAATATAGTAACATCAAATCATTTGTAAAGTTTTCTGACATATTGATGGAGCTTTTTCCAAGAGGGCTGGCTTGTCAAAGGGTGGTTTTTGTGTAAGGCCTTTTTGCAAGGTTTTCTTGTAAAGTCTTTTTCCAAGTTTAAGGATGTCCAAAGGCTAAGATTTAAAGTATTCATTTCTGAATGAATGTAAGATGAGATTATTGATGTTTTCACACTTTGGGTGCTTTGCCTTAGGTAATTGGACTATAATTTCTCTTTGTGTCTCCTTTCTTCTTCTTCTCGCCCTTGGCATTGATCCCCCTAACAATAGTCTTTGACAATTGATTCTAAGCTTAAACTTTTTCAATGTTTAATAACTGTATTGACATGCTATGGTTATAGATGTGGTGGCATATTGGAAATGATTACTATTGTTATATTTTTTGTTTTTCCATGTAGGTTTTGGGTCGGAGTGGAATGGAATGTGAAGGGATTGAAACTTTATGCATCAAGGATCAAACCCTTACAAATGAAAGTTAGTTTTCTTTTGACATATGGTCGAATCAATAATTCTCAAGTAAAATATTCCCTTTTAAATTATATTTTGCTATCCATTTTAGGGTGCTGAGAAAGTAATTGGATGGGCTCTAAGTCACCATCTTTTGCAGCATCCTGGAGCAGATGCTGATTCGAGGCTTATTTTGTCTTGTGAAAGGTACTGGATTCATAATCTTTCCATTTTTGTTACAATAGTTTAATTGAAGAGTCAATTGTCGGATATACTATTAGGATTATAACACAATTGCTATTCTGCAGCATTAAGCATGGCATTGGGATCTTACAGGCTATACAAAATGAATCTAAAAGCTTGAAGAAGTCGCTTAAGGTCCTCATCATACCTTTCCGCGAAAAGAAATGCTGTATCAAATTTCACGTGTTTTCGGATTCCTATATTATAGTGTTAATTCTGGTTGTTTTTCTGTTCTCAGGATGTTGTAACTGAAAATGAATTTGAGAAAAGGCTTTTAGCGGATGTCATTCCACCCACTGATATTGGAGTTACCTTTGACGATATTGGAGCTCTTGAAAACGTGAAGGATACATTAAAAGAATTGGTTATGCTTCCTTTACAGAGGCCTGAACTCTTTTGCAAGGGGCAACTTACCAAGGTTATCTGATATATAGCTATGCTCCTCCTCCTCCTTTCCCCCCTGATATTTCATTTACTCTATTTGATATAAGATCTTTTTGGTACTCTGATGGATTTGTTTTATTCTCTTTGTCATAATATTCCCTCTGAACTCTTATGTCAATAGCCTTGCAAGGGCATACTCTTATTTGGACCTCCTGGAACTGGGAAAACTATGCTGGCAAAAGCTGTGGCTACTGAAGCTGGAGCAAATTTCATTAATATATCAATGTCAAGCATCACATCAAAGGTCAATTCTGTTGTTCATTTTAACTGATTTGATTTTGCAAGGGTACAATATCTTACTCAAAATTTGTGTATCTGTTTTGTTTTGCTGCAGTGGTTCGGTGAGGGTGAGAAATACGTGAAAGCTGTTTTTTCGTTGGCCAGTAAAATTGCTCCAAGTGTCGTTTTTGTTGATGAGGTTAGTTATTCATGATCCTTAATTTGTATTTTCAATTTGGGTATATCCAATTCATTTGCTTTTCCTTTCCTCTCTTCTTTGTCTATAGGTCGATAGCATGTTAGGTCGGAGGGAAAATCCTGGGGAGCATGAAGCTATGCGTAAGATGAAGAATGAATTTATGGTGAATTGGGATGGTCTACGCACAAAAGACACAGAACGGGTTCTTGTTCTTGCAGCCACAAATCGGCCTTTTGACCTCGATGAGGCTGTCATTAGAAGGCTTCCACGAAGGTAAGAGTATCAGTGTATCACTTGGGCTCCTTTTGGAGAAAAAAAAATGAAAATGCAAATAATCTCCCTCCTTGTTCGTTTTGTTATTTTTTAAAGATTCAACTAACAGAAATTGTGGGAACACTGCATAGTTTCCTGCCTGAGATCATTTCCTCGAGATGCAATCTTACATTCTAGTGGGAAATGAAGAGTGAAAAGGCCTTTAAACAGTATACTTGTCAGAATTTTTGCAAAATAAGAAAACTATTTTCTTTTCCCCCTTTTGCTTCAGTTTCTTTTGATGCTGTCCATCTTTTGCTTGTATGCTGTACGAATTGCATATGTCACCAGCTTACTCCTGTTCATGTTACCTGTAGTTTGAGGTCAAATTCTAATGGTTTGTTGGGAATTTGGCAGATTAATGGTAAATTTGCCAGATGTCGCAAATAGAGCGAAAATACTAAAGGTCATTCTTGCAAAGGAGGACTTGTCCCCTGATGTCGATTTTGATGCTATTGCAAGTATGACAGAGGGATATTCTGGGAGTGATCTTAAGGTTACATTGACTACTCTTTTCCCAACTTACTGCTGTATTTTTTTGGACCTTTTCGACTGACTTTTTTCCCGTTATATTGCAGAATCTTTGTGTGACTGCTGCACACCGTCCAATTAAAGAGATTCTAGAAAAGGAGAAAAAGGTAGGAAATTGTGGTGTTCACTGTTTCACATGGAAGGATTTTTTTTTGACTCTGTTCGTATAATTTGTCAATGCGGAGATGATGACCTAATGAAAGTTAGAATCAGTGGCCATAGTTTGCTACTTTAAATGTTGAATTGATAGATTATTTGTTACTCATGCATTCCCCTATTAAAGTACTGATGCTTGATGCCACCATTATGCAAAAGTTCTAGAGACTCCATTTCTCGAAAGAAATAAAAGGATCATATGATATTTTGCATATCGGTACCATGTTTTCTAATAGCTTCTAACATTTAATGGCAGGAACGAGATGCTGCTCTAGCAGAGGGCAAACAACCTCCGCCTTTAAGTGGGAGTGCTGATATCCGCTCTCTAAACATGGAAGACTTCAAATACGCTCATGAGCGGGTAATCGATAAATATGTCATATTAGTTATTTATCCTCTGTAAAAGGGGAGAAAAGTGTTATAACTAATTAAGCTACTTTATTTCAAATCTGAACAGGTATGTGCCAGTGTATCATCTGAGTCTGTAAACATGACCGAGCTGCTTCAGTGGAATGAGCTGTACGGTGAGGGTGGTTCACGAAGAAAGAAGTCCCTCAGCTACTTTATGTGAAGCTGTCTCTGTCTATGTACGAATGGTTGGTACGTGACTTCCAAAATCTTTCTGGACGTCTTCTAAAAGCCTGTATGCAAGTAAGTTTACCGTGTGGTGACATGTCTGTTGTCGCTCGTATTTTGCATGTATACTGAAAGCCTAGTTTTTTCAAGTATGTTTCTCAGTGTTTACAGGGCCTTTTTCTGGAGATGGTATATTAAGGCAGCGAATGGTTTTCGCTGCTTTTGTTTTGGTTCCTCTCCACCATCTCATCTCATAAAGAAGAGAGGACGCTGTGAATATATATATATATATATATATATATATATAAACATATATATGTATTTATAGTGATTCTTTTTCATGTTTGCCGGTAATTCTTCATCAATAAGTAATGCTAAGCCATATTTGTTTGATTTCCTAAGTTATTGTTCTTACATGGTTGGACAAGATTACTGGGGGAATACATCTGGTAACCAATTGGTTTGACTGATCCGGATCGGATATGTATGTCCTTTTTTAGAATGATTTTTTCTACTAAATTTCATAATTTTGAGTATTTAGATTGTATAGTTTAGAATTTAGGATTTCATGGTAGAATGTAGGGGGTTTAGAGTTTAAGATTTATGGTATTATTGATTTTATACTTTAAATAAGAATGGTTGTGTATGCATTTTCACCTCCGCATAATTCTGAAAATACTCTTTGGTATCTCCATACTTGTCCATAGGAAAATTACATGCAAAGCTTAGCCCTTAAAAGTTTAATCCCATGAAGAACAAATCCCACTAGATGTCATTACATGCAAAGCTTAGCCCTTAAAAGTTGAACCCCATTCATAGATTGTCGCGTGATCTTTCACTTTCTAATCATCTATAGTGCGAAGGAGCTACAAACGCATGATCTCACCCTCTCTAACCACCGTAGTGATCTTGCACTTCATATTAGAGGATTACATCAATTGTCGATAAATGACGAAGCTCTACCATTCACCGAGGTTTTACAGTTTTTTAAAAGAATCTAGGCTTTACCTAAGGAGCGCGGTTGTACTGGGAACACCTCGATCCTCAATGATGCTATGTGTGCGAAGATCCAAACCTTGAAACCCCGATGATATGTCTCCAGACGGAGGCAGAATCACTTGCAAAGGACATTGGACGTTATCATCCCCAACCAGTCCACCAAGTAACTTGTTATTTTTAGGAGACATGCTATCAAGTGGAGAAGCCATGAAGATCGAATGGCTAAGAAACTTTAGAATACGCGAGCAGAGCATGTATGAGAAGCGTCGTTAACACTAGCTAAACCCTTCTCTTTTTGTTGTATAATTCCCTATGCCCATAGGAGGTCTTGAAACATGTATGGCTAAGAAACTTGTTATTTAACATAGACATGGCGACCATAGGTCTTGATAGTGAAATTCACGTCTAAAATATTCTTGTCAGGTTAGGTTAAGAATTAAAATGAAAATTGTAAACCAACCCAACCTAAAATAATACTCCTACTTTATCCCAACATTTGAGTCAACAGGTCCAGGTGAAAGCGCTAAAACACAACTGTGCCCATTCCTGGCCACGGTGTGAATTCCACAATATTTATGCCCTTCTGGTACAGGTTTTTGCTGCTTACAAAATCATATCGCCATTAATGGCATATGTCCCCATTTTGCCACCCATCATCAACACACGAACATGTTATGGCTTCAAACAAAATCCCCCCCGCCCCCATGTCTGCTTTGGAAATCAATGATATCGCACCATTAAATATGAAGCTTGTCACCTCCGTAGGCTAAGATTTGTATAATTCCATGCGTAGCTCCTCCAATGGTTTTTAATCATTTTTGTGGCTGTTGCGTTGCCTCGTAATCATAGGATAAAATCTCATCCATTTCCTCGAAATAGGGCCAGCCTTCATGGCTTTTCTTGTCAATCTTGATTTCCTATCAAATACATGCCAACAGTTGTCGGTAAGCAACATTACTAAATGTTGAAAAAAATTGGAAGATAAAACTGAGAAAATCGGAAACTGATTCAAACCAGACCGAACTGTTATCACCCCTATCAAGAACACTCTTGGTCAAGGATAAGGAAGAAAGGGTATAAGCTAAAGTAGACAATAATATGTAATCATTGTTGTTTAATCCACTTAAAGCATTCTAGCAAACACCTGAATCTAAAATTTCATTTTTGATGCAGTCGTTCACTCATTTTGGCTGTCATTCCTGATTTAAATAGTTTTAATTTGTAAGTGTGCCACCGAAGCTAGAGGAGTCGGAGAATATTATGAACCTAAGGCCACATGAATCATGATATATCTCACATCCTCAACCGTTCTACCTCAGAATAAGTATAGTGATATATAACCCATAGTTCCCCGAAGAGCACTAAAGAGAAAGAACAAACCTCGTATTTCTGAACCAGAGAGGCCCATGTGGATTTACACTGCAGAGGGCTTCGACTAATTCCATCAGCCAACATGTTTGCAGATATTTCTTCCCAAAGGGCCATTCTCCCTTTCACGACTTGAAATCTGCTATGTAATTCACCCCGCATTTCAATTAGCTTCCTAACCTCCTCAAGTTTCCATTTGTTCCGTTTGGTAGGCTTCGACAACTTTGGTTGAGAGCTGACCATTTCCATGTCATCTCCACTGCTTGAGGCACCATCACTCTTAATTTCTGACTTATGTTCCTCGTTTGGGACAAACCCACTGTTAGCATCTTCTAATTTGTCAACGGGTGATGATATGATGAAGGATTTCCAAAATTCATCAGAATCCTCACTACTGTGTGTATGCCTTTCTGTATGGTCAGGACTTGAAGTAGTGGTCACTTCCTCGGGTAAGAATGTTTCTACTTCATCATCATCACCGACACCAACTGCATGAAGAAATCATGAAGACCGAGTCAATTTTAGGCAGTGCTTATATTGCAAAATAAAGCAGAATACCAACTCCAATACACACACACAACTGCAAGAAGAAATCATGAAGACCGAGTCCATTTTAGGCAGTGCTTATATTGCAAAATAAAGCAGAATGCCGACTTCAACACACACACCGGCCATTTATATTTACCTAAGCACAAACACATAGGCAACAGACACTTGCATGGAAAGTGAGAGAATTGAAGAGACGTCAAACAAGAGTACAAGGACAAACCTATCGAATCTGAAGTATTCTCTAGACGAAAATTACCCTCATCTTTTTCTGCTTTTATGTTGTTTGGTTGTTTCCTTCTAGGGTGCCCATCTATCACTTTTCTCCTGAAACCAACATTGGAGTTGCTAGATAGCTTTTCATTTAGCTCATCAGAGAGAACTGCAGGGTTGCTAACTGCAGGGTTTTCCAATGCAACGGCAATGACTTCGGGCCTCTTACCACTATACTTCCTTACCACCTTCCTCAATACCTCAGAAACAGTTCGTTCCATGTGAGCTAGAGGACAATTTACAGGACAGCTTGACAGTGCAGCATGAGCAGCTTTATGGAGTGCATCTAAAAGCTTCCCCTTGTCTAGCCATAAGCACCGGGTAGTGATTCTTATCTTTCCTTTTAAGCTATTTGCTGTTATGTCGTCCGTCTTTTGTGGGCGTAAAATTTCCATACTGCAAAAAGAGATGTTAACAGACACGAAACAAATAAGAAATAGGTAATATTTCATTGCAACATCTAAAATTTATCTACCTGACCACTATAATGCCATCAGAGGCAATTCTTAGTCTCTCGTCCATACAAAGTTCAGTAGACGTGCCAAATGCTTTATCACCATCACTGTACATTAACTGCAATTTAAGACTAAATACATGAATATCCTTCTCAATTTTATTTTTCAGTTTTCGGAACAATGGTAAAGACTTTTTAAGGATTGCCAACCTGCAGATTCTCCTTTCCAAGGGATCTAAAACCATTTGACAGAACTCTTCTATTCCTTAAGTGAGAAACCCCGAGCATTTCTCCATTCTTTATAACCTGATAAAATAATGAGAATTATATTACAATTTTCACCAGTAAAAATTTGAATCATACCAATCTTAACTAGATAATAACAATAATAATATGACAATAAATAGTAACTTACAGTGGTGTGCCGAATGCCAGTCGATTTCCCAAGTTGCTCATGCTCCTTCAGGAACACAAGCTCTCCATGTATAGGTAAAAAATGTTGCGGCTTCACAATCTTAAGCACTTCTTCCTTCAAAATAAAATCCCCATTGAAATTGAATATTACATACAAATCACTCATAGGACATCCAAACATTTTCTGGCTTTTCTTCTTTCTTTTTTTTTTAATCAAGAAAAAATTCTTAACAGACCCCCTTTATTTAGGTTTTATTGAAGTTAGAAAACAGATACTTTTACAATATATATGTATATATAAATAAGTTCATGTTATACAGCATCAGAGTCCCCATAAACGTATGCACCATGAAGATCACAACAATGTATAATAAGCTATCCTGAGTTTTAACTGTTTAGCAGTTTACTTATCCTTTTGCATTCTTATTCTTAAAGAACAAGATAGTGACCAAGAAAATTTCAGAATTAAACAGACAATACTGAAGTTCTTACCAGTTCTCCACGACAGCCATGACCAGAAGTGTGTAGCCCTTCATTCCTACCCATCACTATAGTTGATCCAATCTCTGATATGCGGTTCAGCATCTTCATAACCCGAGATTCATTACCAGGGATTACCTGACATTAAAGTACAAAATTGGCATCTTAACAGTTCAATAACTTTTAGCCACAATTAAACACACACTAAAATAAATAATAATAATCAAATAACAAACCTATCTCCTGCACAGAATAGAGACTCATGGTAGCCCACAATAGAGAATAACAAAGATGTGTGCTGCTAATTTTTTTAATCAGAAAACATTCCCTATAAGAAACAAAATGCATATGATTACCTTAGCCGAATAGAGAACCACATCTTCCTTGTTCAGTTTGAAGGCATGACTACTTCCATAGGAAGCTAGATTCAAGGCAGCCCGTGGTTCTGCCTGACATAATAAAATGTACAGTCACAAGCCAGCTAACTGGTCAGCTGAAAGAATTGTCAACGGTGTTATATAAATTAACTTACTTGGGAACCAGTTGTGACGATTATCAAATCCTTTGGAGCATAGGCATCAATATCTTCTGCTTTCACCTATATCATACGGAAAGGAAAGAGATAGCTTATAAGGAGATCATTTTAGTTAAGATGGTTTCATGCATTCAAGATGGGAAATCATTTTAGTTAAGATGGTTTCAGGTTTTCTTTTTTCCCATAAAAATTAAGACAGTGATATGGAAAATGAATGCACGACTTAAGGCAGAAATCCGCTTCAAGCCTTCGATAAGGGTAAAAGACGAGATAAATTGAACATGGCTGAAGAAACAAAACAAAAAACGAAATTATGGGATAGCTTTTGTTTCAAGATATGGTCCTAAAGTGCCTGAAGTAGCAAAAAAGGATACCAGTTACCAAGTGTAGGCCGAGAAAATAAGCTAAACAAGAACTGCAGCATGTTGACAAAATTGCAGTTTCTAATTGAGTAGCTTGATGTGATAATAACAGGCTTAAAACTTTAAAGGAATAGTAAAACATAAACTCTCACCATGATGAAACAAGTAAAGTGTTTAAAGAGCTAATACCAGCGTTGATGGATCAATTGGTGCTTTTCCATCCTTCCAAGCTGCATCTAGATAAGTTCTCAATGACATGCCAACAAATACCTAGTTCAAGGACCAAGATATCTGAGCCGTCAAAATATATAATCTGTTGCCAAATTGACATCCATATTATTCAGACAACTAGGTACAAAGATACAAGTGCAGTCAGACAGACAAGGCATACCAGCTTTCTACCAGTTAAATCTGCAGCAGCTTTTACACTTCCGAGCCGGTGTATATTTGAAGCAAACTGGGTAGTAATAATCCTTCCTTTAGCACTTGAAATATGCCTCAACAACGAATCTGCTACTACACGCTCACTAATTGTCCTTCCAGGTGACAAAACATTAGTAGAGTCACTCATCATCTGTAAACATCATACATTATCTAGAATTAGACATTCATAGAAACAGTTCCAAAAGAATTACAAGCTCAATTCGCAACATATGAATTGCAGAATACAAGATCAGACAAATCTTGACAATCTCTTATTTATTTTATGGATTTAGTTTATACAAAAGTGATGAGGGAAAAAAAGCCTAGGAAATCAAAGAATAGAGATAAGAAAGGCAAGATGTCAGCTATTGCTATTTATCGTTCAAATTGTAATGAGTACCAAAAACCAAGTGATATACTATGATTTCAAGACAGTCATCTCAGCTGATTATAAAAGTTTGAGCAAACATGCCTCAGTCATGATTCATCAGTCAGATAATTGAAAATTTATAGTTCATTTTTCAGATCCATATGAACATTTCAGACTCTCCCACTTCCACTCCAAAATAGTAAACCTTGTAATCTACTCCAAAAATCCTCTCACAAAATTAACAGTATATTAAGGAATCTTACCAGTGTTACTCCTTCCTTAGACAGTTCCTCTAAAAACTGTCGATCAAAAATATCCCCATCCAATGGTGATTCATCAATCTGTCATATAATATATAGCAGCTTAAGTGACCTGAAAGTTACAATAACATTGAGAAAAAAATGAATAGATAAGACAAAAGAATCACCTTCCAGTCCCCAGTGTGAAGAATTGTACCATCAGCGCAGCGAAGAACTAATCCACAACAGTCGGGAATAGAATGGGTCACCCTGAGAGGCTCTATTTCAAACGGCCCAGCCATAAATCTCTTCCTGATTTTAAATACCTTAAGCCTAGATGGAACAAAAATCCCATTCTCCTTCAAACGCTTTTTGATCAGCTGTTAACATAAATGTAAGAGTGTCACCAGGCCCTTTTCAGTAAGAGATGATAAAGATTCAACAGAAAATTGTAATGCTTGCAAACTCAGTGATATAGATAATTAAGAGGCTGAAACACCTCAAAATAGAAAGGCCATTCTTGTTCTGACAAGGACAACTTCCAAGAGCTACCAAGACAATTGCTCATAATTATTAAATGGCATGGACATTTTAAGGAGTAATTTTCACAATCCCTAATAGTCTTCATTATTATTTGAGAATTTTAGAACCATCACGTCAGCATCCATAAAATGAGTAATTTTTGCCAACTATACCTAGGAATGTCTTATTAAATTTGATAATATAAGTTTTCAAATAATTGTTGCATATATTTGTCAGACCAAAAAGTACCTCCATTGTAAAGGATGATGCAAATATTGGGGTGCGGGGATCCAATGCTGGGATAACCTGCTCAAACAGAAATTAAACTAGTAAAATAATGTTAAAAGAAAATGCAACATAAACAGCATGATAGAATGCAGTATCATTGGTAACATTACATTATGATACCAATTACCAAATAAAGCAGTTTAACTGGTATTTATTATAGGAAAAATGCTGGCGAATCTAGTACATTTTTCTGAGAGGTTCTAACCCAGTTTGGTGGTGATGCTTTGTAATGTAAAGAGAAAGAAGAAGAAGAACAAAACTCTGAGCAAAAGCTTGTTTTGTTCTAGATTAACCTACAATTACTATTTCATTGGAAATAGCCGATGCAAGATCATGGTAGCGAGAAATGAAGAAACCAAAATATGAAAAAAAATATGGTCTAGTCATTTCACCCTTTCTTTCATCACTCACCCAAAACATCGATGACTATGAAACAACCAATCATGAATACATCAAGCTACCTTAGGCAACACTATAAAGTAGAAAATGGAATAGATCAAAAAGAACACTCCTGTACAAACAAATCAAGCTCCAACAACTAAACATGCATCCCTAGAGCCTAGGAAGCTTGAACACCAATATAGGTTTCTTGAGCATATCATGCATCTTACTTCACCATAAAGAAAAGGACAAAGAAGTCCAGGTACCCTATCAGAAACTATTTAACAGGTGCTGAAAAAGTAAGCAGGAAGATGTAACAAGCTTGACAGACTAGTATTTACCCAAGGCAACGCACCGATGTGATCTTCATGGCCATGTGTTATCACTACTGCTTCAATTTTGTGGCTCCATTTCTTAATAAATGTTGTATCAGGTATAACCTTTTGGACTCCAGGCTCATCATAGCTGAAATGACAATAAAATATATTGCAGTGTTAATATTAAAAGAGAGAGAGAGAATTAAAGTAGCCATATATGCACCAGCACGTTTGATATATATTTGCACTAGTAAAAGATCAACCCCCTAGACAAAATTGAACTGTTGTTTGATAAATGGAAATTTCTTTAAGAAGCAACAGAACTTGGAATAGGAGAACTATTCTTCACTCATATAAGCACATCATTGAAAATGGCATGTAAGAACATGTACTCCAAAACCTTTGGAAATCAAAACACAGAAGACTTACTCTGGAAACATCACACCCGCGTCAATTAGAATATACCGATCATAATTCCCAACAAGCATGCAATTCATCCCAATTTCACCCAAACCACCAATTGGAAGGACCCGAAGAGGGGGCCCAGCAGTCCCTTCATAGAACTGCTCCATCTTGCGGTGGACAGAGTCTTCCATACTTGTTTTAGCCCCTTCCAATCTTCCTGAATATTTGCGAGGTACTTCTGTTCTCCGTGTACCTAAAACAAAGCAAAAGCATAAAACAACTATAATTCTGAAGCATGGAAAAAGGCTAACAACTTCAAGAGGTTACTTATTGCGAGGTACTTAGTTCTCTATCCTTCGTTTATACACCCATAAAAGGATATATCTAGACCTCTCGCATGTCAGGTTGGTTTGGGGTTGGATCAATTCAGGTTTTAAGGGTTTTTAGTTATTTCCAGTCGGATCAATTTCATGTTCAGGTAACTTCGAGTTCAGGTCATCTGAATTACGGCTCAGTTTTTAGGTTTGGTCGTTACACTTACATGTTTGATCATTTCAGATTCAAATTATTTCATATTACTTATTCTGCCATTTGGGATCGAATCATTTCCAATTTCCATATCAATTTGTGTTCTATTTGTTAGCTTTTTATGGTCAAATTGGATTAGGTTGATGGTTTGAAGTTTCGGATTCTAGTCAGAACTTACAGGTCTATAATTATCCAACCAACTCTAAATCCCTCCATTCTTCCTTGTTTCCATAATTAAAAACATCAGCAAAAAAAAGTCCACCCCCAAGCTTAAAACAAACAAAAAACAGAAAAATTTCATAATCTCGCTCTTACTTCACTCTATCAGCAACCAAACAGAATCCTAAAACAACATTTAAAAAAAGGACTATATATATAATGCACATAGGTTATGTTAATACAGTAACAGAAAGGAAGAGAAACCTATAGGATTAGTAGAACCGACGGAGCAAGAAAAGTAACGATTTTTGGGGCCAGGCCGGCGAGAGAATATGTACGGACAAAGCGAGAGAACGGTTGAAGCAGCCATTTTCGTTGGTGGTTTCAGTGGCGAGAAAGTAGTAAAGTGAAGGGAGTAAGAAACCCCCCTAAAACCTTTATTGTATCTGTGTGTGTGTTTTGGTTTCGGAAACAACGGAAAACTAAAACCCTACAGATTTTTCATGCTCTTGGTGAAAGGGTTTAAGTTTTGGGGAGATGATTGAGCTTTCGGGAGCGGGAAATTGAGTTGGAGAGTGCGTGACTGAAAGGATATATTTTAAGGATAAGAACTATCTCTGCTTATCATTTCTTGTAAGGGTTAATTGCGTAGGACATCCTTATGTTATCTCAAATTTTAGGCTAAAATTCTGTGTACTATTTTAGAATTTGAAATCTAGTCCTCAGACTATTGTTTTTTAATTCATGAACTATTTCTTTTAAAAATCTCAGTTCTTTTCACTAATTTTTGTTCAATTTTATCATTACATGATCTAATAATTATTATATAAAAGGTCAAATCCTTTTTATTTAACATTTTTATCAAATTGTAATATAGATAAAAACAATAAATGTGGGGACTGAAAAGTTGTTTTTCATTTTTTTAGAGTTGTCATGTCAGCATGTAAATTGTAATAGTAAAATTGAGCCAATTTTAAAATAGTAGAATGACTAAATTTTAGCTTTTGAAATAGTATTGGGACCTTGATAGATTTTAACCAATTTTAAAATATTCTTTTAAGATTATTGACCAATTAATGATTAATATTTTAAATATAATTAAAGTATAAAGATTAATTTAAAATTTTAAGTCACAACTCTTGTTTTCCCCTCCCATAAGTCAACCAAACTTTAAATGGCATACACCATTTGAAACGAATCAAACAAGTTTGCAGAACTTCCATTACAATGAACCAACATTGTTTTCAAAGAATTAAAAGTAGTCTACTTGGAACACCAACTTAAGCAAGTCACCGGATCGCTTCATTGACTACACTACTCTCATACCAGGCGAGGATCGTATAGACGCTCTGACCAGAAACTGGAAACTGGAAACCTTCTGATGAACACAAGGAAAACCACAGTAATAACTCAGGTTACAATGTAAAGCTACAAAACACTAAATCCAGGACAGAAGAAGCACTGTACCCTACTCGGATGAGGAGTTAAACCCGGTTCTCTTATTTCGCGCATTGGTTCTGTGAAGCTACACTTGTACTTCCCCAAAACCATGGCAGACCTGGATGAATGCACTGTTTTGCATCTTCTAGTGAAATGATAGGTCCAAGGAAGATGCGCCATAGATCGAGTATTATTGTGACCAACATTGCAGCACCAAGAGAATCAACGGCTACCCGAGGTAAGTCCCATAGATCACCAGGCTTCTCATCGATCCTGTGAATTGGAATTGGAAGATATTATCCAAATAAAACAATTACTACACTATTTGTATATAGAAGAAAACCATCATCTAAAACCGACTTTTACGACACCTCAATCTGTTCAAACAAAATATCTGCAGAAAGTGAGCTTTACTGCAATGTGGCAGTCCGTTATTCAAATCAAGATATCTAAAAGGAACTGCCGAAACAAAACCATTTTATGAACTATGAATTTGGTTCCGCACTTTCTCATACACAAACAAACATAAATTAATTCCTTACCTCAGAAACATGGGGAAACTCACGATGAAGTATATGGCATAAAACAAAGATCCCACTTTATACATGGATGCACGATCCACAAAATCATAATACGGGAACTGCACATGTTCAAATTAAAGTATCATCACTAGGCTTACTTCACAAATATATGTCCTGTTTCAAAACAGAATTCTTTGAAAATCGCATACACTGTATTAAACTTCACTATCAGTCTCTAGAAATCTCAAGTCATGCGATGATGGGGACTAAAATTTAATACATGGAAGCACCATTCAAAACAACCACCAAATCAAATTAGAACTTCAATAATACTCTATCAAGTTTTGTTCCCTAATAGATGTTCCCTAAGCTCAGTTTGCACTTTACACAATATGCACACCCATAAACCAGGGTCTGTTAGAATGTTAGAATTCACAGGATATAATGGATAACCAAAGCTTTCCATGCACAGAATTGTTTGTAAAGAACACATGATGACTGAATATGAATTTGCATTGTATTGGCCTTTTAATAATATTAGCTCAGACCAGAGACAAAGTGTAAAGATTATGAATTAAAAGAAAATAAAGCCTAAAGGCATGTCATCAAAAGCATGAAACCACATTACCACGTACATTAGAAATAGCTAAAGTCTCGAGATATGCAATGAAGTAAGACAGGGCCAAAATCCATGCCACCTCAGTGGCTAACTGAATTTTCTCGGGCAAGCCAGCAATAGAATGTCTTAATCTGCGAAGTGTCATGTTTGATGTAACATGGTAAAACAGGAAGACAACATGTGTGAGAAGGAAAGTCGTGTGTGGCACCTGCAAAGAGAAATGGAAACAGGTAAATGGAGTAGACTTGCTTGCACCACCAAAATCAGTAAACTGATAAGGACAATACGGCATTTAGCCCAGAAGTCAGAATAAATCATTATTGTTTGTAGCTTACATTGTTCATTTTCCAAGATGGGAAAGTATAAGAAGCTCCTAAAACAGTGAAGAAGTAATGGGTCCAAAAATAATTCCCCACATAACTAAATATTACATTCCAAACACTGGCCTGCAACAATGAAAAACAATTAAAGTTAATGCCAAGAATAATAAGTTGGAGATATAGATCACGTTCAGATCATTACAAGAGATGCTGCTGATAGTGTCATGCTTGAGGTCATTAAAAGTTGAATGAAACCAAGAATAGGCATGAAAATTGAAGTGGAAATCTGACGGGCATGAGGAAAGTATTCTACATCCAATCATGTAACAATCAATTCAGTCTAAACTATGATGCAAACTGTCCTATTGATCATTCAAAGAAGAAAATCAGAATTCATCGTCAACTAATTGACAACGCACCATGCATTGGCAAAAATCTGGATAAGCTATGCATATATTCTAAGCATCAACAATATGTTCAACAAACATACAATATGTAAAATGATATCTAGTAAAACACTTGCCTTAACCCAATAACGGTCCTTCCAATGCAAGCTGCTGTCAGCCTGAAAAAGGAAGCAAAAGAGAAAAGTTCTCACAGAAAATGAGAAAAAAATCTTTTGTGTTATATTCGACGGTCTAAACAACTTAACTAAGCAGCAAGAAATGGAGCCTTAAGAACCTACTAATGTCTGATCCATATTTGACTTGCTAGTGAGGATTTTAAAATCTGGTTAAGCCTTGGAGGCAAGGCAATTCATGTTTAAAATAAGCCAGTCATCAAAGTAATCAGCCTCGTTGTGACATGGACTATATTACAACTCGATGGCATATTCAACAGCTCCGTCCATGTCAGATCAATGTTTTATAAAGAGAAAACTCCAACCTGGTCGATAAAATTACAAGATGTACATTGAAGAGGCGAATCTTTAGTATTTCACAGTTCATTTAATGCTATATCACATCATATGGACTCAAGAACTATTTCACCTGAACTATGTGGGAATATTGACTATATTTAAGCAAAACAACACGAATACTTCATTAGTTCTAGATATGATTAACTTGGACAACATCAAATGTAGTTCATGCATCAGGGTCAATCTTATTCTCTTAACATTTTCAGTGTAAATAATAAAGAATTATACATACCGATGACGACAGCTTTAAAAGGTCTGAAATGGGACATATATATGTACATAACGTCACATGAGTCGAGAGCCTACCTTCCCAACAACTAGCATCGGTATCAAGAAAGAAGGAACTGCTGAAACCAAACCCAGGAGCAAATACTCCAATTCTGTAAAGTTCTGTCAACAACCATGATTATATTTTTAATCTTACTCAATTCTCAAGTCCAAAGTTGATCACTAAACAAGTTAAAAGATGGGGGGGAATAAATTCAGGTTTTAACAACAGTCATTTACATATCAAAAGTTTAACTTCCATAAAAGAACAGTATAAGCAAAAGTGAAGTATATCCATCAATGCCAATGTCAATCAACAGTGAATCATCATTCACTTTAACAATTACACTAAGCCAACTAGCATTTCTCCATTTACCTATGCTCTCTTTTCAATCAAATTGTTCACCGATGTAAAAACAAACATAATTAATCATTTCATTTGATTGTAACAGAATCTGATTAACCTATTTGGCATTTAAAAAAAAAGCATTCATTTTTAAGAAAAGATCGACTAACAATAAACAGGCAGCAAAGCAAACAAAATGCAATCATCAACGTGAACAAACCTCGTAAAGTTTGAAAGGAACGACAATGCCCAAACAAAGAGTGAGCCAAAACGGAGTGTAGCAAAGAAAGAAAAGCTCGCCCCATCTCTTACTTGGATTGGCAGCCAGCCATAAACTTGAAGAATGAGGAGGATTACCTGATATTGCAATTTTCAAAACAATGGGGATTTAGTTAACTGAAGATGCACATAAATAAACAAGAAAATGGGTAAAAGACGAGGGATTTGGGTGAACAAAAGGAAGGTGAGTTACCGCCCATGAATAATTTCTGGTTTTAAGCTGAATTTGAAACTGGAAATGGGTTTGGTGAAAAAGAGTGATTTGATGAAGCAACAGAAAGAAAGGGCTGAAGCAGATGCTACTTGCTAGATTTGATTAGAGCCTACAGGGAACGAAGAAAGATTCCCCTTTTCTTCATTTATTTAATTTTTTGTTGTTTCATTTTGGCTTTATTATTTTCTTATATATTTCGATAAAATCGATGAAGCGAAAAATAAAAGTTAATTACACTATATGTCCTTAAACTATAATGTTTATTTTAAATTAATTTTAAAATTTTAAATATTTTAATTTTATTCTAATATTATAAATCTTGTTTTAAATTAATCTCAATCTTTTTTGAATATTTCAATATTATTCTCATATTATTAGTGTAAGTTAATCATGTCTTATATTAATAAAATAATTTTATAAATTATTAATTAACATGTAAAAATTTATATACATTATGTAATAATATGACGTATATATTAAGTTAAATGGTAAAATTGAAATGTCCAAAAATTTAAAATTAATTTAGAATAAAATTAAAATGTTAAAAATTTAGAGATTCATTTAAACGATGTTAAAAATTAGGTTTAATATCTAAATAAATGCTCAAATTATACTTGTGGATTGCCTAAATTATTTTTAACTCTAAATATATGCTTAAAGTTTCAAATTTAAAAGAAAATCGTCGGTACACCTATAGTCGATTACAGAAGATGGGTGGTTGGAAGAAACAATCGTAATAGTCTGACGACGATAATAGTAATCTTCAACGAAAAATAAACGACGATAATGATAATAATTGGGGGATTTGGGGTTAGGAATTTAAGATTATTAGATAAAGGCTTAAAATTGTTATTTTTAAAAAATAAATTAAAAATAAAATAAAATAAAAAAATATTTTTTTAATAAAAACAACCATTTAATGGTTTAGACATTTAAGAGAACCAAAATTAAAACTTTAAACACTTATCTAGAACTAAAAGTAGTTTAGACACAAAAATTATCTAAAGATATAGTTTAGACACTTATTTAACTATTAAACCTAAAAATTAAAATGTTAAAAGTTTAGAAGCTCATTTCAAAATCATTTTTAACGTTATTAACTCTTTTAACGATGATTTTATTAATTAAGAAATAAACTAAATAACTTTTATAAAATAATAAAGATTTTTTATAGCGTACAAATAATTTAAACTTAATTTTAATAAATTAAATTTAAAATTAAATAATTAATAAAAATGTAATATTATTTCTAAGTTAGAATTTTTTATTTTAAATAATACTTAAATTTGAGTTTAAAAGTTTCAAAACTCAAGAAGAGTTTTTTTTTGATAAACGTCGATAAATATTTTTATTTTAAATTAAGTTAAATTTTAACTTAAGATATTATATAAAATTATAATAATTTATACTATAAACTAAATATTATTAAATATTTAAACTAAAAACAACTTAAAATATTATTTTAGTTAAAAGTTGTTTTTAGTTTAAATATTTAATAATATTTTAGTAAACTCTTTTTAAAATTTATTAAATATTTTGATCTGACGTGTTGGGCCTTCAGTCGCTGACGGCTGCTTTTTCAAAGACACGACATTGACTCATCAATCTCTAATGACCAAAAAGGCAACTTCTTACTGTCACTGGTTCTTTTCAAACCAGAAACCCTAGCGTCACCCACCTTGTTTCTTTGCCACCGTTTTCGCTCTCATAATCAAGCAAAGAGGGAGAAAAATGGCTCAACTTAAGGCCATTTCACCAACTTCGTTTATTAGTCTCGCCTCTAACGGACCCAGAAGAAGTAATTTTTCTTTCCATTCCAAAATTTATTATGCTTTTTCGCTTTAGTTTTCTTTAATGATTTTATAAGTTGGTGCGCCGTTTTTGATTCTTTCATTTGCAGACACATTGTCCAACACTGATAATTTGATCTGCTCTAGGAAGTTGTCGTCTTTCCAAGAGGTAATTTTGTGCTAATTTCACAACTATCAAAACATAGCCTTTTTTCTGTGTTCTTCTATTTGTTTGCATTTTGATCTTACAATCTGCCGTTTGAATGTGTTTGTGAAATTTTGTCGACAGTTAAGTGGAAAATCTAGTTCACTTCATGGTCATGCTATTGTAAGCAACAATGGGGCTATCACCATAACACCCAAGAATCAAGGTGAGGATTAGCATTGTTTGATTATTCGACATTTTCAGTACCATGACATAGAGATCACCCCCCTTTCTTCTTTTAGGTTTTGCATGTTTGCTTGTTCAGTTTGTCCTGTGATCCTGTCAGCGGGAAACTTCCAAGATATCACCATTTTCTTCTTTATGGTTTTGCATGTTTGCTTGTTCTGTTTTTCATCTCTTTTCCATAGACATCTTCTGAGATATTTTTCGTATTGCATTTCAGTTTTAAGTTGTTTCAGTTACATACGCATGTTCATGGTAAACTTGCAGGGATTCAAGCTGTTTTGTCCAGCAACACAGGGGCAGAAGTTTCCAAAGCTACAAAGGGTGGAGGGCTGCGAGGAAAATTAAACAAAGTTGTTTTAACCTACAGTGGCGGATTAGACACATCTGTTATTGTTCCATGGCTGAGGTACTTCTACTGTTGTATGTTATATGTATTAATACTCCCCGTTTTCTCAGTCGAAAGAGTAATCACTGTTCTGTTGTTATTCTTGGATCACGATTAGTTTTTCTTGATCATTAAGAAATGCTTATGAAAGCTCTGATTTCAGCATTTTGCTTTTGCAGGGAGAATTATGGTTGTGAGGTTGTTTGCTTCACTGCCGACGTTGGCCAAGTAAGTGGGAGTAACACGTTTTCTAAACAGTTTAATTTACTATAGACTCTTTTATTATATGGTTTATGTTTATGATGCCATCTTATTATGTGCACAATTTATACGCCATTTCATACTTTCCAGGGCATAAAGGAGTTGGATGGTCTGGAAGAAAAGGCCAAGGCAACCGGTGCTTGCCACTTAGTGGTTAAGGACTTAAAGGAGGAATTTGTGAGAGACTATATATTTCCTTGCTTGCGAGCTGGTGCCATTTATGAAAGGAAATACTTATTGGGAACATCAATGGCCCGGCCTGTTATTGCAAAGGTTACTACCTATTTTGGCATTTTTTATCTTCTGGTATTTATACTTTTTTTCAAGCATAACACTTAAAGTTCTTACGAGAATCTAAGTAACATGCTACCTCAGAACTGCGACTTGTACTTTATTTACTTTCTTTGGAATCCTATTTACATTTTACTTCGAATGTGATTAAGGTTTGTTATCTGAGGGAATCAAATAGGTGTTAGCAAATTCAACCTCTTTTCTGACAAGAATATTATGATATAATGGTATATAATGCATGATCCCAGTTACTAAAAGAGTATTTTGTTCTTCTGCATTATCTTTAGTTTTAACTGCATTTTCCTTTTATGACAGGCCATGGTGGATGTTGCAAGAGAGGTTGGTGCCGAAGCTGTTTCTCATGGATGCACAGGGAAAGGAAATGATCAGGCATGCCTCTCAACCCAACTTTTGTTATGAATAAGTCTCTATTTCGTTAAACTGGACTTCGCTTTTATAGTTAATTGTTTATATGTTTTCAAAAGAATGACTAATAAATTATTTGTCCAGGTTCGGTTTGAGCTTACATTTTTTGCTCTAAATCCCGAATTAAATGTTGTGGCTCCTTGGAGAGAATGGGATATTACAGGGAGAGAAGATGCTATTGAATATGCTAAGAAGCATAATGTGCCTGTTCCGGTGACAAAGAAATCAATATACAGCAGAGACAGGAACTTATGGCACTTAAGCCACGAGGTTCGATTACTAAGCCTCATTTGTTTGTTTCTTGTTGGTGCTTCGATCTTTCTATAAGCTCCTCTGTTAAACATAACACGATTCTGTTTGTTTCTCTTTGATAATAATCTATATCGGCATTGAAGGGTGATATCTTGGAGGATCCAGCAAATGAACCTAAGAAAGATATGTACATGATGAGTGTTGATCCCGAAGATGCACCTGATCAACCAGAGTATGTTTACATGCTGCCCCCTTAATGATTTTTTCGTGTGTTTCGTATTCGTCAATTTAACAGCTTTTCACACGCACAATGTCTACAGATATGTGGATATTGGAATTGATTCAGGCATCCCTGTTTCACTTAATGGAAAGACTCTTTCACCTGCTTCTCTTCTTGCTGAACTCAATGAAATCGGTGGGAGACATGGGATTGGTCGTATTGATCTGGTTGAAAACCGGCTTGTTGGTATGAAGAGCCGTGGAGTCTATGAAACACCCGGCGGTACCATTCTATTCAACGCTGTACGTGAACTGGAGACTCTAACCCTTGACCGTGAAACCATTCAAGTTAAAGATTCACTTGCCCTCAAGTATGCCGAGCTAGTTTATGCAGGAAGGTGGTTCGACCCACTTCGTGAGTCCATGGATGCATTTATGGAGAAGATTACTGAAACCACCACCGGTTCCGTTACTTTGAAACTGTACAAAGGTTCAGTTTCTGTAACTGGTCGGACCAGTCCCTATAGCTTGTACAGAGAAGATATCTCCTCCTTCGAGAGTGGGGACATATATGATCAAGCAGACGCTGCTGGGTTTATTCGGCTCTATGGTCTTCCAATGAGGGTTAGGGCAATGCTTAAGAAGGGTACCTAAGTGCTTCTTTTTTGTCTTGAATTTCAAGGCTCAACTTAATAATGGTGTATTGTCAGTTTTGACGCATATTTTGGATTAATATGGTTTCAAATTATCGAGTTTCTGAGTAAGATCACTTTTATTTCTAGTCATTTTAAATTTTAAAAATAATTATATTTTTTATAATTAGCTTTGGAAAAATAAATAAAAATACTGAGCTTTGAGGCGCTTAAAAGAATAGGACATAATTTGAGTATTTATTTATTTTAAAAATAAAAAGTAGGATATAATTTGAATATTTACTTGAATGGTTCGAAAAGATTTATTTTGTATTTTGTGTACTTGATTAAAAAATAAGACTAAATTTAAAATGAGTATCCAAAGTAATTTATTTTTTATATTTAGATGTTTAAAACTATTTTGTTGGGATAAAATAGGTGTTTAAATTTTTTTATTTTTTTAAAAAATAAGTGTTCAACTTAGAAAGAATTAATGTATAATCATTAATTAATATGCGGCCAAAAAAATCTAAATTTACAAAAATAATTAGGTATTTATTTGAAAAAATTAAAACTTTAAATACCTATTTAGATTAAAATAAAACTTTAGATACTTAAATGAAAAAAAAATAGAATACTTTGAAGCATCGGTGTCTCCGAATGTAGAAGCTGGAACTGATTTTTGTTTAAACTTCAAACCGAACTCTCAAATCTTCAATCAGGGAAAGAGAATCAAAATGGGGAGCAGTTCATTGAACTTTGAAGATGTACCTTCGGATTCACTCACGACTGAGCTTCTCCGCCGTATGAAGGCCGCCACCCAGCCCGACAAGCGCCTCATCCTAATTGGTTATTGCCTTTTCCCTTCTTTTGTTTTCAAGTCGCATTGCGTTGGATAAACTGCAAAATGTTGGATAAAAATTGGGTCTTCTCTTTAGCAAACAAAAAGCAATGAGCAATGGGTTCTGGGTTTACTTTGTAAAGGCCATAGATTTATTTTATTATGTTTCACTTGTATAGTTCTGGCAACAAAGCCTAGTCCAAGTTTCTTTTTAGCAGAATGTGATGAATTTTCGTGCCAATTTTAAGTTTTTATTATTGTATATTCCTTGTGCCATGTGTTACAAGTAATAGATTTTTGAACATGGGTTGCTTGAAAGCGAATTGCAAGATACTAAACTTCTGTTTTTATATCTATTTTTGAGCCAAGTCTCAAGCATTCTTGATTGTCTGTACTCTGTATCACATGGAATGTGTATGATTCGAGTCTCGAAAACTTGTTGTATTCTTTTCTTTACCATCAACGTTGTTGATTGTTTAGTATTCCTGGGAAATCCTATGATTTGCAGGTCCACCTGGATCAGGAAAAGGTACTCAATCACCAATGATCAAGGATGAGTACTGCTTGTGTCATTTGGCCACCGGTGATATGCTATGAGCAGCTGTCGCTGCTAAAACCCCACTTGGTGTCAAGGCCAAGGAGGCAATGGATAAGGTCGAATCCATTTCCGATACACACCTGTGTTATTTTAATAGTTCTTACGAGATTGCATTTGACTAATGAGGTGTTTCATGATTGTTTCTCAGGGAGAACTTGTTTCCGATGAGCTGGTTGTTGGCATTATCGATGAGGCAATGAAGAAACCTTCATGTCGAAAAGGTTTTGTTCTTGATGGATTTCCAAGGACTGTAGGCCAAGCACAGATGGTGTTACTTCTTTTAGAATCATCATGCATTTGTTTTTAAAATCTTGTACATGCATACTTATAATTTTGGGCTCTGATCTTACGCTTGGCAGCTTGAGAAATGCTTGAAAAACAAGGAGTTAAAATTGATAAGGTGCTGGATTTCGCAATCGATGATGCGATCTTAGAGGAGAGGATTACTGGTCGATGGATCCATCCTGCTAGTGGTAGGTCCTACCACACGAAATTCGCTCCTCCTAAAGTTCCCTGCATTGATGATGTAAGTCGAGCAAAACGATCCTTGTTTTACTTCCATTTGTCGCTTAAATCGGAATTCAGTTGCCAAGGATTTCAGTTGATGAAATCAAGTGGTGAACTAAACAATGTATCACGAGACCTTTATATGCCTTAATGTAAACTTCTTGGTGTACTATTTGGATCTCAACACTGAAACCTCATCTAAGCTGCACCACCAGTTTTCAACGAACCCATTGCAGTTATGTTAACATCGTGCTTCCTCTTTTTTGTTCTCTTCAAGGTAACTGGGGAACCTTTGATTCAGCGTAAAGACGACACTGTAGCTGTTCTCAGGTCAAGGCTAGAGGCATTTCACAAGCAAACCAGACCGGTATTCTTACGGCTTTCCTAACTATTTCTATGCAAAATCGGAATGTCGACATTTCTCCGAACTCTATAATGTCTGATTTAAATACTTCTGAGTTGCCATTGACGTTTTCAATGGCATTGCTTGAAAAACTTAGGTGATCGATTATTACTGGAAAAAGGGAATAGTTGCAAAGCTTCATGCAGAGAAGTCCCCAAAAGAGGTTAAGGATGAGGTTCAGAAGGTACTTTCATGATGTTCCAAAGGTGCCCACGCACGAATGTTCGTTCTCTTAACCCAAAAACAGAAAATTTTGGATTTTGCTCATGCTCATTGTTGGTACATATTCCAATACTCGGATCCATTGTTATCGTTTCGTTGCTAGTTCGTCCAAATGCACATCTCATGTATGATGATGATGATACTAATATGGATTGACCACAAAAGGTTTAGGTATGCTATTCTTCCTTACCTCTTTGCAAATCCGATTATTGAATTGTTTCTGAAGTATCCATGTTTGTCGAAATGCATATTCGTGTCGAACACGTACTTGTATCTTAGAATCACCTCCTAAGTAAGAGTAACATAGGTCATGGCAATTTCCAATGGTTCCAACTTCCATGGGCCTCTTGAGCCAGTAGGGTCCTATAATCGTAATGAACACGAATACAATTTTAACCAAATGAAACGTTAGGTATCTACTTTACACTTTATAGAATGCATCCAAGCCTGATGGCTTGAAATTATATTGTAATTTCTAATAGGAGTTTAAAGAGACTTATCAATGGGTGATCGTATCGATCCAAATCAAGGCAATGCAAATTTTGTGTCATTTTTAATTCAAATCAGTTTTGAGTTTGGTTTATTTTCAATTTGAAGTTATTTGACTATTAAGGTCATTAAAGTTTAAAAATTTGATTTCTAAATCGTGTTATTTTAAAATTGGATCTTTTCGAGTTAAAACTATCAAATTTGAGTATATTTTAATTTACATTTGATATGTTAACTTTCTAGAATCATATACGATTGAATAAGTTTGTATTTGAAGGAATCAGTTTTGAGTTTTCGGGTTCGAATAAAACTTGACCCGATTTTTAGTCAGGCACAAATGTCAGAAGAGTAGTTGTGAAATTGTGTCATATCACAGAAACTATTAGATAGACTTAATTCATTATGTCTTCCGTGATTTCAACTAATAACTATCAATTCTTTATTAACATATGAAAAAGAGATGATGATTTACTTTATAAAATGAGATGATTGGATCTTATTAATTGAGATCACAGATAACAAATAACGTGATAAGTCGGATCAGTTTATATTTTGTCTTCGTATCAAGTTTTTTTGGCGGGAAGAATTTAACTGTTTCTGCTACTAAATAACTACCCAAGAAGATGATGCTGGGAAATCACAAGTATTTGATAGCTCAGCCAAGTTTCCATTTCTCAGCCTAAATTTGTGTAACAAGCTCATACCAAATCTGGGAAAACAACGGAATCTTCAATGGCAAGACCATCGGGAAGGATCATCAAGAATCCTTTCATGAGTTTAGCCCCGAGTCAAAAACCATTGACTCAGCTGCTCTCAGTTTCACCATTAAAACCACTCTTCTCCTCCTCCAAGAAAACATCCCCCTCCCTCTCAATCTTCCTCCTCTCTTTCGTATTTTCCTTCACTTTCCTGGGAATCTCCATTTTCAGATTCTTTCCCGCTTCCCAAGATTCAATCTCTTGTCCCATGTTATCTCCATCAATATCCCCCATCTCGCCCCATTCTTTACCGTCTTCCTACTCTCAGATCGTCTTGGCATCTTTGCTTTCTGGTGGCTTAAACTCCAACAACGAGATTCAACCCAGAGCCGGAGGTACTGCAATGGTTCCATTACCAATTCATCTGGTTCCCGGAAATTTATCCCAATTAGAAACCGAGTTCTGGAAACAACCGGATGGAAATGGCTACCGTCCTTGCTTGGATTCAACCATAGAGTACCGTAAAAGATCCGCAAAGATTTCGGTAGAGAAGAACAGATTCTTGGTCGTCGTTGCCGCCGGAGGATTGAATCAACAAAGGAACCAAATCATTGATGCCGTTGTTATTGCTAGAATCCTTGAAGCTGCTCTGGTTTTGCCGATCTTGCAAGTCAACATGATATGGGAAGATGAAAGGTAATGTGATTTTAAAAGCTATGGGGTTTTAACGTTTTAGTTTCATGAAATCTACAGTTCATATTCAACGAAATCATTGTGTTTTTTCATTGTGAATTTCAGTGAATTTCCAGATATTTTCGATGTCGAACACTTCAAGAAGACTTTGAGAGCTGATGTACGAGTAGTGTCTTCGTTACCATCGTCTCATTTGATTGCTAAACAGACCATTGTAACTCAAATGCCTTACGGTGTTTCCCCGTTTTGGATCCGTGCTAAATTCTTCAAACAGGTAAGTGGAATTCTATTCTGTATCGATACGAATACACAGATATCAGATTCTTATGGTGTATATTCTCTTTGTTTCAGCTCAATCAAGAAGGTGTTCTTGTACTAAAAGGACTAGATTCTAAGCTCTCATGGAATCTTCCATCTGATTTGCAGAAGCTTAGGTGCAAGGTACTTCAAGTTTTAATTTACGAACACATCGGACTTTTCATTTTTCTTGAAATATTTATATCGAAGCATATTCAAATATATGTTTTTTCTTATTGCAGGTAGCTTTCCATGCACTGAAATTTTCCAGGCCAATTCTCCAGCTTGGAAACCAGCTAGCGAGGAGAATGTGGATTGAAGGTCCATACGTAGCCCTTCATCTTCGTCTCGAGAAAGATGTGTGGGTCCGGACCGGATGTCTCACTGGATTAGGTCCAGAATTCGACAAAATCATAACCCGGATTCAGAAATCTCAGCCTCAGTTCCTCACCGGGAGAGTCAACATGAGCTATAGTCAACGTCGCCTCTCCGGACTGTGCCCTCTAAATGCATTAGAGATGGCAAGGTTAATAAATCGTATCGAAATATATTCGTCCCGATTCGACTCGAATTTTAAAGATAAACAATATTGATGGTTATTTTGTTGCTGCAGGCTTTTAAAGGCTTTAGGAGCACCGAGAAGTGCTCGGTTTTACATAGCCGGGGGAGAGCCATTTGGTGGCACCAAGGCTTTGGCGCCACTTGCTGCTGAGTTCCCGAATTTGGTGCGGAAGGAAATGTTGGCTCGTGATGGCGAACTGTCGCCGTTCCTGAACCATTCCTCGGCTCTATCGGCAATTGACTACATTGTCTCATTCAACAGCGACATCTTTATCCCTTCCCACGGCGGAAACATGGGCCGATCCTTACAGGGACATCGATCATACATGGGACATCGGAAGAGCATACGTCCGAACAAAAGAACCATGCTCCCGTTCTTTGAAGATTCATCGATTTCGGAGCAAGACTTCAGTAGGATCATAAGATCACTGCATACTAAAGCCATGAAGCCAGAGGTGAGGAAGAAAGAGAGAGACAAAGACGTGATTGCTTATCCAGTGCCTGAATGCATGTGTCGACACGGTTCAGGCATCTTCTGAAACAAAACATAAGCAACTGTACATACATTTCGATGTCAACAACATACGGAATACATATACATGTAGTGGCCGATTGTTCGACCGGACTAATTCGTTAAACATTCTTCAATTGAATAAATTTTGATGGCAGACTGTATAAATAATCAAACTAATTTGTTAAGCATTTTGTTTAATAATTTAGATCGCTTGCTACTTTTTATCCGTTATACGTCTCGATTATATAGAAACAAAAAAAAAAAAACTTATAAGAGATTTTATCCCATTACCCTCTTTTTAAGATATGTTGTAATAATATCTTCGATAATTTTAATGAAAATTCAGTGATTAAAACTACTTCTAGATAATATATAATTATAAATAAAAAAATTGACATAAAAAATATTTATCTACCATTAAAGAATACAAATAGTTCATATACCCAACACTATTTCCCCCTTTTATTAATACTCTTCGATCCACAAAGCATCACCATGGATTCACATCAAATACCCATAAAATCTTTATTTTTTTCAGCCTTTATAAAATCATGATACCATCGAGCAGATTTCCTCGGAATTCGTTTCAGATTATCATTGAAGTCGATGTAGTAAAGTCCAAATTCATCCTCATATCCTTCTCCCCATTCAAAGTCGTCAAATAAACTCCAATAGAAATATCCCTTCACATTCACGCCATTGCTAAACAACAGAAAATTACAGTTACGCAAATTAGATACAACTTATATTTAATATGATATAATACTATGTTATTGGGATTAAGTAAAGAGTATGTTTGTTTATTCGTTTAAATTTAACTGAATAAATGAATAAACACGAACAACTAAATAAACATAATTTTTTGTTCGTGTTTGTTGTTAGGGTTCGTTTATGTTCATTCGTTAAAATGATAAACGAACACAAACAAATGAACATAAAAGGACATACGTGAACAAGTTTATTTTTTTATTTTGGATAAATGTCACTTTATTCTTTCAAGAACCTCCCAAAGATAATACTACAACCAACAATCCTGTACAAACAAATATAATGTTTTTATTATGAAAAATAATATATATAAATGGATATATGTGAATATATATAAACAAACATAAATGAGCAAATTAATGAATCTTCACAAATGTAAAGAAACGAACGAGCTCTTTCTTCGTGTTCATTCATTTAATTAAACGAATAAAAAATATTATTTATGTTCGTTCGTTTAATAAATTAACAAATATATACAAACTTTCTACCAAACAATTATGAACAATTTGTTAAATGTTTGGTTTGTTTACCTCCTAAAAATTCAGCACTATTTATGGTTTAGGTATGGTTAAAAAATATTTTGTTTATCAAACACAATTCATCAGCCCGAATATGTTGTTCATATGATATTAAACTTAATATATACATATATTAAATCAGAATACTTTAAAAATTAAAGAGTTGAGATGATAAAGGCCATACTCAATTGCCTTGGTGATTTGTTGTAAATGTTTCTGAACAAATTCAATTCTATATTGATCGTCTAGAATTTGATTGATAGGCATAGTGTTATTTCTTTCACGAGTAATACCTAAACAAAAATATTGTTAAAAAATATTAGTAATAAATATAAAATGAAAATAATCAAAAGAGATTAATAGAGAATAAGCATTTTTATGAGCAAGAGGTTTCCATACCATTCTCGGAGATGTAGATCGTAATGTTTTCATCATAGTGTTTCTTAACAAAATTCAAGATTTTGTAAAGCCCTCTAGGGTATATGTAAAGGTAATCATTTCCTACAGTTTTTGGACCAATTAAAACTCCATTCCTTTCCTCTGCCACAATAATAAAAACAACATAATCTGTATCTATCTATCTATTCATCATATTATTCAGATTGAAATATGTAATCGATTCGATTTGAGATTTACCTGTAACATTTACATGTGGATCAGTGAACAAACTGAGTGGTACACCTTTCGGGTAGGTTGGGATGTTCTTGGAATATCTTGAGGTATAGTAATTCAAACCAATGAAATCCAAAGATCCTTTCACCAATTTCTTCTCTTCTTCAGTGAAAACAGGCAACCTATCTTTCACCAATTTTTGCATGATTGATGGGTATTGTCCACGTACCAGTGGTTCTATGAACCTAGAAAAAAAATGGAGTTCATAGGTTTTGAATTTTACATTATAAATTTTTGAAATGAAAATAGGTGGGGCTTTACTGACCATCCCAAGTCGAAATCCATGATTCTTCTTGCTGCCATTCTGTCAGCCAATGTGTTTGAATATGGCTCGTAAAACTGTGCAACATTGGTCATTCCAATTACGCCTCCTTGTTCTGCCTGTACAACTAAATTCAACCATTAACAAATAGGACAGAACAAATATATCATAAGCTATTCAAATCTAATTCAATTAAAATTTAATTAATACTTGATTTAATTAGACTCGGTTTAAATTCTTAACGAGTTGCGACGAGTTACTGAAAAAATGTACTGATATGGTTTCATATTTCAATATATCTGTTAAGAGAAAGTTATAACATCTTTTTTGTTTTTTTATTGTTTTGAGATGTGTTGTGCCGTGTAGTTCCTTCTCTTTATTTTACTTGAAATGTTTATATCCAATACTAGTGTACGACATATGAGGAAATAGGTTTACCCTCTAGATGCGACATATGAGGACATGGGTTTACCCTCTAGATGCTAAAGTAATACACTTTTACCCTCTAGATGCTATATGATTCATGTATGTAGGTTTGGTTGATGGTAGTAAATGAGACAAGATAAATTATGAGTTATTCGAGTCTAATTCGATCAAAATTCAGTTAATACTTTAGACTCGACTTGAGTTGGTCAAAGCTCAACCATAAGTTTACTCCAACTACTCGATACTTAACTCAATTTGACTCGAATTATTTATACCCCTATAAATAAACACGATAGCAAACAGTTGGTGTATCCTACACTTATTTAAGGGTCAGATTATTCATTGAAACTTATATCCAATGTTTCAGAAAGCTGAAGTTTATTTTCAAGCCAACGAAATTCTCTGGCTTAATCATTACCTGATATTTCTCCTTGTAAAGCTTAGCTGCCGTTGCGTGGGCAAGAAGAAGATTATGGATAGCAATATAAGGCTCAGTGGCTGAATTACCATAGGCACATTTTTTTCTATCTGAACATCTCCCCGGTGGAGCAATTCCGGCGCCATACCCGAATTTAGCAACAATGAATGGTTCATTGATTGTAATCCAATGTTTAACTCGATCTCCAAATGCTTTGAAGCAGATTTCAGCATAGTTCTTAAAATCCTCCCTAAAAACATAGAGACGCAACAAAAAAATGGATCCAAAATCATGGTAAGTATCACACTTGGATAAGTTGAAAATAGGAATACAGAAGTTAGAATAAAACTTACACAATATTGCGGTTTAAGAAACCTCCATACTTGTCTTCAAGGGCTTGAGGTTGGTCAAAGTGTAGCAATGTCACGAAGGGTTTGACACCGATTTTAATTAGCTCGTCGATGAGAGTGTTGTAATGATCGATTCCCTGCTGGTTTATTCCACCATTCAAAGTTCCACCTAAAGCAAAAGCAGTATGTAATTATTCTCTTTATGTTTATAGAAATGATATGAAGGGGGAGAAAGAAAGAAGGAAAGAGTTACTTGGTAAAATCCTGGTCCAAGGGATGGAAAATCTATAAGCGTCTACACCCAGATCCCTTAAAACCAAAGCATCTTCCTGCAAATGCATGCATTTAGCTTTATGTTTCTCCAAGGGAATAACATTACCAAGGCTTTAACTTTGACATTTGATGTTAATATGCAACAATCTTTTCACTTCGACAAGAAATGGATGAAAGATATTATGTGAACGGTGCAGATTTTAAGAAGTTATATTATAAATTTAGAGTCACGGAATTCTATAATTTAAGGGTACAATTTTTTATGAGTATGATCACATCTCTGATTTATCCCTTATTATTGACTATATCAAACATTCAACATCATGGGTGGAACATATGGAGGGTTTAAGTGGTCTGGTACCCGTCAATCATTATTTTTATATATTAAGTAGAGATAATTTTTTAAAATATATATTTTTCTCTTAAACAATTAAATTATATATTTTAGTTCACTCTATAATAAAGTCCTAGTTACGCCTCTATTCAACATTATGTTAATACAACTCGATGAAATTCTTGAGATTAACTAATTGATTTTGTGATTAAAGATATTTATATTAACTTATCTTGTAATATTGAATCTTGTACGAAAATATAATATATTTCTATGATACAGGAAGAATAGAGGAAATGAAAGCAAAATATATTCTCCATTTAACAAAGAAGCCTTTAAATAAGTAAAATACGCAAGAGTTAAAAAACTAAATTTAACAATTAAAAACAGAAAATATAAGTGTTAGCTAAGAAATAGGAACAAATAACAAATTTCTAAAAATAAGATTTTGAGTCTTTGACTATTAACTAATAACGTTATATTTATCTCTATTTAATAAAAAAACACTAATAGAATACTTCATAAAATCTCTATTCAAATTTGACATAAAGCCTAAGAGAAAGGGGAAGTGTTACCTTATAGCGTTTATACGAATCAATTGATATGTCCGAGGTACTGTCGTTCGCTATTTTCCCTGCAAGATAAATTAATTAGTACTTAAACAATTTAAATAAAAATCTTACTTAACCCGTTCTCTTGAAATTACTAGGATTAATACTAACATGGAAACTTCCGTTCATATTGATCCCAAACACTCGGTCCTCTTCCTTCATAACTTTTTGATCCTTCAATCTGCATTTTACAATTTATTCGTTCAATTGAAATACATCCGCATTGCAGTGAGTGAAAAGCTATCGCAATCGAATCGGAAAAAGAAAAAAGAAACTAAGCGACGAGGGATTTAGCTCACCTGAGCAGCAGCAGTGGCAACTCCGAAAACGAAATCATCCGGAAAATCGGATCTCTTGACATTAACAAAAGATTCTTGAGTTACTGCAAATGCGAGAGTTTCAGGTCATCAAATATATAGGGAAAAAAAGAGACAGAAACCAATTAAAAAAGTTAATAAGAAGATGAACGAACTTCCGCCATGAACAAGCAAAGCAAAGGCGACGGCAAAGATCAAACTGTGCTGAAAATTCCCAGCCGATGCAATCCCGAACGAATACATTTTTCTTCTGTTTTTTAAAGAAATGTTTCGTTAAAGAATTGAAAGTTCAAACAATTTATAGTAGAAATTATAACTGTTTCTTTGATTTTATAGTAAATGAAAACAAAAAAGCAGTTCAATTGCCAATTGCGATTTTTCTTTTCCTAGTTGTTACCAAATTTTGGAGGTTTTGTTTGCATTTAATTCCAATCAACTGCGGGGTGTTTTTGAATTAAATCCGAGTACAATAGTATGTAGTCCCTTATTCAAATAATTTAATTGCTAATATAGTCCTTGTGAAAATTTTGTAATTCAATTTCAATCTTTTTGTGATGGGAAATGTATTCATTTGCCCTCCTCCCCTAGGACTAAGAGCTTCAATTTTATTTTTGACCCATAAAATGGAATCGGTTTAAAGTGTGTTTGAGATTGAATTTCAATTTTAAAGCTTAATCTCGAGTCAAGCTAAAGATCGAACTACTCAAGATAATTTAATTAAATTTTTTGATATATTCGAAACCACATATAAAGTCGAAATTAAAAAATTTGGCAATCGATGTTTTTAAATGATATAATGTTAAAAATATACTTAACATTTGACTGAAAAGTCAATTTGACACTTAATTTTTTTAAAACATTTTAACCTTTAAATAATCATTTCATGATTGAAAATTATTAGATAACAAACGATGAATATCTTAAAATAAACATGATAAATCTATATAAAATTACACGCTAGCATAACAATATCATAAATAAATGTATTGTCTTAACAAAATGACGCATCACAAAAAAGATAATTTTATAAAATTATTTTTTAGTTAATGTGTTATCCTATTAAATTATCTCAAAGAGTTTATTATTAACTAAATAATTAACATTTCTATTTACAAATAAATTATTTTAATATAAATAAAATATTAATAATTAAAATATTTAAAAAATAAAATAATTATCTAATAAAATGTTAGGAACATTTTTTATAATATGATTTTTAAATTTGCTTAACAAATAAAATCTAGTAAAAAATATTTTACGTTATGCTATAATACCAATATAATTGTAAAAGTATGTTAATTATAATATAAATTATACTCTACATTTTTTTATAATTTATATTATTAATAAATTACATGAATAATCGTACGATAATTAATAAAAATTTATATAATTAATATTAAAAATCAAATAAAATGATGAAATGTCATACTTTATTCAACGACCGACTTCGGTAAGCCTAAGAATTAAGGTCCAAAAATCAAATAAATTCCTCTCTGACCAAACATTTCCATCTTCATCCCTCTCCACCGCCTATCTCCGCCCCGGGGCCGCCACTTGTCTTTGCCTTCTCAGGCGAAATCTTTTTTCATAAAAGGTACTCGCTTTACCTAATAATTCTTTCTCATACATACTCACATCTTTACCTTCGTTGTTGCTGTCTGATCTGTAATTAACTAACAATCATAGTTGAAATTGTGACTTTTTGATTCAATTCCTTTTACATTCACGATATGAATTCTTTCTTTGCTGTCTTATTTTACGTGTTTACGATTATTTGGTTTCTGATTGAATCAGAACTTAATATATTGATGATGGATTTGCTGACGAGTGCCCTAACAAGATTTTATCTATAAATGATTGGTATTTTCACCATATTTCTTCTAATGTTAGCAATCACAGGTGTTTGCTTTCAGTTTTATATTCCGTGTTTGTAAACTCTTATTTTTCCCTCTTACTAGAAGAAGTATTGTCTGAGAAAGAGAGGGAGGGAGAGATTGCACGTTAATCTGAATGGTCTTTTAAACTTCTTTTGCTTGATGTTGTGTTGAGCTTTGAGGAGTTAATTAAGCATGAAGATTACTCAATTTTTTATTCATGATTTCTTCATAGTTTTATTGGTCATTACTATTGGCTAGTAAATTTGAAATTGAAGAATTGCCCGATTATGATTTCATAAGTTGAGACTTATGTTTATCATGAACCATTCAAGCAGAAAGCTTAACTACTGATTTATGGGTGTATATGATTTATTCATATATGATGGTTGATGATTACACCACCAACTGAATAGGTTAATTGCTTAGGCCATGTGGCCAATCTGTTTAGTGTTTACTTGTATAGTATCATTTAACCTGAAAGAGTCTTAAATGATACGTTTGACTTGTAATAAGCAAATAAATTATTCTGAGGTGGCATGGGATTGACAGTCGCCAATAGCCACTTAGCCAGGCCTAGGCATATCTTTTGTTGTTTGGGAGGATAGTTTGAAAACTTAGCCCAGCTTAAGGTGATATGTGTGGTAGTACTTTCCTGTGATCAATATTAACCAACTATAAGTTTTCTACCATTGCAGAGCTACTTTCAGCAGCATTTGTCACGGATGGCTTCTTCTTTCCGAGCATTCCTGAACAGTCCAGTTGGTCCAAAAACAACTCACTTTTGGGGGCCTGTTGCCAATTGGGGATTTGTTCTTGCAGTATGCTTAACTACCAACAATTTATGATTTCACTAATATAGTTTTTCGATATGTTCAGTTGTTCACCTTTTGAACAAAATTGTGACGGTTCTATGAAAGATCTATACAGCTTGTGTCTGAACATTATTGGATATTGTGTTAGGGACTGGTGGACATGAACAAGCCCCCGGAAATGATTTCTGGCAACATGACAACAGGTCAAAAATAAAAGATAGTTTGAAAATGCTTTGTATTTTTCTTGGTACGAAGTTTCTAATCCCCCCCCCCCCCCCCCCGCCCCTTCTGTTCTTGCAGCAATGTGTGTCTATTCAGCATTGTTCATGAGGTTTGCATGGATGGTACAGCCACGAAACTATCTGCTGCTGGCATGCCATGCTTCAAATGAGACGGTACAGCTCTACCACCTTTCCCGTTGGGCTAGAGCTCAGGGGTAAGTATGGTGTTCTAGTTCACATTTAGCTTATTTCTTTCCCTCTGCAATTAGTTTGCATCATGTTACCCGACTATGTTGTCCTTTCTCTGTTTTATATCGACTTCTTGGTAAGTTCTTACCTTCTCTACAAATGCTTGTTGGAGATTTTATTCTGATAATTTGAGCAAATATTCAAGGTCTTGACCAAATCATATACTGACAATACTTTCAGATAATTTTGTGATCATGATTTAAATTTCTGATATGAACTGAAGAAAATGCTTAAGATCTGTGAAATTTATGAACAAGAAATAACCAAATACTTGGGATAATATGCATCTTCTGTAACTATGTAATTTTGATACTCTAGAGGGAAGAGATGTTTTTGCTTTTAGTGTTCTTTGATTTTGTAGAAGGCATTTGGTCTTGGCTTTAATTTAGAGAACCATGTTAAATTCAAATGTGCTACAGTTAACTTTTTTTCATAATTTCAATCATATAAGGGATTGGTATTTGTTTTTTGTTTTGTATTGTTTCAAGTTATTAAAAGACATGTGATTTTTGTAGTGAAACGTAATTTTCAGTATATCTAATGTAGTTTCTATTGTTGTCTAGGTATTTGTCTGAGAAGAAAGGGGAAGCCTCATCTCAGTGAAGTACCTTACTTCCCAAGCTGCTTTTCATTTTGTGTTTCTGCTGTTTCTTTTTCTTTTGTGATCCTTGAATTGTGTGTTCTGAGGCTACCTCATAAAGAATTGATTGAATCAATTTCACACTAATTTGATCAAAGCTTAAACGGTGAGAATCCAATTACTGTTAAGTGAATCATGATCAGACCTTCCTTTTCAATATGTGTGAGATGTACAACAGCTTAAACTACAGTCACTGTTGATTTAATGATGCTTTTCGTGATTTTGCTGATCCTATATATATAATGTGCAATGCATCATGTAGAATCGAAGTATTATGCATGACCAATCATCCTAGATTGAACTTAGAGGTAGCACAATTTCATGTTGAAACACAAAACATTGTGATCATTGAGTTTCTTATCTGCTAGATATCATCACCTTTTAAGAGTGACTGTATGTTCATACTCAGTCCCTGGATTAAGTGGGATATTTGTGGCGTCCACTTCTGTTGTTGTCGCCTTAGATCAGCACTGTAATGGTGGAACTCTAAGAATACATGACATATATAATCCAGACGGACCACTCTTGTAAACCTGCTTCCTTCGCGACCCAATGGTAATGGCATTGGTCTCCTCTCATATCATTGCTCGACCCCATTGATGATGCAGTGTTCATCTACTCTTGCAGCTACAATATTCAAGGTTTTAGTGCCAAACTCATGCTCTCAGCAAGCCAAAATTGAGAAATCTCTGGCTCATCTTGCTACGTATCAGGAATCATCCGACAGCTATCTACGATGCAAAACCCAAACTTCCTTGGACTGAAACATAATCCTGACTTATCGCCAGCTGCTTTATATGGCAAAGGTGTGATCATAGGTGTTCTCGATACGGGAATTTGGCCGGAGAGCAATAGTTTTGTCACCGATAACACAGAAATGGAAGGGAGTGTGAGATGGAAGGAACTAGACCTATAGTTTGAGCCATAATTAAAAACATTTTAAAAGTTTAGAGATGTCATAGTTTAAGAATGTACTAGACAATTAACTCTAACATAAAACATGTTATTTATTATAATAGCTTAATTGAATTGATTTGAAAGGTGATCCTAAAATACCTTCAAAGTATTCGTATATGATACAAATCCGAACATGAATACGAGAATATGACCTTCTAACATTAATCCTCAAACATTCCCTCATCTGATATGCTAGAAGATTCAGTCCCATTAACAAGAGGTTGGTTTGGGAACTCAAAACTGGAATCACTCAGAATGCTTAAATCAAAATCATCATCAGAATCAGAATCACTTTGATCTCTCTTTTCATCTTCATCGGCTTCCATTTGCATTGTTCCTTTTGAATTCTCTTCTCTTTGCATTTTCTGCTTGATGGCATCATCATAAGACATTTCGTACCATACGGTGCCTTTTCCGACAATAGATTTGTTGTGGGCATCGGTCATCCGCTCTTGTTTACTCTTTTCCGAGTTCTTCGGCTCTCCCCAATAGTCATACCGGTACAGGGGATTTGAAGGATCGTATTGATCCTTCCCGAAATAACTTGTGTCTTTATATCTTCCTGGCTCTTCCAAAGGCAAACCAAGAGCTTGACGGCTGCGAAAAATCACGATCAAATAATCAAGACAAAAAACATAGACATGCAATTTAAACAGCCTGCGAAACAGATAGAGGCAAACATGCACAGTGCAGAATGGACCAGAAGGGATTGGGTTGTGTAAAAGACTGTTATATTACCCTGATCCAAAGAATCTCAGGTAAAAAGCTAACTTTATTCCCACGATTCAAGAATCGAGATAATCCATCATTCCATATAAGACCAGTAGAATCCAAGAATATAGCTTTGAGTCAAGTTTTTCAACTGTTACCATTTATCTATAGAGAAAAAAGGAAGAAGAAAGAGCAATGGAAATACCAACTGATGTCTCTGATTAAAGCTTCTCTTTCCTCGAATGATCGGCGCCAATGTATAAAATCATATTCATCCATCTCAATATTTCGCCTGAATTTGCTGATTTTATATTCCTCTCCTTTTTCTTTTGCTTCGCTTCTAAGTTTATTGTGGAGCTGCAGCAGACTCAAAGGAAAAGTAAAATCTCTCTGGAAGTTCAATTATATGGTAACTCAACGACAAATATATGAAATTCCAGCACAACTTGGGTTGTGTCATACATTGGTATATTTGGAATTTATTTTAAGTTTTTCCATACTTTTGGAAGCTCTTGAAGGTCAGATCCTTAAATCCATATCCAAATACATGTCAAACAAGGGTACTTTAAGGAAAATGAAGAATAGGCAGACACGGTGATAAACAGAAAATTCCATTAAGAATCAAAATTAAAGTAAAACTCGAAAAACATTAAAAAAATAGAGGGTGGAAACAGCCAAGAAACAATTACCTCACGCTCAGCTAAGGCAGCTTCCAAATCGAGTTCTTTAACACTAGTTTTCTGTCAAGAGAGACACATTTTAGCCGGTTGATATAAGCAGAAACTTGGTCCATATCAAAACTGAATAAAGAAAGCTCACCACAATCATTTTCGGTATAAGACCTTTCTTGTAGCGAACTTTGGTGTATTCTACATTGTTTTCTTCATCATACTCATCTTCATCAGTTAATTCTGATAGCTTTATACCTTTGTATTTCTCCGGATTCACCTCCAAATCATCCAAAATCATTTGCTCAGCGACATGAATCTGCCACAACTGCATCACAGACAAAAAACAGATCATGTGAATAGAACAATCATTTGCTTGTCAGAGTGATCAGGTAGCGTCCAATTGTTATAACACGGATATTTACAGATGTTATCACCAGAGGATTCATCAGCTCTCAGAATGCCCACACTCATGGCATGCACTCATGCACATATATGAACAAACTACGGCGAAGCAAATCGGCCAGAGATTGGCCCATTACTAAAATTAAGTCCTACCAGAAGCGAAGAAAAAAGATGCATTCTTATCATAACAAATATATTGATGCCGGATTACCTTGTCAACATAAGGGTGATTAGACAACAATGGCTCATCTTCGGGTTTACTTCCTGGATCTTTTCTAGGAACAGGAGGTCTTCCACAATCACGCTGTAACGGGAACAAAAAGAAATTGAAGCATAACCACGGTAGAAAGTTGATATTCAAAAACAATCACAAAAGAATGTCTCATTGGGTATTATCCCAGTTGCACTAACTTTTGAAGTCTAATTTAACTGAATAAACAGAACTACAGAACAATAGCCTCGGAATGGTGGCATCCCCCCGTTCCAAATAAAGATGGGAAAAACCCTCATAGAGGGTGATTATAGAGTTGTAAAACTAAAATGTGTTACAAAAACCAAACAAACGCTGAGAAAAGACTCCAATGAAAATCCAAACAAATCAAGAGTAAACAGGCAAAGTTAAGGGAAACCCAGAATTTCTACCCTGCTGATGCCATAAAAAGATGGTCTCAACGAGTTTAATTCAATTTGAAAGAAATGGGATGCAATAAACAGGTAAAATATTTATCAGAATGACAACCGCAATAAGGTACTGCTACATACCCGTAACTCATCTAGGTTAGTATCCTCATCGCGTTGAAATATAGGTGGAAAATCGAATCTATTAAATCTGCAAGCAATATGCAAATCAGAAAACAATGAGGAAAAACAGAAGTAATAAACTTAAACACCACCATGAACTCCTAGTGGCTAGTGATATTAATTGGCAAATGACTTCCGTGTTATGCCACAAAAGACAATACAGAAGAAAGAGCTTTCAATGTCCAGATTTACATACATCAGATGGTCTATGTTAGGATGGACAAAACGCATTTCAATAGGAAACCTGAACCGGTAAGGATCTCGTTTGGCCTGCAAAAGGATAAAATGTAGAAAAGTGAAACATAAAATTAATATATTCATCGTTAACCTCAATTTGAAGATAAAAAATTAATATGCAAAGGAAAAGGCAATAACACTCACCAGAATTTCAACAATAACATGCATACCAACTTTTATATGATGGCGGATCCAATACCAATCATTACCTTTAATTGGGACCCACCTGAAATATATAAATACAACATATTAATCTACTAGGAAACCCTCACAATAATCAACAATAGAACTCATTGATACTGAATCCGCTGTATAGCAAATCAAGCATCTACAAGAGTCACTAATCAGCTACTCCATGATATTTTAAGCTCATGAGTGATCAAATTGTCAAGTAAATGGACACTAAAAATTTACGATTTGCCTCTGCAGTATGCCACATGGAATTCCAAAAAGTCTAAGAACCTCAGTTTCAGCCAAGTCAAATTAGCAATAATGTTAAACTAAAATTACAAAATAGTAGGACTATAGGAGTGAAGATGCCAAATGTAGTGGGAGGGCAGATAGTTAGCTTGAGGGAAGGAACACAGATACAAACATACTTGAAGTACAAAAACAAATCAAATGGTGAATGTATAGGGAACTTTAGCCTTTAGAAGAGATGTTTTCATTTGGTATAAGTTATGTTGGCTAGATGAAGGCCTTTAAGAGAAACATGATAAGAAAGTTTAGTAAAACTGATTTAAGATAAAAGATCAAAATTTAGAATGTGATGGAATTTACTGTTTTTATTATCATTTTTTCTGCTAAAACAATATTAGATCAAGTGATGACTGATGACAATTACCCTTCATGTACACCACCTATGTCGACAAATGCTCCTTGATATAGGTGTAAGGTAGTCACTTTGCCTTCACAGATCTGCAAAGAAATTTTTCATCAAAAACCTAGTCTATTTTGTGTGATCCTTAAAATCTCAAAAAGCATTTTCCATAACCAACAAGTTTGAAAACTTACCTGGCCTGGATAATAAAATGGAAGCTCTAACTGTCAAAATACAATAAATGATCATCATCAATAGCTTTATAAAGTTCAGAACAACTTGAAAGAAAAAGTGATATCAATGAAGAGAAATATGCAATTAAATTTACCATTTCCTCTTTGCAGTCCTTCCCTCTTTTTCTCCTACCAGGATAGTAATCTTGATCATACTGCATCGGCAAATAGGAATCAAAATAGTATACAAGGGGTTAGGAAGGTCCCCTCAAAATCAAACAAAAAAAGGAAAGATATACATAGTCAATTCATTCACTGTCCCTTTCTTTTAATCATTGTCACAAACTCAATATTTCCAAACCCTTAATCTCAATTTTAAAACTCAGCCTAAAAACTGAATAGAGTGTCACCCTTCGATACTAGCAATGGAATGACCAAAAAAGAGAAATTTGCAGCAAAAGTTTCCATCTTTAGAACTACACACACACGGAAGCCACATCAAGCATGTTGCATAATTCTGACCAAAAATACCAAATCAACCAAAAAAACACAAAACAAAAAAGAAATGAAGAAACCTTATAAGACTCCTCTTCCAATCTATCCTTATTAGCATCAACCCATTCTTTATATTGCTTCAAAAACGCTTTATATCTCTCCAAACCCATATCTGCTTCACCAGTTATCACTTCCTTTTCCACTTTTTCCAAATCCACTCTTATGGCCTGTAATTTATGCGCTTCCCTTATAAACTCCAACTCTTCTCTATCCACTTCCCATCCCATGGGTGGCCAATCTCGGGGAGGCACGAGTCTCAACGCCAATGGACCCGCCCACAACGTCTCCAAAGGGTCTGGAATATCCCCTTTAATCTCAAACTGCTTCCGATACCATTCATCCTCCGTAATGCCCATTTCTTTCATCTTCTTTAGCCTGTACGAAGGCTTTAGCATCTTAAAAGCCTCGATGGCTTCAGGAGTTTGGAGAGGGACCTCTTCGCCTTCGTTAAGTGACTTCCTAGCGAAATCGGCTTCTGGGGTTAAGATTTCTTCCCACGGGGCCCATCCTCGTTCGATCCAGTTCCGTCGACGGGCCTCGTCCTCTGTTTCTTTGTCTTTGGGGCCGAAGTTCTCGAGGAAGGTCTCGTCGACGGGGAATTCATCGGAGCTGAAGGATTTCGGGGCGGGTAAAGTCTTGGTGAATTGGGTTTTGAAGAACACGGGAAAACAATGGAAGCTGTGGTGATTAAAAGATGAGGGTTTTGGGGAAGAAGGGTTTAAGGGTTTAGGGAAAGAAAAGAAAGGAGGGTTTTGAAGTATTTGCATTTTCTTTGGTTGGCAAAGAAAGAGAGGTGTGGAGGGAAATGGATAAAGTTCGTTTAAAATTGTAATAAAATGGATATGTCATTATTGGTCTATTTCTGATTTTAGTCCCTCTTTTATATTAAATTTTGATAATAATCGTATTATCGGTGTGTCTTATTATTATAATATATATAATTTTAATATTGTTTATTGGTGATTTTTATATTTTATCGTTGAGTTTTGGTGATATTTATATTTATTTTGTTTCGAGCTTTTAAGTTAGGGTTTTTACTTTTTCTTTGTATGATCTTGATATATTAATTTGTGTTATTAAAAATATGTTGGATTCATATTTATTTAAGTTTATTATCATAATTATATATTTTTTATTGTATTTTTGAATTTTTTTTAATCAAATTTACGCTTCATTCAATGATTTAAAATCAGTGTAAAACTAAAACTTTCGATCAGTTTGGTTATAAAATATACATGCATTATAGGCCAATTCCTTTGGTCATTTTGGTTATAGGATTCAAGAATAGCAAGTTCACAGGCTTAACCAAATGAGAAATCCCCAAATCATCCCAAACCTAGATTTTGTAATAGATTTTTCTTATCAAACCTGGTTCATATGGCAAGTCTCCTTCAGGAGGGCCACAATTGGCAATTATCATCTTCATCATCATTGTTCTTAGGGCCTTCCTCTTTGGCTTGTGCAGAAAACTTCTGGTACGGGCGTCTAAGTATATAAAACTAAAGTATAAGAGCTACCTGTCGAATTTGAATAGAGTATAGGGATCAGTACCATAATTAGTAAACGATGTCGTTGTAATGCTTATTAGAGTTATATAATCCCTAGCGTTGAGCAATGTCAGTAATTCAGTTACACACTTCTTTTGTACAATGGCAACTGCCGCCATAGCTCCGGAGCTCAAGAGGCTCCCTCGCCCGGGGCAGGGCGGGTTTCAGGCCCATGGACTAACTGAAGAAGTGGCTCGTGTTCAACAGAAGAAATTGAACTGAGCAGTGAGCATACACATTGAAAACCTACTCGTAAATTGTAACGCCCATTCCATCCAAATTCTAGTAACATAGTCAAACTGGGTGTGACTTTGCAGGGTTACGGTACCCTTCTGATGGAAGAAGCAGGACGCGAGCATAGATCAAGGAAAATAGCAGTGATCTCGGGTGTAGGAACCCCGCATTATTATAGGAAGTGGGGGTATGAGCTTGAAGGGCCTGACATGGTGAAATCTCTACACGAAGTAAGATTTTGAATATGCTTGAAATTCTAGTTACTTGTACCAATTAGTAATTCGTGATTTGCCAAGTTCGGTCAATTCTTTTTTCAAATTTGACCCTGCTCTACTGGACCAGTATTGTACACTACTTTGAATAAAAGATTTTATAAACTTACCGATGTCAGGAGAAGGTATGTATTTTTGAAATCAAGATCTGCTGCATTCAAAACATAACTTCTGCTTATAATTCTCTAACATCAATCTGGATTTTGATAGGAAAACAGGATAGGAGACCCAACATCATCCAAAATTTATTGCACTTCAAGAACAATATGTAATCTCAATGCAAGACTCCTTACGTCTACACCAGTCTCAAAGTGACTCAAACCAGTTCAATTACCTCGATCAATCAGATTGCGCACACACCCTTTTGCCACCATCATAAAAGAACTGAAAATCAATATCAACAGGGCATTGGTATCTTAGATTGTGTCATCCATTCTGAAATTTCAATGACATGCAAGAATGCGAATAAGTTCTTTTTAACTTTCTAACTCGAAGAAATGATGGAGATAAGAGCAAACTCTGAGGAAGCAATCTTCATCATTCTATAATCGTCCTCCCTGCAACCAAAAACAATGGAAAGATTAGAGGACGGTTAAGAATAAGGTTTGAAAAGGTTATAAATATGAGCACCTGTCAAGCATAAAAAAAAATGATTGACTTATGGCTACAGTTTGGTACACAAGAAAAAGTAGTGAACATATACTAAAATAGAAGCATAATAAACTAAAAACTACTAAAACAGCTCTTTTACTCCTTTTATCGGATAATAGGGAATGGAAACATACCCATTTGTTTTCTAATCACTATTCACTATTCGAATATATCCAAATCCACATTTCATATTTAAATAATGGAGTTTCTTTTAATTTCTTCCCATTGAGGTGAACCTCAAAAACATGATATGCAAAATCAAACCCTTAGAAACATACGTTGTTGCTATCCAAACGGGAAAGTTCTATCAGAAGGTTTAATATGCACAGTTGGTACTACTGAACCAAGTAATCAATGACAATAACCGATTAATAGAAGTGATAGAGAAAAATGCAGAAAGAATATTACCAACTATGAAGGTTTTGCTTTCCGTCCAACTTGTGACACTCGCCTTAGCACTTGGGTTTCCCTCTTCATATCTCTGCAAAATAAATAGAAGTCCAAAATATTGTAGCAGGGACTCAGTAAAGCCAAAAACTGAAAAGCTTTTTTGTTTTATTATTATTATTATTACCTTTGATACAAATAATAAAGAAGATAGAAAAGAGGAAGCAGCATCAGAATCAGTATCGACGTAGCCAAGTAGAGTAAATTTTCTCGCTTCTGTACAAATAAAAATGAGCAATCACATACATAAAGCAGGCATAAGTTCAACTCTTAACCCCAAGTCGAACTAAACCGATTATGATTAAAAGAAGAAAATACCCTTACCTTGCCTCCTCTTGGAAAAGGTGTTGCTTTTCCAGAGCAAGTGTGAGCATCACAAAATTGACGCAGAAACAATTCTTCAAGCGAGAGAGAATGCATCGAAAAAATAAGAGATGTTAGCGAAGGATACATGCCACTACAATAGATATAAATGAAGGATAAATGTCACTACAATATTATCAGCTTTTCAATAAGAGAGAAAAAAAGAGAGAGAAACATCCATTGAAATATATTTTAGGATATAAAAAGGTGTTTATATACCATGGAGTCGGCTGGCGGATGGACCCTGACTAATAGGAAAACAACTATTGGCAAGACTCTGTTCACGTGGAAAAAATAGATATAAACGAGCCAGAACAATGGAAGTGACAAATTACGCAGTTCCAATAATTAAAAACAACCTCACAAAGATGGTGATTCCTTGCAACAGCAGCAGGATTGCACTTGGCCTTGCGCAACTTGGAATTTATCACAAAATCACAATGCAATGCTCCACATAAATCAGCCAAGCACTTACTTTGACTCTGAATTCATCATTCAATCATTATAAGCAATCTTAACATGAACCATAATCTGTTTATGAGGATTAGAGAGAGGTTCACACCCTTGACGGAGATAAGTTTAGCAAACAATTTAAAATGGATTGAATTTATTAAAACAAATTATTGCTTTTTTATTCATTAAAATGGGGATTTCCCCCCTTATCTTTTCTTGGAGGGATACCCATGTCAAGATGTGTAGGGCAGAAGCATTAGTTAAAGAAACAAATCATAAGATAATACAGAGGACTACTATAAACTGAGAAATGATATCCATGTTGAAATCACAGAGTTAGAGAAAAGCAAGCATTTTATGTTATAGCACAACAACAAAAAAGGAACAGGGCTCTACGTACAACATTCAGAAGATTGTAGTGCCTGTTATCAAAATGTTGATCAAGAAATCTTTCAGCACGAAAGCTTTTCTTACAATATCCACAGCGCCACTCGTTTACATCCAAATTAATCTTGTGCTGCTCCTGATCCCTAAAAAGATCATTATCTGGATGAAGCCTACAATCAGTTGAAATCTCATACCCTTCTTCTTCAACAAATGGCATCAAATACTACAGAGTGAACATGAAGAACGTCTTCATTAGCGCCAAGCAAAACAACTAAAACAAAAATTGTAGTCCTTGTAAACCTAAAGAACACATTTTGTCCTTACATCTTCTATAATCAGCCAGGCTGTCCTACTTCTTTCTCTGGAACAATGCACTTCACGAGAATCATGTGGTTCCTGCTTAAGAGTCCTAAGCATAAGGATAAAGACAATATTAGTTGTGCAAATTCCTGAAAGAAGACACTACTTTTTTAAAAGGCTAAACTATTAAGTAGGCACACACCTTGCTAGTTTATTTAGATAACCCCCTATACTTTTTGTTACTTCCAAATAAGCCCTTTTCTTAATTTGCACCTAAATGATCCCTTAATCTTTAACTTATATCCAAATGAGCCCCTAATTTTTAATTTATACCTAGATAAACTCTTAACATAAATCAACAGTTCATTTGAAATAAGAAATAAATTAAGTACAAATCAAAGGTTGGAGGCTTATTTAGGTGCAATAAAAGCATAGGAGATTATTAAACAAAAGTAAACTTGTTTAAGAGCCGTTTTAGTAGTTTATCCATTTTCAAATAACTTTCAACACTCAAGATCACTAGTCATCACAAATAAAGCAACCTAGTACGACTCAACTCAAACTTCCATCTTCTCAACTCAAACAACTTCAAGCTTTATTTACATTTAGGAAAAGAAAAGAAACCTAATCTACATTACATGGCCATCCCAACATGATAACAGAAACAACATTACCTCGCAGCAGAAGATTCTTCAAAGCCCTGCCGCATACAAATATAAGAGAAAACTCAAAAGGTCAGGTTTGGAAAAAACACTGCAGCTAAGCATATTCTGATATTTTCATTTCAAAAAGACAGATACAACGTAAGCAAACAGCACTACGCCAAAATTATGCTTTGAGCTCAAGACTTGGGCATCTACATAAATAACTCATGCATTCAAGAATTAGGGATATCCTTATATTTACAACCCAAATCAATCCAAAACTGAAATGATTCAAATCCGAAATTGACCTAAACCGAGACCAGCTAAACATTTTAAAATTCGAACCCAAAAACCAATTCTACCCGTCCAAGTGACAGGTAAAATGAAATCGAAATCAGCCATTAAACTACTGAGGCAATAAGATCATTGTAATTCAAAAGAGAAATTAATAAACCTGGGATGTTGTGAACTGCAACAAAAGGAATTGAACGAGGAGAATTGAAGTTATTGCTTTGATTCTTCCCATATCCTTATCGTCTTCTTCCTCTCTCGAATGAGAGAATCAAAGCTTTATTTTTCTTTGGAAAATAACAAAAAACCTGAGAAACATCCCCCGGGAAATGACCTTTTTAAAGACACTTTTTTTATTTAACTATGGGTAAACTACATAAGTAGTCACCAAACATTTAGAATAGATTCATTATGATCATCATAATTTTAAAATATTCGATAAGATCACTGGACTTTTAATTTATATCTTGGCCTCAGGTCAAAATTCAAAAACACCATTCCTTTGTATCTCAATAAAGTTGTTCTATATTATATTAATCCACAAGCTCATCTGGAAAAACAAATCAAAAGTCTAGTTTTTTATGATTTTTGAGTTGAAATCCCACAGAAAAAGAAACAAATAATTTGTGCTTATGACTGGCAGTGGCAGTTACACAGACAAGAAAATGGCAGGCTGATTTGAAGCATAGTCATCTCAATTGGGATACTTTGGAAATTTGAATGCAAGAAACAAATTCCAGGAAAGTTCATAGAAGATGATGATGAGAGAAATTTTAATTGCTATATGAATTTGAAAACTACCTAGTATTGGGGTGAATTTAGTATTTTTTAAAAGTACGTCAATTTTATGTTATACGTTATGAATTATTTAAGAGTAAATGGTCAATTTTATGTTATACGTTATGAATTATTTAAGAGTAAATGGATTAAAAGAAAATTTATCGAATAAATTAAACGTTTTAAAACTTTAATGATAAAATAAGTTAAAAAATAATGTTTAATGGTTAAAATAAGTCAAAATAATGGCTTCCCACACCCTTAATTAATCAAATAAGGCTTGCATATATAAAAATGAAAAAAAAATATTAGATGAACTTTATTTATCATGTTATCGGTGATCTCAATCAAATAGATTCGTTCGAGAAATTATATCATAGACTCTTTTCATTACGTCATTCGTGGTTTCAACACCACTTAATTTTCTTTTTTTTTCTGTGTCATTTCTTCTAATGATGAATCTTATTTTTTTTTATTTATCAAAAAAAACTTATTTATTTATACCATCTAAACAGTTAATAAATAAATAAATAAATGATTAATTTTAGTGGACAGAATCATAAATAATATGGTAAAAAAAGTCTATGATGTAATTACTCAGTTATTAGGTAATTATTTTTGAGATGAATAGCCTATATTAATTAAACTATGAATAACGTAATAATCACGTTGATAGTTTATCATAGATTCAAATGAATTAAAAACGTTGATAGAGTTTGAGTTAAAAATTGACCTGAATAAAATGTTAATATTTTTGTTAAAATAAATAGGACTTCATCCGAAGTTTTTTTAGATTATTAACAATATGAATGGGTCTATAAAACATAATGTGACCCCTGAGGTCTTTAGTAAGACTCTAATCAGTCTTCAATGCTTAAGTGAGAGAGTTATTCTAAATTTGTTTGTCTCCTCCTTTTAGGCTTCCCTTTTCCCCTTAAAAGCATCCCCCACTGCAGTTTCCTCCTCTGCCTCATAACCCTATAAATTCCTTTTCCCGCGTGCAACACAAACATTATAAAATATCGGATAGAGGATAGACTCTCCTGTTGGACGGACCCAGAGGCAGAGGCAGAAATGGAACGACTTTGATTCGATACTTGGGTATATTTATAAAAATTAAAGGGTTTCCTTTATTATTTGTTTTTTAGAATTAAAGTACTGAGAGAGTGATCAAAATTACTGCTGCTATTACTTTATGGGTTATATTATGATGATAAGGTTCCAGTTTATCAAAATATCAACTTTAGTCCAGTTGAGGCATGCGTACCTTTTGCTACTATTTATTTGTTGCTTCCTCTGCTAACTGCTAAGGCCTCAGGTCAGGCTACTAGTAGTCTATCTAGTGATGAGTACTGAGCGAGATGGAACACAAAGGTTTAGAGACCACTTGGCCAGGGTTTGAAACAAGACAAGAATGGAATTATATCATTTAAATCTGTGTGAGGCAGAGGGGTTTCATATTTATATTGTAAGTATTCCTTTGGTACGTAGATTACACCTTCTACTCAATTCCCAGGCAAGTTTGTTTTGGAGTTTGGATTATAAAAGGTCTTTTAGAGATCAGTCAAAGATTTGGGATTTGGAAGTTTACAAACAAATATATATAGAATGGTACTAGTACTACCAAGAATAGACAAAAAGTTTAAACTCAGGACAGGAGATGGAATGAGTAAACAAGGTAACATAAATGAAACATTTTAAACTCAGGAGATAGTTTTCTTTGACTAGTAATTGCAGCCCTTCGTTCGTAATGATTTTAAAAATATTAAGAGACTAACTGTACTTTTATAGATACACACACCCATCCCATTCCCTCCGACCAATAAGATTTTTTGTATTAAAAATTTTTGGAAGGAGGAGGGTAGGTCTCAAAGGTTTAGGTATCCATTTGTTGTTCATAGGCATTGGTTTCACACTGACAAAGCAGTCAACTTTATTTCAAACACAAACCTTAACAACAACAAAAGACTATGAGCAGGCTTAGAGTAGCAAGTAGCAAGTAGCTGTGGGATTTGTCAAAGACTCAAGTCACAATATATAAAATATATGATGAGGCTTTCATTACTACCAATAATAGAGATATTTGATTAGTAACAATAAGCAATTAAGCATCGGGGGGTCTAGAAAGACTCAACTGGACAATAGGTATTAGGTAGGGTTAATTACACTATAGGCTACTAAACTAGAATCAAAATTTAAATTGGTACCAAACATAAAAACATTTTAATTACTAAATAAATATCTCATAAATTTTAATGGCTTCATCCCTTTTTAATAATAACATGCATTCAATTTATTGATAGACTAATTCAAATTAAATATTGTACAAGTTTGTTTCAATCGAATATTATATGTGTTCATTTTGAGAGCGATTCTCTCAACTCAATTTACTTCATTCACAACGCTAAGATTCAAATTCCTCTTAACCTAACTTTCATTCAAATTTTAACCTTATTTAAAAGATTTAACGTCTAATCTCACTAGACAAATTATAACGGTTATTATCTCATTTTTAATTTATAACATACACATTGTTCATATAGTCAAATTAGCCTTTGAATTTTTTTGTCAAATTAATATCAAAACTTAATATTTTTTTACAATTGTAGATAAAGATAGGATGAATATCGTATTTTTTTAATGAAATAACTCATATTTTGCTAAATTGATAGTTAAATTGAAGAAAGTATTTAATTAATACGATATTGATACTTTTGGAACAAATATTTAACCATAATGTTTTGAAAATCCTTATTATATATATGGCCACGTAAGGACATTGAAAATGCCTTATAAAACCCAACAAGAATCACTTTCATTAATCGATATCATTACTGAGAGAAATCGAAATTCTAACAGAGAAAATGGGAGGTGAAATCTGTGGGGAAATGGGGTGTGGGGTATTGAAAAAGATCTCAAAATCATGGCGGAAAATAGAAATGGGTGTCAACGATGCAGTTTCAAAGAGCAAAGTTGGCAAGTTCTTCAAGTTGGAAGCAAGGAAAACTTGTTTCACTAAGGAGCTACGAGCTGGCACGGCAACTTTCCTAACAATGGCCTATATCATCACCGTCAACGCCACCATCATCGCAGACTCCGGCGGAACATGCTCGGTGACCGACTGCACGGTTCCAGCTAACCAAACTGCTTCACCAGATTGCATGTTGAAGCCCAACCCAGGGTATGAAAACTGTGTTTCGAAAACTAAGAATGATCTTGTTGTTGCCACTGTTTTATCAGCCATGGTGGGTTCTTTTGCAATGGGGATCTTAGCCAATTTGCCTTTGGGGTTGGCTCCTGGAATGGGACCTAATGCTTACTTGGCTTATAACCTGGTGGGGTTCCATGGATCTGGGTCTATATCATACCAAACTGCCATGGCAGTGGTTCTGGTTGAAGGGTGTGCTTTTCTTGCAATATCAGTATTAGGGGTTCGAGCCAAGCTAGCCAGGCTCATACCTCAGCCAGTAAGGCTAGCCTGTGGGGCAGGCATTGGTCTGTTCATTGCATTCGTAGGGTTACAAATACATCAGGGTGTTGGCCTTGTGGGACCTGACCCAACCACATTGGTCACTGTCTCGGCTTGTGCGGACATAGACCCTAGCTCAGGGACTTGTGTAGGGGGCAAAATGAAGAGCACAACATTCTGGTTAGCCATGGTGGGGTTTCTGATGACTTGTTATGGGTTAATGAAGGAAATTAAAGGAAGTATGATATATGGTATTTCGTTTGTTACATTGGTTTCATGGATTAGAGGTACTTCTTTTACAGTTTTCCCTGCAACCCCAATTGGTGACACAAATTACAACTACTTCAAAAAGGTAGTAGATTTTCATAGAATACAGTCCACCGCCGGAGTTATAAGCTTCAGCCAATTCAATCGATCCGAGGTTTGGGTTCCATTGGGGACATTGTTGTATGTCGATGTGCTTGCCACAACCGGAACTTTATACACCATGGCCGAAATCGGTGGCTTCTTGGATGACAAAGGGAGTTTTGAAGGTGAATATTTAGCATACATAGTTGATGCTAGTTCCACAATCGTTGGATCCGCGTTAGGAGTTTCTCCTGTAGCCACTTACGTCGAATCATCAGCAGGGATAAGAGAAGGCGGTCGGACCGGATTGACCGGCGTTGTTATCGGTTCATATTTCTTCTTGTCATTGTTTTTTACACCGTTGTTGACCAGTGTTCCGCCGTGGGCCATCGGACCCTCTTTGGTAATGGTTGGTGTGATGATGATGAAAGTGGTGAAGGATATTGATTGGGGGAATGTGAAAGCTGCAGTCCCTGCTTTTGTTACAATGCTGATTATGCCATTGACTTACTCTATTGCAAATGGTATCATTGGTGGGGCTGGGGTTTATTTTGCTCTTAGTTTATATGATATAATGTTGGGTTTTATCAGGCGGTTGAATCAGATGAGGAAAATGGTGATCAAAGAACAGAATCAAGTGTCAGCTGCTGCACCAAATGGGGTTGAAATCGTTTGAATTTGTAGAAAAAAGAATGGTCAGAGTTTTGATTAAGATGAAGCAGTTTTCTTGTAAAAAATTATATATATGCATATATGTTAGTTTTTGCAAGAAAATTGTGCTGTAACATCTTATATTAGCTGTACTGAGTTTTTGTGAAAGTTTTATGATATTTCAAAAATCAAGTCTACATTTTTCATGCAAAGAAACATAAGATGATCACCGGAACGAGACCTAGGAGTAAAAGAAACATTCAAACTCACACTTGTCTTGGTTCCTAAATCAACAGGAAACACTGCCATAATTTACATTTTCTGGAATAATGTTCCACTTCTTGCCATGTAATATCATGTACCTGGTCTCTACAAAACTCACACATGTGTATGTGTGAATGACCTTCAGATTGTGAACTTCAACAACCATGATTCCATAGCACGAGACATCTGACAAAACATTAAACATTCTCCGCTATACATAGGACTGCTATGTCTTCATGGAGCTACTTGGCGATGAGCAAGGCAGAACCCGATCTGCAATGTGCTACAGTCTGTGACTACGAAGGTTATAAGTCTGCTGCCAGGCCTGCAGTATTTGTCCAGTTAGAAACTTTAAAGAAACATCCAAGCACCATATCAAAGTTGGGTGCAATGTGCAGCATTTGTCCTGTTGGGTGCAATGGCACTCGAGAACTCATGTTCGAAACTTAAAGATGACGTTGTTAGAAGTGAGAACGATGAATCTCAAACTTTATGAACATGAACTATACCAAAGAAATCATATCACACCTGCTGGATGGAAAATCGATTCTCAAGTCATTGAAGTTTACAAAAAATTGAAAAAGTTGGCGTAAAAAGTGGGATACATGTCAATATTTTCTAATAAAGGAAGAAAAAAAACAAAGCTAGAAGCAATCGACACTCTTTAAAGGTTAATCTTTTGGATTGTTTATGTATCTTTAAGTAGAAGATAAACTAGAAATGGAAGAAGATGGTGAGGACAGAGAGAAACGGCAAAGTCGTAAATGTGATCAATGAGTACGGGGTGTTAATAAATTGAAATATATATATATATATATATATATATATGTGACGTGTTTGTTTTCAAGGAAAATTTTTGCATTGATATTTTCTTTTTCCAGAAAATTGTTTAGTAATTTGGTCTATTGAAGAGAGGCGACAAAGCAAATGGTCTCGGACAGTGCTAAGAAGACTGTGATGTTTCAGTTAGTTTCGTGGGGGTCTGAATAAGGAAAAAATATTAATGGTTTCAGAGTTCCTCAAACTTTTGAAATCAATCCTTAAACTTTTTTCATCCAATTAAACACTCAATTGTGACGGAATTAGTGAAAGAGTTTGGGAGTGCAAATCAATCCTTAAAATAACTTTGAACACTAATGGAGTAACTCAGCATCTTACTCCTTGTTTGCCATCATGGAATTGCATTTTTTAGACGTCAATGACTCTGAAATGTTGGTCAAACACTAATGTTCATAAAATTGTTAAGAAAAATATACATATTTTCAATGAACAAAAGTAGAGATGGCAGAAAAATGAATCGATTAGGATTTTTTCAGCATAAAAAATGGTGTTAATTTACTCGATAACATGAGATGATAACTCATAACAAAATTATTGGAGAGAATGAGGGGTTAAAAAGTAATGTACAAATTCATGTGGAACTGGTTTTGTTTTTTTCTCTCTCTCAATTTCTCGTGATTTTATTCGATTAATTTAAATTAATTCATGTTATACATTTAATTAATAGATAAATATCTCACTAAATATTTTTTGTATATATAAAATTCTGAACTCAAAATATGATTAAATAATATCAAATTATTTACTATTTAAACTAATTTTATTCAACACATGGAATATTTTTTAAAACAAAATTCTAAATACAAATTTGAGTTTTTACTCAAATTTCATTTATATTTAAAATCAAAAATACAATATCAAACGCGAATACTTTTTACATCGTCTTGCTCTAGAAACTTACACACTACCTGCCCATCTTGAGAGGATTACTCTAAAACTCCCCCACACCCCTAAACAAAGGAGATATGATGGTAGGCTGATAACAACTCAGTTCCTTGTACAAAAACACCATAGCTATTATGAATCAAAGAATTTTTAACTATTTTCCATTGTAAAAACTCTTAACATAATCTGAAGGTTCTCAAAACCTGATGGTGATTATGATGATGAGGGGTTTCCTTCAGCTCATCCTCTCTCTTTCTCTTGGGTATAGCTAAGGAAGATATGGCTTTTGCTGATAGAACCTTCTTCACTAGTAGCTTCCACTTTGCATCATCACCCATTTTCTGTTGTTGGGCTTTCGCTTTGAAATGCCTGTAAACAAGATGTGTAATGTTTTCATGAGGAATTTAAATTAATATTCCAAACAATAATGAATGTATCGTGATTATTATAAATTGTTATTTTTCATAATAATGGTTTCGAACAATACTACTGTCATTATACGTGACTGCTATTATTATAATGGTATTATAATGGACTGTTATTTTGAATTCTTGATTTTGATGATGATAATAATGTCTTCAAATGAAAAATAAAAGATGGGGACCTTTTAAGACCCCACCAGTAGGCTGATGAGATGAAGGTGAGAACCTCATCTCTTGTTGTTCTGACAAGGTTAAGCAAGTTGGCAGTTGGCAACAACCCTTTTCAAATTTCCCAGTTGTGAGAATTTGACAAAGTCTGCTGTACTATCCTATTCAGATGGCACCAAAGAAGTGGCTTAATTGCACATCCTAGCAATAAAATCTCTAGTCTATTTCGCTAAACAGAAATTTGCAACTTAATAACTATACTCTTATCCTGAACTGATTTCAGACAGATATAAGAAGAATGATCGCCCAAGATTACAGAAAAAGGAGAGTCTCAAAATGAGTTAAATATTTATGGAATAAAATGATCGCCCTAAATTTTGAATCGTCACTGCTCTTGTCATTGTAATCAAGACTCATATCAAGTCTCATGACTTGATTTGATGTTATTTTTAGGAGGGCATGTAAAAATCTCCATAACCCTTTCATCTTATGAATTATGATAGATATTTTGTCTGTACCCGATGTTAGCAAAATATCAAAAGAAAACGTTAAAACAAGGGTGATAGGGACAAGCCAACCACCAGTTCACCATAAAAAGACATTTCATGGCGGATGAAAGTTGAGAAGGCAAAAACGAAACGCAAATGAGAAAACTTCCAAGCCTAACCCGACAGGTAGAATCCTCGCTTTTCCCAGTTCTTATCATATGTAAATTAATTGAACCTACTAACTACCAAATAGCATTAAAAAAAAGAGATGCATATAGGACATAAACATTCAAAATGCCATGACCCTGAGTAGGCTGGTGGACTCTAGAAATTCACAAAGCAGTTCAATTATACCATCCAAAGACAAATGACAGTACTAATAAAAAGTAATGATGGGATTTTAATATTTACCTGCAAAGTGGAACCCTGCAAGAATCTGGGTGATCACAAATGGAAGAATGGAGTCGAAGAAGCTGCCACATTCGCTTGCAGCGAGAGCACCCTCCTCCGTTAACCCTTCTCTTGCACAAAGCGAAATGCTTTATCAAGAGCTGGACACCGTGGCACGTCGCGTATTTGTTGCAGGGAGCCGGTTGCTTAGCCGGTTTCACGTCGTAGGGCCCCACAGTTGTGCACCCTTCCGTGCATATGTGCTGCAAACATTCCATTGCCTCGCTTAGCTGTAAATACAAGTTCTGTGCTTCCCTGTGCCGCCTTATTCTCTTTTTTCTCTGCGGCATTATATCGAACACTCAAAAACCACTTTTACAAATAACAAAAACATTATAATCACATGAACTGATGTTAAGAACGGTCTGGGTGCTTCTTATTTACCGTTTCAGCTTCATCGATAAATTGAAGAATCTCGAGCTCGAGCCAGGGATCATGATCCTGCATGAAGCTCCAACCTTCAGTCTGCTCGACGGGTTTGAAATGGGCGGCGATGTATTTCATGCACTTGAGGTAAAGATCAGGAGCATCACATAGACTGGCGAGTTGGAGGACGTCCACCGCGTTCTCCGCCGTCAGTCGTTGACTAATTCCCTTGCTGCACCGCTGTTTCAGCGGCGGGACCAAGTAAACGTGCGACAAAGCTAGCAGATGAATCCCATATTTCGCCAATTGCTCTTCCTCGCACCTATTGCAAAACCATTTCGCTCAATTCAACTTCAGCACTAAAAAAATAATAATATCTGAAACGTTGACGAAACCACATCCTCAAATTTCGGAGAAATAGTAGAAAATTCCATAGCCGGCCAACATAGAATGCCACGAGTAACGACTGAATAGCCATGTGGCATTCTCTTCGAGCTCATATTTTTATGTATAAACTCCTATAATATTACTTGTTAGATTCAGTGGTGGATTTTCCGTCGTCAGATTACATATCACGTGGAAAACAAGGAAGGAATGGACGGCAGAGATTATTCGAAAAAACAAGAACATTGGAAAATCAAAAAACTTACTTATATTTGTTTATTGAAATAACACACTAATATCAAATTTTAATTTTATAATTTTAATTAGTCTAGCATTCATTTAAGGAAAATTTTCAAATTAAAGTATCAATTTGAGAAATTTCTGTATAATATGTCAAATCAAGATGCGTCATTTAAAGCCGCCAACCTGGAAGAGTAGAGGAAATCGACAAAAACAGAAACGGCGTCGCATGGAACGCCGAGAATCGGGATGACTCGTTCGGAGCTCCGGTGCTTACGTGGCCTCTCGATTATATTTTCCAGCACTGGCGACGCCATTGCCTTTTTTTATAAAGGAAAAATCAGATCCGAGCAAAACAAAACAAAAAATTTTGAAATCTAATTAAAGGCTCAGCTGAGAGATGATTACCAATATGCTTGAGTGGACGGGGATGCGGAGGCCACCGGAGGTAAGTACGTGAACATCGGGGTCGGGTAAGTGAGAAACGGCTGAGGAAGCTGAGTCGTAGTTGTTGTGTTCCATTGAAAGAGGAATTGAAGGCAGGAAGGAACTGCTGTGGTGGCGAATTCGGGTGGGAATGGAAATTTATAGGCCGTTTCTAAATGAGCTTAAAAGATAAACAATCTGACGTGTCACCATGCATGACGAAAACATTATAATGTCTGACTGTTCCCACGCGCTTCATGAGTTATCTATGTGGATAGGAGTAAGTATTCGATCGAGTCGAGTAAAAAATTTTCGAGTTATTCGAGTTGATGAGTCATATTTTATAACTCAAACTTTATTTAAAATTTTTTCGGTTGGAGTCGAGTCGAATCGAGCCAAGTTTTTGAGTTCCTATAAATATTTAATTATAATTATTTATTATGTTATAGTATGATTTGATTCTAATTTAAACGACTTTCTCTAATTATATAAGATATGCATATATATATATATTCATATGTAGCAATATTTATTTATATTTTTATATATCAATGTATATATATCATAAAAAATTGAGAGATTCATCTCAAAATTAAAAATTAATCCTTTAATTACTAAAAATTTTAAGTTTTTCGAGTTATTCGAATTTTCATTTTACAACTCAAACTTTATTTGAAATTTTTTCGAGTCGAGTCGAGTCAAATCGAGTCGAGTTATTCAATTTTTTCGAGTCGAATTTTGCTTACCCCTAACTTGTTCAAAGAAACGATATTTAATTAACACTACTTGACATTTAGATTGGTAAAAACCTGAATGGTTCATTTTGTAATAATCTTCGTATTAAATAAAATTTGATTATAAGATGCTTGAGTAGGATCAAACTGTAAGCCCTAATAAAATTTGATGTTCCATGTCCACATGTTTTATAAAGTTCATGCTTTCCAATGTAACGTTGACATGTGTTAATGTTGTCGTTCTCCAATGTGATGGTTTCATTCCTCCAAGATCAGATCTTCGAGTCGGATGAAATTGCAAGGCCTATTAAAATGTATCGATACCAAATTTTAGGATCACTTCCATTTCGGACAAGATTGTTAACAAAACCTAAATAAGTAAAGGCTCCTCTCCAATGTTACATGTTGGTGTTACCACTTCCAGTCTTTTTATTTTCTAGCCAATGTGATGGTGGTATCTGTCCACATCTCAGTAATAACTATTAATTTATTAAAAAACAAAACATGTAGGCATGTAACGAGAATGATCAAAGTGAAGTGGCCCACAAATTCAAGGGTTGCTATTTCAATTGACCCAAGTTTTTTACATAGTATTTCAATAGAAAACGGTTTTTTACGAGTGGGGTTTTAATTTATTATATAATTTTTTTAGGGGCTCAAAATTAAAATAAAAAACTATAATATGCATTTTTAAATTTTAAAATCTAAACATAAACAACAAAACTCTAAATCATATATTCTAAACTATAAAAACTAAAAATATATAAAATTATCCGTCGATATAAAATAAAAATTAATTATAATATATATTCAGTTTTTAATATTTAATACAAAATCATGTATTTCGTATAAACAAAATGGTTCAAACTTAAAAATAAAACGACCCTTTTCATTACAATTATTCCTTGGTTCACCCTACTTTTACTCTTTCATTTTTTGTGAAAATTTAATGAGTTTGTTTTAAATATATAGTTTTTACCACTTTAACATAAAAATATCTATTTTTTACTAGACACTTATTCTAAGCTGAGTTGGCAAAGGATAAAAAGACAACGCCGACACAGTTAATTCTCCAAGAGCAGGTTTTGTAATGAAAATGGCTTTTGATGAGCCGAAGAGACCAAGTCAATCTCACGTGGCACACGTTGTAATCCAATCACTGGTTCGATCTTTTCCACTCACTCTAGAAATGTCAAATGAGGTGATTGTACACGTGTCAATCACGCATAGGTTAAGCACAAAACTATAAACGGAAAAATTATTCCTTCATTTCTCTCGTATATTTTTTTAAGATAAATTATCACCTTTTTATTATATAATTAATAAATAAATAATTATCAAAAAATTAGATTCGTAAAACACAGATGACGTGATAGAAATGATTCATAATATAATCTACGTGAATGCAATGGTTTCAACTTCCAACAACTCATATGAATTTAACACGTGGTGGTCAAAGGTTTCCCTTGGAGAATTCCTTGAGACGTGTTTTATTGGTGGAGACAAATGCTCGTCATGACCAACAAAAATTGTTGGAAACCGACACCGTATTTTTAGATAAGGAGGCTACGGTGGTCCGCCGCGGTTGAAGACGAGGAGAGTCATCTAAAGAATTCCTCAAAAAGAACAAAGTAAACTATTTAAGTGGTTCATTCCGACATGTTTAATTAGATTTAATTATTTGAACAAATAAAATAATACTATAAAATTATGATTATATCTTATATTATTTAAATAATTTATTAATTATCAATATTTATTTGATATCTATAAATATAATTAAATTATGAAAAATATTTTTTAATATAATATTACTAAACATATTTAAAAGATTTATATATTGATTTTTATATAAATATTTTTAATATAATTTGATTAATTACTATTAAATGATATTATTAATCTCATATATTTGAAAGAAAATATATTAAAACTACATGTGAAAAAAGTTTTACTTCAAAAAGTATGTATGAGTTATTTAAATACAATATAAATGTATAGGTATAAAAAGAACGAGTAACTAATGGTTAGATTTAGGTTATTCAAGATTTTTTTAAATTATTAAGAAATTCGAGATTTTAATTTTTCTTATTTTTTTTAATTCATTTTAATATTTTTTTTTTCTAATTTGAGATATTTCATCTCAAATTTATGTTACAATCGTATGTTTATTAAATTAATAAATTTAATTAGTTAAATCTTTTAATTTTAACTCAAATATTATTAATCAAATATAATCGTTTAATTTTAAAATAAAGAAAAATCTAATAAATATATAATTCAATTAAAAAAACAAAACTCAATTTAATAAATATTCAAATAAATAAAAATAAAATTTTCATTGACTAAAAAAATTTAAATGCACGTCCTCTCCGATCTATTTTTAAATCCTTAATTACCCCACCACATGGAGCGCATGCACTTTTTTATAATCAACATTTAGAATATAGATAATTATTTGATATATTAATAATATTTTTTATAATTTTTATGAGTATTTTATTTTTAAGATTTGATAATTTAGTTTAAAGCGTAACGTTTAAGAGGTTAAGTTTAGTGGTTTAAAATTTAATGTGTTGTAAATAAAATTTAGGATTTAAGTTTATAGATTAAACCCTAAATCTATTATCCTAAAACTTAAATCATAATCTCTAAACTCTAAATTATAATTATAACCCCTAAATCTAACGATCACAATTAAGTTCTAAATCCTAATTCCTAACTATAAAATTATATACCCTAAATTATTTTTTAAACTCTAAAACTAAGACATTTGTACTTTCACTGTAATGTATTGAATATAAATCTTATTATATCGATTAATTTATTATATTCCCTTACTTTAATAGATTCATTACTTTTATATAATCTTAGTCTTAAATTATATATTAATTACTCCTTTTGAATTTGAATTTAATATTGATGGACGGTTCTCAAAATAACAAAGCTCGTCAACGTACCAAATTTGTTTGGTTGGATTTCAATCTAGACCACATGTGAAGGGCATGGGGATTTGATTTTTGAACAACAAAATATGTTTAATCCTAAGTGGGAAGAGTCAAGCTTTTATTTTATTTTTATAAAAAGAGAGGCTATATAATCAACTTAAATAATTAAAAAAATTGCGAAAAAATTATTCATCCTAAAAAGTCTACATTCGATTGCTTTGTTTATAAAAATGAGTGTATATTATTAAAAAAATTAAAAATATATATAGATGAATACTACCATATAATCACTTTTATATTATTAAAAAAATTAAAATAATTTGTCTAAATAATCATTACGTAAACTTGTTAAAATCATACAAGGAGAGTTGTTGTCCACTTCTTCCGATCATATTAATGGTACTATCAAATCATTTAAATTTTCTTTTATTAGTGTATTTCAATCATCTCAATGTATTTGATTCATTTGATGACTATAATATTGATATATGTATTAATGTATGTTAATTTTTTGAAATTTTTTTAACATTGCGGCCAAAATGACCCCTGCGTGGATTACAAGGTTGCAATAGAGTCACACCAAAAAGTTCCCAAATTTGATTGAACAAGTTTGTAGTGGTGGGCACGAATCATCTAGTCTCATCGGTTATAAGAACGGTTATTATTTTTTAAGGTTATAGGTTCGAGCACCAGTACTGTCAGCACAGTGATTGAGCGATCAATGTTCAATAATTGAGAATATATACTTTATAACAGATACTACTATAATCACGATGGCCCATAAGGAAACCAAGGGGCAAGTGGTGTGGCTTATGGAACCCTAAGCAGGACACATGGTAGGGTGAAAAGGGATTAAAATTGTACAAGGGTGGACCGGAATGGGCTGAAGGGATCCTCGACCCCTATCCCACTTCCTGGAAAATCATCTAGAGTCCTTCAAAAATAGGTGTTTAATTTTATTAAGTTCCAATATTTTTATAAAAGTTTTAATTAGTCCCTTAAACTTTTTAAAAAATTTAAATTAAACCCTTTAAAATTTATAAAAAATTTAATTAAAGCTTTCATTTTTTTTGAAAATTTTAAGTATCTTCTTGATTTGTGTTGTCAAGATCCAAATGCGTATATATATTTATATAGAAGTATGATAATTAAAGGTGAAAATTAGATCAAGTGAAGTTAATTTTTTCTTGAACTAGTTGAGTCAATGAGTCTTGTTTTATAACTCAAGATTCATTTGAATTTTTATTGTAGATTTGAGTTTATAAAATTTAAGTCAAGTCGAATTATTTAAGTTTTTGTTTAAATTTAATTATAAATATTTATAATGTCATGATACTAATTGATTCTAATTTAAACAACTTTCTATAACCATACATAATATATGTATATATATATATATTTATATTTTTCATATGTTATACACATATATAAGATAAAACTGAAAGACTCGACTCAAACATAAAAATCGATCAATTAATTACTATTTAAATCATTAAAAATCTTATTTTATAACTTAAACTTTATTTAAATTATCTTTGTAAAGAGTTTATAAAATTATTATCCAAATCAAAGTGGAGTCAATTTTGTTCCCCTAATTCTAGGTGGTAGAGGAGAGTTGGGTAAGCAATTGAGTTCCTGACTAAATAAAGAAATCAAAAGCATGCGATCATGGCAGCAATTCAAAGCCACTTCAGTCAAAGACATGGCCGACTGTCGCGGACACGGCCATCAAAAGATGTTCCAAACATTGCTCCTCGATGCCCTTTTTATTTTACCTTTAATCTCTTTAAAATTCAGTCAAAAAACAATATATAATCTTTTTAAAATCTACCGACAACGATTTTAATAGAATGAAACAAAATATTAGATAATTTAAATAAAATTTAATTTTTAATATTATAAATAAAAATAAATTAAAAAATCGTTATCAAAATAGAATTCTATAATACTTATTTCAGATTAATTAATCAATAAACTTTTATATTTTAAAAATTAAATTTGAAAGAGCATGATGGGTTTTTGTGTTTGAATCAAAATTGAATTTTAATAGTACTCGCATTATCTGTCGTAAAATAAATTATTTTAACTATTTATATATTTTTAGTTAAATATTTGAATTTTTATAAGATTCATTTTATTTATAGATTATTAATATAATATAAAAATATTAATATGTTGAAATAAATCAGATAATCAAAGTCATATTGAAACATTAAATAAAATAAAGTTCGTGATGAAAACTATTAAAATCAAATCGGATTTGATAAAAAAAATTTGTCATCCACTCTGTTGCCGTGTCTAGTTAAATCTAATGGAGGGAACTTGGACAAACATTGGTGTGTTTCCTTTGATGTAAAGTTCCTTTGGTGAAAGAGTTTGTTTTAACTATCATGGTGAATTCAAGGACGATAATGACCGATTTAGAGTGAAGTCGTAATTTATAAACTTTTTATATAAATAATTTTAAAATTATTATTTAGAGGGAATTTAATGGTTTTTGATATTTAGTATATTCGGATATTCAATAAATAAAATATTATTTAATTTAGATTCGAATTTAAAAGATAATATTTGAAATTCTTTTTTTCCATTGTCTTAATTGGTGTCATTTTATCATGGTTTCCACAAGGGATTTATGGGAGAAAGAGAAAGATAAAAGGTAGAAGAAAGTGATTCCATGTTGATATCTGCACTTGCTTTCTCAAAGTCCTTGATGTTCTAAGAGTGACATACCGAGGTTGTTTAAAAAAATACGAACTCGGTGACCGTATTCGATACATATGGACCTTAAATTCCAAGACTCGTAATCAACAACGAGAGCCTTTCTTACAATGGAGAGCACCGGCATCGGTCGTTATCATAGCGACAATTGATGATGGCTTAGCACCCAAGCTAGAGGCTTGTGCATAGCTCGATGACACACCGGCACCCGATGGAGTGAAAAATGCGCCGTTCACCATTAGGTCGCCTTTCGATCTCCAATTCCACCTCTTCCATTCGCTCTCCGGTGCATCTTCATGCTTGGTCACCTCTTTGCTGAATATGTTATTTGGTGCAGTGAATCTATTCCCTTGGCTATTGATGGTTGGATTAGCACTCCCTCCTATAGCATACATTTGCCAGTGTGTGTAGTCATTGTTCACCACATGGAAATAACCATGCCTACATCTGTAAATGCGAACTATACAATTATGGTCAATAAAATATCGGGTTAACGGTTCGGGTTCGGGTTATGTTACCTTGGCATTCTTTGGACAAGCCCTTCACCAAAGTGATTAAAAGCTATAGTGACTTGCATGTTCTTGTCTCGAGTGTAGGAATCACTGTGCCCTAACAACATGACTTTATCGTGGTGACTCATGTAGTTGTTTGAAATGGTGATTGCAGTGGACCCATAAATGGCATCAATCAGCCCATCCTTGCAGTTTGATAAAGAGTTATGATCCACCCAAATGTGGCTACCACCGAAGATGGAAACCCCGTCGCCGTCTGATGTGGTCCGCCAACCGTAGTGCCGTGGGGAGTCCCTCACCATAGCATTCCCTCCTTGTTTACAATCATGAATGTTCAATCCATGGATGATGATGTTGGTGACAAACTGGATGGTAATGCATGGACCGCCGGCAATGTGGACATCGGCTCCTCTTCCATCAATTGTCTTGAAAGAGTTCATGATGAGTTCTTCTTTCAGTTTTATGGTCATATCACGAGCGAAAATGATCCACAACGGTTCGTCTTGGATAACGGCGTGCCTTAAAGTTCCAGGTTTAGGGTCTACAGGGTCATCATCGCTAGAATCGGTGACAATGTAAAGTTTACCATCTCTTCCACCAATGGCATTCTTTCCGAACCCAATTGCACAATCGGCTAGCCTTCGTCGGTTCTTCCACCAGTTAGGGTCGCATCTCCAGCAGTCATCTATAGGGTTGCCAGTGCCACAAGAGGCATGCTTAAGGTTCCTCCTAGAGACATTAATGGCCCTGCCAAACAGGTAAGAATACAATATAACATCTATTACATTCGTAATCGCAATAAATACAATGTAAAGCAATTTATTTACCTGTAAAGATCTTGAACTACAATCTCAGGGTCTTTAACCAGGGAAGAGGAAATGAAAGGGAGAGAGGTGAAGAGGAAGATAAGAGAAAGTGAAGGGATTGCCATTTTTTGTTGGGAGAAGTGAGTTTGAGAGAGGAAAGAAGAGAAGGAAAGGGTGATTTATAAAAGGGTTAAATGCATGCTTCAATGGCCTGATTAAAATATACTTGTGGGTCCAATATGCTTCCTGATTTCAGGTTTCATGGGATTCCACAGTTGGGTAGTTTTTGGCCGTTAAGTAACGTCCTCAATAAAGCTGTCCCAAAACAGCAAAACCAGTTACTCCTACAGTCCTATCCTCTAGTGATAGGGAACCAAACCCTAATAACGAAAGGACCAATGAAAAGACTCGATTAGTGATAAAGGTTCAACACGAACTCAAACCGAAGCTGATGCATACAAACCATTACATAAGACCATAGATATTTGGATTAGAGATGAGTGTCGGATATGAATATATGTTTAACAAGGATACAAAGGACAAATGAATATATGTCAAAACATAAGGAAAGAACTTGTTACTAAAGACAAATGAATGACATTGTGGTATTACAATGGAAGCTTCATATCATATCAAGGACTTTTACTCTAATCCAATACAACTTTCATTTTATCATAAAGATGAACCCTAAACAATCCTAGACACTGGTTTCTCAGTCTTAGATGCTAGTTTCTCAAATCTAAACGTCCAAAATTAATATTGCAAGACAATCGATGTTTCAATAAATATTCACTTTCGAAATTGGTTTCAATTTCATCTCTACAATGCCACTCAAATTAAAAGTGAAATCAATATGCATCTTCAGAAACACAAGAAAAGGCAACATGATAACTTGTCTATTACCAGACAAGAAGCTCAAGTGCTGTAATAACAAAAGCTGAAAAAGACATGAACATTTATTATCACAAACACGTACTATGTATGGAACTTGGCATTAAAGACAAAGGAAGGACTTCGTGGCATTGCAATGGGAAACTTCATATCCAATACTACTTTCATTCTGTAATGTTTAGAGTCTCACCAGACAAGAAGCTCAAGTGCTGTCACAATGAAAGCTTAGAAAGACATAAACATTTGCTATTACAAAATATGTTCGAAAGGGTTTCAGACATAGCATCCAATGCGGTCACTGCAACCTTTTTCAGCGGATTGTTTATCCCCAAAGACCAAAACGTCCACCTTTCTTCAAGTATTGCTGATGGTACTCTTCGGACCTATAAAACCTTTTCACCGGAAGAATCAGTCACAATTTTCGTATCTTTCAACTCTAATTGTTTGGACGCCAATGACTTTAATTACATTATATCAAGTGAAAAACAGTTTAGCTCAAAAGAATTGAACATCAGTCCACAATCCACACCGTTAACCTGCAAATTTGAAGAACACCATACAAATTCTAAAACAACTAAGTTATTAGTGAAAAACAATTCCCACCTCCATTTGAACAAACTTTATGAGCAGAAAAAAAATAATTTCCTTCGAAACCTCTCAGAGTCTATCTAACCAATCAACACTTTTCCTTGTTTTTTCTAGCTGTTGACCGTTGACTCTACTCGGCTTTTCATGGTATTCAACACTTCTCCATGATCGGTCCATTCTTTCCATCTGATCTAAGGATATTCCCACCTTTTCTAGCTGATCAATGCTGTTAAATTTCGTATACTCGTGAAACTTCCGTCTTTCAGGTCGATTAGTGCTTCTCCTTGGCTTGTCATGTGTATCAGTGCTTTTCCTCGGCTTTTCCCAGGTATCAATGCTTTTCCGGGGTCTGTCCATTTGATCCATACTCCTCCTAGGAGGCTCAAAATAGTCAGTGCTTTGCCTCAAGTGTTTGATACCATCCATGCTTCTTCGAGAGCTGGCTCTTTGACTTTGTGGAGATATTTTTTCAACTGTGGATATAAATTTCTTGACATGCCTGATGTACTCAGGGTAATGTTCCAAATCACAGTGGTTTCCTCCTTTGATCCATAATGGCTCATATTTTTCTTGGCAAAGTTCCCAAAGTTGCTTCCCGTGAGAGCAGTCTACAACATCATCGTTAGTTCCCTGAATTTTGACCCCGACACAAAACCAAAGAAATTAATAGCCATTACCAATGTTCTTCGTAAGTTCATAATAGACGTAAATAAACTGAACCAAGAGGCAATACCAAAAAATAAATACATGCATACATACATATATACATGGGCGGAGCTAGGTAGAAGAATGGGGTGTCGGATGACACCGAAAAATCTTTAGGAAAAAATTGACATGACAATTTAAATTTTCTAACTCTACCACTGCATATATATATATATATATATATATATATATATATATATATATATATATATATACATGTGTGTGTGTATGTTCACATTTAGAATTGTTTTCCCTAGCTGAATTGCATGTACCATGCATTTAAAAGGTCACCATTGTCTATAGCCATAAATGATCAGTAAATTTCATTGCTAAATAAATACATGCTTATGAATGAATGCATGTGTATATTTGTATACATATATAAAAATATATACATTTTATTCACGACATAAGAACAAAAAGAAATCAGTGAAGATGCTGGAAATCAAACTTGGAATTTATACACAATTGATTGTTGCGAGTCAAACTCGGACAAGAAACATCCCCATGATTGTTTCATGCATTAACAAAGGCAAAATCTCGAACTTCTGAACTTACATGAATTATCAGCACAGGAGACTTAACGAGTGAGATTTTGTCAATATTCTGCAAAATACATGTAAATTAAGTTCAGACGCATGGTGAAGCCAAACATACATACGCTGTGAATGGAAAAGATTAGAGAGCAAAATGTCGAACCTTGTAGATGTCGAACCAGTAAGTGTGGCTTACGGGATACATGACTCTTAAACCTGATAGAATAGGACTATGCAGAACAACAGCTCTTAGACAAGGTAAACGAGCAGCGAGATCTACAGTAGGACCACTTCCCACAGACTGACCATAGAGGATGATATTTTCTTGCTTGGCACCATAGCTCTCTTCAAGACACTTGTATGCAGCTTCAATGTCGGCATATGTATTATGTTCACTAGGCTGAAGAAAGCCATGTATATATAATTCATAGAGCTATAAGATTCAATTAGTTAAGTGCTGTAGTAAGAGTAGAGGATTACAATTACCTTTCCCGTTGATTTTCCATAGCCAGAGTAATCATACCTGCAAAGATCTTATGCATTATTTCCAAGATTTCAAGATGTAATACTAGTTGAGAAAAAACACTAGTTTCATCAATCTTATAAATATGGATCAGAAATAGCAGATCTCAACTACGATTAGGCATTTCATTGAGGCTGAAATAACACCACTGGTTTCCTAACAGTAAAGAGAATCACAAATGATAACAGAAGAAGTGAAGAACCTGAAGATGCCTGACTAAACAGATCTGTATGGAGAAACCAATAACCAAAAAGCTCAAACCCTTAATTCAGCTGATCTTAATTCTTATGAACAACCAATGACCAATGTAGCCATCAATCATAAAAGTAAAACAAAACTATGAAAGATCAAAGACTTTCAGAAAATCCCCAAGAATAGCAACATTTTTATCTTAAAAGTATCCATTTCTTCCACAAAATTTAGCTACAAAACACCTTCTTGGGAAACTCAATCATATGAAAAAAGAGACTGAAGTGAAAAGTGTGAAAGTATATACCCCATGACATTGACCCTTAAATGGATGCTGAGTTCGATGAAAAGCTCATACATTTGGCCAACATCCGCGGCGTTCCCATGCGAGTAAAGCAGGGTCGAGGTGGCCATGGGGTTCCTTACGTAAACGGCGACGATTTCGTTGCCACGGCGAGTCGGGAGACGCAATACGTCGACATTTTCACGGTGAGGGAAAGGGTCTAGAACCAAAATCCCAGTTGCTTCTTCCTTGATCAGGTTGTACGAAGGTGGGTTTGGTGGGAAAAACGCAAACTTTGCAGCCATTGATGAGGTCACTCCACCCATAGATTTCTCAGTTCTTCAGAAATTTAACTGTAAAAAGGTGAGTTTTTTCTTCTTCTTTTTTTTCCCTTTAAAGAAGGTGCAATTAGAATCTAGAAGATGGAGAAGATGAACATTCCTTTGTTCCCTTCTCACTTCAGATGATGTTTCCCACTCGCTGTCTTCTCAGTAATTGTTCATATGCCATTGAAGTGTGAGCTCAGTTCGTTTTATTCATTTTTCCTATTTGTTTATTCTTGAGGCAGGTGAGAACATCACTGACTGTGCTACTTATTAACTCCGATAGGGTTCACGCTTACTTTTTGGGTAAAATATACAGACGGTCACTAAATTATTCTGAAAATGTAAAATAGTCATCATGATTTTGAAAATTACAATAAATATTAGATTTTAATTTTTATTAAAAATATCACTAAATCTTTAAACATGTGTGACGTGAAAGTTATAAAAATTTATACGATAACACATTTAATTTTATATATTTTTTAAATGATTAACTTATAACTTTAGTATTAATTTAATATTGAAGGAATATTATTATATATTTTTTTATAATTATCACGTAACTCATTTAATTATAATTAACCATTTATATATTTATAAAATTAAAATTAAATACATAATATATAATTTTTAAATTTTAATAATTATATTTTATATTTAAAATAATTATATGATCATTTATATATTTTATCCTATTTTTATAATAATCTAATCACATCATTAAAAATTAAAATCTTAAGCATACTTTTACTTTATTTTATTTTTAATAATGAGTGAGTGCTTATAACGCTCTCAGGTGTCTTCTCTGACCACAATGTCAAAAATTAATTGTACTTTACTACTATGACAACTACAAGGACCCTCCCTAACTGCACCAGCAAAACTTGTCCTTTGGTGTACAGGTTGTCCCATTTTATTACACGATGCTTTCAACCGGAAACAACTCCCCCACGTGTCGGTTTAGCATTTTTAAGTGAGGGGACCGCATTCTCTATATAAAAAGAAAATAAAATATATTTACATTATATAAAACATAATCAGACTGGTAAATGAACCCTATTGATTTTAATCATTACTTTAAAAGTATTTATAAAATAATAACGAATAATCTGATTGATTCGGTGTCAGTTTAAACTACATTTTTTAGACAAATATTATAAAAAGTCTCCATTTTCCACGTGGATGTGTTTGAAAGATGTGTCATCATCCCCCATTGAATCCAGCAAGCAACCAACTCTTGTTAAGCAATATACTTGGCTACTTGGGTGTTGGACTACCAACCTACTTGACTTCAGTAGGAAATAGGAAATAGGAAATAGGAAATAGGAAATGAAAAGAAAGCTTGAGAGTCAGGCAAGAGGAGTCTTGCTAGTGGACAGACTCAAACAAAAAAACTCTATCAGGAGTCACTTTATCTTGAGTTTAGACAAAATAAAAGTTATAGATTGGGTAATCATAGATTTAGTTGGGTTTGGGCTTGGAAGAGAAGATAGTTGATTGAAAGTAGATTACAAAACTTTGGGATTTACTTAAAAAGTTTATTGGATTATTTTAAATTGTTATTAGATAAAATTAAATCAATAAAATCTTAACAGTCAATCAGTTACCTCAAAAGAAAATAATATAAAAGATATTAAAACATCTCTTTTTCCTTTTTCTCACTTCCTTTTAATATATTCGTGGTGGAACTGTAAGGGTATAGAAATAGAGGGTTTAGAGAATAAAAAAAGTGGGGTGTTAATAAGTTGAAATTATAAATAATTTTAAGTTATCTAGTGCTACAGAAAAATTTTGGAGTAACAATTTATTAGTGTTGTTAAAATAGAGGTAGAAGTAGGTAAGTGAAAAATTATGATTATTTTTTTGTGTTAAATAGATTATATTAAAAATAAAAGTAAAAAAAATCAAAAACAAAGAGTGAAGAAGGGGAATGAAAAGAAAGGTGTGGACAAAATATTAAAAGTAAATTCAAAAATTTTATAATTTTGTTTATAATTTTTATATTCTCCATCTAATATTTTAAATAATGAATGATTTATTTTTGTTTAGGATTTTAGTGCTTTACAAGTGGATAAAATTCTTAATAATATAATCTAATTAATATTTTTAATAATATGATTTATTCAAAATTTTCCTTTGTCGTCTACGTGTAAGAAGCTTAAGCGCTGCAATCTCTTAATGTGGGTGAGAGAAAGTGAATAAAGAAGAAAACCAAATGCAAAAAATGATGAATCTATCCACAGTGATAGCGTATGGATGCCGCTATCGTACAACACCAATAAAGCAACTCTTAAACTACACCACCTTCATCAATCACCATCACCATCTTCAAGGACGCCCTCTACCCTTTAACAATCTCAAGCTCCCCAACTTCAATCTTATCCACACGGGTAACTGTCTCTTCTTCGGGATGGAGGTACCCTTTTATTTCCTTTTCATATCTGCTTTATGGGTTTATTTTCTTTTCTCTGATTATGTTTGTCTATTTACTTAATACTCTGGTTTGGGGTTCTCCAGAAATGATGGATTTTTAGTTGTTTTACTGAAATTTTATGGTAAAGCTTGATTATCAGTGAATTATATACAGAAAACATTGTTAAATAGCCTAGAGAACCTGCTTGTGTTGTGTGTTCGACAGGAAAGGCACATACTTGTTGCATTTGAGTTTGAGTAGTGGGATAGTTTGTATTGTTGGCACTGGAAACGTTTTTGTACTATGGGGATTGAATCAACATAAGCAAATTGATTTTGATCTGTGTCGTGCTGATCTTTTGAGAAGGCTATGATTTCAATTTTCGAATACTGGATGTGTGATCTTGGTGCAAAAAGCATAAAATCCAAGTAGTTCCTGGAATTAGGGTTTGGTATGTAGTGTGTTCCACTGGGGCTTATTATACTATATATAGTAATAATGTAGCATGTCTGCGGACTTTGGATGGATGAACTCTGCCTGTGTCCGCCACTGATATGGAGGCCGCCATCCGACTCGGAATGATGCATGCTCCAATGATTACTTGGTCAACTTCTCTGTCAGAGACTTCTTAATTTTTATTTTTGATTTACCTTGACAATAGCGGTTTTTGTTTAATAATTTGAGAGACTCTCCTGTTGTTTTGTGTTGTTTCGTTCAATTCAATAGTGATTTCGTGCTTAATATTTCTATCGGATTATTTGTAGCACTTTAGGAATAGAAGTGGGATCAGCAAGAACAAACAAATGGTCGAGCATTTGCAGCGTTATGGAGTGGTTTCATCAATGAAGATTGCTGAAGTGTTGGAGACTATCGATAGGGCATTATTTGTTCCAGATGGGACATCGGCTTATGTTGATAGTCCGATGCCAATAGGTTACAATGTCACCATTTCTGCACCACACATGCATGCTACCTGCCTTCAATTATTGGAGGAAAATTTGCAGCCCGGCATGCACGCTTTAGATGTTGGCTCTGGTATCTTTGCATTCCGCAAATTTTTTCATACAATCATGTATTTTCCACTTTTCTTCAGTTTATTTCTTATTTACGACTCGGATGTAATGTTGTAATGCCAAATGTGCTACACTTACTCTCTCGAGGTAAATCTCACTCAATGGCCATCAAGAAAAAGGTCAAATGATAAGAGTTGATGGCTGTATCTCATTCCAGCACTCCAGAAGAGTTTTAGTAAATCCATCAGCAGTCCATTCTTTTTTTCCTAATTTTTTAAAGGCAGTTTTTTATTTTGGTTTTGCATCTGTACTGTAGGAACTGGATACTTGACTGCTTGCTTTGCAATAATGGTTGGACCACAGGGTCGTGTTGTCGGTGTGGAACATATTCCTGAATTGGTTGCTTCTTCCATAAAAAATATCGAGAAAAGTGCCGCAGCTCCATTATTGAAAGAAGGTTCTCTTTCACTGCATGCCGGAGGTATGTGCTCAAGAGCTTGGTATATGCTTATTTCTTTATTAAAATAGAATTTTCTGTACTGTTTAATGGAGGGTTAGGAAGTCATATGCCGGAGGTATGTTTTTCCCCTTAAAAAAGCTACGGAGCGAGTAATTTCCCTTCAAATACCTCTTAGGGACATTTAATTGTTGAAATCTGTTGGACTGCTGTTTTGTTGAATGCTCGACTGTTTTATCATAGATGGAAGACAGGGTTGGCCGGAATGTGCACCGTATGATGCCATACACGTCGGGGCAGCAGCACCAGAAATACCTCAGCCTCTCCTTGATCAATTAAAGCCAGGTGGGCGGATGGTCATTCCCATTGGAAACATTTTCCAAGACTTGAAAGTAGTGGACAAGAATTTGGATGGTTCACTTAGCATCCGAAGTGAGACTTCAGTCCGGTATGTCCCATTAACCAGTCGTGATGCTCAGTTGAGGGGCTATTGAGATCGGAAAAGTTTCTCTCTTTAAAACTTGTTTGAAACTTTATCATGGTAGGGGAAGTCGACCGATGTACAGAATATATGGTCAAACATTTCATTTCCCATTGTTGCAGGTCTTGTGAAAATGCTCTATTTTCATCTGTTTTCGAGTTCGAATTTAACAAAAATTATATTTGGTACAATTAAAAGAAAAATGATGATTAAATGATTTTGTTTCCCATTTTCTTATCTTGAGTGGTTTCAATATGAAACATTGAGATTTGAGAGAGATTAAACATCTTTTCAAGGCATATAACCAAACCGAGCTTGAACATGGGTAAAAGTTGCATGAATAGACTCATCCGATTACTAATTCGACCTTAACACATACAAATATATTCCACACTAGTACTAAATCTAAAACTATGAACACCCGCAGTAGATCATGTATCTAAATCATTTGAAGATCAAATTCAAAAGAAGCCTCGCCTTGGTCTTCTTTCCTCTGCAACATTTACTCTTCGAGCTCTTCCATCCAGACTCTGCAATAATAACAATGTTATGTTGTCTTTGATATTTCATTTCATTTTAAAGTTGTAGAGGAAACATGGATAATACCTGTCCGTTGAGAGTCTTTCAATTCAGTCTCTGAGGACATATCGACAAAACCGAAACCACGTGATCGGCCAGCGAGCATCAACTACCTTACCATGTTCACTGAATACCTGCTCCAGTCGAGCATTATCCACATCCCATGGAAGGTTACCCCATAGATTCGACAAGACGAGGGGGTCGGTCAAAACGTGATCCTCTCAGAGCAGCCTTATTAACAGTCAAGAGCCTTCCATTAAGATTCTGTTTAAAAACAAAAAAGCAAAGTGACTAAGTACGATCACCACATATCCCTTTAGAGTATCAATTCAGTTGAGAGCAGTAATTGGTTCGTACCAATACGCATATTGAAATCAAATTTCAAATTCAAAACTACGTATCAAAATAGCACTTATGTACTGGTACAGTAGATAAGATTTAAAAATATATGATAAAAAATTTCGAAAGCTTTTTAGAGGCATCAAAGTCTTTATGTTTTCAACTTTCAACGGTTATTCTTTTTAAACAGGGAAATACTGATATGGGTACTCGAGTACCGGTATCAACAACATCAAATGAGAAAATTATACTTAAAAAATATCCTAAATAGCTATTACAATTGAAAAATCCATAATGAATTAAAAAATTCCTTAACGGTACGTCAAGGTAGTAGATGTAAGCTTAATTTTGTGACCTAATTAACAAATTTATCGATTCTATCGATTCACTATGAAAATATTTCAACCTAATTAACAAATTTAATATTTCATTCACTTATCGCACTCTATGTTATAGTCTGTCAGTTCGATAATTGGAGATGCAATAATTCGATAAATACAATCACATCACTTTTTAACGGTTGATAGATTAATAAAACAAACTTATTATAAAATCTTCATATCACCTATTTGTAGATAAAATCACTTCATTCTGAGAATTTTAAACATGAGAAAAAAATTATTAAATTATTTTAAATTATTATTAAATTGATAAAATATATAAATTTAAAAATATATCTACCACCGAATCCAATAAGAGGTCTAATAGAGAATATAATATTAGCAAAGGTTATTCCTCTTAAGAGATCCGAGTTTAATTTGATTTATATACAAAGTATTTGACATATGAAAGGATTAAGAAAAGTAGTCTGAACAAATTCATGTAAGAGCCTGGTATGTCGGATGCGCATTTAGCGTTTTGTGTTTTGAATAGTATAATCTGGAATCTTCATCTTACATGTAGCCAAAACCTTTTCACAGGTTTCCGGAGATAGTTCTTTCAGAAGGTCCGATATGGTTAACTTGTGCTTCTTATATAGCTCATTGACCTCCATTTGCTGCTTTAACAACAGAGACTCGAGTCTCTTTGTTATTACATTCACCACTGATTCAGCATCCTTGAATGGCTTACCGTTCTCGTTCGACAAATGTGTTCTATCACCGCCATCATCTCTGCCACGTTGATGTTTGAACTCATTGCCAGGTCGTTCAAATGAAGTACTATTGGCCATTTTACCTCCACTTCCAAAGCTATCATGAGATGGTTCACCAAGGTCAACCATGCTATCTGCAGACATTACGAAATCCACTCGAAAAGCAACATTTGAACCACCAGAACTGGCAAGAGTTTTTCCGCCGTCTGTCTTGGGCGTGTCAGACCAGAATATTCGACCAGAAGGAAATCTCTCCAATGGAAGACAGCCGGGAGATGAGGTCAGCTCATAAGCCAATGGAGATCCATCACCCTGATAGTTCCCAGAATTTACAATTTCTCCCAAACTATCACTAGGAGTTTCTTTTGGAACCCAATCAGGAATATGAATCTGGATTTCCATTTCGATCATTTCGGAAATTGTTGAAACATCTTGATCTGTTAAGTCCAATTCTTCAACCATTTCTCCAGCAACGGCTATCGCTGTATCTGCTTCAATATCAAAGGGGAAGTGGATGTTGCGGATATGACCTACGGACCATGTGGAAGCATATCAACTTTCAATACAAAAAGCGACTTTGAATGCTAATGAATGAAACATTTTCCTAGCCTGAAAGGAAATATGTAGAAAAAATAGCCAAAGGTTACATATGAGAGACAAAGAAAGACCTGTAGAATCCAATATCCTTAGTTTTAGAAATATAGTGTTATCGTCTTTCCTCTGACCATGCACTTTGACACCCATGCTCTTCTCGGATTGAAGATTCTTGATATTTCCCCTGAAATTAGTCTGATCAGAAGTAGTATCTGCATTTATCATGTAAAATTGTGAGGTGAAAAATACTTGAAGCCATCAATCTCCAAGATGCTCCAGAGATCTACCTGAAGATTGGACATTAGCTCGTAAAGAACGACCTACACTGTCATTTTCTTCGTCAGGTTGGAGAAATGGATCCCTTAAAAGTTCCTTTGCAGACAACCGATCCGAGGCTTTAGCAATACATTTTTCAATAAATATCTTCACTCCGGGATCAGTCACTTTTGCCAATGATGCTGGCTTTATTCCCTGCGCATGGAAGGATCAAACCATGAAAATCATGAAGCATTGTTTGCATTATCCACATTTATTATATTCAATGATAATCCAATTTGGTTCAAGTCAAGATACAAAAAAACGAATATAAGGCAATCGGTGTTACAGATCTAAGATTTATTTGATTCTTGATCATTGATTTGAAAATTTCCCATAGAGAAGCAAGGGTGTCCCGTGTCAAACACATACCCGTACTAGACACTTACACCTGAGTTTAAGTAACATAAGCCATGTAAATTACAGCATTAACAAGCTTAGTCTCATTGCATGCCTCATTTAGTAAATAAGCACAAGAAAGGTCTAGTTTTTAATTCCTTTGCTTCGTAAACAAAGATGAAGATCTATTCGGTGGATGATAAACAAATATCTAAGTGCATCAACAGATTTCAGGAACTTGTTATTGAATTATGCCTAAACTTCATAAAAAGGGATGTGTAAAGGGTTTATATTCAATATTCTATACATTGACTGTGAGGAATATGTTGAGCAAACTTCAAAATTTGTAGACCCTTGAGAATAAGTATTGAAAAACGGGCAAGGTCAATAATGCCTTACCGATGTCACTTTCTTGAATATTTGAGCTGCATTAGCACATTCAACATATGGATACTCGAAAGTTACTAACTCCAGCAAACACATGCCGAAAGCATAAATATCTACAAGCTCAGTGTATTCCTCCTCGTAGAGTTCCGGTGCCATAAACTCAGGTGTACCTACATCACATTAACAATTTCTTTATTATTTGTATTCCAAATCAGCAATAGTTGCAAATCTTGTAGTATTGACAGTAATTAAGGACATGATGATCCCCACCAATAACACTATGTGCTGAACGAGCCTGACAAAGAATAGTAGCCAACCCTAGATCTCCGATCTTCACCTCACCTTGGTTACCATTGATAAAGATGTTATCACATTTCAGATCCCTGTGGATCACCGGGGGATCATGACTGTGAAGATAAAGGAGACCCTCCAAGATCTGCCTAGACCATTTCTTTAATGCCCTCAAATCTACATGCTTATGCTTCTTTCGATACCTACACAATCAAACATAAACTTGCAGATAAAAACCAAAACAGTATATGAAACTTTAAACACATAAAAAAACACATCCGAAAATCGAAAAAGACTTACTGCCGCAATGTTCCTGAAGTGAAAATCTCAGTGATGAAGTTGATATGTTCATTTTTGGTATCAACCCAGGAAGTGTAAAATTTAATTATATTCCTATGCTTCAAAGTTTTAAGCAAATGAACTTCGGAATAAAGGCGCTCCAAATCTTCCGAATGTCGCAATAGATCCGTGACCTTAACCTGATTCCATGCTACTTCTATACCTTCAAGTTCATCAAATGCCTTATATCTAAGTTGCCACAACTTAATCAAGGATTCAACAAAAAGTTTAAACTCACAAATTAAGCCTCAAAACGCATTCCTATACAAAATAACAAACTATGCACAGTGGCGGATCCTTGTCTACCTCAGGGGTAGACAGGTGCCTATACTGAACTTTCTGACTTCACACATTTAACTTTAAGTTTCTTAATTTTTATGAATTAGTCCTTAAACAGTGAGATTTTGTGCTAACCATCCTAAAAAATATTTCTGGATCCGCATGTGACTATGCATCAATATACCTTAAAGTTAATCAAATCCTCTATATATCAGTTCCCACTGCTTGAAATCAAGGATTCAATAACAGCTTAAACTACCAAATTAATCCTCAAAAATGCATTCATAAACAAACTAATAAACTACGAAAAAAAAGGGAAATAAAAAAGGATACACCTTTTTGAAAGATCCTCTTCCTAAAACCTCCTTGTACTGCAAATAATCAATTCATAAGACAAGATAAAAGCCATCCATTAAAGGTAACATCAATGAAAACCAACCCAAATGCCAACCAACATCAAATATAAAGCAAGCCAACTTCATTCTAAAATGAGCCACTTTGTTTAAACCAAACGAAACGAATCAGTGAGAGAAAACTAACCCGGCCGTAACGACCTGTAGGATCAACTTCGACGAATTCAGCATCCGAATCATCTTGTTCTTGTTCGGAAATTGTCTCTGGCGGCATTCTACTTTTTCCCAGCAGCACACACAAAAATAAAATAAAAAAATCCAAGTTTTTGTAAGAGCATTTCGATTTCTATCTCTCTGTTTATTCTAAATCAAAGAAAAAGGAAACCCCAAGTCGTGTTTTGAAAGGAAAATGCGAAATCGAGAAAGAAAAGGTGACGGAATAGAGACTGCAGAGGGAGCTGTTTCGTTAAAGAGAAGTGTCTAAATGGCTGAAATTAGCAAACCGACTACGACCGGTAGACCCCAGAAAATTTATTCTATTAGTCCTAGTAATATATAATTTAATATTTTTTTATTTGAGTTAAGATTAAAATTTTAACTAAGTATATAAACTAATTATTTGGATTAGAGTGACGTGAGATTTAAATAAACACTTCAAAGACAATTTTGATTAATTTTTTTTATTAACTACATTTACGAAACAAATTTAATCTGCATACTATTTTATCACATGAACGTTAAAATTTCAGTTAACTGTTGTAGAAGATGAATGATTATCTTTGAAAAACGACTTCACTAATTATTATAAAAAAATTCAAAATATTTTCTCAAAAATTAAAAACCATCTCCCTACTTGTACATACTGATGGTAGATGCTACGTGGCGCCTTCTACTTGTACATACTGATGGTAGATGCTACGTGGCGCCTTCTACTTGTACATACTGATGGTAGATGCTACGTGGCGCCTTCTTGATCGTTTTCTTTTGCGAAACACCAGAAGTAAAATAAATACTTATTCCTTAATGTGTTGGATTTAATGAAATAAGACAGAATTTTAAAGTTATGATGAGCATGGAAATAGTAATTTCTTTTATTTTAGATAGATTAATAAGATCTATTTTTATTATTATTTTAATGAACTTCGGTTCAAGGAATTATTTGGGAATAAAGTTACGTATATTCCAAGGCGTAGAAGAAACTTTTTTATCTAAACAAGCAACACTCACATTAATGCTTGTTTTGTTTATTAATTTTCATGAAACTGTTTCCAACTCTTCATTGTTCTTAAAATATCCGTGTCCCGAACCGAGGGGAAAAGGTAGAAGGAAACCCTCCAAAGACATTAAGAAAGCTTTAAAATAACCGATACAGAATCATCTGAGAGCATTCATCTTGTTCCTAAGATAGTAAAGCTTAGCTCTTCTCACGTTTTTCTTGTCCAGCACCTTCAGCTCCTTTATGTTTGGGGAATACCTGTCATCCATCAGCATACAATCTTAGTACATAATATGTTAAAGACAAATCGAATAGAGAACTCATAACCATGACCTATGTTGCTTGGACTCGGTTTTTCTTGGACCTCCAAGGAGCCAAATACATGAGAAAACTTGGGGGGAAATTTGAACATACCCATGTTAGGAACACACCCGGAGATCGAGTAACATAGATAAGAACTAAAAACAGTTTCAAACTTCTTTCCATAGCAAATCACAAGTCAATCATTTAAAACAAAAGAAAGTGCAAGGTATTAGGATTTAGGATCTTATGAGAAATCACCAGAGAAAGTGTAAGGTATCAATTGTGATAAACAAGCATATTAGTAAGAGGACCCCGGCAAGATTAAAGTGAAGACACCATAATAAAAAGATGACAGCGGAAAAGGGTTAAGATGATCGACAAATCAACAAAACTCTGAATTGGAGGATGAAAGGATGAGGTTAAAAGTAAAATACTGATAAGGGGTGCTGGTTTCTAGTTTGGATAAAAAAAACTTTGTGCATGTCTATGTTCATTACAGAATCTCTTAGAACCGATAAAGTCAAATAACAAAAAAAAAACACCAAAACTGGTTTTTACCAAAAAGACCATTGGGAATATTAGATTAGATAGAATCGTGCTTAAAACAACTACAGGAATGAAACTTGAGCAAATTGGATGTCAGCAAGAACTACAAGAAACCCTCACTATTAACACTTCACCATACACCTCTAATAGTGGAGATGCTCTTGGAAACACAACAAAACAAACAGTGACACAGGTTTCAGAGCAAACCTAATCTGCACAATGCATATTCTAGTAATGATTTATGTTCCATATGTAACCATATTTCTTAATGCTATGGATTTCATTAGTATAGGTCAGTTCAATATTATAACACAACTTCTTGGCATTTTACCTAGAGGTAATCTGGTGAAACAGTAACATGCTTTATTTCCAGGTTGATAAATAGAATCTTATACAACATGCTTTTCAAGGTAAGAGCATAAACTTGAATGTTATGTTACTTACAATGGGAAGAGAGATTCAACTCCAACTCCAGCTACCATTCTCCGTATTCTGAATGTCGTATTCAGGCCAGCATTTCGTCTAGCGATAACAATGCCTTTTATAGTTGAAAGACGACGCTTGTTTTCAGGTACTTCCTGCTCTCACCAACATCGTCAGTTACCTTAATCCAGTCAAAAACATGCTAATAATCACATGGACTAATAACACTTCAAATGTTGAAACATGTCATACCACTTTGAGTTGCACAATGTATCCAGGTTTTATATCAGGTATCTCCCTTTGTTCCTTCACTTCCTCCACTGCTTCCTTATCCAGAATCTGCAAGCATGTAATACCACACAATTCAAAACCCAACAGGTCTGGAGACCCAACAGGTCTGGAGACCCAACAGGTCTGAGATTCGAATAAAATCAAGGAAAAAAAACCATAACAATAACATTACAAAAGGGAAAAAACAACTTTCCTGCATTATGTGTCTGGCAGTTTTATCAAGTCTCTTAAATTTAATTCGATCCGGCACATCAGTGACAGATTCAGAAGAATTCGTAGTAGGCGAGGAAGCTGTTGTCATACATCTTCTAGAAGATGAAGACATCATTGCAACCAATGGAGACAACACTGGAACAGAGCATCCGCCAGAACTGACGGGAAACAACAATTCTTTTGTTTGGGATCCAAATTTCGTCTGCTAAAAGAATTCACACGCTTTAAAACATGAGAAACAACGTGAATAGGAACATTTTAACCTAGAAGCATGAAATTATAAAAATTTAACATTCAAATTATACTTGGAAAATTAGAAAAATGACATTTTGAAGCAAGAAATTCACTTGAGCAACAAAACCCAGAAAATTTAAAGCAGAGAAAAAGAACCCATACTCCGAGAAACTGAAGGAGATGGTTCTGGGGAGATTTGATTGAATGTTTGGTTCCATGAGCTACTTTCATGCTAATTTGAGAAGGCAGATAAGCTCCTGTTGAGGGTATGGAATGAGCACTGCTCCATCTGGAAAAACCTTTCCTTTGACCCAAACGGATACTCCCACCTATAAACGACTGCATTATAGATCCTCAGCCCCGTTTGGTTGCTGAGAAAACGCGAGAAAGTGGTGGAAAATAAGGAAACGAAAATCGCCGCTGCTCAAAACCCTCCAAGAGTGAACATGGGTTTAATGATGAAATCGTGCAATGACAAATATACCCGTATTTGGGCATAGGATTTACTTGATTGGGCCTTCTGTTTAACCGAGTACTTTCACTATAATACCATGCTCAGCCCAGCCCATTATATACCCAATTGATTTTTGTGTTAATTATACTTTATGTATCAAAATAGGAATAAAACATAATATAACTCTATATATTATTTTATTAAAAAAATAGATCGATATCAAGATAATTATAAAAAAAAAAATAAGGTACTAAATGTATAATTATCTTTTAATTTTATAATCTGTAGATGTACAGTTTGAGAAAACATGGGTTTTGCTTTAAATTTCGATATAAGTACACTTTGAGATTTAACTAGGGGTTTATTATTACTATTATTTATAACGATTGTTATACAATAATTCTATCATTGCCTGAAATTATAAGGTTTATGATCTTTATGTTTATAATAAAAAAATTATAACTAATATTTGCGATGATCGTAATTGTATCCTTATATAATAAATGTAATGCAATCGTAAACGTGTTTGTATATGCAATTTAAATCCTGGTTTCAGTTTAAATCCCACTCTAGGTGCTTTGCTATGTGTCTGTCCACTGGTTTTTAGAACTAGTTGAAAGTTGTTGACTTGGTGGTAATGTAATTTAGTCCTATTTACTTTTACGATATGTTCAAAGATAGGTTTTGATCTGAATGGAGACCGGTTGAGGACTTGATTTGGTTCATATGGCTTTAGTAGTGCATTAGGGTAGGGGTGAGTGTTTAATTTCATTGGATCCAGTTAGCTATCAAATATATGATGTTATATATGCCGTACAGGCAATATTATCTGCAGTTTTAGTGAAGCGGGTGCGGGTGTTATTCAGCCGATAATTGATAAATAATTGTATGCAAGTGAAGTATGATATTCTCAATAGGCGAGTTAAATGGAATAGATTGCATTGCCATGCAAAAATATTTAAATTTTAAAATTTAAGACGACAATATTTAATTTTTCTAACATATATGTTACTTTTGTCTAGTCTGTGCAGCCCAGGAGGCACTGCATGCATGACATGCAAGCATGGTAGAATGGTCCCTCTATAAATGCATAGTAACCCTATGAGAATATATAAATATATATAATAGCTCTACTAATAATTATCAGCTGAACTAATGGGTAAATTTTTTTGCATACTTTAAAATGCATTTAGTATCACTTTAATAACACGGTTTGATTAGCCGCAAAAAGCAGATGGTGGTGCAGAAAATAGACCAAAAAGAAACCTGGCCTAAGCTAATCACAGCTAACTAGTAGCAGCATGGGAGCAAGCAATGGGGAGGCAAAGACATATAAAGCTCATTTTAAAAGCTTTTAGCCTTTCGAGGCTTCTTCTCGATTTCCTTTTGTGTGTGTGTTTGCACTTAAAAAGCTGCTATTATTGTTGTCATTTTGGTTTACTTGGTGCGGTTCCATTAAACAGTGTTAAATGTACCCTTTGGCACCTGCAAACAGCAAACTCGTCCTTCTACTTTGTTGTTTTTGCCCTTTCTTTTTGCAACCAGTAATTAATCATGAAGCCAAAATCACATATTTTGTTTTCCTGGAAAATTATAACCTGACAACAATCCGTTAGCATTGCTGCAATTCCTTTTTACATATGGCTAAGCTCACTTAAAAGTTATAACCTGTTTGTGCTATTGTCTGTTCTTTGGGTGTTCTTATTTAGTAAGTTTAGGACATGGAGAATCTCATTGTAATCAACAAGTGTTTTCTTCTTCTGTTTTTGCTTGTTGGGTTGTTTTGTGCTTGTGAATGTGAGGATTATGGCCAGGTTCCACCTGTATCTCCAATGGTGAAGGAAGAACAAGAGGCACTGTATGCTGCTATTCAGGGATTTGTGGGGAACTTGTGGAATGGCTCGGATCTATACCCTGACCCTTGCGGATGGACACCTATTCAGGTTTAAATTCTTCACGTTTCCTGCTTATGTTATACGGATTCTCATTCATGTACATTTGTATTGTGTATGTGTCGAATACAAATGTCGGATATGAATATTTTGGAAATTAAGTCTTACATGGTAGGAATTCAGTAGGAAACTGCATGCAACCGATAATGACTCTTTTTACTCAAATTTCTTACAAATGCAGGGAGTTTACTGTGACCTTGTTGATGGGTTTTGGCATATCACAGTTTTAAACATTGGTCTAATTTTTGACAACTCTCTGCAATGTAGCACAGATGCAAAGTTCACCCACCACTTGTTTGAGCTAACTCACCTAAGATCACTCTCATTCTTCAATTGCTTTTTCTCACCTGGAGAAAATCCCATTAGAATCCCTTCCTCAAAATGGGAAACACTCTCAAGCAGCTTAGAATCCTTGGAGTTCAGATCCAATGGTGGTCTCATTGGAGAGATCCCAACGTCCATTGGCTGCCTTAAAAGGCTTCAATCTTTGGTTTTACTAGACAATGGATTAACTGGAGAATTGCCTCTAGAATTGGGGAACTTCGTGAATTTGAGGCAACTTGTACTTGCTGGAAACAAGTTTTCTGGCCATGTTCCACCAATTTTGGCAGGGTTAACAGAGCTGCTGATAATGGACTTTAGCAGAAACAATCTATCAGGGCCACTGGTGTTGAGTTTTGGGAGTAATTTCACTTCACTGCTAAAACTGGACCTGAGCAACAATAGGCTTGAAGGGAAGATACCTGAAGGAATTGGAAGATTAAAAAATGTGACACTTTTGGATCTTAGTAGAAACAAGTTCTCTGGTGGGTTGATTGAGTCATTTCATGACCTGGTTTCTTTGAAAGAGATGCTGATATCAAACAATCCACTTGGGGGTGGTCTCATGGGAGTTCAATGGGGGAACCTGCAGGATTTGGAAATTTTGGATCTTTCAAATCTGGGGTTGACAGGTAGGATACCAGAGTCCATGGCAGATATGAAAAGGTTGAGATACTTGGGTTTAAATGACAACAATCTGTCAGGAAATCTTTCTGCAAAGCTTGCAAGTCTTCCATATCTGGGTGCTATTTACATTAATAGAAACAATCTGACAGGGAAGCTGGAGTTCTCAGAAGGGTTTTATAAGAAAATGGGAAGAAGGTTCAGAGCCTGGAATAATTCAGGACTTTGCTATCAGCGTCAAGTGATCTCATCATCATTACCATCACCACCGCCAAGCCACTTTCCTGATGGGGTTAAAGCTTGTTAACGAGAAGAAACATGTCCATTCCACCATGAAAGAATGCAAGCAGTGTTGGTAGACCCGGTTTTAGAGGGTTTGTTTTTCTGTTTAAATTTTAGCATTAAACTAGTCATGTATTTTTTCTTCTTTGTTCTGCTCGTTTTTTATATATGAATTAGGTTTGATTTACATTACTCCCACACTATTATTTACAACTCTGAGAATAGAAAAAACAAACTTTGAGCGAGTATTTATATCATGTTATAAGATTGATTTAGGATAGTTTAGTGATGATTTCTGAACTGTATCTTTTCATTTCAATCCCTTGAACTAGTCTCTTGGTTTTATGAAATGAAACCCAAAACTTTTCAAAATATAAATGTCTTGGGAATCAAACCCATATCTTTATGAAAATGGTGGCAACAACTTAGCCACTAAGCTATATCATACACATGATCATTTGGCACTACGATTGTATTGTAAATTATAAAAACAAGTCTAAAATAAAATTATATTTCAGATATCATTCGACTCATCTTGCTGGACTAAGGAGAGAGCCAGTGGTTGCAGAGCTAATGATGCAATCAAGTACAGATTTAATGCCTAACCTGGTCCTGGTTACATCAGTAAGATTTGGCAACTAAAATACTAAATGACACATACAATTACATAAAAAGGTTTTGACACACATGCAAATGAACAAAAACTCTCACTAACTACAGAACTATAGACAGCATCCATAATTAAAAAAGGGTACAAATATCCACAAAAGCCAGTACACTAACCAACACCTCTACTTTTTTGCTTTGTACATAATATATGAGATTAAAATTTAGAAGCGCTAATAGAAGAGTCATTGCCGACGATAAAACAAGTCCTAACGGATTAGCTCTCTACACTCGGGTCAGGATCTGGTTGCTTTGGGGCAACAGCACCACCGTTCATTCGTGCACGTGCCTCTGCAAACATTCTTTGCTGCTCAGCTGCTGCTTCTTCCTCGGTCATCTCAGCTCCGTTGCTCCATTTCCCACCTTTCAAAGAGTCTTGCTGAAATGCAATACAAGAATACTTTCAGTGAATAAGGTTGGGATGTGATCCCGTTACTGAATCAAATTTTAAGACAATGCAGTATTGTATTGTACTGTATATTTGTATTATATTCTAAGGAAAATAACTATTGCAGAAAAGAGTAGCATGAGATTGCCAACTTCTTGATCAATAATTGGGAAAAAATTATATGCCAATTTTAACATGATTTCGTGGGTGGGAAAAGATCAACACTGATAGAATAAAACAAGCTTGCTGGCAATCTCGATTTTAAGAAACTATGATTCTGCTTTTAAAAGGTTTAAATTGCTGAACGCTAAATGCTAATCAGCAAGAAGACAAATCTATACCATTGTCTCAATCTTGTGTTGCTCATATGCAGCATATACCTCTTCAATGTAGTCTCCAAACCCAAGAACCTGACAAATCCACATACATACATGAGCTTTAAGAACATATATAGGCTAAAGCATGGTATGATCATGAACGTACACAAGTAGAGTGCACAATGGTAACCATATCACTGTTGTTAGCAAATGAAATTACCCTACTACTTCTGCTTAAAACTATCTCCACTACTTCAAAAGTGTTGAGGAAAATGAAATATGTAGACTATATTTAAAAAAAAAGAAAAAGAAAAAGAAAGAGGGCTAGTAAAGCCATATCTTGATATTGAAGGTCCTATCAAAGGCATTACTTTTTCAACCTTAATAAAGCAATTTACACAAATAACACATTTAAAGGACTAAATCGAAATGTGAAAGTAGGTTGAGGAGAGGGTAACCTGTAAAGCCTTGAGTACATGCTCAGGTGCTATTGTTCGTCTATCCTCTCTGTTACAAACTTCATTGGACTCCGATGAAATGAGATTAATAAACTCTGCAAGAGGATTGAAGTTTTTGTTAGTTACAAGAAACAAGTAATACCATCAATATATCGTGGTTAAAGACTAAAATTCCACTGATGTAAAAAAATGACAAAATAATATAGATGGTGACATACTAGCCGAACAACATTCTAACACAAATAGCAGGATTATAACCATATAAGATTACAAAATAATATAGATGCTCAAGACCTGAAATTGGTACTGATTAAAAAGAGAAGGAAATTAAACTTATCATCTTACCTACACAACACTCAATCAAAAGGTCTTGAGCATCTCTTGCAACACGTACATCCGGTGGTAACATTTCCTTTATAATTTTGGTCATAGTTGCTGCAAAAAGCAAAGATTTAGACATAATTTGCACCATAAAGCAAAGAAAAAAAATCTAAACTAAATCGCATGGCCTAGGCAGAGCCATCAGGGGACAAGTTATGGGAAATTGAGAATAGTATAATTTGCATGCACACTAGGGAAAGCAACCTGATTCTCTTTTTATAAGATTGAAAAACAAAAGAAAAACGAAACTTCAAATCATTGCACCAAAAGCGAACCATGTAAACTGTTTCGAACATTACAGCCTTGTTATTAGCTTATAAACTCCATTTCACTATGCAACACAAGTTCACCGGAGAATAAAGAAAACTATTTACTGCTGATCTTAGTTTAATTGTCCACATACTCGTCTGTTTCCAAAAAACCTTTGTAGTGAAATCAATTCCTTTCTAAATATACTATACCGCTGATCTTCAAAGCCATCACATCCCTTAACCAGCATAATGCTCCCCAACACAAGCTCTAGACAAGAACCCCTTTTCGAGTGTAAATAGAACAACCAACCAACGTTTTTTTAAGAAATTCTGGAAAGCCAGTTCACACCTTTGACAGGCAAAACATTCAGATAGACAACTCCTCCCTTGAATCTAAAAGTTCTCACAGTAGAAAGCTATCATAAAACAAGACTAAGTTTGAACACAAAATTATCCTTCACGTCATGAAAGATGCACCTTTCTTGAATTAATCTCGCCATACTCGCCAAACATCATGAAACTGAAACTCTCACCCTTTGCTAGCTTACTTTGGATAAAACCCTAATTAATTTTTAAGGGGTAACTCATTCACTAACAATCTGAAGCATGAGTTGGCATATATAAATCACAACCTGAATTAAGCAGCGAACCTGCTATGATTTATCATTCTTAGCTAATTGTGATAGGAGATATAAAAAACCCTAGCAAATTCAAGACTTAAATTTCATAAATTTAACATATAATAAGAGAACCGAGATGATGAAGATGAAAATTGTAGGGGAAAACAAGTGAAATATTATCAAAACTCATCGAATAATTAAATTAAATATAAATAAAACGGAAATTAGGACGAGAAAACAGATGGGAAACGAAAAAAAATACCTTTGGGAAGCGAAGCGTCCTCCTTCGACTTGCCTACGATATCCATAGGCTCCATCTTTTAATTCTTCAAAACAAACAAACAAACAAAAATCAAAATCCAACAGAGAATAAACAGATCTAAAACGTGAAAGGGATGAAATTCAGGGGAGTAACGGACAAACCGAGCTACTGAGTCAAGACGCGGGGGATTATCTCCGCAGATGGGAAACACTAAAACGAGTGAAGCGATTCGTGATCCGATTCGAGTGGCGGGTGAACACGAAGGAAGACATGGTCGATTTATGGAGTTATCACAGAAGCTCATTGGAGCTTCACGATAAGAGAGGTAGCTCTCGATCGCAGCCGATTACGGGGTGAAACAAAACAAACAAACATTCAAGTGAGCGCGATGTCTTTTCACGCGCCTTTCTTAAAGCAGCTTTTGACTATTCTGGCTGAATTAGTGTTTGTTTCGTGTATGAACATCTGTTGTTAAGCGCGTGTATGATTGTGTGTTTTATCTTCAAACTTCAATCCAGCTATCTGATTTTAATTTGGTTTTCTTTTTTCCTTTTGTTTGGTTTTGATCGATGCGGAAATTAAAACTTTGTTAATAAAAGTGTTTGACGAAATGCAATGAAAGAGACTATCAACTGCTACACGGCGGATGGTTTCGTACCCATTGGAAGTCAGGTCTATGCGACTAAAATTACACTCAAATTTAAAAATTATAATAATTTAAATCAAAAGATTATTTTATAAAGTTAATTTAAAATTTTAAATATTGAGTTATAAAATAAAATTTTAAATAATTTATACTTTACCTATATTTTTAAAAAATTTTAATCTTAAACCCTTAGTTCTAAACTTAATTTTTAGTAGTAGTAGGTAAAGATTTTCCTTCCTCTTTCCTGGTCACATGTGTTTTTTAGTGTCTGTGTGAAGTTGAACATGTTAATTGCATGAGTTTTGTACTGAAAATCGTGTCGTGTTCACTCCGGTTCCGGTAGGACTCTTTGGATTCCACCGAACTCTTATCTCGAATTTGGACAACCGTCGGCATCGGCATCGGCCATGACAGGGTCAGTGTTTCATAGTCCGCGGTAGGGTCGGATCAGATCTTCCCCTTCCCCGCAAACTTCATTCTCTACAAATGCCGATGGAAAAATATAAATACCCCAGGGCCAGGGCCAGGCCCATCACCCAGACCCAGGAGACCTGTCGATGAAGGAATAATAAGGAACCAATAAGATGAGAACAACCTCACCACCTCACATAATTGAAATCCAAAGAGCTGACTCAATTGGAGCCACAGACTTGGTATATTTTATCATTAGATCAAATCGAGTTAAATAAAAAATATTTTATATTAAGAGAGTTATGAGTCATTTTATAATTCATTTTTTAAATAAAATTAAATCGAATTCTTCAAATTTTCGTTTAAATTTAATTATAAATATTATATTAATAATTAGTTATAATTTAAATAATTTTTTATACATTTATACAATACATAGATTTTCTTTATTTTTTCATATGATAAATATATCATAAAAAATTAGAAATTTTGACTCAAACCTAAAAATCGATTCATTAATTATTAAAAAATTTAAATTATTCAAGTCATCATCTTATAACTCAAACTTTATTTTAAAATTTTTTGAGTCAATTTAAAAGAAATATAATTTTTTACGTCGAATCAAATTAAAAAAAAAAAGCTTAACCATAAAATAAGTGTCTAAACTATAATTTTTATTACAATAGACTCTTCATCTTCTTTTACTAAAATAGGTACTTATAATTTTTTTGCTGCAATTGCTTAAAATTTATTTTTTTTACTTGTTTTAACAAAAAAAAAATTAATGCCTATTATAAAAAAAAATTTAAATATTTATTTTATAATTAAATCTTAATTTTTATATAATCACTTATTAATTAACTAATTTATATTAAATATCAACAAAAATTATTCTAAAAATAAATTTTATAATTTAAATTGTTTCATTCATGATATCTTCACTTAAATCTCTAATATATATTTTTTTAAAATTTAATGCTTTATTTTATAGAAATCAACTTATTGTTCTTCTATTACCAATATCCTACTTAGTTTAAAATAAGTTGTCTGAAGCTACATACATTCATCTCGATAGTCGTAAGCTCAGAATCATAACATTTGGTATACCAATATTTATCATGTGTCATCTAGGCAAAATTTATGAAAAAATATTGAATATATAGATTAAATTATTAATATTTGTTTGTATAAAATAAGATATATGTAGATAATTTTTTTAATTGTTTGTAATTTTATTACGCTTTAAATAAAATGCAATATATATTTTATAAAAAATATTATCCTATGTACTACACTGAGTACAAAAGAAGACACATGGGAATGAAATTAAAAAAAATATATAAATGTTCTTAAATAATTGAATTTGATTTTTTTCAATTCTCAGTCAACGGTCAATATTCATTATGATATGCATGAAACCAGTGTCTTTTACTTTGTCCCGTTAATTTATAATTATGATTTCACTGCTCTCATGTGAATAGACGGTGGAGGAATATAAAAGAAAATTTGGAGGGGTAAATTTAAACTAAAAAATAAGAATTTAAATATATTTTTTTAGAAATTAAGGATTTAAATAACTTTTTAATAAATTTTAAGAGGTTTAATAAAAAACAAAATTTTAGGAGAAAATTTAATTAAAAATATTTAAAATTTTAAATCTTAATATAAATTTAATTAAAAATTTTGAGGGGATTAATTTATTTTTTTTAATTTTAGAGATAAAATTTAAAATTTTCAAAACTATAGAGGTATGACCCTATTAATCACTTAAATGATCTGCTCATGTGTATAGAGGAGTAGGATTTATTGATATAGAGTGTAACATAGTTTTATAGTTTTTTTTATATTTGAAAGAGCGAAAATTAATTAATAAAATTAATAGTAGAAAAATGAGATTTTTGAGAAAAAATAGATAGTCCTCAATGGATTTTAAATTAAATGAGTACAAATTAATAATAATTGGGATTAAAAGTTAAAAAAATTATAAAAACTTTAGAAATAATTTATATTATTTAAAATATTTTATATTTACTCCTCCTATTATTATTGACTTTATTACAACCCATTCTTTGATTCTATTTTTTAACTTCTAAATGTTGTCATCCCTTCACCCTTTTGTGATCATATTAGTGGACAATTTATGAAACAAGTCAAAAAGTGTAGGCAAGAGTGCGATTGCATACTAACTTTTCACTGTTATTTCAGAAATAACCTAAAAAAACATTACAAAAAGTCGATAAAACACAGATTAAACAACTCAGTGGATTAGGTTTCTTGAAGAACAAACTCTGGTAGCAATCAATTATTTCCTTGTGGTGGGGGAAGACAGACAAAACAGAGGAAAATACATTTTGAGTTTTTTTTATTAATTTATCTATCGATGTTTAATTAGTTGATCATTAATTTAGATTGGATTTTATAGATATCTATTATACGATGTTCTTTTTGTTTTATTTTTTATTTATAATGTCATTATTCAAAATCATGATCTTATTTAAGGGATTTAGTGTCTCATCTTTTTAAATAAATTGATTGTTGATGCATAAGTTATTTAATTACACTCCCGATTATAAATTAATTTTTTTAAAATTATAATTTATTTAATTAAAATTTTATTATAAATATTTATCTTTATCATTAAATTTAAACCATCACATGATATAATAAAAAAATTGTTCCCCCAAACCTCTCATTCTTCGATTTAATTTAAATTCAAAGTAAATTAATAAACTAAACTCTTTAAAAAATTGATAACTTGTTTTATTCTTTATTGTTTATCAATTTGATAAACAACAATAAATATTCAACAAATATTACTATAACAATTGATAGACTAATAGAATATGTTTATTATAATTATAACATGTAGATCAATAAACTCAATTATTTTACTAATAAAAAATTATAAAACATAAAAAAAGCTAAATTATTTCATTATTTTCAATTATGCTCAAACAAACATAACAATAACATATAAATTTTGAGATTAAACTTATTATTATACCAAGTTATAATTACCCATCTTTGTTCTAAGATATTATTATTATTATAAAAACAAAGAAAAAACTAAAAAATATATTATTTATTAAAATAATTTTAAAAAATATTTTTAAAATGTGGGGCACGGCCCTTCCTATGTCTGTTTAACTTTATTTTAAATTAAACTCTAACCTTAAATTTTAATTTTAAATTTTATATTTATTTATTTTAATAACGAAACAAAAATAAAATATTAAAAAAACAAACATTTTTTTACTGTAGTTAGAAATATTCTATACAAGTAAATTTGACATCTGAAATTGAAAGTAACTAAAACTCTTAAGGATTCAACCCAAAACCTTAATCAAATCTAAATTATTTAAACTAGTAATTTACTCGAATCCGAAAGAACTCAAAACTAAATTTTATCTAAACCAACATGATTACAACGCTGACATCCAAATCCAACACGCTTAGCTTAAACATAGTTAGAACATGCGATGGTGAACAGTGAAGTTTGACCATGATTACAAAGGCCTTGGCCTGGCTCACCAAATTTTGAACATTTTACGTACCAAAGGCCAAATCTTTCTCTTTCAAGCTCTCTTAACTGTCTTTCAAAAAGATAAAGAAAAGAAAAGAAATATTTACACTGTTTCTCTGACAAACTTAACTTCATCTTACACCTGTGTTCTGTCCTTCCCCCAATCACAGTTTCAGCTAAATCCCATCTCTCTCTTCTCTCTAGATTCACCTGAAGAACACAACAAAAAGAAACTGAAAAAACCCATTTTTCTTGTTTTATCTGTCTTAATTGGTTTTGTCTCGGCGGCTTGTTGTGTAACTTTATAAGTTGCCAGCAAAGGAAAGGGGAAGATCCCAGGGAAAGAAGGAGAAAATTTTGTAAAGTAAGTATGTTCTCTCGGCTTACAAGTTTCATTATTTTTTTAAAGCAGTTTACATTTGAGATTTCATGGTTTGCTTGTAGATGTTAAGTTTGGAAGTTCAGATCTATGGGATATATTGTTTTATAAGAGTGGTTGTTTGAAAGCATATGAACCATGGGATTTTCTTAAAAAAGCTGTTTCTTTTATCATGTTTCTCTTGCAAGTTACAGCCTTTCTGTATTTGACTTTCTAGAAGACTTGATCACCGCCACTGCAAATTATTGCTTGAGGTATAATTTACAGTTTATTTCGGTATTTGCCTTCAGCTTTTACCTGTTTTAAACTTTTGGAAAATTTTACAAACGCTTGAACTAAAAGCTCTTTCAGACTTTCAGTTTCCATTTTTATCTGGTTTGGTTCTCTCTGGGGTTGGTGAACTGCAAGTCTCTTTCTTTTTTTTTTTTCTCTTCTTTTACCTAAAAGTCAAAGTTCAGAAATGTCTGCCTAGTCCACAACTTCTCCCAAAAACTAAAATAAGAACAATAAATTATGAAATGGGATTTGTTGTTGTCTTTCTGGGTTTATATGGGTGTTTTGTTCTTGAATTGGTTAGATTCTTTCCTGGTGTTTGCTAGATTATTAGTATTGTTTTTACTTCCTTTAAATGTTCATAAATAGAGTTAACTAAAAATTTGGTTTGATTGTTGCAGCTGATCTTGAAGAATCTGCTGTTCCTGAGGGGGAAAAAGAAAGTTTATTGAGTGTTTACCATATGTATGATTCTTTGAGCTACTTAGGATTGGATTGAAATTGTAAAAGAATGGCTGGTACCAGGCGAAGAAAGCAGCATTTTAGCCGAATACATGCTTTCTCATGTGGGAAAGCATCTTTCAAAGGTGATCATTCATTGATTGGAGGGCCTGGCTTCTCTAGGGTTATATATTGCAATGACCCTGAATGCTTCGAGGCCAGTCTTCGCAACTACTGTGATAATTATGTTCGAAGTACAAAGTATACACTAGCGACATTCTTCCCGAAATCGTTGTTCGAGCAATTCAGGAGGGCAGCCAATTTTTATTTTCTCATATGTGCTATTCTGGCTTTTACTCCTCTCTCTCCATACTCTGCTGTTAGTAATGTTCTTCCATTAGTTGTTGTAATCGGAGCTACTATGGGAAAGGAGGCTATCGAAGATTGGAGACGAAAGAAACAGGTAATCAACATTAAGAAACTTGATGTAGTTTAGAGTTGAATTTTTTTAAATTACTACAATTCTGTTTCTCGTTTATATGGTATCAGATGTGTAAATAGTCACATTTTTGCTATGGCTTTTCTATGAATCATGGGGAATTTATGGCGGATTTTGAAGTTTCGGGTATGCAGATATAAGTTAGAATTGAGGAATATAATGTCACAAAGTTTGCTTGTTTCGGAATTGGTTTGTGGGAAACATACTTGTTTGGTGCTACAACTGAACTGATTGCCAGAAGGTTGTGAATTGAGGTCATCTTATCTTGCAGGAAAGACACAGAGAAAAGTGGGGATAGGGGTTGTAACCTTTTGCTTAACACACCTTGTTTTTTATATCCTTTCTTTTGTTTATATAGTTTTTCTCCTGTTTTGTTAGATTATGTTTCCGGGTTCTTAAAATTGTCGTTGATGGCATTGCAGGACATTGAGGTCAACAACCGGAAAGTTAAAATGCATCAAGGTGATGGTGTTTTTGAACATACTAAATGGATGGATTTGAAAGTTGGAGATATAGTGAAGGTGGAAAAGGATGAATTCTTCCCTGCAGATCTCATTTTGCTCTCCTCAAGTTATGAGGAAGCTATTTGCTATGTTGAAACGATGAACCTTGACGGCGAAACCAATTTGAAACTAAAACAAGCATCAGATGCAACTTCAAGTTTGCACGATGACTCGAGTTTTCAGAATTTTAAAGCTGTCATCAGATGTGAAGATCCAAATGCAAATCTGTACTCTTTCATTGGCAGTTTGGAACTTGGAGATGAACAACATCCTCTATCTCCTCAGCAGCTTTTACTTAGGGACTCCAAATTACGGAACACGGATTATATTTTCGGTGTAGTTATATTCACAGGCCGTGACACTAAGGTTATTCAAAATTCAACAGAGCCACCTTCGAAGAGAAGCAAGGTCGAGAAGAGGATGGATAATATTGTGTACTTTCTGTTTGCTGTCCTAGTTCTGCTGTCTATTATCGGGTCCATTTTATTTGGCATAGAAACTAGAGAGGACCTTGAAAATGGAAGAATGACAAGATGGTACCTTAGACCGGATGAAACTACAGTTTATTATAACCCAAAAAGGGCAGCAATAGCAGCGATTTTGCAGTTTTTGACAGCCCTCATGCTGTATTCATATTTGATTCCTATTTCCTTGTATGTATCCATTGAAATTGTCAAAGTTCTCCAGAGTATTTTCATCAACCAAGATCTGCACATGTACTATGAAGAAGCCGACAAGCCAGCACGTGCTCGGACCTCAAATCTAAATGAAGAACTTGGCCAGGTTGACACTATACTTTCTGATAAAACTGGAACTTTGACTTGCAATTCCATGGAATTTATCAAATGTTCTATAGCTGGAACATCTTATGGTCACGGAATCACCGAAGTTGAAAGAGCTCTTGCCTGGAGAAAGGGTTCACCTTTGGCTCAAGAGGCAGAAGAAGTCAAGGGCCAAGTACAGGAGATTCAGGAAGAAAAGCCATCTGTCAAAGGGTTTAATTTTGTAGATGAAAGAATCATGAATAGTAATTGGCTAAACGAACCCCGTGCAGATGTAATCCATAAGTTCTTACGACTTTTGGCTATCTGTCATACTGCAATACCTGAGGTGGATGAAGAAACTGGTAGAATTTCCTATGAAGCCGAATCACCGGACGAGGCAGCATTTGTGGTTGCAGCTAAGGAACTGGGATTTGAGTTTTATGAAAGGACACAAACTAGCATTTCATTATACGAGTTCGATCTCTCTGGGGAAAAAGTGAAAAGGTTAAAATCTATAGTCCCTAATCTTTTGTAAATTAATTTCAAGGCCATCCATTGGAGTTAACTTTAGCTGCAAGCTGAGTACATAGGCTTTGTCTATTATTTTTAAGTCTCATCGGCTAATGATATTATCATATTACATTATGCAATGACAATGATGGAACATTTTTCCTTCTTCAGATCTTATAACCTATTGAATATCTTGGAGTTTAGTAGCTCAAGAAAGAGGATGTCTGTGATTTTGCGGAATGAGGAGGGGAAGCTGCTGCTACTTTGTAAAGGTGCCGACAGGTTTGTAATCTGAAACAATTAAGATCAGATTAAGGGTTCTTTCTCAAATAAAAACACTTAACAACGGATTATATTAAGTACATTTTCGTTCTTACAAGCAGTGTCATGTTCGAAAGACTTGCAAAGAATGGACAAGAATTTGCAGAGCAAACCAAGGAGCACATTGAAGAATATGCTGATGCTGGTTTGAGGACTTTGGTACTTGCATACCGTGAAATAGATGAGGAAGAATACGTTGAGTTCAATGAGAAATTCACGGAAGCCAAGAATGTAGTGAGTGCTGATCGGGAGGAAATGATCGAGGAAGTGGCGGAGAAAATCGAAAGGGATTTGATTCTTCTTGGTGCAACGGCTGTTGAAGACAAACTTCAAAATGGGGTGGGTTTAAAAAGGCCACCTATTGAAAGCATTATTTCTTTATATTTTTAATGTCACATTCACGTTTTGCCTTTTCTGCTGTACAGGTTCCGGAATGCATCGACAAACTTGCACAAGCCGGGATCAAGATATGGGTTTTGACAGGAGATAAGATGGAGACGGCCATTAATATTGGGTATGATCATTATTGCAAATGCTTACCATAAAAATTGTGTGAACTTCCATGTGCTGATTTCAGAAGCTTCGAACTTTGAAGCTTTGCATGTAGTTTGCTTAGACAAGGAATGAAGCAAGTTGTAATAAATTCCGAGACTCCAGAAAACAAGGCATTGGAGAAAGCCGGGGATAAAACTGCCACTGCAGCGGTAAACTCTAAGTTCAATGAATCCTTTTTCTCTGCCTTTCAAGTTTTTCTCTTCATTTGTAACAACCTTTAACAAAAAACACTATGGATCTCTCTTTTCAGTTTTTTTTTTCCTCCTAAAACCTTATAACAGTTCTTATTTATAATTTTTTTGGTAAAGCTTGAGGATGGCATTCATCCTTACTACCTAAGAGTCGCGATTTACTCAAGCTTTGTTTAAGGTGTTTGTTTCTGTGTTAATTCATATTTATTTAGAAAATATGCTCTCACATATACATGTACTGCTTGCACAGACTCGAGTTTTTTTGTGTATAGAAATCACTCCTGTGCTGATTGTCATATCTGTTCTAGCAAGAAAGATTTTTCTGCCTTGAACTGTGTTTGCCATACTTGTTTCTTATCCGAGTAAAATCCGCGGTTTTGAGTGTGCTTGTCAGCTTAATGAGAACTTTTTGGTTTTCTAATTTATAGGCATATAAAGCAAGCGTTCTCCAGCAGATAGGTGAAGGGAAACAGCTGCTTACTTCATCGAATGAAAATTCCGAGGCGTTGGCTTTGATTGTTGATGGGAAATCATTAACTTATGCACTGGAAGATGATGTCAAAGACAGTTTCCTGGAACTTGCCATTGGATGTGCATCCGTTATTTGCTGTCGTTCATCTCCAAAACAGAAGGCTCTAGTAAGTTATATCATCCCTTAATGATGAGTGCATACACACACATGTATGATAATACTTCTGAAACCTTTGAAACACGGATCAGTTAAATGAAGGATGAAAAATTTCCCACATCGACTTAACTAACAAGTGCTTGTTTTTGTAATTTACAAAGAAAAGCATCTGGGCTCTTTCTTTCATTTCTAGCAATTCCGAGGAAAATTCAAACTAACTGGGGGGAAAATGCAGGTTACAAGGCTGGTTAAAACTAAAACGGGAAGTACAACTCTGGCAATCGGTGATGGAGCAAATGATGTCGGTATGCTTCAAGAAGCCGATATTGGAGTCGGTATCAGTGGTGTAGAAGGAATGCAGGTAAATGCTAAATAAATTGTTTCATGTATAAAGTTGGTGCATCGGTCTGTTTCACTTGATGCTTCTTCCTTCTTGATTCTAATACCGACTTCTCAAATTTGTAGGCTGTCATGTCAAGTGACATAGCAATTGCACAGTTCCGGTATTTGGAGCGCTTGCTTCTTGTGCATGGACATTGGTGTTATAGGCGGATTTCATCAATGGTATTATAAATTACTCTTAGATGTTAAACTTGAAGTGCTCATCAAAACCTGCAACGTAGATCTAATTTTTTTTATCACCCAATAGCAACCGGTTAAATTAAAATGATTGAACTGTTTTGCAGATATGCTATTTCTTTTACAAGAATATTGCTTTTGGTTTCACTATCTTCTTCTTCGAGATATACGCATCATTCTCCGGACAAGCTGTATACAACGATTGGTTTCTGTCCCTCTATAATGTCTTCTTCACATCTCTTCCGGTGATTGCTCTCGGAGTTTTCGACCAAGACGTCTCATCCCGCTTGTGTCTTAAGGTATCCCTCGTATGAGGCTTTGTTTTACCCGCAGATCAATAGAAACTGACATGATATCTGATTTCTCTTCCACTTGATGTTGCAGTTTCCTCTGTTATATCAAGAAGGCATACAAAATGTCCTATTTAGCTGGCTTAGGATCCTCGCATGGGCATTTAATGGAGTTCTAAGTGCTACGATCATTTTCTTCTTCTGCATCCGAGCAATGCAGCATCAAGCCTTCCGCAAAGGCGGGGAAATTGCTGGTTTGGAAGTCCTTGGTGCTACCATGTATACGTGCGTAGTATGGGTCGTGAACTGCCAAATGGCATTATCAATCACATATTTTACATATATTCAACATCTCTTCATATGGGGCGGCATAATATTGTGGTATATCTTCCTCATGGCATACGGAGCTATGGACCCGAACATATCAACTACTGCATACAAGGTCTTTATTGAAGCCTGTGCGCCTGCAGGATCATATTGGCTTCTTACTCTCCTCGTGCTGATAACCTCACTTCTCCCGTATTTCGCTTACTCAGCCATCCAAATCCGGTTTTTCCCCATGTATCACCAGATGATACAGTGGATTCGATCTGATGGGCAATCCGATGATCCTGAGTACTGTAACATGGTGCGTCAGAGATCGATACGGCACACTACAGTAGGTTATACTGCACGGTTTGAAGCAAAATCAAAAAGTTCAAATGATAGGTGAGGATCATTGATGATCACCGTTTTTCTTTCCACTGGTTTTCGACCAAAAGATGATCTGTATATTACTTCTGCTGCTAGGGTTCTTTCAAATGTACATATTCAACACCAAGAAAAGTTCTTTCTTGACAAGAAGTTATGTCTGTAAGATGTTCTTAGCAACTTAAGTTGCAGTCTTGTATCCGACATTATCGGTTCGAAGTTAGAACCATCATTTTTGTGTTTTGATTTGTATTTAAGATATAAGGTTATAGAAATCAAAGTAAACTAATTTTGATTTCTTTGTAGAGTATGTAAGAGAACTTATTGACACTGGTTTAGGTAAATTTTGTGACGTAATGTCTTTCCCTTACACAAGGCAAGGGTTAACTACATTCTAGATGAGTTTTTTAAAGTTGTGTTTTTTCGGTATAAATATTAATTAAATAGAATTTATGCTCTACCCGGTTTTAAATTTAAATGCTTAATAGTTTTTTTTGTATAAAGTAATTTGTTCCCTTCTATTGATTGATCCTAATTGACATAATATTTAAAATACCCCTAACATTTTTTAGATGGTCATTTTAAATCTATTTTTTAATATTTTATTTTAGATTAAAATATTTTATTTATATATGAAAACGATTAGTCAAGTAGCGATAAATATTTTAAAATGATTAGTAAAATATAAGATTATTTTTCGTTGATGTATCATTTTGTCAAATGATATAACATAATACCAACTTGACAAAATAACACATTAGTAAAAAAATAATTTTAAAAAATTATATAAATATAAGATTATTTTTTCTGTTGATGTATCATTTTATCAAATCATTTCGAGTTGTTTATGTTTGTTGACTAATATCTTTTATTCATGGAGAGACGATTTGACTCAAAATAAAACGTTAAAAGTTAAAACAATTGAAAAACAGATAGAAACCAAATAAATTATCCAAACAAAAATCCTATGTCCATTTTTATGTCTCACACTAAAATATCTTAAAAATTAAATTCTAAACTTTGATCCTGTATTCGACCTCTTAAACCTTCAACACTACTCCTTGTATTCTAATTCTTTAAACTCTAACTCTAACCACTAAAATCACCTTTTAAAATAAGAACACCGAAAGAAATATAATTAGGGTTAGATGATTTTCATCGTATTTAATCCAACATTTTTTTACATTATACCGTCCTAATCCTAAATCTGTCTACGAAGACATGTTCACACAGAGACATTAAGATGCAAATGTATTTATTTATGTGTGAATAAGTTGACAAGGAACACAACAAGAAATCTGAAAAGTTGTTCTGAAGATTTGCAGACACTACAAAAACCAACATATTTGAAAACCAAAATGAGGTAACAAAGGGATCTATGCGATGCCATGTTCTTAAACACTAAAAGCAAAGACAACCTATTAACAGACAATAAAAACCCATACATATTTTTTTAAAAAGAAAGGTTAAGATAGCAAACGTGTCTTTGTTTTGGTTTTTTTTGGCACTTTTGAGGTGTGGGTTTTGTTTGTAGGCTGTTGGATGTATGTTACGAAGGGTATTAGTTAGGGCATAATCTGCTTTTTAAGGTCTGTAATCTTATAAAATGCAATGAAACATTGAGTTTTGTCACTTCATTGGCTTTACTTGAGAGTCCGTTGCGACGGAGGATGGTAATTTGACTAGAAACCGGTGAGTTTCGATCCGATCCAATTCGATAGGGTTAAATTTTTTATATTAAAAACCGGGTTTAAGTTAAGTCGGATTATTAAAAAATTAAGCCGTATTGAGCGTAGGGTGAAAATTCTTCGACATGATGTATTTATATATTTTTATTATATTTTATAATATATAATATTTTTATTATTTTTTCCGAATTATATTTAATCAGATTTTTTATTAAAATATCAAGGTCAAATTAGAATCGAGTTATAATTTTTATTATATCGAGTTAGATCAAGAAAAATATATATTAAAATCAGGTCTTACAAAATCAAATCAAATATTTTAGTTTTTAAGTCTGAATTGAATCGGCTAAAAAATTAGCCTAACTCAATCCGTTGCAATCCCTTGCTACGACTACACCTGTGTCAAACATATATGTGAGTAGTGTAACATAGCGTAAATATACATTTTAATAGGAACTCAAATCATCTGTCTTTTTCTCATGTTTTTATTTATGTTCTTACTTCAGATTAGAGGTTTAGAATTTAGGGTTTAGGGTTTTAGGTTAGGGGTATTTTTTAGGGTTTAGGGAATTAGGGGTAGGGTGTATTTTTTAAGGTTTAGGGTTTAGGGTTTAGAATATAGAAAATAAGGGTTTAGGGTTTAAAATTTAATTTTTTACAAAAATATAAAGGAGGCACAAAGGGAGGCACAAAAAAGAGACAGAAGATTTTTGTTCTTTTAATAGTTGAATGGATGGAGTAAAATTTAATTAGCTTTATATTAATTTATATACAACGAAAATAGATATTAAAAGATTAAAAATAAAAAAAAAATTTATATAAAAAATATCGATATTTAATCTTATTCGTATAATAAAAATTTTATATTGTTTCAATATATCTTAACTCATGTATATAATTATTATCTTATATATTCACAACCAGAAAAATTCTATAAACAAAATTACATTGCTGATATATTTTGAAATTTAAAATTTAATATTTAATATTTAGGATATTATTGAGGAGTTCAAATATTTTATGAAGTGCATCAAATACGACTTCATATATAAATAAATCGTTTTCTAAACTTGACACCTTGCTAAACCTAATTCACATCGAGGCTGCTTTGACAAGTAGGAATTCAGTTATCATTTTGCTTATTAAAATATATCTGTTAATTCTCTAATCACAACAAGACAAGGAACATGCAACTCATTCTTTAAAGCCTCCAGTAATATTAGTATTGCCATGATCTCAGCAGCTGTGCTACCCTTTCCTCCTGCTGCAATCAACGCCATGGAGACCTCAACAGTTTCTCAATCAAATAAAAAACCTAGGAAAAACCAGACCTCCATTGAAGTAGAAAGCTCCAACAAAAGAAGAAACACTGGAAGAAGATACCTTGGGGTCCGGCAACGACAGTCAGGTCGATGGGTGGCTGAGATTAAACACTCATCTCAGAAGCTGAGACTATGGTTGGGAACTTTCGATAAAGCTGAGGAGGCTGCCGTGGCTTACGACAACGCCGCGAGGGTTTTACGAGGGAAGAATGCCAAGACTAATTTTCAGTATGAAGAAAACTGCAGGAATGTAACAGGGAAGATTAATCCAAGGGTTTATCAGATTCTTCAGCTAACAATCATGAAGAACCATGCAAGATCAACAGCTTTGAAATCCATCGATGGAAGGATGGGGACGAAATTGGACCCTGTTGCTGCTGATTCCAATACGGTTGTTGAAGAAACTATATTTTGTTCTTCAGATGATCATCTTCACGATAAAGGTGGTAACAGTAATAACAAGCTTTGCAAGGTCTCACTGGGGAATTCTAAGGTTTATTCTTCTGTTATTGTTGCTCCTTCCTTTGGTTCTTCTTTTGATCAAGGAGAATAAGATAAACACTTGTAATCAGGGATGAATCGAAGGATACTAGGAACAGTTACCTTCCTATATGGTTTTATTAAGTATAAAGGTTCACATCCTTAACGTAAAGTTCTGCGACAGTCTTTGCTTGTAATAGTTAACATGATTCACAGGTTTTTATTATTTTTCATGCATATCAGTACGAAATTGGCTTGTTTGAAAGAAGATCTTGTTGTTTGTATATTCATGCTGTTCAATATTCAATGGTTATTCTGTCATTCTAGAGGGAAAAAATATGTAGTCTATGTATATATATATGGTAGTGCATTAGGTTTGCCTTTTAACTTCTGTTACAACTTAAGAAAAGATAATCCATATATGCTTTTACAACTTCTGTATATCCAAATCCGATTATTGTTTGATTGCTAAGAAACTAGTTTAGAGTACATATCCATTATGCTAATTCTTGCCTTGTCTGGGGGAGTGAATCAACTAGCAGGGATCAGATGACAAGTAATCCAAGGTTTAATCTTCGTCTTGGACATAAAACAATTTTAAAATTTATGGTCTATTTTTATTCTTTATGTTGATTAATAATAAACAATGATTAACTCATTCCGATACATGAGGAAGCTTGGAAGGCAGTTATTGCTGAATGGTTGCCACCTACCACCTAACGCATGCACTAATGGCATTACAACTCTGAAGCCTGAACTCACATGGACTGCCGAATAAGACAAGGCTGCCGACTACAATTCCAAGACCTTTAATGTCCAGTTTTAGTTGTATATATCCATAGAAATTCAGATGCACATCCAAGTGTGTGTCTGCCTATAAAGCATGGACAATCCCAAAACTACTATTGAGGGAACCAACAGGGTGAAGCAAACTACCAGGAAAAAGTTTAGCCGATGAAGAAGACATTATACCTGGCAAACAATAATATCCATTTTCTTCAAACTCCTTAACTATTATTTAGTTTTGGTGATGTATTTATCATCATAGCTATTTATATTATCAAATAACTCGTGTTATATATAGATTTTTATATATTTATATTATCTTTCATGTTATGTTGTGTTTAAATTATTGCAAAATATTATTTAATGTTTATTGACACATTAAAATCTAATTATGTTGTATTAAAATTATATCCACCACAAATTTATCCATTTTCAACTCCGATTTTAAACCTTACATTTATAACAAATTACTACCAAAGAAATCAACACCATAGTCTCCCCAAGATACCTAAAGCCAAACATTCCAATGCTTTTTCTATTATACTCATCGCTTCTCCTCCTCCTCCATCGCTGGCGAGAGCCGCCATCACCGTAGCCATCACTAAGACATTAACATTGATTATCCGATAGCATTCTTTTCCGTGTGCATATAATTTGATAATTAGTGTTACGGCTTAGGTTTGAAGATGGTGGCATTACGTGACGATGAACTCAATCAATTAAAGGATATTTTCGCAAGGTTTGACATGGACTCTGATGGCAGCATTACGATTCTAGAGCTCGCCGCTTTGCTCCGATCATTGGGACTCAAGCCATCGGGGGATGAGATCCATGTCCTTTTAGCTAAAATGGACTCTAACGGCAATGGTGCGGTCGAGTTCGATGAATTAGCGAATGCCATATTGCCTTACATGAATGAACAGATACTGGTGAATCAAGAGCAACTCAAGGAGGTTTTTACCTTGTTCGATCGAGACGGAAATGGCTACATCACCCCGGCTGAGCTTGCGGGTTGTATGGCCAAAATGGGGCAGCCTTTGTCGTACGACGAGCTGACAGAGATCATCAAAGAGGCTGATGCCGACGGAGATGGTGTCATTAGCTTCAGTGAATTTTCTACCGTAATGGCTAAGTCAGCCTTTGATTTTCTAGGCATTCGTGTATCTTAGTAACCAAAGATGTCGGTTTATATTAGGTCATGATCTTATACTAATTTACTCCTGGAAATTTAAATTATGATTACATATACATTTCTGATTGTTCATAACATTTATAGAAAATATAAAATAACATCATGATGTTATGGATTTTTGCGTGCATAAATTATGTTAGTAAATAATTTTATAACATCTAAAACTTGAGTGGCCAAAACTTTCATTTTGTCTTAGTTTAGCAACCATTTATGTAATTTTCCCAAGAATTATTACAATTGGCCAATGGCGACACTGGTTTCTCACTCAATCTTCAACCTTTGGTTTCACATCACTCAATCTTCATACTCTACATTGACCAGACATTTTTATGTAAAGCCTCTAGCTTTTACGCTGAAACCCAACTCTTCAATGGCAGTGCAGATGGCTATCCGAGTTTCACCCACTGCAGGGCTTTCTCTTCCTCCTTCAGTAACATCATCTTCTTCAACCTCTAACAAAGCTCCATTTAGAATCCAAACTAAACCCATCTCTCTATCACTGCCAACATCCACTACCTTCTCTTTATTGGCTTTACTTTCACTTCCCCATGAGGCCAAAGCCATCAGTCTTAGCAAAGAACAGATTGTCTCATCTCTCACTGAAGTAAGCAAATCAAGTGGATTACATGGCTAATGGCTTTTTCTCATGATTTTATTGATACACAGTTTTTGTTTCTTTGAATTACAGGTGGAGAAAACGATTGATCAAGTTCAAGAAGCTGGTTCGAGTGCTTTGGATGTTGCACAACAGGTGTTTGATGTTGTTGGGAAAGCGTTGAAGCCAGCCATTGATGCTGGGGTTCCTATTGCAAAGAAAGCTGGAGAAGAGGCATTCAAGGTTGCTTCTCCTGCTATATCTGAGGCATCAAAGAAAGCACAAGAAGCATTTCAAGGAACTGGTCTTGATACTGAACCTGTTCTCTCTGCTGCTAAGGTTCATTTCAATGTTCATGCACATTAATGTTGAATTAGAACTTTTTTGGTGTTTCATATTGGGAAGTAGTGAGATCCATTGTTGCATGTATGCATTGCAATTTGCAAGGTGCCTCTTTTGTGCATATACTCGTGTAATGATGATTTCTGTTGCAGAATGCCGCAACACAAACTGCAAAGGTGATCGATGTAGCCAAGCCTATAGCTTCTTCGACATTCGAAACCGTGGCATCCGCGGAGCCATTAACAATCGTTGGAACTGCCGGAGCATTATTTGTTGCATACCTTCTCTTTCCCCCCATCTGGTCTTTCTTCTCCTATAGTCTTCGTGGTTACAAAGGTTGCCATTGTTGTTTTTCTGATATGAAGTAGCTTCTAGCTTCATATGATGAAATATTATAGTTTGAACTACTTTACATTTGCGATATCCGAAATTCGCATACCTGAATATGTGCACAAGACTATGATCCTTCAGTGTTCTTTCAAGATTTATGCAAATTTTAACTGAGATGTTGCTTCTTTGGTGTTCTTCAGGTGATCTTACACCAGCTCAAGCCCTTGATTTAATCTCTACGCAAAATTATGTTATGGTCGATGTTCGAACAGAGAAGGATAAGGACAGAGCTGGTGTCCCTCGCCTTCCCTCGAGTGCTAAGAAGAGAATGATTGCTATTCCGTAAGTACATATCAGGCTTTCGATGACAGTATTTGGCTAATATCCGAGTGCGACACATATTTGAACATGATCAAGGGGTATGATCTTGGAAATACATATGAAACAAAAGTAAACGTATCCATGTCAAACATAATACAGGGTTAGAACCAGTTGTTTTTGGCAGACACTTACTGTCTCGTACTCTGTTACTCGGGATAGAATACGAAGATTCAATATGGATATATGTATTCGTCATGGGATATATCTTGATAACCAAGTCTTGATTTTGCTTTGTCTGTGGTTTTTATGTTCAGCTTGGAGGAGTTGCCGAGCAAGTTAAGAAGTTTGGTGAGAAATATAAAGAAAGTAGAAGCTGAAATTGCAGCATTGAAGATTTCGTATCTCAAGAAAATCAACAAAGGCTCAAACATTGTAATATTGGATTCGTAAGTTCTTATTTCTGTCCCAATCTCATCATCCATTCGAATTAGACTCGTAAATTCTGCTCCGAACTTAAGAATGTAATATATTCGAATGCTCAGCTACTGTGATTCAGCAAAAACAGTGGCAAGAACGTTAAGTAGTCTCGGGTTCGGTAACTGTTTTGTGGTGGCCGACGGGTTCTCGGGAAACAGAGGGTGGTTACAAAGTCGACTCGGAACTGATACGTACAACTTTTCAGCAGTGGAGATTGTGTCACCATCAACAGTATTTCCGGCGGCCGCTAAACGTTTCGGTACTACCAGTACCAAGTTCCTCCCTGGTGCAGAGTAGCCAACTTTCCTTGTATCGGAATAATCTCTTGTAATTTTTTCATAATGTTAGTCGATCCTCTTTCTTAAAGCCAACAACTTGATCCAAGTACGTGATAATCAAGAAATAAAATAGTTATTTCTATTAGAAGGATTCTGGTTCATAGTCCTGTTCAAATTATGGAACTTGGTACTGTTCCGATAAATGGATGGGAGAAGGAGAACTTGTGGAAGATCAAATTCCACAGGACTACGAGGAAGAAGTACATGAAACTCGACATTGTTCGTTATTGTCATGCCTTGCTTGATTGCTTAACTACCCCGATTCCATCGAACTCTGCAATCTGTTTTGGCGAAGCCTGTTCGAGCAATACCCCAAGTTCACCCCATGGGAGTATGAAATCCCCGGATGGTTCAAGGTCTGTCTCGATTCAGAGATCTTGAACTATATCCAGCCCATGTGCAGAGAGGAACATAACATGAACGTAAACAAATGCTTGATTGTTGTGAAATTCGGGGTGTTTATGAGAGACAGACGATCATGGTTGTTACGATGGTTTTTACGGTGAAAATGATAGTGAGATCGAGGAAGAGGAGGATGAAATTGGGTCTTCGCGGGTTTGAGTGCTCCGTTTGCGTTACTTACGTTCTGTCGAATGTTTAATTATTTTTGAGATATTTAACAATGTACCAAGCCTGCAAACATAATGATAAAACATTTTATTACATGGAAGGTGCTATGACATTATAACATCACGAACATCTAATTTTTGCAGCCATAGTATAGAAGTAAAGCTACGTTTTCTTTTGGATAAAGGGAAGAGTCACAGATATTGAGATTTGATTCTCTAACATGTCGTTCGACTTTGAGACAGTTTTAAATCGTATAGACGCCGATAAAATCCACAGATGGTGATGCTATGTATAGTGATCCCCGGAACTCCTGCACTTCACTGATTAAGTTATCGCCATACCATCGTTCGAAATTTACTGTCTGAAGCACCCTGCTAAAGCTGTTGATCCGTTGCCCTATCGGCACCAATGTCTGCGTCTCTTGTTTTACCATGGCTGCTGCCTGCCAGTAGTCTCCGAGCATGGTTCTCTGTATGTTATTAGGCCTGGCCTGGATGTTTACGATGTCGTAGGTGTCGGCTCTCGGTCCCATGAGCCAAAACTTTATAGTATTATTAGCATTGTAGTTGGAAACCAGAACATATGACCCATCGCGGCTAACAGCTACCCCTGCTGGCCCTGGGAGGTTCTTTAGCAACACTGTCACTCGCCTAGTGGTCGGGTTGTACATCAACAACCTCCCCGTGGAATCATTCGTTGCCGATCCTTTCGTAGCATCTCTGCAACATGTTATTAATCCCTGTGAATCTGTAAAAACACAACGGAAGTTTCGGAAACGGAATTATGATGTGAAAAAACAATGAACCTTAGATCATAGGCAGTGGTGGAGTCAGAGAAAAACACATTTCCGGATAGTTGGTGGACATCTAAACCGTTGCAGAAGCGGTAAGGCACGCCCTCGACACCAGCCGAAAGCGGTTTTGCTAGTCTTCCACTGGAACCCAACACCATGAGCCCCAGGTATGCATCACAAACATACAGCTGATTCGTTGTGTAATGGAGACCTAAACCGAATGGCCTCCCGCACACTCTCCCCAAATCCGGATTAGTACTGCCATCACACATGGCCTTAGACCTGTATTAGATGTTCAGAAAGGGTGAAAATTCGAGTCCGATAGACCCCGAAGTTGTCTGTTATTAGTACATATAAAAGAATCTCACCTGTTTCCACCGGTGAATCCATACTCCACAAATCCAGTCAGTCCATTGTATTTTAGAACTCTACCATCGGCTACACCGACATAGAATCGTCCGGTGCCCAACTCGAAGGCAATGGATTCAGGACCTGTAGCGTTCTGTGGCAATTGAATCGTTCTGAATAATTCTGAAAGAACCATAGAAGGAAAACAAAAGACAAAGATGGGAAGCAAGAACATGGTTAGACTGTTAATGTAAGACATAAGTTTGTTCATATATTTCTGTCTTAAATTATCCGTATTTATAATCATAAAAAAGGTATAAAATCCAAACCCAAGTGAGATATAACGTTTATGGTCATGAGATTTAACACTCTGGATGAGAAAAAATGTGAAAGCAAGCAAGGATCACCTATGGCATGGCGTATTGGCGTTACTTTATAAATATCGGTTTGCAGTTCTGGAATTTTCGAAAAGCTGAACCCTCAAATATGGAAAAAGCTCGGAGGAAAATTGGCCGGCAGCTAACGGAAAGTGTGTAATTATTTGCATATTTTGAGACTTTTTGTTTTTTTTACTATCATTTATATTTGATTTATTAAATAATTTATTAGTTATAAAAAGCGATAATAATATTAAAATGACATTCACTTTAAATATATAATTCGGTCACTTGGTTTAATTTTAATTTTAATTTTAATCTGAATCTTTAATTTCATTTCGTCAACCAACAGACTTAACCAATTAGTTACAACCGCCTAACAGCCCACCCTCTTTTTGAATTTATATAATGTAAGATAATATGAATATTTTTATTGATTCGATCAATTGTATCTCTTGATTTTCCAAGTTTAATGCTCATAAACCCCGATGAAATCCACAAACAGCGATGCTATATAAAGCTTACCATCAAACTCTTGAACTTCACTCACTAAGTTATTCCCATACCATTGCTCAAGAGGAAGGGTTTCTGTAAGATTACCACTGCCAGTTATCCTGTCTCCTAGAGGCAACAATCTCAAATGTGTTCCGCCATCTATCGTTGCTGCTGCTATCCAGAAATCACCTGATCTTGTCCTCTTGATGTTATCCGGCATCAGCCGAGTGCTTACGATGTCGGATTCATAAGGTTTAGGGCCTCGGAGCTGAAACTTTCGAATTCTGCTTCCAAGGAACTCGGAAACTAGGACGAATTCTTCTTTTTCATCCACAGCAACCCCTCCAGGAAATGAAAGATGCTTTAACAACACAGTCACTTGATTGTTTACGACATCGTACTTTAGCAGCCTCCCCGTCGAATCGTTAGCACTGACTGCTGTTCCGAATTGTCTGCGAGATTAGAGATTAGAGAACCGTAAAGGTACATCATTGATATTTGATGTATGTTGACGTTTTTTTAACAAATTTATTCTTGTCTCAGATTGTTAATTTGCTAAAAGAAACGTCAATTTTGTTGCCAAATTGAAGTAATTTATAGAAAAAGTAGTATACATGATATCAATTCTTTTATGTTATTATCAATACGTTAACATCAAATTTTAGAAGGCAGCAGCTGAATAACCTTATATCATACACAGCACTGGCATCAGTGAAGTAGACATTTCTGGTTTGTTGATGGACGTCGACCCCGTCACAGAAACGATAAGGTTCTCCATCTGCCGCCGTGGACAGTATGTTTACCGGACCTCCTTCAGGACCCAACACACCGAATCCGAAAAACGCGTCGCAGACATACAACCTTTTCGTATGGTGATGCAATGCCATCCCTACTGGTCTTCCACAAGTTTGATTCATGCTCATGCCATCGCACATCGACTTGGACCTACTCAAATAAACATTTCACACGTTGAAAATGATAAGTATAATCTATGTGTGACTGTGATTCACCTGTTCGGAGCAGCAAATCCGAAGTCGACAAATCCGTTTTTTGGACCCTGATATTTCATAATTCTCCCATCGGCTATCCCTGTAAAGAAATATCCTGTTCCCAAGTCGAATGCTATCGCCTCAGGTCCGTTCGTGTTTCCCGGCAGTTGTATCTTGTTAAATGAAATTGCTGAAACGAGTGTTGAAATCAAACAATAGAGTAGTAGTCGAGCTGGAGCAGTTATGTGATTGTTTGTCATGATCCTTTACTAGTTTTGATGTCAATAGGCGAGCAGTATGGCACTCCTCTCTGTTGTCTCCATAAGTACAAGAAATTTCCTAGTTTTGTTCCCACCATTAATTAGGCATTAACGAAGATGACAAGACAAGTTTTCTGATTCGTTGATCTAAATGACTGGTAGGGCATAGAACCAGGCAGCAAGAGAGGTTTCTGAAATTAGAATCCTATTCCTATCTATTCTAAACAGATTAAAATGCATCCATTTCATTTGTAACACGTGTACACTTACTTTTGTTTAATATTTGTTGACAATTAATAAAAAGAAACTGTGTTCTCCTAGTCCTCTGCACTTATACATAAAAAATATTTTATGACTTGAATTAAAGAGTATTTGAGGTGGCATCCGTAGAGGATGATTGACAATGTGATGCTGGGCCTGGGCCTGGGCCTGGGGGTGTTGGTTTGCCTTGTATTGTTTTTGTGATTTCATGTTATGAATATTTTAAGGCTTAACTCAATAATAGGTGACCAAAGTATACATCTTTTCTGAAATAAGTACCTAATGGTTTTTTTGACTGAAATAAGTGCCTAAACTATATATTTTTCTGAGATAGGTGCCTAATGTATTTTTTGGCTGAAATAGGTGCCTAAAGTTTTATTCCCTTGGTGTTTTAAAGTAATAATGTTAAAAGAAAATTATTTAATTTATAAATAAGTACATAAACTATATATTTTTTAAAAAATAGGTGCATAATGTAATTTTTATTAAAATAAATACCTAATTTTTTTCTTATAAGTAATTTATATTTCTTATAAGATATAAAATTATTTATATCTTAAATTAATCATTTAACCTTTTAAATTCTGAGAATTTTTTTTAACAACACTAAAATAAAAAATAATTAAAATTTATATAATTTTATATTAATATTTTTTATATTTTCCACAACAATCATCAATGGGACAAATCGATTTACTTGCAAGGACATGCCGCCGGTTCACATGGGAATATATACAAAAATTCTTATATTCCTATTACATTTATAATTGTATTGAAAAAGAATTGAAAATATTGATATAAAATTATATAAATTTTAATTATTTTTTTATTTTAGTGTTGTTAAAAAATATTTTTTTTCTCATAATTTCAGCTACTAATCAAATTTAAATAAATTATTAATCAATTATAATAAATAATTTAATAGATTAAAACGATGATATATAAATAATTTTACATCTTATAAGAAATATAAATTACTTATAAGAAAAAAATTAGGCATTTATTTCAATAAAAATTATATTAGGAACTTATTTTAAAATATATATATAGTTTAGGTACTTATTTATAAATTAAACAATTTTCTTTTAACAGTGTTACCTTAAAATACTAAGGGAATAAAACTTTAGGCACTTATTTCATCCGAAAAATACATTAGGCACTTATCTCAGAAAAAATATATAATTTAGGCACTTATTTCAGCAAAAAAAAACATTAAGCACCTATTTCAGAAAAAAAGTGTATACTTTAGGCACTTATTACTGAGTTAAGCCATATTTTAATGTTATACGAGATTCTGGTTAATTTTGAGAAATATAAGGTTTTAAGTTTATTTTTAGTATTATAGAGACGTTTGGAAAATAATTGGGGAAGTAAGCCAATTGTTACAGTAATAAAAAGACTTCGTCACCTTCTCTTGGCGAGATCTTCTCTCTCTTTTTGAACCACACCAAGAAGATATGACGAGGTACTGTTGATCCATTTAATTTATTCGATTGAATGAGGAAAAGAGAGAAGACCTCGCCAAGAGAAGGTGGCGAGATCCTTTTATTACTGTAACAATTGACCTACTTCCCCAATTATTTCTCAAACTTCCTAAAATCCTAAAATTAATTTCAAACAACAATATTTTTTAAAATTTTCCTATCAACAAATAATTATTGTTATACGTATTTTTATATTTATATTAATGATTTTTTATCTTTCATAGTCAACAATAATGTTGACATATGCCTATTATTTATTAAAATTATTTAATTAAATTTTTAACTTTTAGTGTTTGATCAAATTTTATTTTTAAATGATCAGTTTATACAATTACACTATAATAATTAAAAAAATATCTCAATCAATCCATTCTAATTTTCATGTATTTTCCCTTTGCTCATAAAATTAATATTTATTATTTATAATAAATATTTTTATATGTAGAAATTTGGGACCATACTTGTTGTCGTGTGAGGATGGGAAGATGAGGCAGTTAAGGGGATTCGATGATATTGCTAGCTTGGCCGATATTGATATTAGTTTAGGTGTTCATTATTATTTTTCATGTTTTTATTTATTATGTTTTAGTTTTTTATTTTTGTTCTAATAAAAAATATTGTTTATGAGATTTTTTTTTTTTGATGTTTGGTATGAATTTTTATAAGCAGACAATTGGATTGTTAAAATAGTAACCAGACTGAAAGTTATTAAAAAGTATACTTTTCAGCTCATACTTAATAAGTAAATCATACAAACTGATTTTCAAACTCGAACTTGTTTTATTTAGGGATGGCAATATAATTCGAATTCGATCTAAAAAAAAAAATCAATCCAAATCTGATTAAAAAAAGTTTGAATCCGAATCCAAAAATAATATCCGAGTCCTAATAGGAGGTGGATCGGATATGGATATTACCATGATCCGATCCGAATTCAATCTGTATCCATATCTGATATGAATCCGATCTATATATAAACCCGAATAAAAATGTTAAAAAATTTATATTTAAAAAGTTTGAGTTGTTACTTTAATTTGTTTTATATTGGATTGTAATATTTATTGAGATTTGTTTGTGCTATAAATTTAAAAATACTTGATTGATAAAAAATATTTTTTTATTTAAAGATATTTATTTGAGTTGTTACTTTAAAAAATAATTGGATTTGGACTTTTGGATTTGGATTTTAGATATTTTATTGGATTGGATTTGGATTTATGTAAATGGATTTAGATATGGATATTTTTGAAAGTCCGATTATTAATTGGATTAGACTTAAACTTTATAAAATCCGATCCATATCTGATCCATTGTCATCCGTAGTTTTATCATGACCAATGAAACTCCTAAATTTTAAACAAACTCTAGAAAATTAATATAAAGTCGGAGTAACAGATATTAAGGCAAGTGCAGTACACGATGAAGTGAAAGGACAGACATGGAAACATACTTTTTTTATTACCAGGATTCTTCAATGCTTAAGAACACCAATGAAAGTCGCTGACCGCGATCCTATATAAAGCTTGGAACCAGATTCTTGTACTTCACTCACTGATTCATTTCCATACCATGGATCAAGAGGAACGGTTTCTAAAACACTCCCAGTCCCAGTCATCCGTACTCCTACAGGGAACAAATTCGAGTGCATTCCTCCATCCACCCTTGCTGCTGCTAACCAGAAACTGTCTAATATTGTGCTCTTGATGTTATCCGGTGTCGGCATAGAGTTTATGAGAAAGGTCTTTGTCCCTGGAGCAAGATTTTTCGAGTCCTGTTCGTGATGAACTCAGCAACAAGGGCGAATTTCTCTTCTCTGTCGACTGAAACCCCTGTTGCACCAGAAAGATTCCTAAACAACACGGTCACTTGCTTGTTTCTGATGTCATACTTCAACAGCCTCCCTGTCGAATCTTGAACACTTACTGCCGTTTCCAGATCTCTACAGAGAAATGTTATATGTTCGATACAAATATGTTATTTGAAGTGTTATATCCCGGTAATAATTTAATGTATATCAAAATCAAATGGCTAGATACAAACATTTGAAAGAAAAAAAATGAATCCGAAAGAGGGACAGCTAAGAGACCTTATACCATAAACAGCACTGGCATCAGTGAAGTAAACATTTCCTGTTGGTTGATGGACGTGGACTGCATTGCAAAAACGGTAAGGTTCGCCTTCTGCAGCGGTCGAAAGTTGGGTTACCAATCCACCTTGAGGACCCAACACTCCAAATCCGAAAAATGCATCACAAACATACAACCTCCGCGTCCGGTGGTGCAATGCCATCCCTAATGGCCTTCCTCAAACCGGGTTCGGATTGGAAGCATCCGTGCCATCGCATACCGACTTGGACCTACCAAAAAATTCATGCCAAACGATAGTATATTAATTACTTTGATCTATTGGATCTCAAAATTTTGTTCAAAACACTTTTTCTATGTCGACTGTAGAATTCACCTGTTAGGAGCAGCAAATCCGAAGTCGACAAAGCCAGAGATTGGACCCCGATATTTTATAATTCTACCATCGGCTATGCCGGTATAGAACCGTGAGGTTCCCAACTCGAAAGCCAATGCCTCGGGTCCGGTCGCATTTTTGGGCAGTTGAATCTGGTTAAAGGAAATGGCTGAAACAAGTGTTGAAAGGAAACAAAAGTGGAAGACAAAAGTGAAGAAATTGAGCACCATTATGATAGATACCTTCATTCGATGCTAATGAGATGAAGCCTTAAGCTATTTATAAGGATTTTGTAACAGAGATTTGGCAATGCTATTTGATAGGACTACTGGAACTTTAATTATGGTTTTATCTCGTTTTCTTTAGAAAAAAATGTTTTTTTTTTTAATGTTATAAGCTAAAAATATAAATTTTAAGCATTAACTTTAAATTATACAACCTGAATCTTTAACCTTAAACCCTAAAAATATCTTACACCTAATTATTTAAACTCTAACTTAAACCCTAACTTTAAAATTCAATCCTAAACCCTAAACTTAATTTTTGGTGTGGGCATATATAATGGTACCGAGAAACAAAAGATGATTTATATTCATTTTCTTTTAATTTTTTGGATGGTTATACTTTAAAATTTCATGTTCGACCTAAGACTGTTAAATAGTTGTTATGTATGATTTGTTATCTCTAAAATGTAATGATTTAACCAATTATTTCAATTCCACATGATCTCATCCTTAAAAAATCTAACATGATTTGATCTAAAATTTATATATCTTAACTTAAACCTGACCTGATCTAATTTATAAAAATAAATTTAATTTTAGAGACCTGATCGTAAAAAATGGATTTTAAGGATTTAGTTATAAAAATAATAATTTTAGGTACCTAATTATAAAAATATAAAGAGGATGCACTATTAGTTTCGAGTTGGATAAAATAATTTTCACTCTAAATTTGAACTTGACTCGACCTAATCTTACCCTTAATAAAAATCTAACTTGACCAAATACGATATAAAAAAAATCCAATTAGGTCGGGTGAAATGTTCATTCATGATCACAAAAAAAAATGTTTATCCTAATTCCTAAAAATACAGATTCAATCAACTTTGTCTATAAGATATATACAATTTATCAAGTAATTAAAAAATATATAAACTTTAAGTTTAAACTTTAAAAATAAAAAAAATACAACTTTAAATCTCAAATACAAAAAATAAAACATACATAAACAATAATTGTTATTTTTATGAATTCGTTATATAATTTAATTATAAAAGTTATTAAGTACTACCACCTACATTTTTATTAATTTTTCAATTTTTTTATGAATTTATACTGTACCTAACTTACCTAATTATTTAAAGAAAACTTTCGTCAACTAATGAAAAGGGAATTCTATCGAGTTTATTAAGCTCCCCTTTTTTTCACCCAAAAATTATTTATTTATTAAATTAAAAGTAGGGTAAATTATATTAGGTATCACTTAATTATTGATGTTGATTCGTTTATACCATGAAAATTTTCAATTAATCTAATTTTAATATTAAATTTACGTTTTAGTTCAATTATATCACTGAATCACTGTACATTGATAACGAGATAACATATTAACGAACATTGATATAAATATCGTATCAAAATGACATTATTTTAGCGTGCGCGTTTTAATACCCAAAAAATTCAAAACTATGTTGTTTTATTAGAGAAACTTACAAATAAAAATACCAAATCTTCCGTAAGGAATTCAAACCTGGATCTTTGTTTAAATAAACTAGGTGCAAAGACGGATTTACTTATATCATGGGGCAATTGTCCATCCTAAATTTTATAGATTAATTTTGCTTTTAAGTTCTTATAGTTTTAAAATCATTGTAATTAATTTTTTTTCCTCCAAAAATTTTTATTATTTATTATTTTATAAAATAATGTAATTTAATATTAATAAAATTAAACTTTGATCTCCTTTTTTATTTAATTACTTTTTAAGATCTTTTAATTTTAATTTTTTTAAAGTAAGCCTAAATTTTTTTTTTAATTTTTATGATTTAATTACTTTTTAAGACATTATTTAAAAATTAATCAGTCTGCCTCTCTCATAGTTCAATTCTGGTTATGTCCCTGATTAGGTACATATCTATTAAATCAACTAAATAATTTATAATAATTTTAATAAACTAAAATATATGTCAGATTTCGGTTGAAGTTAATTTTATCTATTTGTTGATATATTTATAAATATATAACTTTTATAAATAATTTTTATAATATAATTTTATAAATATATATATATATATTTTATATAAAAGCTCCAAAGAAAGTGAATTTTTAATCTATTTCGTAAGTCCTTTAGAATTTAAAAATAATTATTGCCGCGACTAATTTATATAATTTTAATCTGACGTAGAAATTTAGATAAATTACTCGCGATAATAATTATTTTTAAATTTTAAAAATTATAAATTAGATTGAAAACCTACTTTCTTTAAAACTTTTAATTGCAATCTAACATATATATTAGTTTATTAAACTCATTATAAATATAATAAATTAAATTAAATTAATTGTTTATATAATTATTTTTATGATCAAGGATAAAGTTAGAATTAAAATTTCAAAAATAAAAATAGAAAATGTTTAAAAATAAAAAATAATTAATTTAATTATTAATAATATATAAGGTAAAAAAAATAGTGTCCTATAAAACTATATTTTAAGTTTATAATATTTGATTCATATTAATTAATTAATAATTATAAAACAATAATGTTTATAAGATATTAGCAGCCCAAATTCATAATAGTTCAATGCAGCATCCAAAAAAGCCCATTGAAGGCACAAACAAAGCTTAAACCCTCAACATACAAGAACCCTAATTTTCTCCCTCTCATCTCTTTCTCGTTAGACTCACTCTTTCAACTTCGAACTCCTCTGTTTCTATCTTTCCCCTATTTTTCATCGTTAGCGAGAAGGAAAGAGAAAAGAGAGGGAAATGGGAAGCGATAGCGAAGCAGAGAAGTCGCAGCAGAAGGAGAGGAAGAAGATGTTAGCTCTTGCTCCCATCGCAAAGCCCCTTGCGGGAAAGAAGCTCTCCAAGAAAACCCTTAAGCTCGTCCGTAAAGGTTTCCCATTTTCATGATCTTTTTTAAACTTTAAGTTTGTTGGTTTTTTAAGAAGAGTGAAAAAGAGGAAAAACTCTTAGTTCTAACGGTGGATTTTGTGCTTAAAATCACTGCTTATTTGTTGATCTTCCATTGTTGCAGCTTCGGAGCACAAGTGCTTGAAGAGAGGAGTAAAAGAAGTGGTTAAAAGCATTAGGCGTGGCCATAAAGGGTAAATTTTATTTCTTTTTTTCAATTTCCTTTTCAGTTTTTCTATTTAATACATTATTTTTACTGAATTTAAGGGAAAAAAAGTAATGCATTGGTTACACTTATTTGCTTGTTTAAATGCAAGTGTAAGTTTCATGGACTGTGAATTATTTGTCAAGGCAGTGGAAATCTATGATGTTGTGAGCCCTGATTACTATTTTAGTTTCATGGACTTTAAATGTTTATATAGTGTTTAGTCTTTTCCCCCTTTCTCTTTACATGTTTCTTCAATCTTTTGTTGAATGCAGATTATGTGTTATAGCTGGAAACATATCTCCTATTGATGTCATAACTCATGTTCCGATTTTATGCGAAGAGGCTGAGATTCCCTATGTTTATGTAACTTCCAAAGAAGTAAGTTCGGACCCCCGACCTCGGGTCTCATATTTATCTAATTTGGTTGCACTACATGCTTAAAGTGGTTCTCCTGATTCCCTAAAACCTATTTTGGTGACACTGTGTCTTTTTTATGTTTTCTTTTGAACTATGTAAAGAAGCATATCAAACACCTAATTTGGTTTAAGGACTCTGTATATGGCGCACTGTATGGGCTCTGTTCTGTGATCCTAAAATTCTACATGCTTTAATTGAAGAGTCTATGTTCTAGTCCACATGTGCACAGCCAATTGGGTCTATGGATCCTGCAATTTGACCCTAAGCATATGTAAGCATGGCTAAAGGGTCTTTGGCGGATTTTGAATATAGGTTTCTGGTTTATTTAAGCAAATGATGAACCCTGTTTGACTAGTTTTTCATTTTAAGGATCTTGCAACAGCAGGAGCTACCAAGAGACCAACATGCTGTGTTCTGGTGCTAACAAAGCCCACCAAAGGCGAACTTTCCCCTGAGGAACAAGAAAAGATGAAAGCCGATTATAGTCAGATAGTATCGGATGTATCCGAGCTTACATCCTCCCTTTTTTAATACGCCCGTCCCAAAAGAATTGACCTTTTCATGTAAGCATTGTTGTTGACATTCTTATTTTCAGCATCTCATTGTGTGGTGCCTTGTCACCAGCATTTTGATATCTGTCTCAAAACCTTTTGTTTTACCCCAAAGTCTTTAATCAGCAAAATGTCTCCCTTTGTTCAAATCAAAGTCACGTAAGTGTTTAACCCAAAGTATGTTGATGTTATACTCACGTCACTAATGTCTGTTAATACACTGCGATATACGATAAATATAAAATAAATTTGAAATATTTGTTTGCTCTCTATCTTTGTTATAAAAATAGTTTTTTCAAGCAAACTCTTTAGGTCTGGTTGCTTTTGCTCTTTCTCTGTCTCCTGTTTGACCACTAGACAGCCAGCCTCCCCCACTCTAAAATGGTCCAATAAGTTGTCACCTTCTTCCTCCACTCTACTTTATCATCTCTTGGGCATCGGTCCTCATCTTGCTGTAAGGGGATGATGTTCTGCCAGGTAATCTGAATTTAAGCAACTTTATTTGTATGGGTTTTATTTAGGGTTAAGAAACAAAACATGTTTTATTAAGAGAACGTCTGTTTGAGTTTATAAAAAACGTAATTTTTGATACACATGATACATAAAAAATTTATATATATATATATATATTCTGTAAAAATTAAAAAGTTTATTTGAAACCCTTAAATTCATATTATAAACCTCAAATTTTGAACTTTACAAATGAATTCCTCCTTTTGAAATTTTTAATAATTATTTAAAATTTATTAAAATATTAATGATATTTAATAGTGTATTGTATTAGTGGTGTTCAACTATATATATTATTTGTTTTAGACTCATCTATCAAAATGTAACCTTATATGTATATAAGAGACAGAATTCAGTTATATAAATTATTTTTTTAATTCTTTTAGTTTTACAGTGATTTTAAACAATTAAATAATTATAATTAAAAATATATATAAATATTTTTAATCATAAATTTACTATTTTTCAAGTTTTATAAACTCAATTAGTGGTATTAATAGAATAATAAATAATATTTATCTTAAAAAATTTAAATAATCCAAGATATTAAATAGCAATAAAAATAGAGCGAGTCTAATATACAGTATATTTAAAGTGCGATTAAAAGAGAATATTTTTTAAACTAAAAATATTAAACTTTTTAAAATATTTTTATTTTTTTTACAAATATCAATATTTATTTATAAATTCTGTCCACATTCTAGACCTATGGCGCCGATACCTATAAATATCTAAGAAACGTGAAGAGTCAAATATGATCTCTGTCTTTGTTTCGCTGCTAGAATATTCAGTCTTGCAAGTTGCAACTTTGACAAACTGTACTATTGGCGCTTTACCAACTGTATCAGCCGTCAGTCACTTTCAGTCCCCTACTTTCAATATATATACACACACAACCGGTTATAGCAAAGGGTTTCGTTCAGAAGGATAGACCAATTAGATTTGACAATTGCCGGGGATGGAGATGAAAGAGGCGCCGTCTCATCTTGGTTTCCGCATGCCTGCAGAATGGGAGCCCCATTCCCAGTGTTGGATGGGTTGGCCTGTTAGTTTCATTTATTCTCTCCTTTTTTTTTTTTCTTTCTTTCTTATGGATTCAGCTCATTCATTCACTTGTTTCATGTCGAAACTCTGTATTTCGTTTGTGGAAATAAACCTTTCTTCTTTGATGGGTCATGGGTGTGACTCAGAATTAATAGATATCCTTTTGTTTGTTGGTTTTCTAATAATGTTTTGCCTTATTTTCACTCCGTTTCCTCTTTCGGCTTCATTTCAATGAGTTGGCTTGTATCTGTTGTTGCATTTTTCAACCTTATTCATCAAAATGGTAGATGGTTTTGGTCCTGAACCTTTTATGTATTTTTTCCTTGCTTGATATCAGGGAATTTATTATTCTGTATTTTTTATGTCTTATTTGAGTTTGATGATTTTGAACCTACCTGTTTTTCAGGAACGTCCTGATAATTGGCGTAACAATGCAAAGCACATCCAACATGTGTTTGCTAAGGTTGCAACAGCAATCTCAAAGTTCGAGCCTGTCACTGTCTGTGCAAGTGCTGCTCAGGTTTGTTCAACTTCTAGAGATCAAAACTTGCCTTTTGTATGTCTTACATATTGTTTTGTGCTGAATTTTAATGAAGTAATTAATTTTATACACAGTGGGCGAATGCACGAAGTCTGTTGCCACCAAATATCAGGGTTCTTGAGATGAGCATGAATGACTCTTGGTTTCGTGATCCTGGACCTACTGTGAGCACCTTCTATTCTTCAGTTGGGTTCACCTTTTGTAGTCAAGAACTTCATTGTCTCACTGAAATATTTTAAGTAACTTATTTCCCCCCTTCTTGAAGTTTGTTGCAAGGAAAAGAGAAGTGAATTCTGATAATCCTGAGCACATGGTTGCCGGGATCGATTGGAATTTCAACAGCTGGGGAGGTAAGAGTTAACTTTGATTTTTGGATTTGATGTACCTTAGGCAATCAATCCATGAAACTTGAAATGATAGCACCGATGTACTCTGCATACCCATCTGTTAAAATTTGAGATGATAGTTTAACAATGAGCTAGTATCACATTTGTAGTTTTGTACTGCAACTAACATAATTTAATATCATCCTTTTAAGTGTTTATTAAATATGGAAGGTGTACCAGTTTATTTGGATTCTTTATCTAATAGCATGCCAAACAATGAGTAGAAATCAAGTTCTTACCTTCCAGTTTTCTTTTCAACTTATTGACTGGAAATTCAGAAAATGATGGTTAAACTTTTAATTTGATTGCATATTGCGTTGATCAGGAGAGTATGACCTTGAACTTGGATGATTTTAAATGTTAGTAGTCTTCATGTGTTAATTTATGGGTTTATCTTCCGTCTTCACTAAAAGGAAGCTGTCGTGCTCCTTGTAGGGGTTGATGATGGTTGTTATACAGATTGGAGTCTTGACCTTCTTGTGGCAAGGAAGGTTAGTGTTAGTGATGTATTTAATTATTCAGGTTTAGTGCTTCTTAATATTTCGGAGATTCATCTTTAGTCATTGATTGTTTGTAGATATTGGGAAATGAGAGACTTCCTAGATTTCCACATTCGATGGTTCTTGAAGGTGGAAGCATACACGTAGATGGAGAAGGTGATAAACTGATAATTTATCCGCTATTTGATTTGCTTTCTTAGTGCATGTGATTTCAGGAAAAAAAATGAAAGATTAACTTGCCAAGTCAAAACTGTTAGCCAAGGCCACTTGAGGCGTTTTTTCAATTGTACTTACATAATTTGAAGGGTTTTTTCTTTCACCCTTCATTTGCTTACAGTCAAACAAGCTTATTTGACTGTTTATATATGATGCTCTTTGAAAAGATGATCACCATCAAAAAATAAAAAAGAAAAGATGATCTCTCTTTTCTCATCACATCTAATGAAACATTATTAAAAAATTTCATCTGCAATGCTTTATGGCGATTATATTAGCTGCATTAGAAGATGGAAGTCTAGTTAGCTACAGCTTTTATCCTTTATTTATTTTCCATAAAAAACCTGTTACAAGAACAATGAAAAAGAAAAGTAAATGTGACGGTCAATTGACATAAGTCGTGACAGGGCACTTGTAAGTTGTATCTGTTATTCTAATGGTAGAGGTAGCTTTCAAAGAATAACATGAATCAGGAAAGATTATTACTTGCATATTTTCTTGTGAACTTTACTTAAACTTTAACAGAAATTAGTTAACATCATATATTTTCTTCATTTACTTTTATTTGCTCTGTATCATTGTTATAAAGGTAGTCACTTTTCAAGTGATCTCTGTAGATCTGATTCTTTATTATCATGGAACATATTTTGAATGCTTAAGAAATGAAAAGCTGGAGTGAGGATTTAGATAATGTGCTTGCTTTGGCTTTCATTTTCTTCTTCTGTAGTAGCCTATTCAATATATTAGAAGTTTAAAAATAAAAACAGGTTTTTGCAACTTAAAATATAATTTTTTTATTGCTTTCATATCATGTACTGCTGCAAAATATTATAAATATTTTTTATACATAGTTAGAGACATCACTTCTCGATTAATGTGGGATTTAGATACTGATGTTTTATGTGCAACTCTTAAATTGTTAAGTACTTTTTCCCTCAAGCAATGTATCGTTTTTAGAATTTATTTATTCATCATTAATTTTATCCCTCGGAACTTGCATTTATTTATTCATCATTAGCTTTATCCCTCAGGAACTTGCCTTACGACTGAGGAGTGCCTTTTGAACAAAAACAGAAACCCAAATATGAGCAAAGAACAAATAGAGGATGAACTTAAGGCATATCTTGGAGTAAAGAAGGTTATCTGGTTGCCTCGCGGATTATATGGTATATGATTCTGTTTTGATTCCATTTCTGACATATATATATATATCCCTCAGGAACTTGCCTTACGACTGAGGAGTGCCTTTTGAACAAAAACAGAAACCCAAATATGAGCAAAGAACAAATAGAGGATGAACTTAAGGCATATCTTGGAGTAAAGAAGGTTATCTGGTTGCCTCGCGGATTATATGGTATATGATTCTGTTTTGATTCCATTTCTGACATATATATATATATATATATATATCAGATTTCTTTTCAATTTACAATGCCTTACTATTTTTATTTTTATTTTTTATACTTTTGGGTCAGGGGATCATCATTTCATGTTTTTCATATTTAGTAATATCACAGTGATTCATATATGACTAAAGCATGTCTAATGTTCATTTTTTAAATGTGAACCCTTCTAGCAAACCTTAATTCAATATCACTTTCAAACCTTATCGATTATCTCCAAGCTCAGGCAATCCCGAAGAGCTTTAAAACACTACATACGTCATCTGAAATTTAAAGTATCATTTGTTTTCAACAGGAGATGATGATACGAATGGTCATATTGATAATATCTGCTGCTTTGCAAAGCCTGGTGTTATTTTGTTGTCTTGGATTGATGATGAAACAGACCCTCAGTATGAACGCTCCATGGAGGCTTTTACTTTTCTCTCAAATGAAACCGATGCATGTGGTCGGAAATTAGAACTAATTAAGCTCCATGTTCCGGGTCCACTTTTTATGACAGATGCTGCTGCTGCTGGAGTTGCTCCGGTAAGCATTTTTCCCTACAGCTCTTCGTCTCAGTACATATGCATTCAACTTAGTGCCTAGCCTACATGCATCTTTCTAGAATATCGCAGTAGTTTTTCTCCTTTTCGTTCATTATTAGTTGTTTGTGCCAAAAACAAAAAAATAGACCTTATTGTGCATTGTTTCCTGGTCATTTTGGTTTCTAACAACAGGATGGTGAGGGTAAACCGAGACTTCCAGGTACAAGACTTGCTGCTTCATACGTGAACTTCTACATTGCCAATGGAGCAATCATCACACCACAATTTGGGGACCAAAAGCGGGATGATGAAGCTGTCCGTGTCCTTTCTCAAGCCTTTCCAGACTATGAAGTAAGCAAGTATTTCTTTTCAACATGTGCTGATAGTAGTACCATGATGGGTGCAATATTTAGCTCCATTTTAGTTATTCAAGGAAAAAAAAAATTCTGATTAATTTATCAAACTGCGGGGTATCAACTTATAGTCACTGGTTGGGAATCTTAAGCAATGGTCATCAACTTGCAGACGTGAGCCTTTAGGTACCGGTTCACGTTTTTTCCACCTATATTTTTTTTCTACAATTCATTTTTCTTAAAATACCCATGTCAATATTAAGATACAATCCTCCAAATACCTTCAAAATTATCAGTAAACTTTAAAAATTAAACATGTTCATATCTAACACTTGAACCCAAGTCCGAGCAACCTAGTGTTTTTTTTACCAAGTAGGCTAGACTTTCTTGAATTACTACGGTAGCAAAGCAGATCTGTTGATGGAATGTTTTGTGGTTTCTGATGTCATGAGTGAAAGCCTAAGATTTCCTTTTGATTTTGTTTTGTCTCAGATTGTAAGGATTGAGGGTTCCCGAGAAATTGTTTTGGGCGGTGGAAATATCCATTGCATCACTCAACAACACCCAGCTGTCTGAAAAAAAAGGAAGATTTGTGATGATTAACGGTGTGTCTATATACTCTATATAAAGCTTACAGTTGAGTGGCATGAGTTGTTAGTCTACATATCATCTGCATTGTGTTTAGAACCCTGTGTGACATGATTAGACCTATCCTCTTCAGTCTTAATCTACAAGGTCAAGGCTTTGTCTAAGTTGATCGTGGTACAAACCTTGGAAAATTCTAGTCGACTCTTTTCCCTACTATCCTAGATTTATCACCCTAAATACCACAGTAATAAGTTTAATTCACTTGCAGATGATCTGTTATCATTTGTTAAGGGTTTGGTGTTGAATGTGGTTTTGTAAAATTTTGTTTCTTGAGTTTAACTGGAAACTCTTGTGTGACCTCTAGTATGCAGTCAACTCTCTTGTCAGATATAGATATGTGAATAAAAGTTGATTCAATTTAAAAAAAAAAAAAAGTTTCCTTTAATTTTAAGATATTTAAGTTAATAGAATAACTCTACAAATTTTGAGTTCAAGCTTAGTATAATTTTTCTAACCCAAAATTTTAATTTTTTTTATGATTTTGTCTATAATATCTTTTTTTTTTCTTCAAAATTTTCCTTTTTTAACACTATTTTGATCAAATTTGATTGCAATCCAATTCTTCTAAACCATTTTAAAATACATATTTAACACCAATTTATATTTTTTAAAAATAATTTTCCTCTCGTTGTAATTTAGTTTGTAACTATGATTTCTTCATTACTTCAATTCATTATTAGTTGAAAATTCATCTGGATCAAATTTAAATGTCTCTACTATCAATATATAATATTTTTTTGAAAATTTAATCTTTTACATTTTAGCTTTATTCAATTTGATCATTCAACTATATTTTTAATTGATTAAATCTCATCAATTACTGGACTCTCACCAATAATTTATCTTAAAAAATATTTCTTTAAATAAATTATTTTTTAAAATAATATATTTTATAATTTTAAATGATGTTTATTTAATCATATAACATTCCATATTGTACAAAAGAATGTAAAAAATATACTTATTTTATTATAATATATTTTATAATTTTAGATAATATTCTCTCTAATATTTATTTTAAAATATTACTATAATGCAACTTACTATAAAATAATATTTTAATCTAAAACCCCAATTTTAAAAAATTTTCCTGAAGAATTCTTTTTGACAAATGAAGAACCTCGTATTAGTCCTAAAATTATTTTAAAACTGAATATCAAATGATCCCTTAAGGCTTCATCAGAACTAGTGAGATCAAATTAAATGGAAGCAACCAAAATAATCATAAAAAGGAAAGATGACCAAAATAACCGGGAAAACTATTTTATTTAATATTAAAAATATAGAAAATTAGTTGAGGTATTTTAAAATTTAGGCTCCTATTTGCCTAATTATCTAACGGAGTCCAAAATAACAGCGTGAGCGAGTGGCGACAGATTTTGACGTGTGCAGTCGCGTTAAAGTGACGGTAGCCAATCACAGCGTAAACAATGGAGTGGAAGAATGAAATAGTGGAGTGTCAAACGCAGATCTAAATTCTAATACAACGCTTCAAAGGCTGGAGAAAACAAACCAAATACTAACAAAATGATAGCTTGAAGATCTAAAAAGAATTTTCTTGTTGAGTTGAAGTGAAAACAAAAAACAAACAAACAATGGGGTGTTCGTTTTCAGGATTGAATGCTTTATACGATGCCGTAAATGGTGGAGGGGACGTTTGGATCAACGATAACCGGTTCAGGGTTGTGAGACAGCTGGGTGAAGGTGGGTTTGCCTATGTTTATTTGGTGAAGGAAGTCGTATCCGATTCCTCTTCAGTTTCAGCTACTGGATTAGCCAAAAAACTCAAGGACCCTTCTCATCTTTCTGGTTCGTTCCCCTTCAAAAAAAAAAAAAAAAAATCGATCTTTCGATCTTATTTAGGATTTTACGATTTGGGTATTTCTCTATCCGAATGCTTGTTCAATGATCTGGTCTTTCTGAATTGTGCATTTGTTGTTGTTGTTTCAGTCCTTTGGTTCATGATTTCAAGTAATGGGTTTTTTTAATTTTGTTTAGATGGTTTTAAGTGATTTCTTTTTGTTGCAATCTAATTGTGTTTATGTGTGCAATATCTTGGTTTTGATAATTTGTTGTGATTGAATGTATGGATTCTCTAGATTCTCGTATCTTGTCTATGGAAAATTGAAGCCGGTTGTGGTATTTCCTATGAAAATGTGTGGTAGGTTGTTTGGGGTTATTTTGGTCATCTTATTGATTAGATATGGATCTGAAATTGTGCTCTTTTTTCTTCTTCTTTGCCACGGTAGTTGTATGATTATCTCATAAAATAGAATTGTATAGGTATGAGAGTAAACTTTAAGTGATTATCAAACTCTTGTTGCAATTATAGAACTGTGGATCAGTTTAATCTTCTGATCTCAGTTCTGTTCATAATTTATATGGAGTTGTTGTGTCTTTGATTTATGATGGTTTGACTTCTTGTCCACCAGGTTCCAATTTATGCATTTTTTGTCTGAATTACATCTGAACTTGGGTTGCATTTGCAGACGATGGAACTTACGCAATGAAGAAAGTTCTCATTCAGAATAATGAGCAGTTGGAATTGGTTTGTGAGGAGATCCGTGTTTCATCCTTGTTTAGTCACCCTAATCTGCTTCCGCTTCTTGATCATGCTATCATTTCTGTCAAGGTAATTCTTTGAATCTCTTATTCAAAGTAACCTTAATACTTTTGCACTCCTGCCTAGTGTTTTTTGAGTTTATCAATTCATTTACCCATAAGATTGTTGTAAAACTTAGAATGGAAGCTATTTTAAGATGCCCCCATGTTTCACTTATTTATTATTTGTTCCTCTTTGTATTTCAAATTTCTTTTCATGCTATTTGATGTCTTTGGTTAGCCTACACAAGAAGGATCATGGAATCATGAAGCATATTTACTATTTCCTGTTCATTTGGATGGAACTTTACTGGACAATTCCACTGCCATGAAAGCTAGAAAGGAGTTCTTTTCTACCTCAGATGTTCTTCAAATATTCCGGCAGGTGAGTAAAACGATCTTACTGTTTTGACCTATGTCATCCATCCTTGTTGTAATACACTTTTAATGGTTTGAATAATTCTCAATCATAAGTATATGGCACACCGCACATGTAATCAATGTATCTCATGGACTTTTTGGAATCAATTTCTCCATTTTAATGTTTTAGAATTCCTCCTTTTTTGTTTTTTTGGATTTATTGATGTTATAACTGATTAGAAAGAGTTGTAAACTGTACCAAATTGTTTCCACAGTTGTGTGCAGGACTCAAACATATGCATAGTCTTGATCCTCCATATGCACATAATGATGTTAAGCCAGGAAATGTTCTTTTAACCCATAGAAAAGGGCAATCACCTCTTGCTATATTGATGGACTTCGGGAGTGCTCGTCCTGCAAGGAAACAAATTCGCTCTCGTTCAGAGGCTCTCCAGCTTCAGGTGTTTATTTCTTCTTTATTTTTCAACGCTTAATAGTCTTTTTTATATTGCACTTTCTTATCACTTATAATAGCACTACCAATTTTCATGTTTAATTTTGACTGCAATATTTCAAGACACATTTCTGTCCTTAGTTTATCTTTTATTATGCTCATGTCGAATTTGGTTTCCATTGTAGGAATGGGCATCTGAGCACTGTTCAGCACCTTTCCGAGCTCCTGAGTTGTGGGACTGCCCAAGCGAAGCAGATATTGATGAGAGAAACGATATTTGGTCATTGGGATGCACTTTATACGCAATAATGTAAGAATTAACATTTATGCACGCACTTAATACTGTGTTTGCTTTCATTTTATAAAATGCTCCGTTTCTTTCTGTAATTTTGTTGTTCATCAAGTTCCATTTTATAGACTCACCGAAAGTGGCAATTTGTTTTCTTGAAGATGCTTGATAATACTCCCCACCCCCGGTTGCATGTTTTCCTTCCTAAAGTTCCAGAGTGAAATCATTTGTTGCAGTTCCTAAAGTCGCAGTCAATGCTATCCCAAAACAAGCTAAAGAAATCGTACTATAAATTATCTTTGAACTGATGCTTATTGTCATTTGTGTAGGTATGGGGTATCTCCATTCGAATATGTGCTCGGAGAAGCTGGAGGAAGCCTGCAATTGGCCATTATAAATGCTCAGGTTAAGTGGCCAGCTGGGCCTAAACCATCCTATCCGGAAGCTCTCCATCAGTTTGTGACATGGATGCTTCAGCCTCAGGCAGTTCGCCCTCGGATAGACGATATTATAATTCATGTTGACAAGTTGATCTCAAAGTTTTCCGAGTGATATCATATGGGTGTGTGAAGGTAAGGGCATTCAAGCACTGATGTATACAAACTAAGCCCATTTCTTGTCTTTTAAATACTTACAGAAGTGAAAACGCCTATCAAAGCAATATCAGTAATGTCTCAGTCTTAGTAGTGTCGGAACTGTTTAACTTCATGGTCTTTAATTTATTGAAGTCCAGAGTTCTACATTCATGATTCGATTTTATAGGGGGGAAACTCAATAATTTGTGTTATCCATCTAGTTTATGTTCCAAGCTTTCCATATCCTAGAGCGATTTTGTATTCGAGAGCGAGTGTTGAATATAAATATGTATCTGATATGTTATACATCAGAAAGAAGTGGAAAACAAAGACAATGGCAAGTACGAGTCTAAAAGTTATCAAATGGCTGGTAATCCAACATGAAAATAACATCCATGGCTTCATCTAATTAAAAAATAATTCTTTAGTTAAATCATATTATTACTATTATTTGAGATTCATTCATACATGAAATTGATTAATCTAAAATAAAAATTAGATATGCTTATATTAAAATTAAAAAAAAAAAAACTTGAACTTGAAATCTATTAATTTGAGACGCATGAACAAAAAAAATTATTGAGGAATTGATTTGAATATTCACTTATTTTGTCAACTTGATATTTATTTCTATCTTTACTCGGGAAAATTTTAAATATAAATTTGTATTTTTAATTATTTTATTTTTAAATAATAAATTTAGAGAGGTTGATGTATGTAATAACCCATTTAAATATAAAAAACATTTTATTATACCCAGATCTAATATTAAATCCAATTAATTATAAACCCACAAATATTAATCCAATAGCCCATTACACCCTTAACCCAATCCAACTACAAACCTTAATTAACCCTAATTATCAAACCCTATCAGCAACCCCCCATGAACCGGCCGCCGTTCACACTTGTGCTTGCCAGCTCACCGCGCGTGGCCGCCACGCGCGTCTATTCGAATCGCGCGTGGTGGTCACGCGCCCTCCTATTCGCTCCTCTGGCCGGCCACCGCCCAAGCCACGTGAAGACCCACCGGCCAACGTCCATTCAACCTGCAAAACAAGAAGAAATCATTAGATCTAGTAATATAGGATAAAATTCCTTTTCTTTCGGTTAAAATATGTTGTAAAGATGGGTATAAAAGACCCATTCGAACGCATGTAAACGGGTTAGAAACCGGAGATCAAAAATCAATCCAAAAGAAGCATTACTCAAAGCAAAAAATCAGTTAATTGCCATCAATATTCGAAACAAAATCCTAGAGCAAATAGGAACAAATCGGAAGCAAAAAATGAAGAAAAAAGGTAAAAAAAAAGTTAGATTCGAACTTATCTTTGTAGATCTAGGAAAATCCGTTGAGATTCTCGTAAAACCGAGGCCAGATCTGAAATCCTTGCGTCAAGGAGAGCCGGAAAGTATTTTTATTTATTGGTTCCGGCCACCGGCACGGCGACCGGCAGCCGCGTGCGGTGGTCGGTGAAGGCGCGACGGCCAAGCTTCCAGAGAGCCTAAGGCTCTGCTTTTTTTTTTTGAACTGAAGAAGAAGGATCAAATGAAGCTGAAGGCCTAAAAAAGGACCACTTATAGTCTTCACAAAACGGCACCGTTTTGGTGCCGGTTCATCGGGCCCAAAACGGCGTCGTTTTGGCACCGGGTACCCGTGGACCAGACCCGTTACCGGACCCGTACCCGCGCATAACCCGGGAAAATGGAGAAATTACGCACGTGGTCCCTGAAGTCCCAGCGTGTTCATATTTTGGCCTTCCAGTTTGCATTTGGTTCTATTTTAGCCACTGTTTTTGCAATTTAGTCATTCTTTTTTTAATTTCTCTCATTTTTAGCTTTATTATTATTATTATTTTTAATTTCATCCTTATTATACATTATTTAACCCCTAAACGTTTATTTTTTGCAGATTTAGTCCCTGAAAAATCATAAATTTCTTATTTTAATATTTTATTATTATTATTAAATGTTTATTAACCGTTTTTATTACAGATTCGGTACCGGATTATATTTTCGATCGTATAAAATATTTTGTAATCGATAGGTGCCGATTTCGGGCGTTGTAGGGGTGCTCGCCCTTCCCTACGCGTAACAGACTCCCGGATCCAGCTCTGGTTCGTAGACGCATTTTTGGTGTTCCAATCGCACCGTTAAAAACGATTGGTGGCGACTCCCCGGACGAATTCCGGTGATTACAGCTGGCGACTCCGCTGGGGACCATATTTTTTGCGAGTCGAGCCGCAATATCGGTTACATTTTATTTAACGATCGAAAATATAAATTCGGTTAATTTATTTTATTTTATTTTATTTTATTTTATTTATTATTTTATTTTATTTGTTTATTTTAAAATATTTTACTAACTTTTTTTTAAATCTTTTTTTCAGGTCCTTCATTTCATTAACCCCCAACCCGGGTTCCGTCCAAATTAAGTGGGAGCATGAAACCACTCCTTCGTGAGGTTACGCCTCCGTGTAGGATGGTGAATTGCTTTCGGGATATTTTTCTCTTTGTCTTCGTGAGACCTACGTCTCCGCATAGACTTAGAGAAACGTATCCCCCTGAATCGTGTTTATTATCCTTAACAGGATAATAAATATCGTTCGGGTACCTTCTAGAACCACACCACATATAGTGAGCCCTAGAAGGCCACCTTTAGAACCGTCATGCCGGACCTCTGCCCATTTAGAAAGTCACCCTATAAGTTTTTAGAAAAAGAGAGCGGAGGGGGGGTTTATTTATTTATTTATTTATGCCCTTTAATTTTCGCTATCTGTTTCTCGTTTATTATTTCTGTTATTTATTTATCATGCCATTATCCATGCAACATGCATCATGTTTATTTCGTTTATTCTTTATTGGATTTGATACTAACGACATTTGTTTATCTTGTTTTGGTTTTGTTTTCATGGAAATTTTTCTTAATAAAATAAAAAGGTGTTGATAGCAAGGCAACTGTTAGAAAGGTTCAGCTATGGAGAACTGCTTTCTAAACAAGGTGGAAACCAACCTCCGCATTCGACGATGGTCAGAAGAAGCCCAATATCAGAAAGGGGACAGTATAATGGAAGGTGAAAGGACTGACCTCAGTGATTTTACACGCATTGCTTCAACACAAAATCAATTACAGGAATTGAAGTATATATGGGATCAGTGGGATGATGGTACTAAAAGCTTATTCTTCGCCAATTACGGGGACCTTCCGTACCTACTTGACGTCAGCATCGATAAAGCTTTGTTCCGATCCCTGGCCCAATTCTGGAATCCCTCGTATAGCTGTTTTACGATGGGAGATGTCGATATTACACCGACGGTGGAGGAATATACCGCTCTAATTCAATGCCCCAGATTCCAGCCAGACAAGGTGTATTTTAAACCGTCTGACTCACCTGTTTTTCAGAAAAGGTTATTAAAACTGACCGGGAAAAATGAGCAATGGGCAAGGTCCCGAATTAAGGAAAAAGGGGAAACCAAATGCATTGCCTGGAGGGACATTAGGGATCTGATTCAGACAAAAACTAAATGTGAAAAGCAGGTAAAAATGTTTGCATTAACCATCTACGGGTTAATCGTTTTCCCCAAGTCACTCGGATATATCGATGACGCTGTTATGGAGTTATTTGATTACCTCGATAAAGGTATTACTCCGGTTCCTGCCATCCTTGCCGAGACTTTCCGGTCGCTTACTGCCTGTAAAAAGAATGGTGAAGGAAGATTTATCGGTTGCGCTCAACTATTGCTCGTATGGTTCCATAGTCACTTTTGGAAGCCAGAAAGGTCTTCATATAGAGCCTGCTTCGACAATTACTCACCAATAAGGGATTTGGCACATGCCCAAAGACCTGAGAATATTCCATACAACCAGTGGAAGACCATTTTACGCAATTTACGAGAGGGGGATATCGTATGGAAGGCTAGCTGGTTTTTTTCTAACGAGATCACGTACAGTTGCGACGGCTATGACTGGGTCCCTTTACTTGGCATATGGGGGGCAACAGGATACGCGCCACTGATGGTCTCTCGCCAGTATAGGTCGAGACAATTCATCCCGACAACAAGAGGATTGGCCACATGTGACTTCCCCTATAAGGGAAGGGATTACAAGAGAATTGTTGCCGCCATCGCGAAAGCATGGAAGCACCCTTTGAAAATGGAACCATTTGACGATAAACCTAGAGTTACTCCAGAGTATCGCCGGTGGAGGAACCGGAGAATCAATGATGAAGTACCGATTCGAGACTCGGAAGTTAGTATACCGTTAGAGGAGCAGCTCCGAGTAGATCCTTCCGACATGGAGATCGTCAGGCAGGACTTTGAGGGGAAATATATTAACATGGAGATGAGGTTATCAAGATTGGAAAATGAGAAAAACCAACTAGAGTTCGGTATCCAGTCTCAAGAGCAGGAAGTGCAGAGGCTAAGGAAGGGCAAGAGTAGAGCGGAAGAAGACCTGAGTGACCTACAAGGGGGATATAAGAAGCTTCGAGAGGCATCAAAGTACGCAGACCTCAGAAGTTCGTTTGCAGATTGGAAGCTTGAAATCCGTGAAGAGAAAAGAAAGGCACGGTATTGGGAAAATAAATTTAACGAAGCTCGGAGCCAACAGACGCTCGATCAAGAAGAATTGGCTCGAGTTAGAAATGAAAATGTCGGCCTAAAAGGACGGATCATCAATCTAGAAGAAAATCTGCAAAATTATCACCAGAGTTCAACAGCTCAGCTAGAAGTAAGCCGAGAAGAAAATGAGAGCTTGAAAAGACAAATCAGAGAAATAGAGGCAGCTATACAGGCTTGCAGAGCGTAGTTGAATTACATGGAAGAGTTACGTCAGTGGGATGAGCAACAATGGAAAGCTCGGGTTAACGAAACGCAAGAACAGGTCCAGAACAGAGACCACACAATGTCAGAGGCCTTAGTGCAAATCCAGGAAGTAGCCGAGTATTTACAATCATTAGCGGTTCAGGCTGAAGTACTTAGCCTGCAATTTGAAACAGAATCGAACAGGGGTAGGAAGCTCGCATCACTCCTAAAGAAGATCAAGGTTTTGGGACTAAAGGCCAAACAATATATGTAAAGCGCGGCCAACCTTGTATATAGAAAGCCTTGTTCTAAAACGAGCTTCCTTTTCAAAGTTGTATTAAGATCAACACCTTTTTGTAAAATGTTTTGCAATGTTAATATAACGTATCGGCTTGCATAAACATTCCATCATTTTTAGTTGCATTCACGCATTGTCACATTTATTTTCATTGCTATGACCCTAATATTCCAGGATATTATCGATGCAGTATTATTGGAACCTGATCAAATCCAACATCCGCATTTTACCCGATTTAGATCCAAAAGGATGGAGGAAAGATTAGCCAAAATCGAACAAGCTTATGAGGAAATGAAGCGAGATATGGAAAGCAAATTGGATAAAGCACAACAGGATACGCGTACTCATATTTCTCAAACTCAGGATGAATTGCTCGACAAGATTGCGCAGTTGTTGGCAAGAAAAGGGCCAGAGAAAATGAAAGAAGTCGCTGTGGAACCAAGCGCAGTAGCTGAACACTCGAAGAGTCCTCTCCCCGTCAAAGGATCAGTTGAAATTCCCAAAGGACAGACCAGTCAGACTGAAACTCATCTACAAGGGAAGTTGGTAATCCATAATCCCAATGATTACACAGTACCCGATTTTAATGAGATAGAGAAAGCCAGAATCGAGTTACCAAAGGAACTCGAGGATCGATGCAAACAGTTGGAAGACAAGTTTAAGGCAATGGAAAATGTCGACCCATTCCCTAGAATAGAGGCCAGAGAACTAAGCTTGGTACCTGATCTTGTGCTCCCCCCAAAATTCAAAATGCCGGATTTCGAGAAATACAATGGGACTACCTGCCTAGAGGCCCATCTAACTATGTACGTCAGACGCATGACCGGGTACATAGACAATGATTCCCTGCTAATACATTGCTTTCAAGACAGCCTAACAGGCTCAGCGGCAAGATGGTACAATCAGCTAAGCCGCTCCAGAGTGAGTTCCTGGAAAGACTTGGCTCAGGCCTTCGTGCGTCAATATAGCACAGCGCTGAAAGCTTTCGACAATATGCACAGCGCTGGAGGGACGTAGCCGCACAAGTCCAACCACCGCTATCGGAAAAAGAGACAGTAATGCTCTTCGTAGGGACGCTGAAAAAGCCCTTCCTTGGTAGGATTCTGGGAGGTGCAACAAAAGATTTCTCGGACATCATCATGAACGGTGAGATGATTGAACAGGCCATTCGCAGCGGAAAGCTCGAGGATAAGGAATCGTCAAAGAAACCCTATTATAAGAAAAGGAATAATGAAGGTGGAGATATCGACGTCCATAACGTCAATTACTCCAAAGCATCAACATGGCAACCCAAGGCCACGTCATCAAACACGCCGAAACCAAAACAAAATCAGAACCAGAAGACAGAAAGAGAATTCACGCCTATTCCAATATCATATGGTGAACTCTTTAAAAATCTGTATAATGCGCACATCATATCACCTTTCTATATGAAACCGATCCAGCCACCATACCCGAAGTGGTATAACCTGAATACTCAGTGCGAGTATCATGCTGGAGCAGTAGGACATTCAATTGAAGACTGCATTGGTTTTAAAAAGCTTATCGAAAAGCTTATGCAGATTGGAGTGGTGCGGTTCGATGATTCTGCAGACACCGCTGAGACAGGTAATCCATTACCTAACCATACGGATCCCGGGGTGAACGCGATTGGGGATCAAAACAGCAGGAGGACCAAATCCCGGGTGGATGAAGTCAGATCTCCGCTAAAGTGGGTATGGAAAATGTTAGTGGCCAGAGGCATGGTACCCTCATTATCTGAAGGTATAGAAGACCTTAGCCAATCTTGTCCCTATCATAATACGATGGGCCATATGATAGGAGATTGTACAGAGTTCAAAGCTTTGGTGCAAGAGTTGATCGACAATAAGGAAATTGAATTCTTCGAAGAGCACGTATCCGAAGCAACGGAGGTTTGTGCTTCGGAGCCAAACCATTCCAAGAAAGTCCCGTTCTTGGTTATTTCAGAACCCAAAAAGGCTGAAGGAAGTAAAATTGCGAAAACCAGATTGTCTGTTCAAGCACCGCAACCTTTTCCTTTTCATGATCCCAAGAGAGTCCCGTGGAAATACGATTGTCAAATCACTCATCACGAAGACCCGCTAAAAGCTACTTCGGAGGCGGTAAATGATGTGACGTTCCATACGAGAAGTGGAACACAATATGGCTATAAAGGGAACAAAGACTTGAAAGGGAAGGCTCCAATTGTGGAACCACCTAGAAACGTTTTTCAAGAACCTGAATCACCAGTCAACGAGCCGGTGAAAGAAGACGAAATGAAAGAATTCTTAAAATTCTTAAAGCACAGCGAATATAACGTTGTTGAGCATCTCCGAAGGTTACCTGCTCGTATATCCATACTTTCGTTGCTACTTAGTTCAGAAGCTCACAGAAATGCGCTACTGAAGGTGCTTAACGAGACTTTTGTTCCTAATGACATATCAGTAAATAAGCTTGATAGGCTGGTGAATAATCTGAATGCAAACAACTTTATTCACTTCAATGATGATGAGATCCCTTCAGGGGGCATGAGATCTACCAAGGCTCTACACATCACAACTCGCTGCAAAGGGTACACCATGCCAGGAGTGTTGATAAACAATGGATCCGCCTTAAACGTGATGCCATTGCGCACATTAAATAGGCTCCCGATAGATAATACCCATATGAAGGCCTGCAACACCATTGTACGCGCCTTCGACGGGACAGAGCGAAATGTAGTGGGTAGAATGGACATACCATTACAAGTGGGACCTAATACTTACAATGTGGATTTTCTAGTAATGGACATCAAACCCAGTTATAATTGCCTACTGGGAAGGCCATGGATCCACTCCGCAGGGGCTGTGCCATCATCGTTGCATCAGAAAGTAAAATTCATCTTTGATGGGAAACTGGTTACAATCAATGCCGAAGAGGACATTATAGCCTCTATCTCGAGTGACGCACCTTATCTGGAATCCGATGAGAAGGCACTTGAGTGTTCTTTTCGATCATTCGAGTTTGTCAGCGCCACTTTTGTTGCTGAGGGAAATAAAATCCCTACACCCAGGTTATCCAGAACTACGAGGATGGGAATTAAATTGATCCTAGGGCGAGGAGCTCGAGTGGGTAGAGGGCTTGGAAGACGCCTACAAGGACGAGCTAAAGCACCAGCTGTCGTTAGTAAACAGGACCGCTTTGGCTTGGGATACAAGCTAACTGCGGAACAAATGAGAAAAGAAACTCTGAAAAAACAAGAAAGGAGAAAAGCTCGTTTGCAAGGAAAAGAGGTTAGCTGGGAACCTATGACATTTCCTCCATTGTCCCCGAGTTTCTTCTTTGGAGGAACGATGTATCCAGAAACTGCAGAAGCCGAGATAAGAAAACTGATGGGCAAATTGGACATCAACGCTATTTCTGACGAAGGAAATGTTGGAACACATCCTAGTAGAATTACGCCATCTACACCAAGAACAACTTTGAATAACTGGACTGCAGAAGAGTTACCTGTGGTTTTTAGGAAATTTTCAGAGTAATGTTCGAAACACTATTGCTACTTTAGCCCGAGAGTAGCAAGAAACTTTTGTAAAAGGGCTCCAAACTACTATGTTTATAATAAAATAAAACTTTTTGCTGTAAAGTTTTCGGCCACTATTATTTTCTATTTTAACAATTCAATTTCAATTAAATTTCAGATTCTAAATGAGTGTGTTCAAATAAGATCTTATTTCAGGTCCCCTGATATTGAACTATCAAATGATACTGAAGCTGACTCAGAGCTTATCTTCAAAAAAGAAGTGTGTCCAGGGGAATCTTCAGAGCCGGATGAGGACCAAGACTACGAATTGCCTCCTGACTTGTTGAGACTGATAAAGCAAGACGAGAAACAAATCCAACCTCATAAGGAATCGGTAGAAATTGTGAGTCTGGGGGACGATGAAGAGAACAAGGAAGTTAAAATCGGCACGTGCATTACAGCCAGAACTAGACAAGATTTGATCACTTTGCTGCAAGAGTTTAGGGATGTCTTCGCTTGGTCCTATCAAGATATTCCTGGTTTAAGCACAGACGTTGTGATACATAAGCTTCCCATAAGAGAAGACTGCAAACCGGTTCAGCAAAAAATACGAAGAATGAGACCTGATGTACTGTTAAAAATAAAAGAAGAGGTGAAGAAGCAATATAATGCTGGGTTCCTTCAAGAAATAAAATACTCAGAATGGGTAGCTAACATAGTACCAGTACCCAAGAAAGATGGGAAAGTCCGCATGTGTGTTGACTACAGAGACTTGAACAAAGCCAGTCCAAAGGATAATTTCCCGCTACCTCATATCGATACTCTAGTCGATAATACAGCAAAACACTCTATGTTCTCCTTTATGGACGGATTTTTAGGGTACAATCAAATCAAAATGTGTCCTAAGGATATGCATAAAACAACGTTTGTGACACAATGGGGGACCTTCTGTTATAAGGTAATGCCCTTCGGACTTAAGAATGCTGGGGCAACGTACCAGCGAGCAATGGTGGCCCTATTTCATGACATGATGCACAAAGAAATTGAGGTCTATGTTGATGACATGATCGCTAAATCCCGGACCGAGGATGAACATATAAGAGTCTTGAGAAAGCTTTTCTTAAGATTAAGAAAGTTCCAATTGAAACTGAATCCTGCCAAATGCACATTCGGAGTCGCATCAGGAAAACTGTTGGGCTTCATAGTCAGCGAGAAGGGCATCGAGGTTGACCCTGACAAAGTTAAGGCCATCCAAGAGTTATCGCCTCCACACACACAAAAGCAAGTGAGAGGTTTCCTAGGACGATTGAATTACATTGCTCGGTTCATTTCACAACTGACTGAAAAATGTGATCCTCTTTTCCGACTCTTGAAAAAGCATAATCCTGGCGAATGGGACGATGAGTGTCAAGAGGCTTTCGACAAGATCAAATATTATTTGACCAACCCGTCGGTTTTGGTGCCACCAGTGCCGAATAGACCGCTAATTCTATATTTAATGGTCTTCGAGAAATCCATGGGATGTGTATTGGGCCAACACGATGACTCGGGCAGAAAAGAAAAAGCGATCTACTACCTCAGCAAGAAATTTACAGATTGCGAAGTGAGGTATTCACCAGTCGAAAAGGCCTGTTGCGCTTTGGTCTGGACAACAAAAAGACTGAGACAATACATGTTGTATCATACAACGTGGCTGATCTCAAAACTCGACCCTCTCAAGTATTTGATGGAGTCCACTGCGCTCACAGGCAGAATGGCTAGATGGCAGATCCTTTTATCTGAATTTGACATCGTGTATGTCAATTAAAGGGCTATAAAAGGGAGCGCCATAGCAGACTTCCTTGCTAGTCGAGCTTTAGAGGACTACGAACCTCTAAATTTTGACTTTCCTAATGAAGACCTGATGTGTGTCGAGGAAAATACCACAGACGACGGATACTGGAAATTGAATTTTGATGGTGCTTCCAATGCCACTGGTAAGGGAATTGGGGCAATACTAGTATCCCTAGAAAGCGACTATTACCCCTTCGCTAGTAAGCTTGACTTTGACTGCACTAACAACGTAGCGGAGTACGAAGCATGCATCATGGGAATCCGAGCAGCTATCGATCGTAAGATTAAACAGTTGAAGGTATACGGAGATTCAATGCTCGTGATCTACCAACTTCGAGGAGAATGGGGCACCCGAGATCCCAAGTTGATGGAATATCGAAATTTGGTCCTTGACTTGATCAAGCCATTCTACGAAATAACCTTCCACTATCTGCCGCGAGAAGAGAATCAAATGGCAGACGCTTTGGCTACATTGTCATCATTGATTCAAGTGAATCAATCCTCAGATTTGAAGCCGATACAAATGAGCATATATGACTCTCCAGCCTACTGCTACAATATTGAAGAAGACGAAAACAATGAATGTCTTTGGTATCACGATATCTTACAATACATAAAGAATCGTGAGTATCCAAAAGAAGCTTCAGAAAATGAGAAAAGAACGTTGCGAAGACTGGCAATTGACTACGTCCTAGATGGCGATATATTGTATAAAAAGAGAAAAGACCAGATATTGCTACGATGTGTGAATGCCACCGAAGCCAAGATGATCCTTGAAGAAGTACATGAAGGTGTTTGTGGAACCCACGCTAACGGGTTCACCATGGCAAGACAAATTATGAGGTTCGGATACTACTGGCCCATAATGGAGAGTGACAGCGTTGAGTACGCTAAAAAATGTCATAAATGTCAAATATATGCAGACAAGATTCACGTTCCTCCATCACCGTTGCATGTGATGACATCCCCTTGGCCATTTTCCCTATGGGGCATGGACGTCATTGGGTCTATCTCACCAAAGGCTTCCAATGGTCATCGATTCATATTCGTCGTCATCGATTATTTCACTAAGTGGGTAGAAGCAGCCACTTATGCGAATGTCACCAAAGTAGCAGTAAGCAGATTCCTCAAAAAGGAAATCATTTGTCGATATGGGATGCCAGAAAGCATCATATCTGATAATGCGTTGAATTTGAATAATAAGACCATAGCTGAAGTCTGTAAGCAGTACAACATACGGCATCACAATTCTTCACCATACCATCCGCAAATGAACGGAGCGGTGGAAGCTGCCAACAAAAACATCAAGAGAATTGTGGGAAAAATGGTAGAGACTTATCGAGACTGACATGAAAAGCTACCGTTTGCCCTTTTCGCATACAAAACATCAGCTAGAACTTCTACTGGGGCAACATCTTTTTCCCTGGTATATGGGATGGAGGCAGTTTTACCCATAGAGGTTGAGATCCCTTCCTTAAAAGTTTTGTCTGAACTAAAATTGGATGAAGCAGAATGGGTTCAAGCTAGACATGACCAGCTCGCTTTAATCAAGGAGAAAAGATTAAGGGCTATCCGACATGGGCAAATGTACCAGAAACGGATGATGAGAGCCTTTAATAAAAAGGTTCGCCCACGAACTTTTCGTGAAGGGGATCTAGTTCTGAAAAAGATTCTCCCTATACAGAAAGACTTCCGAGGCAAATGGATGCCGAATTGGGAAGGACCGTACATAGTGAAGAAAGCCTTCTCAGGAGGAGCATTAATCTTGACAGAAATAGATGGTAAAGATCTACCCAACCCGGTGAACTCAGACTCAGTCAAGAAGTATTTTGCCTGAAAGCCCTTTGACACACGAACATACCCCGTCAAGATAGCTCTGACACGCTGGATAGTCAAATATCGGGAGTGTCAAAATTTTGTCTTTTTGTAGTTTTATTGTTATCAGTAATTACTTTTTGTTATCAATGAAACTTTTGTTAATAAAAAGTATCAAAATTTTGGTATTCATACATTGTTTCTGAAATTTCCTAAAAGCACAGGAACTAGAAGCAACCCTACACAAGATAGTTTACCTTGTTAAGAGATGCTATGAAAACAGAAAGTACATCATTCAAACAGATTGGAATCAGATAATCTCGTCTGGGGAGAGAAACACAGTTGTCAATGTGTCAACAAGCAATCAAGATAGTTGATCAAGCAATTTCGGAAAAGTCATTGTCATATGCATCTCGCATCTCATGCTAGGAACATGCATGCATACATCAAACATGGTAGGTTAGGATTATAAAATTCACACTAACCTCTACATTTTCAAATCGCTTGCAAAGGGAATTGCAGGTTTTACCGCTACAACAGGTAACGAAATATGAAAACGTTTTCCTACTGTTAAAGCACTACAACCAGTAGGTGCGACCTTACCTCAGGATCACTACCCTACATCAAAAGTACAGGTAAGGGTCCTTAACCGTTACGGTTATCTTTTTCTATTCGGTAGAAAGGGTGAGACCAATCGATGAGGGCTATTCAAATGTCCTTTAAAATCCATTTTCGCGAATGGTCAAAGGAAATCAATCCCTTTGAATAAATCCAATCTCAGGATTGGTATCAACTGATTGTACCCAGGAAAATGGTACAACTAGCCCAGAGCAAACGGCCACCGGTAAAGGCAGGTCAAATCCATTGACCCCTGTGCATTTGGGAAAAATGCATTAAGAATGACTATTCGAATGTCCGTCAAAATCCATTTTCACGAATGGTCAAAGGAAATCAATCCCTTTGAATAAATCCAATCTCAGGATTGGTATCAACTGATTGTATCTAGGAGAATGGTACAACTAGCCCGGGGCAAACGGCTACCGGTAAAGGCGAGTCAAATCCGTTGACCCCTGTGCATTTGGGAAAAATGCATAAAAGACGATTATTCAAATGTCCTTTAAAATCCATTTTCATAAATGGTCAAAGGAAATAAATCTTTTGAAAAACTTCAATCTCACGTCCAATATCAACCAATTGTACTTAAGGAAATAGTACAATTAGCCCAAAGGAAACGGCTACCAGTAAGGATCATGCTTCTTCGTCAGTGTAGCAGCATGCAAACTCATTCTCAAATGGTGCTTCTTCGTCAGTGTAGCAGCATTAAAATTCCGTTAGATCATGCTTCGTCAGTGTTGCAGCTAAATTGAGTGTCAGAACTCAACATCCTCAGATCCTACTTCTCCGGTAGTGTTGTAAGTGGATCAATTGACATTTCTCATCTCGGCGGTAGTGTTGTAGATGGATCAAATAAACCATGCTTCTTCGTCAGTGTTGCAGCTTAAGAATGACAGAATTCGTCGCCAGATTTCGCTTCTTCGGCAGTGTAGCAGTTAGATCAGATATTAGTGCTCGTCGTCAGATCGTGTCCCTCTGGCAGTGTTGCGGCTAGATCAGAACCTTCAGCAATCGACCTCACTTCTCCAGTAGTGTTGTAAGTGGATCAAATATTGCTCCCTATCTCGGCGGCAGTGTTTGTAGATGGATCAGATGGAACGTCAGTGTTGCAGCTTAATCGAGCATCAGAACTCCTCGCCGGATCTCGTTTCCTCAATAGTGAAGCTAGATCAGACATCAGTGCTCATACCAGGCCATGCTTCTCCGACAGTTGTGCAGCCAGGTCAAGTCTTTGACAGAAATGATAATACCATCAGCTCAAGTTTTGTGCCGTCTTCTCCATCAGATCCTCAAGTTTTGAAGGTTTTGTCAACAAGGGCGGTGGAGTAGATCAAGTTGAAGCTCTAAAAGAAAAGGCGGTGGCCACCGAAAACCAAAACCTTACCAAAAGATCCCCAACCACACCAAAAGAGCTCTTACCCTTAAACCACTCCAGATGAAATGGGTTATTCTTTATCTTTGCTCTATTGCTGTTACACAACAATGAGCAAAGAGGGGCAGCTGTAATAACCCATTTAAATATAAAAAACATTTTATTATACCCAGATCTAATATTAAATCCAATTAATTACAAACCCACAAATATTAACCCAATAGCCCATTACACCCTTAACCCAATCCAACTACAAACCCTAATTATCAAACCCTATCAGCAACCCCCCATGAACCGGCCGCCGTTCACACTTGTGCTTGCCAGCTCACCGCGCGTGGCCGCCACGCGCGTCTATTCGAATCGCGCATGGTGGTCACGCGCCCTCCTATTCGCTCCTCTGGCCGGCCACCGCCCAAGCCACGTGAAGACCCACCGGCCAACGTCCATTCAACCTGCAAAACAAGAAGAAATCATTAGATCTAGTAATATAGGATAAAATTCCTTTTCTTTCGGTTAAAATATGTTGTAAAGATGGGTATAAAAGACCCATTCGAACGCATGTAAACGGGTTAGAAACCGGAGATCAAAAATCAATCCAAAAGAAGCATTACTCAAAGCAAAAAATCAGTTAATTGCCATCAATATTCGAAACAAAATCCTAGAGCAAATAGGAACAAATCGGAAGAAAAAAACGAAGAAAAAAGGTAAAAAAAAAAAGTTAGATTCGAACTTATCTTTGTAGATCTAGGAAAATCCGTTGAGATTCTCGTAAAACCGAGGCCAGATCTGAAATCCTTGCGTCAAGGAGAGCCGGAAAGTATTTTTATTTATTGGTTCCGGCCACCGGCACGGCGGCCGACAACCGCGTGCGGTGGTCGGTGAAGGCGCGACGGCCAAGCTTCCAGAGAGCCTAAGGCTCTGCTTTTTTTTTTTTTTGAACTGAAGAAGAAGGATCAAATGAAGCTGAAGGCCTAAAAAAGGACCACTTATAGTCTTCACAAAACGGCACCGTTTTGGTGCCGGTTCATCGGGCCCAAAACGGCGTCGTTTTGGCACCGGGTACCCGTGGACCAGACCCGTTACCGGACCCGTACCCGCGCATAACCCAGGAAAATGGAGAAATTACGCACGTGGTCCCTGAAGTCCCAGCGTGTTCATATTTTGGCCTTCCAGTTTGCATTTGGTTCTATTTTAGCCATTGTTTTTGCAATTTAGTCATTCTTTTTTTAATTTCTCTCATTTTTAGCTTTATTATTTATTTTTTTTTTAATTTCATCCTTATTATACATTATTTAACCCCTAAACGTTTATTTTTTGCAGATTTAGTCCCTGAAAAATCATAAATTTCTTATTTTAATATTTTATTATTATTATTAAATGTTTATTAACCGTTTTTATTACAGATTCGGTACCGGATTATATTTTCGATCGTATAAAATATTTTGTAATCGATAGGTGCCGATTTCGGGCGTTGTAGGGGTACTCGCCCTTCCCTACGCGTAACAGACTCCCGGATCCAGCTCTGGTTCGTAGACGCATTTTTGGTGTTCCAATCGCACCGTTAAAAACGATTGGTGGCGACTCCCCGAACGAATTCCGGTGATTACAATGTACATTTTGAGCCATATGTTGCTTTAGATTCCCTACCTCCATATGTTGGGTTGGCCATAAAACAGACACAACTCTCCCGTTACCATCCTAATTGCATAGCTAATGTACCGAACATGTCATATCTACACTAAATACCATTTGTTTGATAAAAGTTTGCTGTAGAAATGGCTATGGAGCTGGACAAAACAGATACGTTTTACCCTACCACTCGTCCCACTTCGAAGGTTAGATATATCCATCTGATACGTGTAGAAGAAGAGTGAAACCAATCATCTTGGACAAGAAACTGGAGCTGTTTGTGAAGTCTGAAAACTCAACAAACTTACGACTTTTTGAATAGGATCAAACATTTTTGGGTCAAATTATCTTCTTATGGATGACCATCATTCAATTACATTCCCAACACATCTTGTGAAACACATCGATTGGATATCGGAAACTTAAGATGATTAGTCTCACCCCTCTAATACATGTATCACCATTTCTGCACCAACTTTATTTTTTAATGTTTGCCTAAGGAGAAATGCATAGAAAAGTAGAGCAAGTCGCAGTGAGAGCTCAAACTAGGGATGGCAATGTTGTAACATAGAGGTGGAGTTCAATACACTTTCTCAGCCTAAGATGTATAAAAATAAAACTTGCAACTAGAAATGAATGAATGAATGTAGAAGGAGATGGGCATGCCCCTTGTCAAGGTTTACGTATCCAAGGAAAATTCAAAAGAAGAAAAATGGGAACAACACTAATTAATCTTCATTCACCACCAGGGGAGGAAATACACAATAACCGACAGAAGAATACTTTTTACAAAATGTTGAAATTTATGATTTCCTAAATACCTTGGGAAACAAGTATGTATGGTATTCTGAAATCTTTCCTTTTCAATCCTCGTGTTCATCCTCACCTTCAGAATCTGTAGAGAGACATTCAGGCTTAGCATTAGAAGATAATGTAATAGATATCCTTTGCCCTAATGCGTATAATGAAACAAACTTAACTTGGAATATGAACAAAATGAGTTGTTTAAATATGGTGTTATAATTTCTTTTTTGGTATAACCAACTATATCCAATCCATTGGCTGACTAATCCGAATCAAGTATTGTAGAGGCCTATTATGTCCGCTCCTTTGTTCTATTCACAACATCAAGATTTAAAACCCTGGACCTTGTTTAAGGAGATTAACATCTCATCCCACTAGATGAATTAATAGTGTTATAATTCAACAGAATAATTATCCCTGTTGTCATATATCTCATCTCATGCCATCTAAAGATAAAGGTCGATTTATTCTTGGAGGAATAATTTTCCAACAACTATAACCCTAACCATTTAAGTTCATTTTGTTTAGCTCCCATACCCACAACTATAACCCTGTTGTCGTATCTAGTTATATGTTGAGTAACAAAGAGTTATCTGAATCAAGTGTTTAGCCTTGCTCTCTACATGAATCTCTTGCAAGCTCTAATAACAGTAACCTTAGAATTAAAATTTTCTTTCATTTGCTTCTTTCTTCCCTTATAATTGTGTTCCTAAGCCTAGCTGCAGTCAAAAAGCATTTCTAGATGGTTCATACCTGATCGAACATCATCAACCTGTCCACCGGATTGGACTTGTCTCCTAATCACTCTTATCATCAAGATCCACCAATAAATATGAACAACAAGCAAGCATAAAAGAAGAGTATTAAACAAATAGTAGTATATAGATCCATCCACCATGTGCTTCTCCTTGTCCAATGTCAAAAGAACTTCGTAGCTGTCAAAAGTAAATATAAAAGAAAAGGAGTTAGCCTCCAACCGAAGAAGCAAAGAGTTAAAAAAGAACTGGGGAATTGTCCAATGACTGTTAAAGGCCTCCGTTATTGGCATGTCAAGCAAAGTTGCAGCAAAACATACAGTTGACAATGACAATAATTAAAGAGGAAGCGTAGAACAGATAAAGGTTAGGTCAAAGCTTATAAAAGTTTGGTTCTCAATTCTCACGCTGTTATTCTCGTATAGCCGTATATAATGCAAAAATTGCACATAAAAGACTCTTACTTATATAGATTTTGTTGTTTCTGTTCACTAGCATTAAAAATATAAAAGAAGAGCCTCAGCAACGTTGGATATATGGTGCAGATACATTCTAATGCATGATATATTGAGATCTGCAAAGCCATGGTTTCTACATCAGGTTCTATTGATCGATTTCTATATTCTCCCATTTTCATCTACTCTATATAATCAAATTATGTTTTCTAGTCTCTAGACCAATACTTCTCCCAAGTTAATATGCTTAAACATTTATATCATAAAATATAAGTAGCATGAGTAATTCATTCTTTTTCTGTAGGATGTTATAAACAAAGGCACAAAACACAAAGATATACCCAAAAAACTTCAGTTAAGCTAAGACAAAGGCTAACCTTGTACTCCAGATTATCCAGAAAGGAAATAACAACACGCGAAGAATGGTCCAAGAGAGGGCAAAAAGTACAAACCCTACACTAGCAAGCCATTCCACACCACTATATTTTGACATCTTTGCAGTTTCAAGGAACACATCACTCCCTTCATGAAGGGCTAAAGTAACTGAACCTACACGAGCAAACCTGAAAGATGCAAAAGGAAACAGAACATTGATTAATCCTTGGAAATCTAGTAAAGAAAGGTAACAGACAGCACGAATGGTATAGCATTTAAAGCATTAAAGGATATATACATGTACAGAAACATACACGCATGCAATTCTTGTTAAGCAATCAGAAGTAAACTTTACTAACAGAAAGCAGAAAATAGAAACTCTGCTGTATTGACTATTGAGGCTGCATGAAATACCTGAATAAGTAAGATAGTACAATGAGAATGATAGTTGCTATGTGGTGAACCATGGACACCAAAAAGTCTGAACGTCTTGTCTCCCAAAAAATCAAAGCAAATAACGAGTATGTGTAGAATCCTCCAGCATACGTGTAATATGCTTTTAACTTCAATCTGAGCATCAAACACAAGCAAATAATCTACTAAGGAAACCTGACGTGTCTTAAACACGACTAAGAATCTGAGAATGCAGATAAGTGTATGATCAAATATATATATATAAAGCGCTAAATGACTTCCGTAGAAAATTATTTATTTCAATCATGAGTCGAGAGCTTACTTAATTTTTTGATCAGGCCAAACCTGTTCTCCAGGCCCTTCCCAAAAGTATTTTGTATTGGTAAACCAAGGCTCCCCATAGGAAACATATAGAGATAAAAGTTCTGATGAAAAGAAATAGACACACTTCCATGCCGACTCTTTGAATTTATTGAGTTTCTTCCTATTATCATGGTTTTGAACATCTTGTATGGTGTGGGCTTTTCCAAGGACCAGTCTCCTTGCCAGATTCTGCAACAAAAATTAGTAGCTAGTTTACATCAACCAAACTTAAAAAAAAAGGAAATAGCGAGAGATAAAAATGTAAAAGCATAATTCAAGAATGCAGGTTTCAATTACTTGTACAAAGAACCGGTAATATCTTCTTACTGTTTCGTGATATTGTTAAAATCATCCAAGCATCAGGAGTATATAATTGAAATATTGATTAGGGGAAATGACCCTAGATGCTTGTTTTAGGGTCTATATGCTTTTAAGTAATTGCAAGCAACCTCTCCAATCATCATCAATTATGAAGAAAATGGACACAAACTCCACTTACAACAGAACATTGCACGAACACGGTCAACACACCATGTTTCTTCTTCTATTTTCAACCACCAACGTCCTACTCTAGAAGGTAGAGCGTTTCATACAATAATGCCAATGATCATATGACAAAACATAACCATTTGTTCCTATGTTCAAATTTTCAAGTTTGCCCTTGACCAAAAATGCTTGTGGCTTAAAAAGGCTATCTCCCTTACAAGACAGAGATGAGATGAAATATTGTACAAAATTAAACCAAATTTTAACATGAGTAAACAAATATGTAAAAAAGTGAAAGAAGTGAATCAAAGATTGCCACCCCAACCAAGTCCATAAAAGACTATTAAGTTGAGAAATGAGCTGAATTATAATCTCTAATTGTGAAAGTTTTGGACATTCATTAGTCTCTATTATTCATGAATTACCATGAAGTATTGGAGTATGGACAGTTGGACACTAATTGCAGTTTATGATCCAAATCCAATTCCCCAAAAGTTAAAGAGTTTCAACTCAAAGTTCTTAGAAATCAAACATATATGATTGAAACTACAATCAGTGGCACAAAAGGGAAAGACCCCAAACCATAATTCACTCGGACAAAGAAACCCAATAGCACATTCAAAACAAAAAGTCAACTATGAATTCAAGTTCTTATTTTTCTTCCATGGACAGTAATTCAACCATAAGCAACAAATGATCAACGACGACAACTAAACAAAACATGAAAAGAAGACAGTGTTTAAAACTTGACATACCTCAAAGACAAATTTGTCTAGGAGAAGCCTGACTGCAGGGAAGAACAGAGCAAAGAAAGGGAGGAAGACGAAATCAGTGAGTTGTGGGTAAGACTCGTAGTCCCAGTTGATAGAATCAAGTAATCCCCAAAGACCCATTTGTTGTTTTCTGAAGAATATTGGGAGAGAAAGAGAAATACTGGTGGAACGGGGTGCGGTTGAGATTGAGATATACAGCCATATTCGCCTTTAATCCTTTGAAACCGATATCATGTTGTCTTTCTACTTTGAAATGAAATAAAATAATAAAAGATAATGAAATGAACTGACCCACAGGGAATGGAAAATTCTGCTCTGGCGGGCCGGAAGAAAGGGGAGAAGCCAGGTTTAATATTTAAAATTAATTAAATATTAGTACTCATGTTTATTATTATTTTAATATTCGGATAAATTACCTTCTTCATCACTCATCTTTCTTATGTATCCTATTGTAGTCATAAAAAATTATTTATTTTTAGTTTAATCACTACTTTTGAATTGTTTATATTTGATCAACTTACCCTTTATCTCTCTAACTTTGTGATGATTTTTTTTAATCTATGTGGGTGTTAACTCAATTTTCGATCATTGTTCATTATAATTAGTTTAAGGCTATAAATAAGGTGAAATAGATTGTATATTATTCGAGTTCGATTCGATTAATATGTCAGTTAATACTTGACTTGAGACTTAATTCAAGCTCGAACTTCGTATAATTTTTTAACAAGTCAAACTAAGCTATTTGATATCCGATTCAAAAAATTCATAAATTACTTTAAAATATAATATACTAATATTTTTATAATTTTTTAAATTAAAGTGAACTAAAGTATGAGTCAAAGTTAATTTTGGTTGTTATATTATGTTAGTTTAATATTTAGTTTATGTATATTTTTTTCATTGACTATAATAAAATATTTCTTTTATGTGACTCTATCAATAATAAAATTATATATTTTGATTATAATAATAATAATAATAATCATAATATCTGAGTCTTCCCCCCTCGTTCTTCCCATCATTTATCCTTCCTCGTCGTCATCCATTCCCCCCTCCCCCTCCCCCTCTGCCTAAACTGAATCTCCAACCTTGAGTAACTATTCATCCAATTCCAACCCATACTCAACAGCAAATCAAATGAAACCAAAATCAGCATGCAAAGAAGAAGAAGAAGAAGAAAAGGGAAAGAAGGGACACGAGATCCCATTCAGACTTGATGGACATGGAAGGTGAAGGTATGTTTGGAAGCTGGTTGGAGCCTGGAGGGGCAGTTGGGTGTGCATACGAAAATTGTTTGACCAACACTGCAGTCTGATGGAAACAAATTTTATTTTAGAAGTGTAAGTAGGAGTAGGTCTATGAGTATTATTTTTTTACTTCATAAAATACTACTATGATGGTAGCAAATCCCCTCAGCCTACTGCCTACTGGAGTCCAACTCATCTGCCTCAGCCTGAATCCCATTAAGGAAGTAAAACAGAAGGATCATTTCAAGAGTAAATTCTGGAAGGTATCTGTCTCATCAATGTAATTTCACACATCACTATAAAAACAAATCTGACATGCTTGACGCAGGAAAGATACAAAACATCACAAACGTTGGTAAAAACAATGGGATTTATTTCCAAAGAAAACAGACTGGAGAATAGCTAGCTCAACTAGAAGCATAAAAAAATAGAAATTAAATAAATAAAACAGACTGGAGTGGGAAGACAGGAAGAGGGAAGAAGACACCTATATTTATAGTCATCAGTTAATTTAATAAACACTACCCAACACGTATTCAATTACGCCCATAACCACCACGTGTTGTTTTATGTTGTCCGAACATTTCTAGTTTCATATTCTTGGCAGTTGGATCCATATTTAAATGTACAAATAAGACGACGTCTCCATCTTAGTTTTAATGAGAGTATGAGGTCTTATATTCTCCATCTGAGCCAAATCTGTCATTTGCCATTAAAGCCATCACTAGCCTTTTGATTAATGGACAGGAGAAGTAATTGAAGGGGAGGAGGATAGTAGTATCTTCAGTTTGGAAAGAAACTAAATGAATCACCAACAACAACCCTTGTCTTTTCAAATTCAAGAAACTTTGGGATTCAAGCCATTTGCAAGACTTGGATTTCACTTTCTTTAGCACAGCTCAGAGAATTTAATGGGGGGCTATATAGATACGACTAGATTTCCCAGGACAGCGTATCTCCGGGATGGTGTTGTTTTATGTAGCTTTCAAAAAGGACTAAATTTTAAAAGCTGCTTCTTCTTCTTCTTCACTTCATTATTTCACGACATGGAGTCTTCCGAAATCTGTGGGGGAAACGAAGAGTGTCACAGCAGTGAATCGGGATGGACGATGTACATTGGTTCCCCCGTCGGCGGCCAAACCAATGAGGAGGATGAGGATGACGTTGGTTATGTTGATGAAAGCAAGCATGAACCTATTGTGGACAGTGATGATTCCATGGCTTCCGATGCTTCCTCGGGTCCCAGCCGTTTCAAGGTTGATGAAAGTGAAGATAAGAAACGTATGGGGAAACAAAAGCTGGGAATGGACAAGAAAGAAGACCATGAGAAAGACGGCAGTTCCCCTGGAAGTGTTTCCAAGCTAAGAAAAACCAAGTAAAATCAGTTGTTTTGTTGGGGTGAATGAGTATTATTGTATTATCCTAGCTAGGTTCAGACGTTTTGTTTCTCTGTATGGCTCTAAACTCTGGTCCTTGTGTTTTGAATTCCATCAGGCCCCAGTATCCCATCTTCAACCTGAGTTTTGTTTTTGCTCTATTCCTGGATCCTGGTGACTCAACTGTAAGCATGTCGTTCTATAATGAGTTTGTGTGAAACATATCTTTCTCTCGCTTCGTCCTTGGGCATTTAATTTTTCTTAAAAAAATGGTTGAAAAAGTTTCATCTTCTTCGCTCAAGCGTACCAACATAAAACCCTTGGAGGGAAAGGGAAACCCTTCATTTAACGAGTACGAGTACACTGACAATTGACAAAAGAGAAGATACAAATTCTCTTCTTTTTTGAAAAAATAAAATTAAACTTTAACAAATACTCCATATTATACCATCATCTTCTTTAACATGATATGATTACAATACTTGCATTAACATCAACACTCTGTTTTGTCGGTCACTATATTAAAAAGAAAAAAGCCTAGTAAAAAGATTGAGCACATCAGGATCATAAACTAATGCCGTCAACCATGAGACAGCTAGCCTAGGTTAATACTGATTCAAACAGACTGTTGAACAAGCACATAGTTTGAGAAATAGCTGCCTAGAATGAGTTAATTTAGTAAAAGAGTTTGCAAGTAGAGAGTAAGAGACTACTGAATAGAGTTTAAAATAAAATATTTTATAAAAAGTATGGAATGTAAAATTAGAGTATAGACTGGTCAAAGATTTTTTATACAAATTTAATAACGTTGTGCTTAATTTTTTAATTTCGATGGCATCACTTCTTTAAATACATTTGATATATCAAGTTCGACAACATATATACTAGTATTAAAATAATAATAGTCATTAGTTTTTATTTAATAAAGAGGTAATACAACCATGTACAAAAATTAAAATAAACTAATTATAGTAATGATTTGTTTATCTTAAAACCATTAAAATATATAAATTAATTATTAAAATAAAATATCGATTAAATAATTTAAAAAATGATAGATATAAATAAATATCATTATCATTGGCAAATGATAAAAGGCCATCAATATATAAAAATATATATAGTAATGCACATTAAAAATTTGATTTTACCGTAACTCAATCACTATCTTTTCAGAGACGGTAAGTACCTTATGATCGAATTGATTTGAAGTTTAAAAAAATGATAAATTAATAAAATAATTAAGTAAATGCTAATCGACGATTTGATATCAAATCTAGCCTAAAAAATATGGTAGAGCAGAGAAAATATGTTATTGAAAAACACTTATCATTTAAATAAAAATTTTATTAATAAAAAAACTCAAATATGCATAAACAAAGAACCAAAAAAATAGGAAAAATAACATAACAAAGGTCATGACGAAATATAAGTGGCAACCTTTCTATCAAAGGTTGAAAGTGTCATCCTTCAGTAAAAACATAGAGAAAAATTATAAAGGAGAAAAATACGTCATTTTTAAAATATTTTAGTATTATTATATGATAATAACTATTATTTAGGTATAATGATATATATACACAATTAATTATAGTATAAAATATTTTAAATTATATAACCACACTTTATTCACTAATACTAATGTATAATTTCTTGGCAGTAACCAAGACTCATCCACCCCCCCTCCACTTCCATGAAAATCGTGTCTTTGATTTTAGTATTCATCTCCACTTTACAGCTTATCATATTCATATTGATTCAAACAAAAGCCTCAAGAGTGCAGACAAAGCTCAAATCCATGGATATATGGACCAGAGTTCCAAAGCAGTTAAAAATTGAGTGAGCCTTTGATTTTTGTGTTTGACAAAGCTTGGCCTCCTCGTTGCATGCATGGCGGCAGACAAGCACGCCATATAACGCTTTTTCTTTGAGTTTCCCCCACTTGGATTTTGTCAAAGGAAAAAAAGTGAGCGTTGGACTTGGGAGTTGAACCCTACCATTGACCTGGATGCTGCCAGCTGTATTCAAAGGTTTTATAAAGTAGCTTCTTCCCCTATCATACGACTCCTCTGTTGCTCTAAGCAGAACAAAAATGGTGTCCGTAAGAGTTTTTACCTGTGCACTTATGTTCATCTTGGTTCTTATAGGAAAGTTCAGCGCTGATCATGGAAGTGGCCTTGAACCGGAAAGGAAAAGCCTCGCCAACATAGTGAAGGTAAAGTTTTCTATCTAATCTGTTGGCTGTTGTATTGTCTTTAACATCTATTCTGAAAAGAACAAAGAAACAACAATCCACTTCTTACCAGGAAGTTTCGAGGCTTGAATCTCGGAAAGTGGTGTCAAAAGAAGGTTCCGTTGTAGCAGTACAAAGTGTGCCTGGATCAACAGAGAAATCAATTTTGAACCGCAAAGGGCATCGTCATGTGAAGACCAAAACGTGTGTTTTTTCATCTTTTAGTGCTGATTATCATGTCCCCAAACCCCATCCGCCTAAGCATAACTGAGAGTGGAATTTTTGTTATTTCTGATAGGGACAAATTATTTGTCTATGTATGAAACACAAATGAGTTTCAATTGCAATTTGCAAACAAAAGTTTTGAGGCTGTTCCATCGAATATTTCACTGGTGTTAATGCAGGAAAGCATACAAATACCCAGAGTGGAAGCTAACAGAAGCTCAAAATCAGGTGTCCTTCCTCAAAACAAGAAGCTCGTTGGGGAACACCTGTTTTGCGGATATAATGAATATTATTATAAATTTATGATCACTACGTATATCATGACATTAGATAAAAATATTAAAGGACCAAATTAAAATTTTAAAAAATTTAATCAATAATATTTAAAAACATAATTTTAAAAATTTAATTTGTTTTGGATGTAACAAAACATATATTCCTAAGTTCAATAATAAGAAAAATGTTAACCAAGAACACGAACCTTGACATTGTGGCCCAATTAGTTCTGGAGGGGAATGAAAACCCAATTCTGGTAGGATTTCCTCAATCAATGGGCGAACGACAGGAACCCAGACGGACGAGTCGGTAAAAAATATGGCGGCTGACTCAACGACCGAGTCTCCATCTCTTTCCCCAAACAAACGCCTCAAAACCTTATCAAAATCAATCATCCAAGGCGAATCAGGTGAGAAGCATCTTCCAGAACAGAAACAATCAGTGGACGGAGATGATTCCGATCTGGAGATGTGCGGGATATGCTTATCCAACGGGGGAAGAAGAGCAATCAGGGGAAAAATCAACAGCTGCGATCATTTCTTCTGCTTCGTTTGTATCATGGAATGGGCCAAGGTGGAGTCGCGTTGTCCTATGTGTAAGCGCAGGTTCACCGCCATTCATAGACCGCCTAAGGAAGGTGTCTTCGCTTCCGAACGACTCGTTAACATCCCCCAACGAGATCAGGTCTTGTTTTCTAATTGAATTCCTCCTTTTATATAATTATTGAAATCAACTGCTTTATTCTTTTAGTTGACGTTTCCCTTCTCTGCTAATTTGGTCGCTAAATTCGATGTTCTCAGAAATTTGATATGAATTTTATGATTTTGGGTGTGAGTATTAGACACCAGTAGGGACGGAACCAGAGTTGGGGTTGAGTGAAAAACATAAATATTAAAAAGTGTGTGGCCAAATTCAAAGTTAATCAAATTTTTAATATATATATGGGCAAGAGCCCTTCACAATGAACATATGCCTCCGTCCCTGAGTATGTGTCGGCCATCCGGCATATTATTCATTGTTTTCTTTATTACATGTATCTAGAGGGTCTTTCGAGGATAATATATTGATACATATATATCCGGATATGCATCAGACACAAGAGTTTTAATAAAAATGAAGATTTGGATCGAGATAGATTCTTAGGATTTGTTAACTGTCTGTCAGTTTAAAAGTGGGGAAATTCATTTTGTACTTTGATGTCGGCAAATAGTGATATTTGTTACCTTTTCAGGTTTACCATCTCTCTGGAAATGCAACATCCGGGCCATGTGATCCCTATGCAGAAGTTAGATGCAGTGTGTGCCATGGTATGACTGACGAAAGTCTTTTACTGCTATGTGATCTCTGTGATTCTGCTGCCCATACCTATTGCGTTGGCTTGGGGGCAACAGTGCCTGATGGTGACTGGTTTTGTCATGATTGTGCCCTTTCTAGGTCCGAACATGACAAAACCGAAGTTGATACTGAAACTGATGATCAAACATTCTCTGCCAACTATAATGCAAAATTGCCAACTGAGACAGATGTTTCAATTTCTGATATAGTTCGAGAATCAAATACCCTGGGGCTCAATGGACATAATGTGAATGTGTCGTCAAGTTCTAGTTATTTGCCTCCTGGTATAATTCCTGGATGGGAAAGCAGTGGGGCAGGTGAAGCAAGTCGTCCCAGTAGGAATACTGTGGGTAATTCAACTGAATCAGTTGCAAGAACATTGCGTGTTTGTCGCAATGTACATAGCCGGATACAAGTTCTTCGTGATAACTGGCGTTCGCTGCAAAATAGATCACTAAGTTTCTCTTCTGGTGTGGCTGAATCTGGTGATCTAAATCGTGGGAAAGATAAGGTAGCTGTAGTGTTTCATCATGGATCAAATGAATCACAATCATCCACTTCAACTAGTCAACAATCAACTTCTCGAGACAATTCTATTCTTCCCAAGGAAGATTTGTATGATATTGACAAGGCGTGGAAAATGATGAATATTGCAAAGTCGATGCAAAAGAATTGTAAGACAACTAGTAATCCTAACCAGAACTCAACAAAACTCCCTTGCCTCAGAAGTACTTCAAAAGAGGCAATCAGCAGTATGGGTCTTCATATATCAAAAATGCAGCGGAATAAGGAAAGAACTGGAAAATAGAAGCAGTATGGGTATCATTATCACGAGAGGGAAAGGGAAAAACACAAATTTCCAGATATGGAAAAGCAAAAGAGGATAGTTATGAATAGTGGACCGAGTGATATTGTTCTTTCTTCTTTTTCACCTCAATTTCTTCAACCTTCATCATCTGCAAAGGTTCAAATTCAGAATGGTTCTTGTCTTGTAAATGACACAGGGCCATTTGTGAAAAATACAAAAAGTAGATGTCAAGAATCATCATCTGCGACAAACACAGAGGGTAGATCTGGTTCAAGTAGCCTGGTTGGTTCACTGTTAAGAGGATCTACAAATTCATTGGATTCCAACTTCGAAGCGAGTGTAAATAAATTAGATATACCGGAGGGGAGAACGGGGTTGTTGGAGAGGAGTTGTTCCAAAAGCAAGGATAAAAAAGATGACAATGTCAAAAGTGAGATCCAAGCCCTTGTTAAACTTAATTTAAAGCTCCTAAGCCAAGACAAAAAATTAGGTATGATCACCAAGTTCAAACTGTATTATCTAAAGGTTTTATTCTAACAAATATCATAAGAACACTTCTTAATGTTTTATCGGAGTAGTTTGTATTTATTCTTGAAATAGTATTTTGGTAAACAGAACACACTAATGTGTTAAATGCAATGCTCAAGTCTGGTGACCTTAGATATCTATTATCATCTAGAATTCCTGATCCAGAAGCATGTTATTTTCCTGTGCTGAAATGCCTGAGGGCTTGGATTATCAAGTTTGTAGAAGTTTCTTTGGGTAGGCTAGGTTGCCAAAAAAGTTTTGATATTTACCCGTGAAAGAACATTATGGCAAAATGATAGCACCACATCAAGAATTAAGAGCGTAAAAATGTAAAGGTGAAAGGAGTGTATATGTTTTTGTAGTTGTATTTCTGCTAAGGCTTCAACATTTTGCATGAAAGATGGATATCTTATCTTGCTTTGCCCTTACAAAATCATGTTTATCATGTCTTAGTTGTTTTTCGGTTTATCAAAATGTATTACGCTTTGTGTATGCAGGAGTTGATGTGTTCAAAGAGATTGCTAGGCTTTCCACCCATACAATCTTGGCAGCATGCGGTTTCCAGCACTCGAAATCCTGTATCCACTCTTTTCCAGTCCCGGTAATGGTATGTATCCATAGCGAAGATATTAAACTGCAGCATAAGTCTACTTTGATGCCAAATTCTTGCCAGGAGTGTTTTTATGCTTTCGTAAAGAATGTTGTTGGATCCATTATGGTTGAGAAGGTTGAGGGTCGGTCATCATAAGGTCACCACTACCTAGCCGTATCTTGCATATCCAAAGGGGATATATTGTTTATTATCTTACCAGGTCCATTCCTTCTCTCATGGTGCTGTTGGTTATTTCTCTGCATAATAAATGTGATTTGTGATTCGTTATTGTAAGTTAATTTGTTGAGTGTCATCATGTCAAAGCACACTGAGTTTCTGAAGCATTTCTATAAAGTATAAAAGTAGAGTGGGTTGTTTTATTGCATCCCATGTGTTTTCCTAGCTCTTACCATTGGATTATTGTATTTATTGATGATGGGAATGTTGGCAATGATTCTAGCTCTTAACAAATGTTGGCAATGATTTTGGGATTGGTTAGGGTGTCACTTTCTAATGTGAGATTTTTTACTGTCTTAAAGTCCAACAACCTCAGTAATGGCTAATAGCATCATTGATAAGAAAGGGTACCATACTTTTACCTACAAAAGGGCAAAACTATGTCACTTGACACAAAATGTCGATTGCCAGCCATTTAATTTACATGCTAAAAAGTTGATATTCAGTCATACTAGAAACAAGAACAATGGTGTTTGTGGGTTGTGACAGGATGATTTCTAGAATGTATATGTGCTTGAATACTAATTAGATCGTAAAGCAACCTAAAAAAATGCAAAAGATGAAGGGGTAGGGGATTAACCTTCCAATCCGGTCTCAATAATCACAAATTTATACCTACATCCCTTGTGTACAGCACATTTTGATCTGATATGAACCTAACCGCAGGGCATCTCTTCCATAAACGATTCTTGTTATTTGCCTATATTAAAATTTGTGTCCACTGGTTACTTCACAAGATCCTCTCAGGCTTTCTTCAAGTTCTCTGTCTCCAATGATCTATGGAACTGAATACTAGGAAGAAAAACCTTCATTGCAGTCATACTCGTGAAAAGAAACTACCTTTAGGTTTGAAGTATGATGCCCTAGCACGCTACAAAAAACCACTGATAATCATCACAATTCCCAGACAAAAAAGATCACGTGCTACTCAGTTGACCATGTGATGGTTGCAAGCATTCCTCTGGGTTTGCATAGAAGTAATCCTCTTCTTTAGGTCTATCAGGAATCACCAATCTTCGTGTTGGTTGCCCCTTGCGACTTGCATGAGATTCTTTCACAGCATTTGAGAACTCATTCCAACTTAGGGATCCACTAGTGTACTGGTCTATCAGATCAACCAAAAGACTTCTGTCCAATAAAATTGTCTGCTTGTAACCCAGAAATCTGAATGAGCATTTTAAAAAAACAAGGGTTACACTTATATCAAATAGCTTTAACAATGAAATAAAATGATATAATGTGCTAGAAAATCGCTTGGGAAAAAACATTATGAAATGCATTTTCAAAAGAATGTAGTTGTAATATTCCTTGGCTAAATGTTGCAACCATTGAAATTAGATAGGCAGATAAAGAAATAAAAAGTTTATCAATTGTTTAGTGGCCAGAACTAGATAAACTATTGTCCTCTTAATGGTAAAGATAAAAATGGAGATGATAGAACATGGGTGAAGTTCAACTTCCCAAACTATTCATCTCATCTGAGCATATTAAGTGAAAAATTATCAGTAGAACAGTACCTGCGATGACCTTCAACAACTTTTGCCATGTTTCCATCATATGTAGGAATAAAAATATCACTCTCCAATGAAACAAGATAATCTAATGCCGCCATCTGGGACGAATGGTTTTGAAAAAAACCAAGGTCTGATGGCTCCAATAGAGTCTCCTTTCTAACCTGTTTAAACAAACAAAAGGCCAATTATCGATACAGCAGAATAGAATTCCAAAGATTATTACATTTCATTCCCATATCTTTGACCTACCAATCTGGGATAAGCAGCAGCAAGACTTGCCATTCTACGAGTTCCACCATATATTTCACCAGCTGCAATATAGATTTGATAACTATTATCAATCTCCAGCGCCCTCAATATGAGGGCAGTTTCCTCAGGCGTCAAAGGGCACAAACCATCTTTCCTTTTCAAGTCAGAATTTATTATTTTTTCTTTCCACCAGGGATAAGCTTATCTGCCAAAAATAAGCTTTGGAGACTGAGATTAAACCTTAAAATTTAGGCAACCCAGTCATTTGATTGTTAAAGATGCATGTAATCCTCACCTCATTCTTGTCAACTCATCCACCTCCTCATTGTTGCAACCTTGGGTACAGCCCGAAAATGCCAACATGTCCATTTCATATCTCAGATGAAGTACTATAAAAGGACCTTTTTGCCTCAGAAGCTTAATAACTCGTTTGCCTAAGTCCTCTATCTGAGAAGTGAATCTCAAACCACTAAAATTTACACGACATCGCAACTTCTGAACATCTAAAGGCTGCCCATTGTTGGCAAGTCGAGTATCAGTTCTATTCAAATGTACAACTTTATACTTCTGTATCAGAGGAAGAATCTGCAGGTAATAGTGAACAACATGCTTCTTTAAGAGGACTCTTTTTGGAGGAAGGAAGAGAAAGAGGAAAGTGTATAACATTTTTTAAAAAAGAGAATAAAGAAACAAGTTACATTACACTAAATTCTAAAAAGCTCTAGGGGCGTAAAACTTTGTAATGAGAGAGAATTGACCTGGTTACGGTAATAGGATATATCAGACCAGCTGATTGGTGGCATGGAATACACCATCCCCACTTTGACTCTCCTCTTAAGCCTAGGAGGCAGCTCCTTCAATATTCGAACCTCATCTCTCAATGAGGTAATAAAATGATCCACATCAAATATATCTTGAAATTCGCTACCAATTCAATAAAAAGTATAGTTAGAGATATGCAAGAGAAAAAAAAAATCCCTGTTCACCAGAAATATGTATTAGATCACCCTTTCCACATTTATAAATATAAGCAAAGCTTAGTTAGCACACCTGGGATCAGCCCAGAAGGATGTTTTATCCAGCTCCGGAACTATAAGCGTGACATTCAAATATCTTGCAATGGTAACCATATCACAAATCTGCCGCAAAATAAAAGAAGGGTAAACTATATAAATGATCCCTCGACTATACCACATTTATTTTTTACATCCTCTAACTATTAAAAGTTACAAATTGGTCCACTATCTTTTTTGTCACAAAGAGGACCACTTTGTGACAAAAAAGATAGTCAGTGACCAATTTGTAACTTTTGATAGTCAGAGGATATAAAAAATAACTGAGGTATAATCGAAGTACCATTTATGTAATTTACCAATAAAAGAACACAACTCAGTTTCCACAAGGATTATACAACAAACAACACTTGAACTTACATAATCTAGACAGAATTTCAAAGAATATATAGTGCGATTTGATAGAGCACTCACTGCTGCTCGCATTTGATTGAGACCTCCATTACATGAAACCATCATGTAACCATTGTTTTTATATACTCCTAATGTCGGCAAACAAAAAATAATGTCAAATTCAAATCCAAATTACATAACCAAAAAATACACACACAGAGTACAAATAATTCCTAAAACTTTAATTGAAAAATCAAAACACAAGATACTCAAGAAGAAGAGGGAAAGATTTGATAAAACTGAGACATATGATGTATGATCACTTGTGAACGTCAGATTTATATAAATTCAATCCGCGTCATTATATCAAAAGAAATGCACTCGAGCAAAATTCCCACAAAAATCTATTTTTTTATTTCTTTCTTCTCCACAAATAAGAATTTAGATAAAATTGACAGGCCTCCCTTAGTCCCTACTTTCCACTTTCCAAAATTAAGTGTTTTTCTTTTATAAAAAAGAAAGAAAGAAAAATTAAGAGCAGAGAAACTTACTTTTGGGAGGAAGTACGCGAGCGGGAATGGAGGGGACTGTGTTTTCCATGACGGAGAAGGATGAATCCTGGTGAGTGAAACAGGAAGACCAGCCTTTAAGGACGCGTGGTCCCCACGTCTCCCCTACGGCCGTTAATTGTACGATGCAAGTCCAAAGCAACACCGATGTGGTGGCGCGTATCATCCACAGCTTCATTCTCGAGCTCTTGAGCTTCCCCACTCTCTCCCCTCCGCCTTTCATTCTCCCCATCCCTCCCTTCCTCCCTTTTTCTTCAACGCTGTACATTTCTGTAAATAACCTCAATCTCCACCCTCCTCCACATTCCCCACCCCGGTCGAAATTGAAACCGCTTTATTTCATTTCACATTCGATCAATGTAGGTTGATTCTCAGAAAATTCAACCACAACTGGATTTCGTTTCTTCTTAATTTCCAAAAATAAAACCTGGCAGAATCTTCGAGATCCGATTATCTTCCAAAGACACAAGTAAAAGAATCCGAAAAAATCAATCAAATAGATTCTATTTCCTCCCCAATCACAAATGAATTAACAAATTCCGATCTAAAAAAAGATTGTCAACCAAATGCTCTCTGTTTTTAACCGATCTAATCCGTTTCCCAGCGAGGAGTGACCGTTGAAACCCGTTCCTGCCTTCAAAGGTAAGCTCAATGAATGAGAGAAGAAAATATTTTGATTATATTCCAAACAGGAAATATAACGCTCCCAGTCCCAGTCCCAGTCCCAGTCTTTGGGTTGCCTTGCCTTGTCCAGCGGCTGAAGTAAAATTTGATTGGAATTATTTAGTTATGATTTGATTGTACTTTTATAGTTATAAAATAAATTTGAAATACTTAGATCCTATCATATTTTAAGTTTGAGCAATTCTATAAATGGATTGGATTTGGTCCTTCCTCATCACGGTTGCAAAAACGATCCAAGGGATCACCTTCTGGGCCAGGATCCCCCGTTTTGGCGAGATCACATCTCCAAAAATATCTTAAATAGGTAAGAGTAGAAAATATACGGATGTGTCAAAATCTATACCGTATCAAATATCAAGAGCAAGTGTTAGCACAGACTACATAGAACTGTAGAGTATAAAAATATAACACGTCTTCACCTCTTCACCAAGGAAAAAAAAAATGGCTTCGTACGATGTATGAATCACCTTTTATTCTACTAAAAATCTTAACATCCAGACAGATTCTGTCAGATAGACTGGCAATGATTCATTCACCGACAGATTTCTCCTCACCCTGCATGTTCCAGCTCTACCTAGTTGGACAAAAACTGTGAATGCAATCGTTTAAACACTCCAATGGAGGAAAAGTAGGAACTTTGACACGTCAAAATCAGAATGGGTTGAAACGTACAAGCAGTCATTTGAAAGAGTGTCAAAATCATATAAAGAGTCTGTAGGAGATGTGAGCTGATCAACACAGCAAAATTGGAATGAGTTCAAAACAAAACGTAAACAAGAACCATGCATACAAGATTACACTCATAAACCATCAACTGCAGAATCCATTGCATGAGGTGAAAGCATAAACAATGATTCTGTTTAAAGGGAAAACCATAAAACCAAGAAGCCATGAGAAGGCAGAAATCATACTGCACGGCATTGCATAGGAAGTCACTTATACCGAATAACTTTCACTATTAGAAACTCCAATCTACCCACAAGCAATCAGACAGAGATATGAAACAAACGGATCAAGTTCTTAAAAAAGAACTGTGCTTACCGAGCTGTCAGCCATTTTATCAAAATCATCATCGAAGCCCTCATCTCCGTCCTCTGAAGAACCAACTGATGATTAGAACATTTTTAAGAAGAACAAGTAACGAAAAAAAAGGGGATCAGGAAATGTTGTGTTTCATTTGCAGCAATTTATAGGTATATCAGCAATCTTGGCAGTATAAACAGTGATGCAAACTCTAATACAGGAAAAAAAACATAAGCTATTTCAATTTAATTAGGACAATTGACAAACCAACTTAATGTTTCAAGAAGAAAAAAAATAGGAACAAAGCAAGTACTATTCATACCAGGGCCTTCATCACTGTCACCACCCAAGAGAAATACATCAAGGTCTTGCTCGGTAAATAAGTTCGAAGTTTTATTGCGCAGTTTGGTTCCCTTTGCTTGTGGCTGAGATGTCATTTCAATGTTTGGAGATTCCTTCACTTTTTTATCCAGGACTTTCTCTGTCACATTTTGCTCAACCTCTTCCATATACCGCTTCTCATACCTATATGGAAGCATATGTTAATAGATTTTACTATACCAACAGAATGTGGACTAAAACATAAGAAACTGCACATTACAGTAAGGAATCTCTAAAATGCACCGTCAGATCCAGATGACATGTACAAAATTACAAAAAAGAATTAATTCTGGCTAACATGTGTTTTGATGACTAGAGTCATTGAAAAAAAATCAATAGTATTATTAAATAACTGCATTCTGAAGGCCAAACTATTCTTTGCCGGAATCATAAATCTGGTGAAACTTTTACTTTTGGTTATAAATTTTATGAATTCTTAAAATACATCAATTAAAAGAGAAGTGCATGTAAACGATCATAATCAAAGCTACATGTAGTTAGGTGAAGCTCATTTTAAACAAACTTGAGACTAATAGTATAACTTCAATAAAAGACAAAATGAAGGCTTAACATCCGAAGACAGATTACTTACGGTGCAACATGACTGTTTACCAGTATAAAGTATATCCTCCAGAATTTCCTCTCTCTCATAACCCGTGGGCACAACGCGAATCTTAACTTTGATATTTCCTGGAATATAACGTGAAAGAAATAAAAACATATTGTTAAGAAAGGCGAGACCTAGTTACTGGCTTACTGCAACAATCAATTTATATGAATATGCTCATGCATGTATGATTATGCTTACCAAGCTAACTGTACAAAATTTAACTTCATAGTTAATACAAAATAATTACCAGTAGACTGGTCATTTTGGCCATAAAGGCTCCAGAATAGAAATTCTGCTAAAAAATCAATGTAAAAGGAGAGCATCGCATAATGGTGCATAAAATTCAAAGATCGTTGAATGTTTATATCCCAACAAAAAGCCAAATATCCAACAAAGATGGATATAGAAGACCATAATCTTGCAGTAATCAAGCTCAATTCAAACCACGACAAATATGGATCGTTGAAAAATAACAGAGGAAATTTGCACTTTAACTAAATGCAAGAGGCCTGGATTTTTTTTATTCTTATTCTTGCCTTGGACAGTATCTTTCAGTACCTTGCCGACTCTTCTCTCAATGATTCTAGAATTTTGTAACTACCATTTTTCTATTTACTATATTTCATAAATTTGGAAAAGAAGTATGGGACATTTTAGAAACTTTTCTGGTTCAAACAGACCACACGAATGAGCAGAAGAAAGTAAACAGGCCACACATAACTAAACAGAAAACACCAATCATTCGAATTACAATTAGCGATCTCAAAACCTTAAAATGAATTTACATACTTACTATAGGATTATGAGAACCGGTTTATTCAAAAAAGATTAAAGATGCCTAAGGAATTAAGCATGCCATAAACATGTACTTACCTTAACAGATGAAAGTACGAGCTTGGCATGTTTTTCTTGCCACTCTGTAAGATCCTGCCTTACATTTGAGACTGTGGGAACGTCAGACACTGGGGAATCGTCTGCAAACAGAAAATACAAGGTTATCAGCAGATTAAAGAAAAAGGTCTATTTTTTCTCTCTTGTTCCAATTTCAAAACCCTATATGAACTACCTAATTCCAAAGACAACACAGTACAACTAAGCCTAAAGATGGTAGCATTGCATATCATATAATGAAAAGTTAGAATTTCTTTCTCAGTTCCTAAATTCTCAGATCAATCAGATTCTCGAGTTTCGTTTTCCAGTTTGCCACTGCCTACATTTTCTCAGCATCCAAACAAATCATTCACTTACCAGGTAAAGGAAAATCTTGGAAGGTTCTCATAGTAACCCCCTTAACGAAATCCCTCAACTCTTCAGTAATTCCAAACCGTTCCCATTCCTTCTCTCTTTCCACCATTCCCTCCGGATTATCTGACGTCACGATCCCATCGGCGAGCGACGACTTGATTAGTTCGGCTTGCTTTGCAGCTTCTGCTCTGATTTCTTCGGCACGTTTGGACGCCTCAGCCGCGATCTCCTTGGACCGTTTCATAGCCTCCGTTACTACATCGCCGAGCTTCGCGTGACCTATAGAAATCTCCGAGGAGCGTTTGGCTGCTTCCTCAGCGAAGCTGCGAGCCTTGTTCCAAAAATCCATTTCGTCCCAAACCCAATGCTCAATCTTAACTTCTCTCCCTCTTTCCCCTTCCTCGGATTTGTTGTGTTGTGTGGGAATTGGGATGTTAGAAATGTACAAGTTGAGAAGATTGATAGGCTAAGGCTGTGGTTCAGGTATCCACGTTTGCCATGACAGTTATTTCCAAATTTTTATATTTTCGTATTTATTTTATAAATCTTTTGATCTCATTTATAAACAAATTAATTTCATAAAATGTTTGGCTAAAACGTTTATAGTCCAATAAATAAACCTGAAATAGTTGCTCAGAATAGATTGACCAAATTCATGTTAGAATATTTTTTGATTGGTGTGAAGCACTCGAAGCTTTTGCTTAGCTACTGCCTAGTGCCTAGTGCCTAGTGCCTAGTGCTTACTGCACGTTTATAATTAAGTTTTAACGTTAAATACTTAACTATTTGCTTAGCTACTGCCTAGTGCCTACTGGCTACTGCACGTCTTCCTTTTTGTACTTCACCTCCCTTCCCTTCTGTGCATGAAAAAGTGTGTCTAGACATGCATATAACCTTTCTGAGTTTCTGACATGGTTCATTTCCTGGGTTTTAAGCTTTACTGGGTCATACTTGTGTACGTATTATGCGTTGCTTGAATTGTTAAATATGTACATTATGTGATGTTAAGTAACACTAGTTTAGGGTCTAAATTAGACTGCAAGTTACACGAATACCTTAGCAGTTCTCTACATGTTTTTTCCGCTTCTCTTTTTGGTAGGGATTCATAATCATATATATCGTGATGAAAGTATGCTTGTGAATTGTCTTGATTGCTAGTTAGTTTGAGCTTTCAGCAGACTGCAGACTGCAGTTTAATCTTATATGGATAGGTTTACATGATGTTGTTTTAGCTATTTTCTGTAATATGTTCCAGACTGTGAAGCATATATGGAAATCATTTAAGATGCTTGATATCCGAACAAGGATATATGTTGTTCTCACCCTTTAATTTTTTCAACTACTTCGACCCGTATCCAATCCATGTTCAAAAATGAATACAAGATCTCCAATGACTTTCCAAATGTACAAAGAATCTTACAAAATTTTAATATATCTATCATATTCGTTTCTGAGATTTTAATAATCTTAGGCAAACTAAAATATCTTATTGGTGTTACGGATTAATCGAATGTAAAAGAACAAAAAGTACCGGATATGAGGGTGGTAGGAAAGGACATAGTACACAAAGGATAGGAGGGTACCAGATAAAGTTGATAACTATTGTGCATAAATACAAGTATGTTGGTTGATGATGAGTACATGTTTGGGCCAACCACTTTGATTGGATCCCTATCCATGGGCTATAATTAAGTAATGGCATACATATGGGAGATTTATAAACATCATTTGCTGCAATTATTCAGGGGAATAGCTCTCCATTTGACTACAACTTAATCACTAGATTTTGAATAGAATTAACAATTAATTATGGATAATAGATTGATTTACATGTTTGTAAATTTTAGTTAAACTCTATTAAATTTATGATTCATGAACCTTATTTAAAGGCTATTGTTTCGTAATTTAAAATTTAAGGTTTAAGTCCTTAAAATAGGATCGTTGTGTGCATGGTTAATATACTAGAAAACAACTCATTAATTAGTAAGTGATTATTTGATACTCCATGTAAAATAATTTTTATATAATTTTATTTTAAAATCCTAAATTTCAAATAAAAAGTATAATTTTTGAGAGGTACATAACTTGTTTATTTTGACTAAAATTCAAGTTTTAAAACATAAATCAAGGTATATTTTTATCAAAAATATTCACTAAAACTAACTCAACTATTAATCCTTCAGTTTTATTGATTTATATTAAGGCAAGGATCAAACCCTTGATAATTAGTTAAGGTGGAAGAACTTCTTATAATCACATCCAAATCTTGCGGTTAAGTCTTGTGTGAGATTTTAAAATCTTAAAATTGAAGTTTACACGTCATATATATTAACATATTCTTGATCTTAAACAAAATAAATTTTATTGAAATAGATAATATTGTGTAATTTATATTTATTTACTTTTTTAATAATTATATCCATTTAAATTTTATTGAAATAGATAATATTCTTGACTTGCACATAGATCTTTCCATGCATACGTACATTGCGACTGGTAAGGGAGATTGTCTTAAATTACGATTAAAATGTAGTTATTTTACGTGTCATTCATTAATCATTACAGGAAAGAAATTCGACCAAGGTAGGAGTACTGACAACATGTTCTACAAGTTGACCTAATAATTTTTGGTTTTTTAGAAAAATAAAGTGGGAAATGATCCCATCTTGCTCATATCGAATAAAAACGCCTTAAAAAAAGTACAAGTAATTTTCTACAACTAGTAGAAAATTAAAATAAAGATGGTCATCAATTTATGTATCCGTAGCCGTAGGGTCTATTAATTGTCTTGGATGAGGAAAAGAAAATGTTGTAGTCGATGCAACTCAAGTTTCAGGTCTTTCTCAAAACGAAACACACGCACTCTTCACTCAACCGAGTCTCATTTTATTTTACCTAAAAAAAACTTCACTGGAATCTTTGTTTACCCACGGATTTACATAGGATTTTTATCGATGATTTTTTTAAAAAAATTGGAGTGAAAATTGTTAAAGTAATGATGCAACAAATCCAATCGAGCGAAGGTGGTGGTGAAGGAGGAGGAGGAGGAAGGGATAGAAGGATACGGCCGCACCACAACCACCAAGCATAGAAGTGTCCTCGTTGCGATTCTCTCAACACAAAATTCTGTTACTACAACAATTACAACCTATCTCAGCCACGCCATTTCTGCAAGAGCTGTCGTCCTTACTGGACGAAAGGTGGCATCCTCCGTAACGTCCCCGTCGGTGGTGGTTGCCGCAAAGCCAAGCGAACGAAAAACAAAGCTTCATCCGAAACAGCCTCGGCTTCCGCTATGCCGCGCCCGGAGCAGCAACAACAACAGTACACCAAGCTAAAGCGAATTCTCATTCCAGCAACGAGAGTTCGAGTCTCACTGCAACGATGAAACGATGTCGTTTGTGTTGGTTTTATGACATTAGCACCGACAGGAAAAATAAAATGAATGAACCGAAAGATATTTAGACCGTGTCGTGGTATGACTGTCTTAGAAATAATTCTATGACGGTGAACTATGACGGTAGTGATCGTCTGAACCGAGAAGCTTTTTAAAGAATGCTCTCAAATTCTCTCAAATAAGGCAGAATGAATTTTGAATGGAATGATTAAAACTAAGAGAGAGTTCTCTTATTTATAGGTTGAAAGCAGGGGCAAATCTGTCCGAGAATCAGATAAAATCTGATTTAAATAACAGATTATATCATAATCAAATCTCTAATAATAGTAGATAATATCCATTTAAAATCTCGGATAATATCTATTAATATCTATCCAAAAATAATAGATTTGATAATCGAAAATATCCATTTAAATCTCGGATAATATCTATTCAAAATTAGATTTAATAACAGATAATATCAAATCAAATCTCTGATATTTATTAAATCTAATCAGTTATACATTTAAAACTCAAAATGAATTTTCACTTAACCGAACTGCTTCCATGTCTCCCAAACAGTTTGGTTTCGACAAGGTATTAAATGATGGACAGTGGCAGCAAGAGCATGAGCAGAAAATGATGAGTATGGGAGGGGAGGAAATCACCGGGTGTTGCTTGATCAGACGGTGCCTGTTGAGCTATCAACGATGGCTAGTACATCGGAGAATGGCTTTGGAGCGTTGGATTGGCAAGGGAATGGAGATCAAGGTTTGTTTGATCTTTCTAATGACGTTGATAAGACGTATTGGAGTCAAGCTCAGTGGAACGATCAAGATCATCCTACACTCTATCTCCCGTAAATTATCTCTGACCCCTTTTTCCTTTCCCCCTTAAAATTATTTGTTTTAACTGCAAATTTGAAAGAGTAAAAACAAAGAAAGAAAGCCTCTAGGGTTAAGGCAGGATTAAATCTTTTTTGTTGTTAATTGTGATAATTTATCGTCAAGGTGTGTAATTTACAGAGATATATATGATATAATGGGTAAATACCTGAATGTAACTGTTTCTTCCGTTTCATTCTTTGTTGTTACTTTCTTTATTTTCTGAATTCTCAAATCTTGAATATTGAGAGGGGAAATAGAGTGTTTGTTGTTGTTTTATTGATATAGATGTAGCTATAGCTTTGTGCATGGTTCTAGTGGTAGTCAGTATCATCAGCATCAGCAGCACTAATCTCAGTCCCATGCGTGATTATGAATCCACCATTGGTGGTGATGAGACGCCGGAAACGGCCTTAATGTGTAGGGCCAAGTGGTCGGCTGATCACTTCGGCCCCTAGAAGAGAAAAGGGTCGGTTTGTCCTTCCCTCACCTTGGTACGGTGATTAGGAATTTAGACTCGTGATATTATGATTGTTATTTTGTGATTCAATACATTGATGATGAGGGTAGTTATTGGGGAATAAAAATCCTCTACTCCCTTTCTCCCTTTCTGTACTTTCTTTTGTGCTTCTTTGTATTTTTGTAAAAAATTAAATTTTAAACACTAAACCTTTATTTTCTATATTCTAAACCCTAAACTTACACCTTAAAAAATACACTCTATCCCTAATTCTCTAAACCCTAACCAAAACCCCTAACCTAAAACCCTAAACCTCTAATTTGAAGTGAAAGCATAAATGGAGGTATGAGAAAAGGGTAGATGATTTGGATTCGTTATTGGGTGACAGTTTAATGGATGGATGGGTCCAGGGCATGCGGAGAAGTGTCTCACTCCGCCTACTGAATATGATATGAATCATAAAAATCAGTCTTGGTTTCTCAACCGTGATGAGTGATCCCGCACCACTTTTTGCAAGCCCTTTGATTTTTGAATTTTGAGCAGAGACTATTATGGGAAAGTGACCTTCCCATGTCACTTTCTCACATTGCATCTTAATTAGAATTCAATGCCCTATGGATGAAAGGATGATGGAAGTTGGAAGGGGAATTAAATGTGTGGTTTGGAATCATTGGTCTTTAGGGTAAGGTGTTGAAGTAGTGGGTGTGTTAAATTAGGTGAGGGTTTCTGGTGTGGTCCCAAATTGACATCTTTGCAATGTTAGTTAGACTTAGGGGTTGAGTTTTGAGCTGCTATCTCTTTGCTAAAATAATGATAAGGAGATTGTCTTTGCTACAAAGTCTTAACTTAGGGAGGGGTATCATTCATCAACTTGGCTACAAGGAGTTAGGCTGGGCCACCACTGGTCCTGGATCTGCTCCGCTGCTGTCCTACTTTGGCCAAATGTTGCCTGCTCATGGTTCCTGTGGTCTGTCAAATTTCACAGCTGAAAATCACCTATGCTAATCCAAACTAGATTTGTTCAAGGATCAGTCTATCTGTTTAAGCTCCAAGGACCATATTCAATCAAGCAAATTCTTGGACATCAATTTTCTTTCTCGTACTCGATTCGGTCGTTGAACCAGTTTAACTTTAATATTTGTAATGAATAATTTTTCATTATATGTTGTCCTTTGATGTAGTACAATACTACATTAAGTTACCATCAACCTCAGGGTTGTGTAAATTTACTTTTAGAAAAAGGCCAACAAATCAACAACGTTGGCCATTGCTATGAAACTCCCTGAAAGGGAAACATGGCCGGTTTAGGCTTGATAGTTCATAATCATGTGAGCTGCCATTGCCGACCTGCCATTTTTGTTTTTACCGGATGCCCCAACCAGCAGGATATAGACTTCCTTGTGGAGGAACAAAAGTCTACTGTCAAGTGATAAAAGGGCAGGGGTTTTCTGTTCGAGTTCCGACCTGGCTCGACTTCAGAATAGTCAGAATCTGGGGTCTCTCTTTGAAATCATTGATTTTTCACAGGGTCAAACTTCAAAGAGACAAGTTGCTCCATTTTTGTTGATAGATATTGTTTATGCCATTATTGGTGAAGTAGTAAGGCCTGAGGGTGAAGTATCTGAGTAAGCAGTGAATTGAACATTGGGTTGATAACCAAATGGAAGGATCGTTTAAGATTTCACTGGCAATGGACCATGTGTGTCCATAGATGGAGACTGAAAACTAGGACCTCGAAGTTTTGGCACATGGAGGTGGTCCTTCTCCTTCACCCAATCACTCCTGCCTATGTGGTCTTTACCCTCAACTTGGTAGCACTGATTTTGATGTACCATAAATTAATAAGCATCCCCACTTGATGGATCATTGTGAATGTACAGACCCCATGTCTCCTGATTCAATTTCTTACAGATAGCCTAAGCTTGAATTGGTCTGATTTTCTTGCCATCAAATTTGAAGAATTTGAACATCAACATCTTGATGTTACAGATTTGCAACCGAGGCAAGTGGGAGATTAGCAAATGCTCAATGCTGGATCCTAAAAGGGTAATTTTTTCTCTTGAAAATCGGGTTTTTAAGTTTTTTTATTAAAAAATATAGAGTCAGGTCGAGTCCATTCTACCTAGTTGAATTTATTAAATTTTGTAAAAATAAATAATAGAAAACATTGTTTAAAGTTTTGGATGAGATCGAAAATCATGTTGGAGTTTCAGATGAGTGCAAACGGGAAACCGTCCTCTTCCCAGTTGTCATCTCTGTTGAAGTTAGTGGCCAATGTGTACAAAGGTCTGAAAGTGAAGAGCCGGCATTGGTTTGCTTATCAAAAGCGACAAGAATTGCCGCATCTTATCTGGACAAGTGAGAGGAAAGCATAGTTATGGCATGAAAATGAAAGGAAGCAAAGACAATAAACGCTGGCATATGTAATGCCGTAAGCAGCAAGAGACTTTCAGCCTTCGCTATGAACGTCTCTGTCTATGTCCTTTTCCGTCATCATCGAGCATGGCTGCCGGTTTTCTTAAGTCACCTCTGGACTCAAGAGCACCATTGATTAAAACCTGATTACCTAGTACATGAGTGTTGGTGTCCAATACGTATTTGGACATGAGTATGATGGAGTATGATTCTCCTAATACCTACATATCCGTTACTCGGCTGAATCCGCCTCATCAAACCTTCGGCAAAAATCAATGGCATTACTGATTCTCAGGTATAACTTGGCAAAACATAGCAAATCTGGAACAGCAGATTGAGAAATGGAAAACTAATGAAAATGACAAGAAAAACAGAACTGAATTGTATAAATTTTAGCATTTGTATCAGTCATTGACAGTATAAAGAGACAACAAAATCTTTGTCTTATTTGTTTTTTGCACCCAACAGACTTCCCAACTTGCTGAATGATAATGTTGAAAGGTAAAAGAACACTTTGTATGACAATTGAAAAGCATCATTCACACCATTGTTGAAAAGCATGATGTTTTTGGAATCCTGCATAGTATACACAAGAAAACTGAATCAGATGGGAGACATTAGAGTTACTGTTTTTACAAAAGAAGCAAGGAAGGGTCACATACAGCAGAGAAAACAGGTTCTCCAACTATGGTGCTTCCTCGACTGTCTCGGGTCAGCTTCTGCCATTCTTACTGGACTGCCGTTCCATTCTGTTGGCAATCTGTTTCATAAAACACCAAAAAAATGAGCCTCTGTTGTTTTTCAGGATAGCTGAGAAAAGCTCAATGAAAAATCATGGAGAGGGAACAAATTACATGGGGAAAGCAAACGAATGAGAGCTGGCAGTGCTACTACTTGATCGCAGAGAAACGCTACCGGAACATGGTATGGGTCCTGAAAGAAGACTCGGTGCAAACGGATCACAATCTCCATGAGCGATGTCATTGACAATGCTTTGACCTGAACCTGTTAGGCTTCTTGATATCCTATCCTCGGTCCTTGATAAGCCCTCGTTTTTATGAGGTTGTTGATACCCTGAACCTTGTAAAAATTCCTCAAGCCTACTCATGGCATTTAAAGATGAATCAGAAAGATGAATGGTGTTTCCACTCTTGGCTTCGCCATTTGAAGAGACCTCACTTAAACGGATGTCATCAGTTGTTTTAGTCACAGATGGTTCCATTGGCTTCAATGTAATCGAATCTATTATTTGGAACTGCATGTGTTCAATGAATCAATTCTGAATATTTTCATGTGAGGATCATTTCAAGATATAATTGAAATATCAATCACAGGAGCTTGTAGCTTCTTACCTCTTTCAAGTGCAGCGTCCCGGATGTCATATTTCTGATTGACTTATCATGCAAGTGATCATCTCTTCCATCGGAATCTTCTTCATCATCCTTCATTAAGTCCTCCAGAGCATGTCTTTTCCTTACATAATTCTGAAATTCTTGTTCAATCTCATTGGAAATAGTGGACATTATCCTGAGAGATTTTCTGTTTTTTTCACTATCACTATTCACATCTGTATGACACTTTGAATGGATACCCTTATACTCCAATCGACCCCGTGAAGGAACTTCCCTGTCAATGAAGATATCCTTGATCGACTGATAATCATTCTCTTGAATGAATACAACCAGCTCCGGTGCATCAGATGCAGGAAAGATCTCACTCATATCATGAACTATGCTTTCTTCTGTTGTTTCTGCTTTACTAGGATTTGCAGTATATGGTGCCCCCTGTATCGGATTCTTCCGAGCAATGAAATCGTTAACTCCATGGTTCTTTCCTTCCCCATCTTCCTTTTGGTTGCTAACTTCTGTATTGGTCCTTACCTTATATGTTCTCATCCCTGCAGAGATTTCAGAGTGTATCAACACGAAGAAATCATCACCAATCTATCAACGAGGATCGTCCATTGTTGTAATGATTATCCAAGTAAGAGCTTACCGGCAATCAAACAAGGTAAAAGAATGCAGGACATCTATGCACCATTCTTAACTTACCAAGTCAATATACTTCTGCTGATACTAATTTATAGCAAAATCAAATTGTTCACTTAAATATCTGCAGTTGCCTGAAATCCAACAAGCCAAAAAGAACCAAATGTCAATATACATCCATTGTGATAAAGACCATGAGAAAGAGAGAATTCAGTTCCTTGTAACAGCAACCGAATATAATCGTCGGGTTAAATGAGGATCTCCTGTGGTTTATATATTCAAGTTAGGCCACTGCAGCAATTTCAAAGAGATTACAAGTTACATAAAGAGCACACAAACACAGTAAAGAAAGATTCTGACTTTTTTAGCTCCATTTGAACCCAAAAATGTCCTAACTCATCATTAGAAAAGGAAAAATGTCATCTTTAAGTTGCTTTACACATGAATCAGAGACAAAAAGGATCAAAAATCATGAACCAAAAACAAAAGCACATCATATGAGAATGAAAATGGGGAAAAAGTAGCTGAATTTTGGTATTCACTGGAAAGAAATGAATTAGAAAATTGACAACCCAATGGAGAGAAAGGCACATAGATGACAATAAAAAACACAAAGCACGTGAAAATTCTGTAAAATCTCAAATAAGATAAAGGATTTAGCAAATGCATATGGACTAAATGAATAAATGTAACAGTCTCTTAGGAGATTAATCAAACAGTTTGTCCTACAGGATGAGAAGAACACCACCTTGAATCATCCAAGGAAAAATACAGACAAGTTTTCTGCATTTTCTTCTGCAAATATACATGAAAACATGTCATTAATTTAAAAAAAAAATGTATGAACATTAAGAGAGAGAGATGTGAAAGAGTAACATACAATTGAGCCAAAGGGTGTTTAAAGGGAAGAGGTAGTTCCAAAAAATAGAAGAAAAAGCAAAAAGGTTAAGAAATAAATGGACAGCTCAGAACATTAAATACCAATAAAACCATAAACTTCCAACTTGTAAAAATAAACGTTTTATCATTTTTTCTTAACCAAGAAAAAGCAAAAAGTTTGTCATTTAATTTATTAAACTTTTAAAAGTTATAAAATAAACATTAAACTTTAAATTTTGTTATAAAATAAATATTGAATAATTAGATATCCTAACAAAGGACTAACAAGATAATATATTAATTATTATGAAATATCAATAAACTATATAAATGTTATATAATATCTATTAAACTATTTAATCCTTATCAAACGATTATTTAATTATTCTAAAATAGTTGATTATTACATTTCACAAGGACAATGACAATTTTTAAAATCCATGAAAGAAAATGAATGAGTGATGTTCCATTCCATTGTTTGATCAATGGATACCATGAAACCAGAAAGTAGTTGCCAAATACCAAACCCAGACTGATGCAACTTCTCAGATGTCAGATGTGATAGCATTCAAACGTTCTATCCTATCTGCTGTTAAATACTTCTTCCCATCTCCAACTTCTCCCTTTATGAAAAAATGGCGATTATCATCTCTACTGAACTTGTCTTGTTCACTTCCAAGTTGCTCAAACTCTCAAAACTACACAGATTTACTATTTCTTAAACCACACCTCTACTCTCTTCCTCCAATGAAAAAGGGTGATCAGTGAACTCACCCAATCTCTTAACAACTGCAAATGGCTCCTTCTTCAAATCTTCATACTTTAAAAACACTATCTTTTCAGGGTTTTCTGAGCTTGCTTTCTAATACCCTAAAACATGGTCTCAAGTACGGTCCGTAATGGGATATCCCTTGGCAAAACAACTCCAACACTTCCTCAAGTGGTAATTGTTTAGGCCTCATGAATAACCATTTCGAGACAAGCACAATATCTTTGGGGTCCCTGCAGCTTTGGTTATCTGTCATTGAAATCGATAACAAAGTGAAAGGAACGTAAGTTGAGAGAAGACGTGGTGAAGGAAGCATGTCAAGGTCGTGAGGAGATCGGTCGTTCTCGTATACGTAAGCAAGGGAAGCAGTCGTGAGGGCCGGTGGTGAGCAGAGGGTGGTCGTAGAAACCGTAGCGGGTGGTGCGGTTGACGGTTGCAAAAATGAGTGCCTTGAGCCAAGTGGTTCCTGTTTTTGGGACCGTTCTAATAGAATATCGGTAGGTCGGGATTTGAAGTGTTCATGGATCATCATTAAACCTCAGGGGTGCTCTAGGGGTTAGCCAAACCCCTTGGTAATGGACCAGATGTTCAGTCATCCATCCCTCGGCTTTGGGGGCTTTGGGGAGTGTTTGTTTGTACCTTTCTCTGGTTTTTTCGTGTCGAGTCAGAAAAAAAAAATTAATTAAGTTTTGTCCTATCTCTTCTTAGGACTTTAGACGATAAAATAATTCTAACATGAAATATTTACTTGAGATAATTTCATAGACTATAAACTACCACCTAACATAAAAAATTATGTTACAAACAATCTTATAACATTTACAATGTGATTGAGCTTCGAGAGTTGAGTTAACCACCACCATAACTTTATCTCTACTATCGTACTCGGTTTTAGCGGCCTCGTTTAGGGTGAAGTTGGTTTCCTATGATTAATTACCAAAGAACTAGACTTCCTAATCGTTTCCGATACAACACAGCTCAAGGCTAATTTTCCGGTGAGAACTCGAGATACTGACCAGCCAAAGTTGATAGTTGGTGATCTTGAATTTGATCGACCACTGTGATGATTAGCCTTTGTCTAATACATTATTTTTCAATCGTCCAAATTCAATATTTATTTTATTATTATTTACAGTTTCTCTTTCTTAATAATATTGTTTTTTAGATTATAACATAAAATTTTACTTTAAGAATGCAATGTCTTATAATAACATTCAACATAAACCATTTCAATCCAAAGCACTATTGTAATTTTACCCCAATGGAGCTGAATTCATGTATTACACTATATTATCATTTTATGTATCGAAACAACGCTCCTTAATAACTACATTCATTGTATTACATACAGAGACAAATCGCACATCAGTCTGCGCCATGCCTATAAACATATATATTATATGGAATTAGATTTGCATACAATGGAGCTGAATTCATGTATTACACTATATTATCAAGACGGGCGAATCATCCATGGTGGCAATAGCACTTTGGGGTTACAATGTGCTGGACCAGGATTACCTTCTTCTCTTCCATACGTGCCTCTGCACAATGTTATAACATGAGCCCCCAATGAATTACAGCCATGTTATCGGTATATAGATATTGTTAGATTTGACTAGTCTCCATTCAACTAATATAGTTGAATCGAGATTTTATTGTAATCACAGCAGCTTTCCGTTTGAACAAAGAGAGAAAAGAGAAACCTGGTGTTCAAGGACTGCATTGGTTGTGGCAGAAGCATGGAGGAAGAATCTTGGCAGTTGTTTTGTTGTGCCTCCTGGACAATCTCCTTCTCCCTCTCCTTCACCTATATTTGGCACAATTTCAGAAACAAGTTCACCAAATTTAAAACATTTTTGGATACTGAATTTAACTTTTACCTTCTTGGCAAGGATATTATTCTCCTCTTGCAATGCTTTATCCTGCATATGGAAGATGTCAAGCAATCTCTATCTGAAAATCAATCAATTCAGTCTATTCATACAACCACCTTAACACTATTACTTTCTTAAATTGACAAACACTACACTTCTAAGTATAATACTTCTAATTCTGTAAATGCAAAACTTAACTCGATTGGTTCAAGATGCAAGGCCATACCTTTTTCTGTAGCTCAGAAATTGATTCAAACATGAGCTGATTCTGCAAGTGAAGAATTTTCAAGGCCAAATTATACCGGAGCTAAATGCTATTTTAATAATTTAGATATATTCTCCAAGTGGTTTTACCCTTTTTGAGCGTATGTGCTTAAGGGCAGAATCAAGTTGTTGCTCCAAGTTTTGAAGCTCTCTAAGGCTCAAATTCTCAAGATCTTCCCCCATGTAATGCCTGCAAAAATACACAAAGAAACTTGATTTCTACTCCCCCCATGACATTTGGATCTTGAAACCTTTGGAATCAATTTGATATATACCTTTGGTTTCTTTGTAAAACCTCCATCCTGGCTTTAAGTTTTGCATGTTCCAGAGTCCAACTTCCCTGTAAAGCATATTGAAATTATCTGTTAGATATGGTACTCAACAATTCTGTGTAAATGATGGATATAGGCATCTGTTAGATATGAATATGTCTAAATTTTAAACATTTTCATGTTTTTAAGGGTCCATAAAACGTTACATCCCTATACTTATATTCTAATATGCCCCAAACATGAATAATTCAAGAAAAATGAAAATTAGAAGCAACGAATCTAACATAATTGACATTTCTGAGGATGAATGTATAAAACCAAAAGTTGAACAGGACTATAATTGTAATTAAGTTATTTCAATGGGGTTGGCACAGGCACTTGTATGAATCCAGAAAATAGGAGAATTGACAAATAAAGTAGTCGTGGGTTTACATTTTGTTCAATGTCACCTGCATCAAGTTGCCTCTCTGCATAAGAATACCTTTCATAGCGCTCAAGGATCCTCTCCATGCTGCTCAAGAGATCACAACATGATTTATGGAACCCTCAAGTATAACCATAATCAAAATGAAACTGAAGAAAACAATTGAGAAATGATTTTGTCTCGATGAAAAAACACAACTCAATTTTTCGTCTATTTGTTTGTTCCATATAAAATAAATTTGAATATACCCTATACATATATTTTTATTACAAGAGTATATTTAATTGTTATTACATATAATCCAAACATATTTCTAAACACGATTCAACGTCTCTATCCTAAGAAATTTCAAATGCTTGAGATTCATTTGAAGAGGGGGAACAATAAAAACAGAGTCAAATGTCTGATAGTTACACTCCGGAAAATAAAACGATTAAATTCTAAATATACAAAAAGCACAAGGATTTGGATCATAGCATATATATCCTTTTGCTGCGTGTGTACTGTATGTGTGGGTATGTGTGTATATATTGTACCACTTCCACTGTTATTGTTTATATACATATTATTATATTAAAGCCTTTTTCAATAGAGGTTTTACTATCTTCGTTTTAACACACAGTAGTCACACTGGAACTGGATGCCTCCTAACGTACAACACTTGTCATGCATGCATGCATTTCAAAAAAAAAAAAAATTCCTTATGGGACCAAAGACAGGTTAGCCAGAGTAGACAAGTAACGCTAGCTATTAATAGTATTTTTACTATTAATATTTTAATTAGAACCAACTAGAATTAATGAAACATAATACTAATAATTACCACAATTAAAAACTAATGCAAAACAATAATAATAATAATAATAATAAAAGTTTGATTTTTTTTTACTTTTTAACTACCGGTCGAATGAAAAACGTAAACATTTAATTTCAATACATCTGTTTTATAAAAATAAGTCTTAGTTCTATAAAAAAAACATTTAATTTTATTGTGTTTTTTTTGTATGAGTGATATTAAAACAAACGATCATATGTTCTGTGATTATGATTACTCAAAGCAAATACTGAAAATTATTTTATAGGCTTGTTATGTTTATAATAGTTTTGTGACTTAGTCATGCTTAGTTAACTTGGTTCAAAGACTAGGGGAAGAAAAATGTTAAGAGCTACTTTGTTACGTTTGTGTTGGTGTAGTTTCCTTTACTATGTTTGGCAAGAAGAAAACAAGTGTGTGTATGGTGGATCCTCAAGGAGCTTCTCTTATATTACGGATAAAATTAAACATGATATTCGTTTAAAACTTCTTAGTTGCATGTTTACACGAGATAGAGCTTAGAGATGAAGCGAGAAGAATCTTTGAGGGCCAAAATTTGAGTGATGTTAGTATGGCTTAGGTTTGGGACCAAGTGCGAGATAGAGGAATTAAAGTTAGTTAGTAAAAACTGGTTTGGTTTCCCTCTCATACTCCAAAGTATGTTTTGGTGATTTGGATGACAATCCTTAATAAGTTGTCTACCCGCGATAGATTGATTCATATGGGTATAACTACTGAAGCTTCCTTTGCTATGTGATTCAGGGATGAAAAGTAAAAATCATATATTCTTTGAATGTCCTTTTTTAACTGGTATTCGGGTGGCTTTGCTTTGCTTTTGCAATATAAGTAGATCAACTATACAATGGGATAACGAGCTACAATGAGATATTACTATGCTGAAAGGTAAATCCTTAATTGTTTTTATCTTAAAATTGGCTTAGAGTGTTTTCTTGTATTGTATTTGGGAGGAAAGAAATCGCAAGTACCATGGAAGAGGTTGTCAAACTCCTGAAACTATCGTTGATAGAAGTAGAGATATTGTTGGTACTAAACTGTACATGAAGTGTAAAGGAAAGGGTGACAACTCTAATGTCCAATTATGCGCTAATCAGATATACATGTCTAATTGATTATATAAGCGTTAACACATGTAATTATTTTGTAGTTATGCAATAAAATAAACAATTATCTAAAAAAAATCTAAATTTATCAGTAAGATCAACTTATTACTACACTAATTCCAAAAGCAAGTCTTTTAAAAGCAAAGGCGGCCATTCATTCATCCAAACAAAAACAACAAGAAGACAAGATACAAGGGGGAGAAATAACAAAACATCAAACAAAAAATTCCAAAACTAACTATATTTGTATCTCTTCTCATATCTAATATATACACACTGAATTGTCATATCCATATAGATAAACAAATAAATTTTATACAAATAAATATATCAATAAGATTTATTCAATAAATAATCAATGATAAAATGATAAAAATTTATATATCAAGAATCCGATATATATATAATAGTTTTAAAATATCTTACTTATAAGTTATGTGAAACTCTAAAAGATAAAAAAATTATTGTAACCATATTTATTATTTTTTATACCTCATACTAAAAAATTATTAAATATTGAATTTTAAATTTTAATCTTAATTTTTATATCATAAACCCTAAATTATATATCCTAAAAAATACATCTTACTCATAATTTCTTAAACTCTAGCCACACCTTTAAATATTACACCCTAAACCCATTATTTTAAAATAAAATAACAATAAAGATATAATCTAGGGGTAAATAATTTACTGACACTAAAATCTCACATTCAAAGTTCATGAGAGAAGTCAAAAGACACCTCCAAGGACATTTAAACATATACAAATTTGAATCAGTTTTTGGGGTATGAACCCAGTGAATACTAATTCGCATGCCACTCCACTAGTAGCATTAATGGGGTAAATCAGATGCATGCCAATCATTTCCACATGTAAAAGATGTTTTAGATTGGATAATATCCATAAGTTAATAACCATAAGTATTCCCCCCAAGTAAAAAAAACTATCGAAAATCCCCAGACTTTCCCTAAAATCTCATCTCATTTATAGCAATTTTAAGGTGGCAGACTCGTGAAACAAAGCTATCACTTTCTCTTGTTCAACGTGCCAATTCTTATAAACCATGAACAATTTATAAGGTAACATGGATGGATCAAAAGAAACAAACCATAATAAGCAGGTTAAGGAAACATATGTTACCAGGAATCTGAGGAGTATTCAGCGAGCTTCCCTTTGGTAGAGAAAACAATCAAAGCAACATCAGCATCGCAGAGAACAGAGATTTCATGGGCTTTCTTCAACAAACCAGACCTTCTCTTGGAGAAGGTGACTTGCCTGTTGATCTTGTTCTCGATTCTCTTTAGCTGAACCCTCCCCCTCCCCATGCTGATAAAACAAGTTAAATCGAAGAACTAAAAGAATCCAGGGAGCTTAAAGAACACAGGAGATTGGTAGCCTATATGAAATATGTCTTTCTTTTTCTCTGTGTATCTTTCTTCAGTGGTTCCCTTATCATCTCTTTCTGCTGCTGACCAAGTTCTTCTTTGAGAGAAATGCGCAGGAGGAGAATTGGTGCAATCTGCTGTGTGTGTAGTATATATATGTATTATCTGGAAAGAGAGAGGATATGAGATTTGGGATGTTGAGCGAAAAGGGTGGTTTTGATAAACAAGAGTGGTTTTGTCAAAAGAGTTGTCGATCTCCCATTGGTTGAAACGTCTGCAACAGCTAGTATTGTCTGCTTCTCTATACCGCCCGGATGTTATTTGCTCCGTACAACACGATTGGTGCGGGGGAAATCATTAAATGAAAAAAAAAAACATTTTATTAAAAAAATTGTATATTTTTTATTTAAGTTATAATCTAAATTCTTACATTTAGATAAATAAAATAAAAAAAAACTCCTATAAATTTAACTACGCATTGTTGTGGTCCCATTGCTCTGATAATTTATTCTTTTCTACATCTCTCCTTCTAATTCTATGTTTTATAATTTCATCCCTTGTTTTGTGCGGAGACAGTTTTATAATTCATGTCATTGAAATTATAAAATTTCTTTTAAAAATTGAGTGTTTTTCTTAGATTGTGAATTTGTGATGTACTCCATCAAAGATAAAAAAATATAACATCGCCAATAAATATACAAATTTTTTACGTTTTATATTCATCGCTTTAACTCTTATTCTTTTTAAAATTTATTCATTTTTTTTAACAAATATTTACATTTTTTGTGCGTGACTTGACTAATAATTTTGGTTACTAGGGATGATAATATAATCCGAATTTGATCCAAATTCGATTCGATCTAAATCTAATTAAAAAAAACCTAAATCCGAATTCAAAAATAATATTCGAGTCCTAATAAGAGATGGATCAAATATGGATATGACTATGATCTGAGTCCTAATAGTCCTAATAGGAATGGTTACTACTTACTAGAAGGTTGTACAAACAACTGAAACATCGAGAACCAAACCCCCTTCCCAACAGATCGTAGTGTCTTTGTCTTGGATCCTCTTTCAGCCCATTTTATGATTCCAACGACAAAAAGGATGTCCAACACGGCTGGGCTGGTCTGGGTACTGATAGGACTAGGAGAAGCATGGTGTGAAATTCGGAGAGTAGAAGAAAGGCAGAAAACTATATCGACTCAAAGATTCATATTTTAAAAGGGACATTATAGAGATTTAATAGATGAATCTCATTTATTAACCTTCAATCAAAAAACTATGAAAGTAACTTATAGATCATGATTAATCCGATTATTAACCCAAATTCGTCTCATCATAAACTGAAAATGTGATAAATAGATCGGATCATAAATAAATTCTATTGTTAAAAAATTAAAATTAAAAATATCTTATTAAAAATGTTTAATATTTAATATATTAAATTTAATTATTATTAAAATTTTAAAGGTTCACATATGTTTACAACAAAATTCTCATTTCCTAATAGTAAACAAAACTTTAAAAAGTTTTATAATATTTTTTAAAATTAATATTATATCAACGTAGTAAGAGAGACGAATGATGGGTTAAATTTTTTTTACTCAAGTTCATCATTTGCTCTATCCGTCATCCACTTAAAAAGAATTAAACTCTTATTTTATTGATTTTTCATTCATTTAATTAGATTAAACGAATCGGATGAATCACCGTCTATAAATCCCTAATTGTCGTTGATCCAATCTTTTAGTGGTGGAGTTTGAGATTTCGTTTGTTTGTTGGAATTTATGAAACCTGTACAATATTATACAAGTTGTACCAAAAAGTCTGTTGGAAAATTAGACAAAACGGAACCAGATTCCACGTGCCAAGTAAACAAGAGAGAGAAGGGAAAAGAAAGATTTATTTTTGGGAAGCCGACCACCCATTATTTTTCTCTTTAACTTAAATATAAAAATTAATAGATATTTTTTTACTTCAAAAATTTAATATCACGTGCTTTCAATGAGACTATTTTAATAATATTATGTCTTTCTTATTCAAAAAAATATATACTAACCAAATGTGATCAAGTAGTTTACCCTTAACGTGCCACAACCATTCTCTTAGATACCAAGTACCAAGTACCAACCACAAGCATAGACATAGAGTGGGTTTTGGGATGTCATCAGCAAATCATTTTCAGTGAGTTCCTTTCTTTTGTGACTGCCTCTCTCTCGCATCAAAGACAATCTATGCAAGTGAAGCTGGAAAATGACGCTTTCTCTTGCCTCCGAATCACTTAATAGCCGGTCAAATGAGGTAAGTAAAGGTGTTTCAATGTTCAGTACTGTAAACCGAACCAATCTGTTTCATCATTGCTTGCAATGTATCCTGAATTTCAAACCAACTGCTTCTGTTATTCTACCTTGGAATTTGGCTCAGGGATAAAGGAATGTTGGAAAAAAGAGCGCAACCATGCTAGAAGGTACGTAGTTTGGAAGAAACACATACTCCATCCCGGAGTGTGAAGAGTCAGGCATGGTGTTGATCAGAATAAATGATCGATGGTGAGGTCAGTAATGGAAAATAGAAACAATAGCAGTTGAAGTTTAGGATATTCGAAAAGCAGAGAGAGTAATGTCAAACATAAAACCAATAAACAGATGTGAAATAAAGCAACATTTAAATTAAATCGAAATGCAATCATCTCAATTAAATAGAAATAGTATGCGAACTCGCAAGTCCACTACAATACATAAACCAGGATTTTCTTATTGTTCTCTAAGCTCGGTAAATTTCATCAAATATAACATAACATATATGTATCTCTCCCTCCAACCTGCAAAATAAAAGTTTCAAGCTTTTAGGGCAAGAGCTCAAACAATACGGAAACAATATCGGACGGTAGCCTAGTGAATGGTGTGCTTTACTTGGCAGCACCATTAGGCAACTCAGCAAATTTTGCGCCTGATGGGTTCAGTTCATCCCATGCTTCGATCCATGTCACCATAGCATCGGCAAGCTTGTTGAAGTAGTCATCAACCTTGCAGAGTTTCGCCTTGACTTGCTTGGAGATCTCGATGTAGCATTTCTGAACTGTGGTGCAGTCCTTTGGAAGGGTGACAGATTGGAAGAACGGGATCAACTCTTCCTGCCAGTAGATCCCTTTGTATTCTTTCTTAAGATTGACAAATGGGTTGCTCGCCTTGCTGTGCCAAATGTAAGGCAGTCCGGTCTTCACTCCCAATCCGAGGTGATCACATATAACCTGTGCATTTGAACAGTGCAGTTTAACCGAGAAAGCTTATCGATAGCAAAGATCCAGGTAAATACTAGCATGATAAAAACAAGACCTTGGTACACCAGCCAGCCCACATATCATCGTATCGTCCAATCGGCTGACCATCTCCCATGAGTCCAAAGTACATTGCCGGGCCAATCAAATCCCGGTTAAATGCCAGATTCATCCCGCACATGGGGAAGAGGGTTCCCTTCGGGATAGACATAACAGCATCAACATACCTGATAGGAATTTGGCATTAGATTTAGACATCATTTCAATGAGTAGTACATATAAAGCACACAATGTGAAGGGTTATATATGTATATATACACACACCTGGTGTTCCTCTCAAGTGGCTTGACAAGTTGGGTCGGGGCATCATAATCCGGGATGTTGAGCCAGAGACCGTGAGATACGGCAGTGGGAACACCCTCACGTAGACTGAAAGGGTAGCCACGAACAAAGTCTGCACCGTCTCGGTACGGGTCATAAAGAGTGTTGAAGAAAAATGGAGTGGATGGACAAAGGAGGTTCTTTATGTGCTGCTCCAATGCATTGATATCTTTGCCGGATGGATCTTTAGCAACCTGTAAAACCGAGAACCAACTCAAACACCAGACGACTATATGCAAACATTTTGCAGTCAGATCTCATGAAAGTGCATCAAAACAACTAAATCTAAAGAACATCATAATCTTTCAAAGATTTACAAATCAAACATGAAAACAAAAAGGAACATGTTTCAATATACTGGTAAGTGATAAAAATATGAACAAATCGAAGCATGAATTGAATTTAAAAATACCATGAAACACAGATCAAAGGATGTTATGGGCTAAACGGAAGAAAGTGTAATTTAAAAAGTATACACAAAAAGCAACAATTGCAGATCCAAATAGAAAATCAAAGATGGGGAAATCCCACCAAATTACATTAAAAAGAAAAGGCAAGTCAAGATCTAAACTTCCATGCCCTTAAGATCAAAATATCACATCAAGATCCAAATTTTAAAACCCGCATGCAAAATAGGATTCCAAAAATTGGGTCAAACCCAGATCTCCAGGATGAAGACTTTTTCCTCTAAAAAAACAGATTCAAAATTCAAAATTCAAGAATAGAGAGTAAAGAGAAGAGTGTTAAGCTTACAAAGCAATCATCGTCAATGGTGTAGATGTACTTCTTCTTGGAGACCATGTACCCAAAGCACCTACAAGCAGAGTCCTTGAAAGAGATACAAGAAGCCTTTGGCCCCAGAATCCTGTTGATGTCGTTCCTGTTGTAGAGCTCATAATCGAAACCTTCTGGGACTTTGATGACCTTGGAAGGATCACCGTCTTGAACAATGATGAGATGGTAAGGCTGGAAAAAGGGTCTCCACATCTCCAAAAAGTCCAAGTTCCTGATGGTCGGGATGACAATGTCGAGCTCATCTTTCAAGAGTGGAGTCGGTGAGATGGTCGCCATTGGAGAACAAACTTGGACTTTTCAGATCAAAAAAATAGTAGAGAGGATGGGATTGAGAGAGAGTGGATGGGAAAGGGGAAATCGAGGGTTTTGTATAGGGGATGAAAGAGCATGGGTAGCACGTGTCATGGAAAACGGGGTGACGTTTTAATTGGAAACTATGGAAAACAGCTCGACTATTTTCATTGTCGACATTTTGGGGGGTAAGTTTATTAATGGGTAAAGTTTTATAAGAGGTTTATTTTAACTATGACATTATCTTAAAAGGTTTATTTTAACTAAAATTTTAAAAGTTATAAAATAGAAGTTAAATTTTAAATTTTATTATAAAATGAATATTATTCATTGAATATAGATTAAAAAAAATAAATTTGGGATTTAAATCTAAATTAAAAATTGATAGAAACACGATGGCTCAAATTTAAACAAAAATCTAAAACAATCAAATTAAAATTGACCTTAAATTTAATTGAATTAATATAAGCTTGAATCAATTTTTTTATCGAATAGAAAAAAATTGATTTTCATTGAATTGAATGGACTCGAACAGATTGTACTCAAACCAAATACAACACAAAAAAATGAATATATGTTTAAATAAAGAGAGAGAAAAAGTGATGTGAATCATCGCACAACTCACCAAAAATTTAAATATATTTTATATAAAGTGATATATGGTGTAAAAAACTAACTCGACCTGAAAATCCAACCGAAAATAATTGGTTTCCTATTAACCTAACATAAAATCAATTGACTCAATATTAATTGAATCAAAAGTTAATTGAGTAAAAAATTAATTAATTTAACCTAATATCCCAATAAAAATTACCATAAAACGAAATTAAAATCGAACATCTGAACTAAATCAAACTAAACATAAATTAAATATAGTTAGACCCAAAATAATCAAAGTAGAACCTAAATCAAATGATTCGTTACCATCTATAGTTATAGTATGTCATTAACAGTTTAACAATGAGTTGATTGAACAGCTTACATTATAAATATGTTGTTATAAAATGATCATTGAAATATTTATTTATTCTAAAATAATAAAATTATTATTAAACTATTTATGTATTACAAATGATCATTGAAATATTTAATTATTATTTATTATAAGTTATACTCTAAATTTTTATTATCGATTTGAAAATATTTTATTTCCAAAATCACTTTAAATGAAAGAATGAGTTTTAGTTTCCAAAACCTTTTTAAAAATGAAAATAAAAAATATTTATTTAAACATTAGAATATTGTTTACTTTTTGAAAATTTCCTAAAAATCTGTGTAAAATTAACCATTGAAACTGTCGCGTCCTTTACGAGCCAATCGGAGACAGGACATTAATGTGTCTGCAAGATCTGTGGTGAGTCTTTCAAAGTCACCGGTGGGGACGGTGTAGATGGCTTTCGTAATTGTATCGACATGTGTGAATGCACCAAAGAACAAGGTTATGCCCACGTGGCAAAACAATACAGGGAGGTCAACAATTTTGTTTTTATCCCATCATTGCTGTCGGATTCTTGAAAATAACAGAGGAAAGAAATGAATTACTCACCGTCTGTATCTTTTTACATCATAAATAGTAAATACCACATGAACCAGAACCAGAACCACTACTTATGATGAACTAGGACTAGGACTAGGACTAGGACTAGGACTGGATACTCACAGTGTACGGTCTGTATCTTTCCATCCATCTATTTGATTTCGATTCTTTCTTCTTCATGCAACATCCTACTTGAAGCTTAGATGAAGATTGTAGTGGACAACTTGGAAATGGTTTCAAATTTGATTTAATAAATCTACTTAGACCGTGTTTTGTATTGCAACTTTCATAACACTCGAAGGGTATGGGATCCACTTTCTGTAGAGGGACCACTTCATCTATGCAAGAGTATGCACCAATATAGCCAACACTACAGGGTATGGGATCCCTTATGTAGTTTTCTCCTTGATTCATTTGCCAATGTCTCTTATTTCTCCCATTAATTTGTAAGACACAAGAAAACTAGACAAGGATTACTGTTTATCACCTTGATTTATTTGCCAATGGCTCTTGTTTTCTCATATTATGTGGATTTGCACACGCCACTACCTCAGCATCAGGCCTCCCGGTTGCCTCGCCAGTCTCCTCGACCATCGCCAAATTGAAACAATATTCTGCCACTCGCATCTTATCTGTGCTGTAAAAATAAAAGATTGCCTGTAAGAGAAGTAAAGATGTACCCTTCGATTTGAATCGTCCAGTGGAAAAACAAGTCCACTTTCTAAAGCAACTTCCACTTCAACCACTAATACGAAACGAAAAGATCCAGTTTTGAGTTTTGACTCATAGTTAACAAAAACAAAATAAGAAAAGGAGTGGTTTTTTGAACAATTTCTATACGGTGGGGGGAGGGGACTGGGGAGAGACAACTCCTAATGACTTTTGAATATAAGAAGGTACTCACTTGCTCTAGAGATTAATAATAATTATTTTAATCAGATTATACTTTTCAAACCTTCACTATCCAAAACTCATATTTTACGTAGTTTACTATGACAGCAGTGCACGAGTCAAATGAGTTCAGCTTTTAAAAACATGACGAAGCCATGGTTGTCTGGTCTGGGTTCATTCAAGTGGGACCAAAGGAGACTTTATCTCTCGTCTGTAGTCTATATATGGAATACAAGTCAAGAGATTAGAGACACGGGAACTCTCTTCTTACAGTTACAGCTTCTCCCAGTCCCATTCTCATTCACTCCCCAATATCTGGTTGCGATTTCAGCCGCGTTACATTCGTTAGAACAGCGTAAATAAGGGATACTATTAGTTATTACAATCACAACGATTTACTGAGAATGCATTCTGATAGAATTCCTCTCTTAGGAGGAGTAAGTTCCTTCTCTGTACATCCCCTTCCCCTTTTCAGATTGCCGGGGTTTTGGGATTTATCTTATGTTTGTTTTCATGTAGTGCGAATATTGGATTCGGGTTGGTGTCCAATTATAAACTTCGTGTACTTTAATTTAATACCGAATTACTGTAGGAATATATTAAGTATAATTTGGGTACTTTTCAATATTTTATCTTCTTAAACTTTTTTTTCTTTGTTTGTTTTACTATCTATTGTTTACATGATTTAACTATAAGTATATAAGAATGTACAATGTTATGTTCACATAATTTTATTTATGAAGTTTTATTTTTATATTTTTTAGAATATAAAATTTATTTAAGACTTTTAAAATACATGTACTCTTTAATTTTAGCTGTCATTTCATATTCTCGTTTTCGTTTCCGTACTCGTATTTGTATCCATTTCAGTGCAATATAGGTGTCCAACATGACTGTTCTTTGAGCTTTTTTCTTTCTTTCTGTAGTGAAATATTCTTAGAGAATCATGTCCTGATATTTGTATGATCCTCCACATGCATGAGAAAAGAATTAAACATATCCGTATCAAACACATAATTATATTCGACGTTCCCGGCTCAGTGTTACACTATCTAACGTTAATTTCATCCATATATAGGGGAGAGAGAAGAGGAATGGGAACTCGGATGATAATTTGACAGACCTTGAGCATGGGGATGCTATACCGGTGAAATCGGATTTCCTTCTTCTGTTTAATGTCATATGAGATTTTATATTAACTGATATGTTAATGTCTGATGAATGATGATCTCTTGGAACTTTCAGGCTGCAAATGTGAGTTTCACCAGAGTACTTTCACTTGTAAGTGGCTGGAATTTGGCATTTGTTTGTTGTTATGCAGGGAAGCTCATATTAGCAACTATTGCTCTCTTGATTGCTTCCACTTCAAGCATACTGATTGTATGTATCCTTTCTGACTACTTATATCAGTTCTCTCGATTTTATGGATATACCAAAAGAAAGGGAACCTGAGATTAAGATGTTTAAACTTATTCATGATCATGTGAATGGTTCATTTATACAGCCGAAGTTTGGTGGGAAGATAATCGATATTGTCTCGGGGGATATCAGAACACCAGAACAGAAAGCTGAAGCATTAGCTGCGGTTAGGAGCACCATACTAGAGATTTTTCTGATTGTTATAATCGGGTACAAACAGTTTCTATTTATATGCTATTTATATGACCTATCAGTTCGGTTTTTTTAGAAGCAGATGAATATTTTCAATCCAACAGCATCTTGAGGGTTCAGTATGTTTTTATTGCTTCTGGTTTCTGGTTTCAGTTTGGTCTGCGCCGCACTGCGGGCGTGGCTATTTTCTTCTGCTAGTGAAAGGGTCGTCGCTCGATTGAGAAAGAGCTTGTTTAGTCATCTTATTCACCAGGTAAAAACACTATTAAACTACTGTGTGAGATTTCAATCATCTAAACTATTTTTACAATGGTTGATGAGTTTTGCAGGAGATAGCCTTCTTCGATATCACTCGGACAGGTGAACTTTTGAGCAGGTTATCGGAAGATACACAGATCATAAAGAATGCTGCAACTACCAATCTCTCCGAGGCCCTAAGAAACTTGTCGACTTCATTCATTGGCCTTGGTTTCATGTTTGCAACATCATGGAAACTAACATGTAATAGTTATTTGTAATCCTCAAAGCAGTGTTTCGAAGTTGAATTTATTTAAAATAGATCCTACGGAATCTTACCTTGTTTATATGTTCTAGTGCTGGCTTTGGCTGTTGTTCCCATAATTTCTGTTGCTGTTCGTCAATTCGGTCGCTTTGTTCGAGAACTTTCACACAAGACTCAAGCCGCAGCTGCAGTAGCCTCTTCAATTGCTGAGGTTTGTTTGCTGTTATCCAATGCAGTATCTGCAGAACATCTACATCTACATATACATATGGGACCTTCAAGCCTATTTGCACTCACAAATTTGAGCACTTCTGATTGCCATGGTGTCTTTTGTTCTGTTGCTTGAGGGTATACTAGAAACTAGGAACCTTGTACCATGTATGTTAAGATATGTTCTATCACTCAGACTCGAGTGCGAGAGTCGGATAAGGGTATGTGTCCAAAATGGGCAATGTTCAATTTTTTCCTTGAAGTTTTTTCATGTATTTGAGAGATCATTAAAGAGTCACCATGCCTACACCCATGTCCGAAACGGGTACTTGAGGCAAAAATGCAAAGTTGAAGCAACTAGTGTCCTATTACTCCTTTCTGTTAAAAATCAGATATGAAGTTTTTGTATTGTTATTTAGGAATCATTCGGAGCAATTCGAACGGTGAGGTCTTTTGCACAAGAAGAGTATGAAATATCTCGCTACTCCCAAAAAGTAGACGACACACTGAATCTTGGACTTAAACAAGCAGTGAGTATCCCTCTTTCCCACCTCTTCCCCTGCTTGATGCAGCAAACAATCTCATCTCTGATTGCAACAGAAAGTGGTTGGCCTCTTCTTCGGAGGCCTAAATGCTGCATCGACTTTGTCAGTTATTGCGGTAGTTATATACGGAGCTAATTTGACGATTACTGGTTCAATGAGCCCCGGGGCTCTAACGTCCTTCATTCTTTATAGTCTCACAGGTATACCCCTTGTTCCCTATATTTATGTATATTAATGTATGTGTGTGTACGTATATACACATTTCATTGTCAATTTTGCCATCTGCTGTGCTGAGTTTCTACTTTCATTAATTTGTTTTGGCTATCGGCACTTGCAGTTGGATCTTCTGTGTCCGGACTTTCAGGGTTATACACTGTTGCAATGAAAGCTGCAGGAGCCAGCAGGCGTGTCTTTCAGCTTCTGGATCGGGCCTCATCGATGCCAAAATCGGGAAATAAGTGCCCATTGGGGTTAGTGCATTATTTCTTAATGATTCTTTTATACGAACATGTGACGAAATCAATGGTGGATTATCAACTTCAGTCATGGATGGCGTAATTGCGAGTGAACGCTAAAAGTGACAAAGCGGCATTCTTTTATTTCAGTGATCAAGATGGAGAAGTTGAGTTGGACGATGTCTGGTTCGCCTATCCGTCCCGTCCTAATCAGATGGTACTCAAGGTATTCATCTGTTCATAATTAGTTACCGTAGAAAGCACGTGATATCCTGATATAAACGGTTTTCCAATCAGTATTACATGATGCATTCGTTTTTTTTCAGGGAATAACACTTAAACTGCGGCCAGGATCAAAAGTGGCTCTGGTTGGCCCTAGTGGTGGAGGAAAAGTAATATCTTTGTCCGAATCTTTCACACTGTTTATAAACATTTCCGGCTTATTTTCGAACACCATTGTTGCAGAACGCTATACCACCTGTTTTACCTTGTCTGATGCAGAGCACGGTAGCAAGCTTGATCGAAAGGTTGTACGATCCAATGAAGGGAAAGATTCTATTGAATGGGGTTCCTTTGGTAGAAATTTCACATGAATATCTTCACAGAAAGGTAGTCTTGATAGTGGTAACTTCTAAAGTCAATCCAAAACATAGAATTTTCAACAATCTCTTAGATTTGGGGTCACTGAGAGTTGACAGTCATATCCTGATACTATGTTCTGGTATGCGCGGATGTGAATGTTGGATACGGGTACTTTGCAACTCAGTTTGTGACTATCTGGATAGTATTAAAATATGATGAATATGTTTTTTTCACGTTCAGATCAGCATAGTAAGCCAAGAACCTGTCCTTTTCAACTGCTCGATAGAGGAAAATATAGCTTATGGATGCGAAGGCCAAGCCGATATTAATGATATCGAAAATGCAGCAGTAAGGTTTTTTGCTTCTTCAATACTATATGAACCACTATGCCAGGGTGCATTGACATTTAAATGTTGAGAAATTGCAGAAAATGGCCAATGCACATGAATTCGTATCGAAATTTCCAGACAAATATCAGACTCATGTCGGAGAGCGTGGAGTACGGCTCTCGGGCGGACAGAAGCAGAGGGTAGCGATAGCGAGAGCATTGCTGATGAATCCGAAGATTCTCCTACTGGATGAAGCCACAAGTGCACTGGATGCTGAAAGCGAATACCTCGTACAGGTGAGAATATTGCATTATCTGGATCCATATCTTATTCTTTGAAGAAACTGTGTTCTTATCCGAATGACAACTTTATTCCTTCAAGTCCCAGTGTTTTTAACTTGGACAATAATTTTCGAGTTGTGTCGAAATTTTTGTAGGATGCCATGGATTCTCTGATGAAAGGACGAACTGTTTTAGTGATAGCTCATCGGCTATCCACTGTCCGAAGTGCCGATACAGTGGCTGTTGTTTCAGACGGACAGATTGTTGAAAGTGGCAATCACGAAGAGCTTCTTCACAAAAATGGTGTTTACACTGCATTAGTCCGGAGACAATTACAAGCACCAAAAACAAACTTGTAGACTGAAGTATCTGTCTTGACAGATCAAATATGCTTCTGTTAACTCCAATTACGACTCGGGCATATTCATCTTTTTTCTAGATTTTCTTTATATTTGGAAAATTTGAAGTGGATCACATCCCCGTGATGATGTTAAACATGAATATTTTATATTAAAAATAAAGAATCAACATTAAAAACATGTCTTCGTTCCTCCAAATGGTATATTTTTAAAGGTTAATTAATAAAATATTTTCTCTTGGCTTATTTAAGCTATAAATAGCATCTTCTTGAAGTTGTATTATCCGAGCTTTATGTTCCTTTGTTAGCAGAACTTGGTGATGACCTTAATTGGCTCCGGCTTTCGGCTTTCTCTTTCCTTCCCTTGTGAACCGATCTTTGATGTTCCATGGAGCAAATTTGAAACCAACTACCATGTTTTAGAACAGAATCCTTAAAACAAAAAAACAACTCAGAATTGCTTTTCAATTTTAGTATAAAAAATAGTTGTAAGGAAAAATAGACCACTACCCTTTAATAATACATAATACATACACACCTTATAAATAAAACTAAATTCATATCATCTGATTTAAATTTGGATTTTAATGAAATATGAATTTTGTTTTCTTACGAATACAGATGCTATTTAGATAGAAACTTTAAAAAATAAATTCAATTATTATCATTTTTTTTAACTGCAATTTGTTTTTATACTACTATTAAACGAGCCTAGCAATTATGTACTGGTCTGAATTTAATATTTGAGAAATCTATAAGTCTTCGTTCTGGGCCCTAAATACAGCTAATAAAAGGGCCCATCAAATCTAATTAATGATATTATAGTTGGAAATTATGATTTTTATAATTACTCCAAGTCTTCTGTTCTTGACCAAACCTCTTGATGAAATGATGCTGTTCTTCTAAGGCCATCATGTGGGAGAAGGAGAACGGATGAATTACGTCATGATGAGACATATCAAGATTGGTAGTGTGGTGGTAACTGGTAACTGGTAACTGGTAACATACATGCAATTGGTTGATACAATGTAAAAAAAATGTAATTTTAGAATTTGTTAGATGTGTGAAAAAAATAGTTAAGATTAACACTAGAACATGATGAGATCTTTATGTAAAAAAATATTATTAATTTAAATTATTAAATTAAATTAATAAAATGAGTATAAAATCTTTAAAAAAATAATATAAAATTTATTTTTTAAGATTTTAATTTTTAAAAAAATAATAACATTTTTGATCTAAAATTAATTAAAATATTCAATGATAGTATATTATGATACATGACATTTAGTAGAATCATTTCTAAAAATAATCAAATTAACAATTAATTAAATATTTTTGTATTTGTTAATTTCTTAAATAAACAATTTATTACCATTCATATTTCTCCTTTGACTTAAAAAATATTTTTTTATAATATTTTATTTGATTTAGATTAATATATTAATGAATTAGATACATATCATTATAAAAAAAAAAAAAAAAAATCTTTTGATCCCATGTCTGTGGTCATGGTGATGTATCTAAACATTAGTTGCTTAAGTACACCCCTGTGGCCTGCAGGCTGCAGTTGTAATTATACAAATAAAGAGATGAAAAGAGTGATCTCAGCTTTCTAATAACTCTCAAATTACAATGTTTTTTTAATGAAACACTGATTTTAACCTCTCATTAATCACTTGGGTCAAAGCCAAATTTAATTGGAGAGTTGGAGTGTAACATAAAGTATTTAATATTTTAAATGTCAAAAAGAAATTTCATAGTCAGGATCAACTTTTTATTACCAATATAAATCCATCCATTATTGATTTTTTTTTCTAGAGTAAATTTTTAGTTTTTTATTCTCAAATTGTTATCAGACGTTTTAAGGGTCGGGAGGAAAAATTCAGAGGTTAAAACAATTCAAAAACATTTAAAAAAACAATAATTTTTTATTGTTAGTAGAGATAAATAAAATTTGATTTATTTAAAAATAAAAATTTTATTTTATTAAAATAAAAAAAGATATAAATAAAATTTGAAGTATAGAACATGTTCAACTTAGTTTTTTTAATAATCAACGTATTGTTTTCGAGTTCAAATCGTTTAATTCTATATAATTTTATTGTTTCTTTAATTTTTCATTTATTTTTAAATTATATTTTGTTAAATTTAAAGGCAAAATTGGTAGGATATTACAATTGTTTTTTTTAATGTGTTGTCAGAAATTTATTTAAGAATCTATAGCGGTTTGTACAGTGTTCGAATCTTGAGGTCGGATTATTTTCTTATCGACTTTATAAAGAAAAAATATTATTTTTTTTAAAGCAATAAGCTTTCAGTCCGACTTCTTCTTTCTAATTTGAAAAAAAAATAAAAAAATATGAAAGCAGTAAGCTTTCCTACCGACCTCATGTTTTTTTTATAAAAATATGGGGTTTGATTGAAATCCTTCCAACGAGGGAGGGTATTCCAATTTTAAACCGGAAAAAATATTGTTGGACCCATGAGGTCGGATTCAGTTCCTTCCGTCTTTATAATTTTTTTTTTGTTGAGGTCGGATTGAGGACTATCCGTCTTTATAATTTTTTTTAATTTTTTTGTTGAGGTCGGATTGAGGACTATCTAATTTTATAAATTTTTTATATTTTTTGGTTAAAGTCGGATTACTTTCTAACAGCCCTCTAAAAATACTATTTAAAGTACACTAGATTCTTAAATAATTTTCTGACTACAAGAGGTTTTAAAATAAAAAAATCCACTGCAATATCTAACAAATTTGGCCCTCACTTGTCCTATAATTCTCACTTAATATTGATTTTTTAAAAGTTAAAATTTTAATATTTTAATTATTATTTTAAATATTTTAATTATTAAGTTTTATAAAAATATATATTTTTAAATTATTTGATTAAAGGTTTTTAAAATATATTTTTATATTTTTAAATTAATATTATTAATAAATCAATATTAAATAAATTAAACGAGACTAAGAGAGAGTATTAATTAATACAGTACATGAAATGTGAAAAAGTTGAAACAAATCTTAAGCAAAAAATAAATAAAGTAAAACCGCGAGTTTTGATTACAGAGTTCCAACTTCCAAGGCAGCCACTTGTAGTTGATAGAAAAGAGAAGGCGAAGGGGGGAATGCTGCTTGTTTGATTGTTTTTGTCCGACTCCTGAGAGAATCACATGCCTTTTCTCTCCATCCCACATGGATTCCTGAGATAAGATGACAGCTCCCATTTCTCCATTTCTTCTCTTTGCACCCTATTTCACCTCTGGGTTTGAACTTCTTTCATCTTTTCCTTGATGGATCCAAACAATTCTCTTCCTTTTATTCTTTGGACCAATGGATGTCATGCTTTTCAAAGACTTGATCTTTGGTTCACATTCTGAAAATGGGGTGTTGAGTCCCTTCCTTTTCCCTTTTTGGTTATCTTATTATGAGATTTTAATAACCAGTGGTTTGCCTGTGAATCTCTCCAGGGACAAATGTGTGGTTTCTGGGTAAGTTCTTTCTGCCTCTCTCGTGTTTCATCTCTGGAGAATTTCATTATTAATGGGAATTGTTGTTGATATAACAGGAGAGCTCGTGTTCTTTTTCCATTGGTTCTTGAATCGATTCTCAACAAATCTTAGGCTTTGATAATTCATTTAGTTCTGAATTCTGATTGTTATGGTGAAAGAGTAGATAATGGATGGTATTTACATCTTCTGGATCTAGAAGGGCGGAATTTAGGTTAGATTAGTTGAAGAAAATTATGGCTGCAAAACTTCTACATTCATTGGCAGATGAGAATCCAGATTTGCAGAAGCAAATGGGATGCATGGTTGGGGCTTATCAAATCTTTGATAATCACCATGTGCTTACCACCAAGCGCCTCAGCCATGGGAATCTTCCAGCAGGTATATCTTTTTGCTGGAATCTAATTTACTTGTCAGTGGTTGATGGCTTGATGCAATTTTTATGTGAGAATTGTCTCGATCTTCCTTTTTGTTTTAGTTTTATGATTCACTGCCACCTGCATTGGCCTTCTTATCCTATAACAAGTATTACCATATTACAAGTCAGCCTATGCTCCAACTATGTGTCCATTTACTTCACAATGGTTGACATCTAGAACACCTAAAGATGTGGAACCATTTGACCAATGTCGTCTTCAACTTAACAAACACAATGTAATTGTCTTGACTTCATCCGTTTTCTATGTGTACATTGATGCATGAAGGTGGAATTAGTAAAACTTTTGAAAGAGCTGTATGTAGATTTAGATTAATTAAACTACTTTGTTTGGTAACCGAAACATGAATATAGTTTTCTGATAAAAATGAGATTCATTCATAGTTTTTTTTTGAAGCCGCAACAAATAATAATAAATGTGTTCCTGCTAATCGCCCGGTGACTTTATACAAAGGACCATGACATGTTTCTTTTTAAAGCACAATCCCATTTCTTTCTATTTTCATTCTTTGGTTCTTTGTGCACTCAAACATTTCTTTCATGCATTTGTAGGTAATTCCCAACTGAACAACGGGATCCATGAAGGAAATTCAAATAATGGCTTTCATGGACAAACATCTACGGTAAGACCCTGGAAATATGCTTTGCGTTTTCTCATCCCTGTCCCAATCCCACCACCATTTTTATGACATTTTAGGTTGAATGATCAATGGTTTTATTTTGATGTCTTGTCTGTGACCATGTTCACAAGAAACTCTCCGAAAGTGCATGCTGAGTACTCATTGCTTCTTTATTACGAAAAGATAATTACGTGATGCCATTTTTTTATGGAAATCTGTCCTTACAGTCTTTTGATTTCCAAGAAACGAATGTAAACAGAAGCGGGAATGAGCAACTAAGGATTTCGACGGAATCTTCAAGAGCCTCTTTTTCATCATCATGCTCATCTTCCTTTTCATCGCCGGATTATAACAAGACAGCTCAGCAAGAGGTACCTTTCCCTGAAACTCCATATAAGGAAACAGTAATGGACCAACCAAGTACTTCTTCACATGTAGGGTCTCAATACATTGAACTTCGAGATGTGGTTAAGGACTCGATGTATAGAGAGGCCCGAGGACTATTGGTTAGAGCAACAGCCAGAGAGGAAGTATCGGGTAGTACAATGAAGCATAGAGATTCCCTGAGGCCATTTCAGCTTCCTAAATTATTGGATGGATCTTATGGTGTTGGGATCAATGGAAAGCAAAATGTGTGTGATGATTCGAAGGAGTCTCTTAGAGTCCTTCCTAAACTTCGGGAAGCACCTTGGTCCTACAACAATGAAGATAGGGAACCTCAAAGATCATCACATGAAGCAAATGGTTCATGGATCTTGATTTCAAGGGATGCTAATGCTCCTCAGTTTTCTTATGATGGAAGAGAGGTTAATCATTTATATTTTGAATCTCAAGACGCCTTCAAATCGGCACCAAAGCTTAATGAGCTGCGAAGACTTTCTTTGGATAGTTGTGAAAGTTCAATGAGGGGTTCAAGTTATCTTACGGAAAGTTTTCATAGTAGTGGCAACTTGGACGGCAAAGTTATTAATCCGCCGCAATCACTGGGGCCCCAGAAGCGCCCTCTTAATGTTATAGCCAAGCTGATGGGATTGGAGTCGTTTCCGAGTTCTTCCTCGGCTGGTGATGGTCAGTTGGGTGTTACTAAAACCTGTTTGGTTGAAGATAACAATCCTTTCTTACAGTCACTAAATGCAAATGATCCAAGCAGGCTGACAGGAACTAACTCTACAAGAAGCTCATTGAAAGATCCAACATCACCACGGGGGAAAAATCCTGATTTGATCATGAAACCTATTTCTGGTTCAAGGTTCCCAATTGAGCCAGCACCATGGAGACATGCTGATGGAAGTCGAGGCTCTCGGAAACAACCTCTGAATCATGTAAAAGTTCCAACCAAGAATCCAAAGTCTTTCCTTTCAGGTTATATTGAGATTGAGAACAAATTGAAAGATCTGGAGTTTAAACAATCTGGAAACGATTTCAGAGCACTTAAACAGATAATAGAAGCAATGCAAGCAAAGGGACTCCTTGAGACCCAGAAAGAAGAACAAGCGACAAACTTGGTGACTCAAAGAGACTATGAATCAAAATGTATGAGTCTCAGTCAGAATTCGAGAGGCCAGCAAAGTCCAATGAGCACTCGCCTCAACACTTCCACCACTAGGGGTCCAAATTCTAATAGAACATATGAATCTCCTATTGTGATCATGAAACCTGCAAAATTTGTTGAGAAAGTTGATATTCGTGCTTCAAAAGAAATTCCGATGGATGAATTTTCCAGTCTTCCCAATGTTCAAAGTGGGGGACCTGTAGATAACAAAAAAGGTTTGATAAATGGTCGAGCATTTCGAGATCGTACTGCCAGAACTGGTCGAAGTGGTTCTGCTTCCAGCTCTACTGATAAGAGAGCTAGTAGCAGGAATATTAAGGGTATAGAGTCTTCAATTAAACCTCCAAAAGAAAGCACTGCAACTTCAGGAAAGAATTCAGGACAGGTGAGCCCAAGACTGCAGCCGAAAAAGCTTGAGTCAGACAGGCGATCTCGCCCACCTACTCCACCATCTGATCCAAGCAAACCCAGAAGGCAATCCAACTGGCTTTTGTCCGGGTCAGGTATTTCTGGTGGTAAGCATGGACCGAAGTCTCCTGATATGCAGCAGCGTGATGACCAACTGAGTCAATTAAATACAGAATCGTGGATTTCCAGTCACCAAGGAGACACCGTTTCTCTGCAATCAGACAACAATAATATCTTGCAGTCAAAGTTAGGTGTTGAAGTCCCCAGTCATGAGCAATCTATTGGGATCATTGGTAGTCAAAGCTCATTTGTGAGGGCTCCGAAGTGTTCAATTCCCAGCATAATGCCAAAGGTACATTTTATTTGCAGTCTTTACAATTCAATCATTTGTGTTTTTGGTTGCCTTATATTACCTTACATACAGAAATAGACATCGAGAATTGTTGAGGATGAATCAATAGAAGAACCTGCCATGGTTGCTCCAGAACATCCAAGTCCGGTATCTGTCCTTGACTCCTCAATCTATCGATATGATGAGCCGTCCCCAGTTAAGCAGTTATCGAACGCCTCTGAAGGTAATAATTCTGTTTCCTAAGATACTTGATTAGGACGTATAAACTGTTGTGAATTAGATAAAGATGTATATGCTGCTTGGTTTATCCATTCAATGCATTTTATATTGTTTTGATGTGCATCAAGATAAAATTTTAATGCAATAACAAAATGCAAAGGCAAATTTAAGAAGGAAATATTATCAACATCATTTTATTGTGGTCACTGCCATTGCTATTGTTGTAAATATAAGTAAAGTTCCTAATACTTTGCTAGCATTATGCCCCCTCCTGATCACATCATCCTGAAAAAGAGAAAACAATTGTCACAAAGGGATCAATGAACTAAAAATCTCACTTGAATATTCATTGCATCAGGTAATGGTGCTGAAGGTTTGAATGAAGATCACAATGACGAGCAATGGAACTCTGCAGAAAAGTGCTCGGTTAACAACGCGGGGTCTGGTCTTACATCCAGGATTAATCTCAAGAAACTACAGAACATCGAGCATTTGGTCCAAAAACTTAAAAGGCTGAACTCTGGACATGATGAAGCCAGTACGGATTACATTGCCTCGCTTAGTGGGAATACAAAACCTGATCACAGATACATTTCCGAGATATTATTAACCTCTGGTCTTCTACTGAAAGACCTTGGTTCTGGCTTGACAACATTTCAGCTCCATCCATCAGGCCATCCAATCAACCCAGAGTTGTTTTTTGTTTTGGAGCAAACCAAAGTCTCTTTGTTATCTAAAGAAGAGAGTAACACTAGAACTGTTTCCCTTTCAAAGCCATACCATGAGAAATTCCATCGAAAGCTTATATTTGATTCTGTTAATGAAATTCTATTGGGAAAGTTAGCTCTATTTGGGGTGTTTCCGGAGCCATCGCTTTACTTAGGCAAGTTGGCAAAGAAGTCCCTCACTGCACATCAGCTTCTAAAAGAAGTGTGCTTCGAGATCGAGCAGCTTCAAGCCAAGAAAGCAAAGTGTGACCTGGAGGAAAACGAGGATGGTCTGAAAAGCATATTGTGGGAAGATGTAATGAGTCGGTCGGAGAGTTGGACGGAATTTAACGGTGACATTTCTGGGATGGTGCTCGATGTTGAAAGATTGGTCTTTAAAGATTTAGTTAATGAGATTGTGATTGGCGAAAAAGGTAGCTTACGAGCCAAGCAAAGCAGGAGGAGGCGGCAGCTGTTTTCCAAGTGAACTATTTGCAAAATGCCTTGTAATTCTTCTTTCTTTCTTTCATGAAATCATAATTCATGGATAAGAATTAAGGCGGTCATGTTTTATATCATACTCTCTCTGATTATGACAGCATTCATATTTGTATGAAAAATCTTTGTAATTAGTATATTAACGAATGCTATATGCTAATTGTCCCCCCATGATCATCAGGTTATGGTCTATGTTTTGTGCTTTGTCTTCATTTCAATCGACTATATGTAGGCATTCACTGGACTGCTTACTTTAATTTAACTGTTAAGGTACCAATTTGAAAAATGAAATGCAACGTATTCATTTTATAGAAAAATAGTTGAGGTACTAAAACAGGAATGCGAACATAAATAGGTACTAAATATGTAGTTATTTCTTAATAATATTATGACGTTAATTTGTTAACTTCAAAAGTCAGAAGAATACAAAATTTAGGAATTGTTTATACAAGTATCAAAATTTATTGTCTGAGCCGTTCGACTTGTTGTATGACGTGTGTAAATAAAAAACTTGTATTGAATATAAATATATTTAATATTTTAGATGATTGTACATGCCTAGATTACCTTATAAAATGTTTATTTTGTGGGTTGTTTTTAAGTGAAAGTAATGTTGGGTTTTAAAGTATTTTTCTTTGAAATTTATAGTCTCACAAATTTATTATTTTTTCTTTCATAGATTTGGTTTCGATTGATGGTATAGATAAGTTGTCGACACTATAACAAAATAGATTTTTAACGATATTTTTAAAATTTGTTTAAAACTTTTTTGACGACAAAACTATAGTAAGAAGTGTTTCTAGATTAAACACCATAATAATTAGCAACGTTAATTAACAAAAACACACAAAAAGTTGAATTATATAACGATGTTTATTAGAAAAATACAACTAAAGATAAATGCATTTAGTGGTGTTTGGCTGAAAACACTACTAAAATATTTTTCTAAAAGTGCCGCTAAATCATACATCTATAGTGGTATTTAGCGGTGTTTAGCTGAAAACACTACTAAAAACCTGTTTTATCCAAAAATTATATGACGTTTGCCCAAAAATGTGTTAAAATACATTGATGAAGTTTTATATTTTTAGAGATTATAAGATTAGATACATCTAAATATTATCTCTGATTCAAAAATTTAATAGGTAATAGATTGTTTAAGTATTGTATGATATATACTCACACCAAAATTAGAATGCTATATGTTCAAGAAATTGGCCACAAATACATGCAACTCGATTTAATTAATAAATGTATGCAAAGCAAAGTTGTTTATTGGGATTTAGACCGTAATCAATTTAAAGAGAATTGACTCATAATAAATATGATATATTTATTCACTTCAGTTTATTTTATTTATAATGTTACGATGTACGTAATTAAAAAATTAATTTAAAATTTATATGATTTGAATAAAAATATTATAAAACACGAAAATGGGTTTATACATTAAATTTAACATAAATTGTGTGAACACAATGTTTGCAATATTGTTTTAGACTTCCGTTGATGAAAATTGAACTTACACCGGTTAGTTTGTGTGATGAAATATTAGATCCTTTAAATATAATTATAAATTTAGTTATTAACATATAAATTAGATAAAAAGGTTTTTATTATAATAGATTTTTATAATATTTGATTTTAATTATTTGAAAAAAATAGATATAGATGGTTATAAAAATAATGACAGTAACGCTGGGTTATCACATAAAGTATAACAATAATGTAAAAGTACAAAAGCACTACGTTTCGTCTGAAACTTTTTGGATGTCAGATAGTTGAATACCAACTATATCTTTATTTCTGCAAATTTGGTACAAATTTTACTCATTTAAATACCTACTTCAGCTTGATTTCTGCAAATTTGATACAAGATTTGAGGCAGCAAAAGCTGCTGATCCACCACCAACACATACAACAGCCACCACAATCTGCAACACAATTTCCCCCAGGTTATCTTCAGGTACAAGGTAAACACATGAAGGACCCAAAAGCAATAGACCCAAGCTGAGCGTGAATAGTGCCCCTGGAGTCCCAGGATCCGTTGCGGCTGACAGCACCCCGAGCTCTTCGGCCTTGGAGAGGAGTCCGAGTTTCTCTATCGACGATAGAGATAACCCAAACTTCTCTGCTGCCGATAGCAGCCCTGCTTTCTCTGCTTTGGTTAGCAGTTTCAGTTTCTCCACGTTTGTTAGCAGCTTCACTGGTTGTATCGCCACTGTGCTGTTCCGTGGTCCCGGCTCGCCCAGAGGGAAAACGGCCGAGTTCGAGCTCTGCATTGTTTTCATGGCATGACATCAAGTTAGAAGCTATTGCCTATTGCCTATTGGAATCCGAACACAAACTCATTGGAAGTAACTTTTTCTTTACATGCAGATTGCAGATTGCAGCCTGCAGGACTGAACATATAAAATTTTGTAATTTCAAAAAAATCTAAATATCTAATATAAGTAAAATCTTATGTCTATACATGAACAATAATCCCAACCCGGACAGATATTAAAATTTGAATCCAACCTGAACTTATTAGCTGTAACTTTTTAAAAATGATTGTACGTTCTTCCACCATAAAGCTATTTTAAACAAGTATAGTCATATTAAGGATGGTGGTTCTAACTTCTAAACCAAAGATTAAATGACAAAGACAAGAAGAAGGGATTAAGGCAACTTGTGAGTTAATCAAATGGATTGAGAGCAAAAACATTAAACATGTCAAAGAATCCAATTCAGGCATTGAAACATCAACAGAAAACATAGACAAAACAACATCAGTTAATTAAACAGATGATAACAAGGAACCCAGAGTGGGGTTGAATTGAACTGACCTTTCTAGAACCAGCAGTTTTAGCAACCCAAGGCAATGGTTTCGGAGTAGCCATGGATTGAATGGGAAAAGGAGAGAAAGTTGCAGAAGTAAGTGATGATTTGAACGACTTTCTTGCTGTAAATGGTATCCTTGAAGAGAAGAGAAACGGGCTTCCATTGCTGCTGTAAACAGCTGTAGATTCCATGTCTGGTTTGTTTGTTTTTCTTACAGCAATGGAGGATGTTATGGGGAATTCTTGCTTGAAATGAATGGACAAACGGTGAGGATCGTGGATTGATTTTCAGTGGTTGAGTGACCACGTGGCATACAATCAGTTGTTACTTCTAGAATGGCATATGGATTTTGTAATGACGTGTACAAAGGCGATCAAATCAATTTAATCAAATAAACAAGTAAAGTGGTTTTCAATTTGATTTTTATTAAAAAATATACTATATTTTCAGATAATTATTTATGAATATTTATTTATAACGAATATTTAGGTATTAAATACAATTTTAATGTATTTTATTATTATAAATTAATATTTATTAAAAATAAATTTAATTAATTTATTTTTAATAAAATTTTACATTTTTTTTACAAATTTATTAAATTTATGTATTAAAATATTTTTTAAAAATTAATATTTTTAATCAATAAAGTTAATGACATTTTAACCAGAGGATCAAATAGAATAATATTTATAGGGTTGGTATAAAATATTTTAATATTAGGAATAATTTAAAATGAAACTCATAGTTCGATGACCTTCTATGTAATTAATTTTTATTATTTTATTAGTGTATAATGTTTATTTTGTAATAAAATTTAACTTTTATCACATTTGAGTATTAAGTGACAAAAGATAGTCATAATTGAGCTCGGAAAAAAATTATGAAGTTAAAAGATGACTAGGTGTGGGATGCTTATAAGGTGATTATAAAACTCGGTTAGCTTGGGAGACACTTCGACAGAAAAGAGAGAAAGTACCTTGGGTTAGTGTTGGATAGATTACCAACAAAGACACGAATGTTGGATAAAAAGTACCTAGGTGCGGGATCCTGTTTGCTCACTATGTGATGAAGCTATTGAAACTAGGATCATTTGTTTGGGGAGTGTAAATATATGTTGTAAATTTGATCTTTGCTGATGAAAGATTTGGGGTTACAAATTCAACATAGTTGTTGGATGAACTTTTAGAATGAATGCAGCTAGCCGAAAAAGAAAAAAATATAAGGTCTGTTATCATTCGTTTGGTCTGGGGTAGTCTCAACTATTATTTATGGATGAAACGTAATTGTTGTATTCATAGTAAAAGGAATAGACAAGTTTTACAAATTTTCTGAGTGATAAAAAGTGATATTAAATTTAAGCTAATTGATTGTTGTTTTAAAAATTTCTGACTTTGAGATGAAGATTATGTGAGTAGCTTGTATATAAGATTTTTTTAAGGATTTTATTTTATACAAATAGTGTTTTATTAGTTTTTTGGATGAATAAAGTTTAATTTATCCAAAATAAAAATAAAAATATTGGGTGACAAAAAGAATAATTTGATATAGTTTAAGCACCATTTTTGAACTTTCACCTTTTTATTATTTTCAAAAGGTTTAACTGATAACCCATCGTCTCGGACCTAGTAAAGCATAGTTTTACGGTTGAAAAAATTTTCAAAACAAAGGATCTCATCTTCTTAGAGAAGCGAGTTTATTGTTTGAGGGTTAAGACTTAAGGCAACGAGTTTGGGAGGTAAGTTCTAAGATTTTCACTATGTATTTCATAGTGTTTAACTTCTTCTGGGTTTATGTTGTTTTTTTCTTCTAGTTTTTCTATTCGTTAGTTTGATTGTATGGTTTCTGGTTTTTTCATATATTTTTTATGCTTACATGGTTGTTTCCTACTTTCCTTTTATCCATTTCCTGATGATATTCCCCCTTTTTTCTGGGTTGTTAATTCATTGTTTAATATGATCACAGGTTAATTCCTAGCCTTTGCATTTATTCATTTGAACCAAGAGTCTTGTCATTTGTGTTTCTCTTGATTCATTGACATCTGGGAAATGATTAGTAGTAGCGCGTATGTGTATGTATCTATCAGCTACGGATAATGATCCTCCTCCTTAACTTTTGTCTGATAGTTTCAAAACTAGCTTGCAGCTTCTGCTTCTTTAGATTATGGCACAGTTTCCCCCGGTTTTAGTGAATTATCAGTAAATTGCTCATGTCAATTGTTGGCTGCTTCATGTCTTACAAGGGCTTACTCTCTATGTAGTTTCTTTCGTATATGTCACAACTATTGTATGACTATTAGATTAAGAATGGTATTTCATTATTGAGTAAACAATTTGAATGACTCGTGTTATGCAGTGAAACAATGCAGGCTTTGTGCCTTTCTTGTGTCTATCACTCATCGCTTCCAGTGCTGCAAGGCCTTTCTACCCGCTTCCTAGTAAAATAGCCAATCAAAATAGACAGCATCTACAAACCTCACGTTCGTATAGTATCGCGCATCGAGGTTCGAATGAGAGATGCCTGAAGCAACGGCTGCTGCTTACATGGTATGTTTTCCCTTTCTGTTTGTGCATGGAATGAATTATTTGACACCATATTGTTGAAATTACTTGGTTCAATTGCTTCTACTAGTTTCTTGAGAAATATTTCTTGGGGCACGAGGGGAATTTCAAAAGTGTAGAAGAAAACTTTGGATTTTCCTTAATTTATCTGTCGTAATCTATTATAGAAAACTTTGGATTTTAAAATTCAGGTGAGTTATGAGTCTGAATCGAGTTAGATAATTTTAATTTATGAAATATGAAGAATAATATGATTACTTGTAATTTTAATCTATAAAAAATTATATATAATAAAAATAATATTATTTAATTTAATTAAATATAATCATAAATAAGATAGTAAAAATAATCGTCTCGATAATATTATGTTAAGTTTTGTTGTGATCTGATTATGGATTGAATTTCCCTGGGCATCAGCCGTGTGGGGTTGACGGCCGCTATAAGCGGCGATGATGACATTACTCGGTGCAAGCAAAGAAAGAAAAGGAAATGGAATGTTTGGGACGGAGAGGATGGCTCAATCATAACAAACAGCTGGGCCTGGGCCTAGGGGATATAAAAAAAAGGGGGTGGGGGGCTCTCTTTTAAATAATTGTAGAAGAAAACTTTGGATGTTCCACTATATATACATTGACCACATACCGCTTCTTGCAGAGAGCTATTGCAGAGGGTGCAGACTTCATAGAAACAGATATCCTATCATCTAAAGATGGCGTCCTTATATGTTTCCATGTTGTTACCCTTGATGAGACTACTGACGTTGCAGATCACAAAGAGTTTGCGGATCGTAAAAGGACCTATGATGTTCAAGGGGTCAACACCACAGGCTTTTTTCCTAGTATGGAAGCATACAACTTTTAGCCCCTTTTTCCTATTATAATGGGGCTATAAAGATGACAAATCCTGTATACGAGCACCATGTTTAGCCTAACACCTTAAGTTCTCCGAAAATTTTGGATTTGTACTCTTTTGCATTTATTTCCCAGTTCACACTAATACGTTTCTCATTTAGCTGAAACTGGCAAATTATTCTTCATATACACAGTTGACTTCACTCTAGAGGAATTGAAGAAGTTACGGGTGAACCAGCGGTACAAACTCCGGGATCAGAAGTATAATGGTTAGTTCCTCTTTGATTTTTACCGTTACGGGTTCCAACATATAAAAGGTAAAGGTTCTGTTCATATGCAAAATGGAACTAGCAGTTCATTTCTGCTTGCTGGTTGTTATTGCATTGTTACGTGATTTTAACTATTTCACGTCTCCTCAACTAAAATATTATCAATTTTGTTAAGAATATTTCTGATTTCCTTGATCCACATTGTCCATTATGTATTTTATGTCACTTGAATTTTATAATTCTGAAAGACTGCTGTTTTCGGGGCAGATGTGAGTTGTTGTTGTGCATTCAACAGGAATGTTCCCGATTATTACTTTTGAGGAATTCATTTCAATTGCACTAGATGCCCCAAGAGTTGTTGGAATTCATCCCGAGATTAAAAATCCAGTGTTAATCAACCAGCATGTAAGTACCTTTTTTTGCATATTTGCCAGGGACTTTGCCTTCAGACCATAATTGATCATTTGAAAAAGAATGGACTGTTTTTTTTCATATTTTTCCAATTTGTAAACAATGTGAAACGAGGAGTCGGTTTCAAAATCCAGTGAACCTTATCAATTGAATGATATTTCCTTTTAACTTTGATTCCCTTGATTCCGAAACAATGCCTTTGACAGGTAAAATGGCCAAATGGAAAGAGATTCGAGGACAAGTTTGTGGAGACACTTAAGAAGTATGAATATAAAGGTTCATATATGTCAAAAGATTGGTTGGAAAAACCTTTATTTATACAGTCCTTCGCTCCAACTTCACTTGTGTACATATCAAATCTTACTAACTCGCCAAAGATCTTCTTGATCGATGATGTTACAATTCTGACTCAGGATACTAATCAGGTTCGTCCTGAACGCAGCTTCGTTCTTTCCCTTTCAGTGTAAGACAGCCCTTTAAAGTAGAGTTCACAAGAAGTTTAAACCAAAGATGCATTCCAGATAAAGATGTTTTCTAGCATTGATCAGATTGTTTGCATGATATCTTGTTTCTTTATGCAAGTCACTCTCACAATTTTTTTTCTTCGAATTTTGAAATTCTAATGGAAGAAAGTACAATCGACATTGCAGTCATATTGGGAAATTACATCGGATAAGTATCTTGACTTCATTAAGGAATATGTAGTCGGCATTGGACCTTGGAAAGACACACTGGTTCCTGTAAAAGATAATTACTTACAACCACCAACAGATCTTGTTGCCCGAGCACACGCTCGTGATCTACAGGTACTTTCTATCTGTAGCTTATGGTTGTGAGCTTTATTGGTGATACTGATACCTAATATCTGCTTTTATGTGTGATTGATTTCTGATACAGGTTCATCCGTACACGTACAGTGATGAGAACTCTTTTTTACACTTTGATTTCCATCAAGATACTTACCAAGAATATAATTATTGGTTAAACAAGATCAAAGTTGATGGTTTGTTTACGGATTTCCCAGGAATCCTCCATAATTTCCAGGAATGGACTTCTCCTGTCTCGCAAAATGGTAGGAAGATTACTATCACTGCATCTAGGTTGTTAGATACAATTGGATTGTTGATCTCTACGTATAGAAATGGATGAAATGATCAATCTTTTATCATCTTAAGAACATCTTCAAGATAATTATTGACGATATCGGTATGTTTGGTTTTAAATTCATGCAATATGCCTATATGCATGTGAATATGACAAGTATGTTTTGGAAATAAACTGTGTCTTAATACTTCTACAAATCATTTTTACTACCCTTTCAACTACGGTTGTTTAACTGATGACATTGTGAAGGATTACTCCAAGACTACTAATGGTAGTTTATGTATAGGCTATAGGGTATAGGGTATAGCTGATGCGTTGTATACAATCTCCGGGGCAATGTTTACCTTGCATATTTCTAAAAGTGAAGGTGGTTTGGGTGTAAAAGACCTTGTCACTTGGAATAAAATCCGTTTTATCTACCTAGTTAAAAAAAAATATGGGGTTTCGTTTTTATCTTCATCTCCATCTCCATCATCTTCACCTTCAAGATATAATTACAATTACATTCATAAGAAGAGTACATAGATGTCACCTTCAAGCTCTCTGCACTCACAATACAAAATCCTCATTGTTTTTTCTATGAAGTAGAGCTCCAAATCCTACGTTTCGTCGATTTTTTTATCATTTCGTTTCAAAATGGGAACAAAAATTGGAAGCTGAGAGATTTGTTGTTGTTTTGAAGTACATTGGGGGTAAGGCAACGAGTATCAAAGACCCGTTCAAGAAAGTTTTTATTTTGGGCAAGAAATGGACTGTTGATGATGTCAAAAACGCGAGCTTCAGGTTGATTGAGTCGACATCGAGTTCAAAGCGGAGAGCACCGTCGATTTCGAAGCACGAGCTACATTACACGGTGAATCAGACGGTGACGGAGGAGATGATGCAGAAGACTTTTTTGCCTTACAAACAGAGTTTTTTGGATCTTACACATGAAAATTTATTGTAATAAAATAAAATTTATCTTAGCCTACTCAACAACCAACTCAGTAAATTAACATTCACATAAGTTTTTTGTCTGTTTTTAACGGAACAAGACCAATTATATTAAAAAATTTATTTAATAGACTAATTTGTAACATTTGATAGTGAAGGAATGTAAGATATAATTAAAATATAGTCAAGGGGTCATTTATATAATTTACCCATAGTAAAAAGTAAATATTTAACTACTGTTCCTGACCTGAAAAAGACAATCCAATAAGAAATCCACACGTGTAAAATAAATGTTCAGGAAAAATATGTGAACGCCGCACCGTCTACATAAACCCCGAGGGTTTTTACTCAGAGATCCAAGACTCCGGGAAGTTCAGTTCCATAATCAAAAGGTTATACTTCAGAAAAGCCCTAGGCTTTTGTTTCCCATTTCTCTTGTTTTTCGTTTTTCCATGTTGATCTGATGATTTGGCTGCTCATCTGTTCTATTTGAAATGGTTTCTCCTCATTTTTTTTCGTTTTAAGTTTTTCCTTTTCCCTATTTTTTTGCAGTAACGAATTTCTGTTTTGATGTTTCATATTATTATGTAATAATCTGTTTATACTGTTTTCTTTCTTTTTTGTTTGGTTGCTTAAGTTCATGAAGGATTGGGTTTCTTGGGAGATGATTGAAAATCGATATTAAATGTTTTTTTGTTCTTTTCTTGCTTAGGCTTGAAAAATAACGAGCTTTTTCTCAGGAAATAAAAATTTTGGGTATTGTGGTTTAGGGTTTTAAGAATGGTAAAGATAAGAGATCAATACAAATGAAAGTTCAAATCTTGTAAAATAGGTTACCCTGTTTGTTTCTTTTTAGATTTGCCTTATAACTTTTGTGCATGCTTAACTTTTACGGTATTTTTTTCATATATTTGGAGGTGTACACTTCTATACATGTGTTTGAATATGTATCAGAACCGAAGAAGGCGTTTCAGAAAGAAAAAAAGTCTGGGTAACATAGTTGGAAAATAGTATACATCTTCAGATTAGATGAAGACTTTTCCTTTTGCATGTCTTTTACTGTTTAGAAGCCATCTTGTTAAGAGTTGCAGGTTTTATCATAGCTTGTTATGATGTTATTATTATTGAAGTGAAATTTAATTTTTTGTTTCTGGTAGGTTGTAACAATGGCTTTCTTAAGTAAAATTGGTAATATGCTTAGGCAGACCTCGACTACGCAGATCAATGCTCAGTTGTCTGCTTCAAGGCCCGGCCTCTTTCAAGTGTTTCGGTGCATATCAAACTTGCCAAGCTCGAAAGTTTTTGTAGGAGGTGTGCATCCAACTTTTGCTTATACTTTAGGAGTAAACTATTTTCTGTTACCCATTTTTCTTAGTATTTCTTGTTAATTTCCTTTTATTGCAGGTATCTCATTCCAAACCGACGACCAAGGTCTGAGAGACGCTTTCAGCCAATATGGTGAAGTTGTTGAAGGTATGAAGTGATGAATGCATTTGCTTGTTTCAATTTGTAATTGCCACTATGAAAGGGACTTCAAAGTATAGCTTAAATGTTTTCCTCTACATGTTGAGTGTGTCATGTTGGTTCATGTTTTTTAAGTATAATGACATGCCTCATGAACATTTAGATGCCACATTTGATCTATTTTAAAATGAATAAAATGTTTTTAACTTCCAAGTTTGCGTGGGCTGCATATAGCGTACTAACTTTGACTTTGCTGTCAAGTTTGTTTGATGTCCACTGCTTTTATCTTTGTTAAACAGCTGATTAATTTGATATTTATTGTAGCAAGAGTAATTGTGGACAGAGAAACAGGCAGGTCTAGAGGATGCTTCCAGTGCAATACAGGCATTGGATGGACAGGTAATACTAGTCATCTAAGTATCTATTGTTTGAGGAATTTACTTATTCCTTTCATATTGGCAATTTGGCAGTCTTGGAATATCTGCAGGTTGCTGCTGTTTAACTATGGTGAATGATTAGGTTTGGGATTATTGCATCTCAAATTAATTTTATGCCATGTGCTTGTCAAATTCACTATCAGCATCTTGAAACATTGTCTCCTCCATCTGGGCCTCAATCTTCATGATATAACTCGTTTTCCGTTGGCAACCAACTTATTGGGATCACTTTCATATCTACTAGTAACTCTGATCAGTTGCTTTTTTCTATGAAGTACAAGTGCCACATTAATCTTCTCAATCGCCTCAACTTATGGATAGTTTTCATTTCTTGAAAAATTATGTTATGTAGTCTCTATTTTAGCACGTATTTATGAGTAATTGGTTTGGCATGCGAGATTTTTATCATAATAATATTTTTGGTTAATCTGTCTGGTATAACCCTATAGTAAGGATGTAAACAGTAGTTTTATCTTTGTCTACCCTGTTTGATATTGCAGATGCTTAACGTTACAGCTCTGGTTCTCATTTCCGTGTTGTAGGTTCTCCATGGCCGTCAAGTAAGAGTAAACTATGCAGCTGAGAGACCTCCTCGTAACTATGGCGGTGGCAGTGGCTATGGCGGTGGCAGTGGTGGCTATGGTGGTGGTCGTTATGGCGGCGGCGGATATGGTGGTGGTGAGTATGGTGGTGGTGGCTACAACAGAAATTCCAGTCCCTCTTCTGGAAATTATGGTGGTTTTGATCAATCTGCTGCAACCAATTTTGATGGTGGGAGTTTCAATGTTGCTGGTGGTGCTGGCGGCATGGATGATGCTGCCACTGGTGGTCCATCTGGATATGGAAGTCAGAATATGGGATTTGGTGTTGCTGATCGATTTGGTGGTGCTGAAGATGGCTTCAAGGAGGAAGGAGAAGTATTCGACTCAAATGAGCCGGTGAATGAGAACTTCAGGGACGAGGACAACGAGAATGGAAGTGATTTCGCGAAAAGGGCATGAAGCAAAGCTGTTTAGCAGTGGTAAATTGTTTGGTTATTAGTTATGGTCGTTACCTTGTTGGGAAACTAATTTTTATTTGATCAAATTATGCGACTCTTTGTAAAACTTTTAGTACGTCCTTGAGTGTCTCTTTCGTGGAGAAGTGAATTTCCTCGAGGAAAAAAGAATAATTTTCGACTCAAATTTGAATCATTTTTATTTTGAAAAATTGAACTTGATTTGAGATTATTATATGGCACCAAGGGGCAATGCAGTGATGTTTGAATAAACATAGGAATGAAGTTTCCCAGCTCTTTGGGAACCGGATATCATCAGTATCTCTAGACAACAGGCGTGGATCGGTAGAAATGAATCACCACAGAGCCCTGCAAGTGCAACTATCTTGGCGAAGTTGATAATTCATTCTCCATATGCACAGCTTAATTTAACACGAATCTTCTCAAGATATGAACCCGGCCTCATTAATTCACAACAGATGAGTTGTGTAGAAGTAGAATTGAGCGGTAGCTTACAACAGCTCTTGACAATTAATTCAGAGACCATTCCGATTGGGAGACAACAATTCTTCTTCCCCTTTGCTTCTTGGTTAGAAGGAAACATGATTTATGTTGCAGTAGTTTTGTCATGTCCTCCAAGTTTGACCATTTTAAAGTAGGGAACAGTGTGATTGCCTCATATGGGTGTTTGAGATGTCCAAAAACCTAAAGTGAAGCAGTCCCGGTTAAAACTGTGGCTAATGATTCGCCATTGCTGATGTCTAACATTTTCAGCTTTTTCCATCCAATGCCTCATTGCAAGAAATGTTGAATCATGGGTCCTCAACCCAAGGTCGATTGTTCTGTAATGACTTTTAACACCATTGTTTCCGCATTAGCTCAGTGTACCACTTCAGCAATCTTTGCAGAAAAGAAAACAAAAAAAGAGTACATATTAAACGAATAGTATATGCAAACACCACTCAGTGATTACTCGTAGAAAACAATGAAATAAAAAACATAATTAAAAATATATTTATATTAAAAACGACTTTCTATGATTGACAGTCTGAATTTAGAGGGGCAATCACCCACACCACCCCTGAAATTTTTTTTTTTTACTTTTGTTCCCCTATTTAAAATTTTTTAAAAATTAATTTTTTATGAATTTATGTTTAGAACAATTTACCCCATTTAATCTTAAATCCTGACTCTGTCCTGAAGCGCTCACGCTACATTGCTATTGATTCAGGCTTGGCTCGTATAGGAATTTTGGGTTGCCTTTTCTTTCCCCTCAAAAAAAAATATAAAATCACTGCTTAAAAAGTCAATAAAAAGTATTCGATTAAGAACAAACATTTCATTGGTTTAATTTTTCAAAATTATTATTATTTAGCCAATAAAAAGTCATAATAATCGACGGTTCATAATCCTCTAAATCAGTTCCCCCATCCCCTGGTCAAAACAACTTGGCCCTGCAAAATTTCAGCAAGCTTTTTTAACAAAATCCCAGATCAAAATATAACCTGGAGAATCGAGAAATCATTAAAGAAAATCCCCCAAGATTCAAACTTTATCCCAATTTTCACCACCCAAATGGCCCAAAACCGAACACCCAAAACCCTCCTTGATTCCTTAGGTGAAGAAATCATCAGAATCTTAACCCCTGTCTCAATCTGCATGTTTTTAGTCGTCCTTTTGGTCTCAATTCTCAACTCAAGTTCTTCACTTTCCGTTACATCAATTGCAACCATTGCTTACTCTGAAACCAGCTCCGATTCATCCTGGGACAAATTCCTAGGCGCCCTTTTGAATTCCTTAGCATTTGTTGCTGTTGTCACTGTCGCTACCTTCATTTTGGTGCTGTTTTTTTACCTCAGGTGCATTAAGTTCTTGAAAATCTATATGGGTTTTTCTTCTTTTGTTGTTTTGGGATTCATGGGTGGTCAAATTGCCTTGTTTTTTATTGAGAAGTTCAGTGTTCCCATTGATTGCATTACCTTTTTGGTGCTTTTGTTTAATTTTGCTGTTATTGGTGTTTTGGCTGTTTTTATGTCAAAAATGGCGATTGTTGTGACACAAGGATACTTGGTTCTAATTGGAATGTTGGTTGCTTATTGGTTTACTCTTTTGCCTGAGTGGACAATTTGGGTGTTATTGGTTGCTATGGCATTGTATGATCTTGCTGCTGTTTTATTGCCTGTTGGACCTTTAAGGCTCCTTGTAGAGCTTGCTATGTCTAGGGATGAAGATATCCCGGCCTTGGTTTATGAGGCTAGACCAGTTACACATCATAACCCTGGTTCTGTGCTGGTTCAAAGACGGATTTGGAGAGGAGAGCAAAACATTAGGCTAGATTCTGAAGATAATTCTAGTTCAAGTAGAAATGGTAATGTTATTCCTGATTCTAATTCTACTGTTAGTATTGTCCAAGCCAGTCATAGCGGTAGTGGCACAAGAATTGCTAGAGTGGAAGAGGGGCAGGTTTTGGAAAGGGATGCTGAGCTTTCTGCACCATTGATTGATCGCAGAATGAATTGTCAAGACGATATGTCGGCTGAAAGCTTGATGCTAGAAGGTATGGGATTAGGTTCATCCGGTGCTATCAAGCTTGGACTTGGGGATTTCATCTTCTACAGTGTGTTAGTCGGTAGGGCAGCGATATATGATTTTATGACAGTGTATGCATGTTATCTTGCAATTGTAGCTGGTTTGGGCGTTACATTGATGCTCTTGGCATTGTATCAGAAAGCTCTACCGGCTCTTCCTGTGTCGATAGCGCTGGGTGTGTTGTTTTATTTCTTAACAATGTTCCTACTTGAAGTTTTCATTGTACAATGTTCTTTGAATCTTGTGATGTTTTAAAGTTTTAAATTATTTCATGCTTTGAATCATAGACATATGATATTCTTAATTTTATGATCGCTTCTTATGATTCATTTCCATTGGAGTTGGTGCAAATTGTTGTGTTAAAACTCTGTTTATTTATCATTAGAGATCTATATTCAAAGTTGAAAACTTGAATGAGGCATCTAATTATATTTTGCAAAGAAACGAAATGAATTGTTATCTGTTTATGTAGGAGAAACCCTAATTTAGTACCAAGGTAGGGAACTAGTTAGCAATTTGAGAAGCATTCATTAGGGTTCATATTGGTTTTTCATATTTTATTATCCACCAAACCTTTTGCGTTTGGTACTAAGGAGGTCGAGATATGAGGAAAAAGTTTAGAAAGGGAAATTGTATAATATGTCATTGCAACTCTTCATTTCTATTTAAGCTTTCATTCCTGCGCATGTTGTGTGTTTTAAGTGCTTCGTAAATACGTGTAAGTGTACACTATTCAAGTTATAATATAGAAATTTATCGTTTCTACAGGGATTGATTTTTTTCTAGAATCTAATTTCTTGCACTGAAATTAAAGTCACAAATTGGTTTATAGAATTGATTTAATTAAAATAAATAATAAAATAAAAAAACAAATCGGAATAATCAATGAGATGGATTAAGTTGAATTATCTTGAATTATGGAATGACAGTTGAGTGAATTCTTCCTCGTAAGTGGGTGTTCGCACCACTCAATTCTCGCACCACTCAATTGTTCCGGCAATTGAACTTAGTCAGATTACCTAGTCAGTTCATCCGAATGCTTGAGCAATTGTAACTAAGGGAATTGCTCGGGCAAGTTGAGCGACTATCCTCAAGGTTCGACAACTTTCTTACGCTTCTATTAGCCATTGAAATCTTGCACTTATCCCTAAGCCGAATTAGTTCTCACACACTTAGATCGAACCATGCCTATTCGTTTCGTGAATCTACTTCTCCCGAATCTAGATAAATGAATCGTTTATCGATGTCCTTTCCCAATTCTTTAGCAAACCAAATTAACACCAAGAATAGGCAAACCTTAATTAAGAACACATCAAAAACTTAGATAGAATTTAAACTAGATCGATCCATAAAAAAGAATAACCCAAGTCATCTTTAAATTAGTTCATGGTTGGGCAAAAATATCCAACAAATAATCCTCTTATCACTCGAATAAAACAAGAGAAATAAAGATGAAGAAGACGATAGCCACTTGCTTCCTTTCTCTCAATCTCTCGATCCAGCTCCCTTCTGTTTTGACGTCAGGCTTCCCTTTTTATAGGATCTTTCCATGTCTTTTGAAATCAATTTTATCTTCTTGTGATTCCTTTTAAATTGGTATCGAATGAATCAAATCTCTACAAATATAATTAATCAAAATATAAATTAAATACACAAACTAAAAAAATTATGTAAATATGTATGAATGATTAATTATGCAACTAATATTATGCTTAATTCTAACAATAATAAGAATAAAAAAGGTAATAAAAATAGTACTTTTTAACACTCATCAGCACATATAAGTTGTGTTGAACTATAGATTTGTGAAAATCCCTGTTTGAAGAACGTTACTTAGAAACATAGAATGGAATGAATTGGAAATTGTTATTGCTAAGTATACAAGTCCTCCACTCTGTTTATCTATCATTTGGAGATTTGTGTTTCAAATTGGAACATTGAATGTGTCATGTAATTATATATTTGCAGAGAAATGAAATAAATTGTTATCTGTTTACCTATATGTATACAGGTCCTATATGTATAAGCAGCAAAATTCAGTCTGGAGATTTCAATATGATTCTCAAAAGTTAAATTTCATCCATGGAAAACAATTTTTTTTTTGTGCATTTAGAAATACAGGAGACCCTTTCTTGGTTTTCTCCACAATTTGCTGTATCAATAACTTCTCCATTTCATCATTATTATCACTACATTCATCTTCACTTACATTCACATCAAGTAATTCCTGGACCATTGAAGTTTGATCCTCCGATGTTCTTACCTGATCATAAAACGTTTCATCTGATCTGTTTTCATCGTATCAATCACCCCAAGCCAGCTTTTCTTGATTATTTCGATAAATATGTAATGGTGTACCCTCTTCTATCACCTCTTCATAAGCATCATCGAATGCACGATCCTGAGTTTCCCATGATAATTTCAGGACTTGAGGCTTTGATGTGCGATGTAGATCTTCATTTATTGGAGTCTCCAGGGTTCCATTTATTGCTAGGAATTAGGATTCTTATGCTCCGATTCCATTCGTTTCACCTTCCTCTGGCTGTTCTCGAGGGCTGTCTCAAGTTCTAGTACTCGTTCTTCAAGCCTTCTGAATTTCTTGATGCAAACGCTAGCTCAACTCTCAGGGCGAGGCAGCATAATTTGCAGAATGAATCGTCGAAGTGCTGCTTCTATCTTTCATTAGATATAGTTTGGTGTTTGGACTCGAAGATGTCCGGTGACCATATCAGCTCTCAATTCACCTTCAGCAAAATCTGCTACAAAATCAGTGTCCATCTGCATGAAATTTCAACTGTATTATTAGAGTATCTGATTCAAACACGCTAGCAGGAGCAGGAAGGTCAAAAACAAATAAATGACAAAGCAAACAGCTATGTGGAATCATCTTCATACAAAGAAGTTGCTCCGACTTTTATTTTTTAAAAGTGACGCTTGTATTTGGCATATTTGAACATGAGTATAGACGTATAGTAAAAAAAATGAACATACCTGTATCCATCAGAGTAACCATTTTTCATACTATATAAAGAAAGAAAAAACTATATGTCTGATGCTTGTTCGAATATAGATATGACATTTGATATGAAAAAAAATTAGCATATCCACATCCACCCTCATGTCCCATTTCTAGTTGCAAAAACACAGAAACAGTAACATACAGCTTCAAGCAAGCAAATTGTATGACCAAATATTCGAGTTTCATTCGATATGGTAAACTACCTGACGGATCCATGTACTGTAGGCTTAAGGACAAATTAATATCTCGACTATGAAATCAATAATTTAATACTTGTACATTTAATTTTGAAGCAAATAGGTAAAATGATAAACGGGTACAAATTAAAGTTTAACAACTTTGGGTAATTGGGTATAAGAAAAGTACAGAGACTTATTTTAAATACAATAGGTGTAACATTTTATCTTAAAATCATCATTCATATAAAAATCTTACTTTATCCTAAACCCTAAACCTTAATCTTTAACCTTAATTTTAACCTCAATTTTTTCTTTCAAAGTCTTCATTACAAATGCCTTGTATCCCTTAACCTGGAAAAGTTCTTTAGTCAGACTCAGGAATGGAACTTTTTGCCAGCCGATGCAGAAACAGCAACAAAACTCACCTTCCTTATTCGTTGAACAGCAGTAGCTTTTCCTCCACTCCTTGAAGTAGGGTAGGCTCATTAGCATCGAATCCCAGAAACTCCCCAAACATCCAAAGAGTAGCTGATTGGCAAAAATGTTTTCTTGTGGGATTCCAAGGATTGATGAAACAGGCTACAAAAGAGTTTCCCAATTAACTATTGAAGATTATATTAATATCAAATACCATGGCTCTTTCAATAGTCAGAAACCTACATTCTGTATAATCACTAAACTGATAAAGCAGATCATCGATTACCGCATTGTTTGGATGTAAACCATTACCCATATCATACTTGAGTATTTTTAAATCTAATTGTTACCAAAAGTCATCATTGGCTGCATGCTTAAAACTAATGACATGTAAGGATTTGTCACTTTGTGTTCAATTGTTATGCACGAGACTCATTCATTTACCAGTATCATTTGCTAATTGCTCTGTATCTAGATATAATTGTTTTCCAGGTTCTTAAATTCAAGTTTTCATTTTCAATACCATCAGAATATTGCAAGTGATTTCAGATATACGTCCATCAAAACAGAAAATGAACCATAAGAATGCCTTAACAGAAGGAAGTAAAACTTAGATAGCCTTTCAAGCATTTAGAAGCATAGTTGCATACATCGATCATTTGGCGGAAGCCCCCAGAATTTAGATAAACATCCCTATTCCTCGACTTCAGCTTCTTGACTGTTTAGGTTTTATAGGTGACGAAGCTTGGATTGAGTGGAGATCTGTGGTTACTGATTTCTGATTTCTCCCTGTGTTGGTATGTAGGTTCTTGCAAGGCGTTGGGTTTCTTTTTACTAATTACCATATAAACACTCGATCTCGGTTGGTGAAGACTTTCTGGCGTGCTGCTAAAATGATTCAAAGAATAAAAATTGATTTATAATAGTCCTAACATTGTATTTTATTTGTGGATAGCTAAAAATTGGGTTCATCGATTATAGTCGTACGCTTAGGTATGAAGTCCTTATACTTTTATGATATTTATATTTGGATCCTCGAGGATTGTTGACATGAAACCTCTAAAATATATTACTCATGTGAAAAGAATCCCAAGTTCATTAACATACATGCATATGTTTTCTTAGTGCATGTTAACGCTCGAAAAATTATACTCTTTTTACTTAAGGTTTTGTTTGATTTTAAGTTCATTTACATTGCATTTGGTCACATTTCATTTGCATTTGCATGTTTTTATTTTATTTTCTCTTTTATTTTAAAAGATGTTGCTTTAAAGGGTATTTCTCTGGTGTTGTGCAGATTGTTGAGGCAAAAGTTGAAGCATGAAAGACATGGTATAGCATATTTAGTGTTGGATCGGACTTCAAGATGCTATAGCATTGTAGGCAGACCAAACATAACTGCAGAAAAGACAAAACCTATAGTCCACTGTCTTTATGCATGAATTTCAGGTCTGTCGCACATCTCCTACACCATACTACAATTTTCTGCAGAATTGTCAGAGAATATTCCTTGCAAATCACTTTCCTTCATCTTCTACCTCAGCCAAGCCACCATTGTTAGAGAGCTTCAAGCAAGTGATTTGCAAGACTTCGGGAGAAGCGGCAAGCTAGGAAAGCCTCACGGCCAAGCGTTTGAGATTTCCTTCCTTTTCACTTTACCTCTTTTCTTATTGTTGAAAATATATTTCGAATAACGAATGTTGAATAATTTACTAAACCTAGCCGTGAACTAAACTAGTATGGCTAAGACTTGTTATGGATGATTTTATTTCGTTCGAATGAATATCTTTACTGTTTTTCTGGTTTTATTTACGTGTTTTGTTCATCAAAGCTAAAACATTTTTCTTCTTAAACCTTGGTTTGTTCATAAGGGAAAGTTTTAACGACTAAAAAGGATAGCACTTTATCAACATTTGAAGTGTTAGGGTTGAGACCGGAAGATAATGCCTTAGCATATTTTCGAGTGTTAAGCTTTCTAACTAAGGATAGTCAAAGACAATTTTAGTAAATTCTGTCAAACACTTGTTAAACCAGTAAAACAGTAAGCTTTCAGGATAACAGTGAAGTCTTGAATACTTCTCTGCATTGTGTTTGTGCATCTTCATCTATTATTCTGTTCTTAATTTTATTTTATTACCGTATTTTATACAAATAATTTTCTTATCTTTTGTGTGAGTTAATTATCTTTGAAATTACCTATCAAATTCTCGTGGTAACGATCTCACTCACACACTTTATTATTTGTTCGATGTACATATTTGCACGATAAATTCATACATTACAATCACGATCAACAATGCAAAATATCAAGAAAAACGCTATATGTTCCGTATCTTCTTTTGTAAACGACATGTTGAATGATGATATGCATACATTATGTAATTAAATGGTAATTATATATATAAACATTAAACACAAAACTCAAGTCACCATTACAGAACTATTCATGCTTTGATTCTTGAAATCGCCTTTAAGTAAAGCGGTACATTTACATATTAACCTTTTTGAATTTACTTGCAAAGTATGCAATCCATGCTCTTAGCAAGTGTTACACGACAGTTTGATGCATAGGTTTACTCACTATTCCAAATCGGAATCAAAGAACCCGGCATCTCTCATCTCAGAGTAATATGCATTTTCCAACAGAAAATCTTCCTCCTGTTCATAAAAAAATGTGTTATCTTTACAGCACAATTAGTGTGTAAACCATTAAAGATTGTTACTGATGTCATGGGAAAAGATTACCCGGAAAAACTCGGCTAGGAAAGTTATATACAGGAAAGGGAGATAAACTGAGTGATAGTAGATGACCCCCAAATTGTACAACCTGAAGAAAAGACATAGCATGTTATAATATGCAAAGCCTAATTTGACCTCTCTCTACTGTATGTGGATATCAGATTGACAATACCAGTATATGAAAGGTCATTGGGGGGGGGGGGGGGGGCATAGATCCGTCAATTGAGCAGATTGTATTTGTTTTGGGTCAGGTCAATTCGGGCTCTAAAATTTTCTAAGTCATCTTGGTTTGGTTCAATTTTGGGTTCGGGTACTGGGATTTTTCTAGTTGGATAATTTTGAGTAACTTGTTTAGGTCACCTCAGATTCAAGTCATCTCTAGTTCAAGTTAATTTAGGTTTAGATCAGACAGATTCACATTGTTGGTTGAGTTGGGTTTTCGGATTCAGATCGAAATTGATAGGTCTATTTGAGAACCATATCCTTTAACTCATGTGAGTCAGGCCTACAATTAATAGGCATCAAATGCTTCAATCAGAGGAAAAGAGAAAAACACAACCTACCAGCTACTAAAGCCTATTCCAATAGCAGCAAGCCCAGCCCCAAACAGTGTGATGCCATTAACAACAAACATGATAACTGCATAGTTGTAGAATGCGGGTCGAGCTGCATAGTTTGAAAAGAATGTTGACGAGTTATAGAGTCCTGGAGCAATCAAGAAAAGAGCATGTCCTATTTATAATTGAAAATGTACTTACGGGGCAATTTCTGTTTCCATTTTGAGAAATGCACAAACAAGATGTAGCCATAAACCGCAGTGAGTAATAATTTTTGAATGATCCACAATCCCCACTTCATTTGGTAAGTGCCTCCAACGTCATCAAAAAAGAGTGGGACCCCAAAACCAAAAATGTAGATTGCCTGCAAAATAATCATACAAGAAAGAAGGCTGAAATAACATTAGAAATAAGATTTGGTATGATGATTTGTAGAACAGTTCACAAAATGGTCCATGTGCTTGTGTGAAGACTGATTAATAAATTAAAATCCCATGAATCCATCTTTCCGAAGTAGAAAAATAATATTGTAAGGCTCAGTTTAGGTCTGTTTTGAAAGTTACAAAAGATTGGGAACAATGGCCCAAGTTCTATTTTTTTTTTCCAGATAAAATATAAAGATCATACAAATAGCTTCTCCATCAGACTTTCTCAAGTTTACGCAAAAGGGAAAATCACAAGTTCTTTAGGGGTACCCCACCCCCCTAAAAACTGAACCCCCCCCCCAAAAAAAAAAATGAACTGAAAATTTCAGTTCCGCTTTTTGTTTTTTAAAAAGATATTGGTTCAGTTATGGTTCACGGTTTTGAAAAAAACTGGGAAACCAAACCGATCAGTTATATAATATATATTATTATGTCATATGTAATTTTAATATTTATATTAAAAATTATTCTTCTCATTCCACAAAAGTAAAAACTTAGTTTCATTTTATAAAGCTTAAGTCTTTAACTTGCTAGTATTAAAAAAGATACTAATATCATATGTCGGTTTTTAAAACTCTACATTTTTTCTAGCATATTATTAAAATTTATATTTTAAATAAACAAAGTAAAAAAACTATTAAACGAACCGAATATATCGGTTAACCAAATAAACGGTTAGCCGGTGAATAGTTATAGTTTAGGGTTGAGAATTGAGTAATCCGAACATAACGGTTAACCGAAATAGTTTGCTAACGGTTAACTGAACCTGGTTTTGCACACCCCTAATGTTCTTGATGAATGAAGACACTACAGAATACAGAGAACAACTACCTCAACAATTAAAAATTGTTCTCTGATATTGAGAATTTACCTTGAGAAGCATATCAATAGCAACGACAATCCCTGAGATAGTGAAAATACGTGCTAACGCTTCCCGACCACTCGCATAACTCTCTTGAAGTAAGAAACCCACCAAACTAATCTCTAAACATAACAACCCAGAGGTGGTTAATAGGGACAGAAGATTCCAAGCAACCTCCTTTCCATTAGCACATTGCCATGACTGTCCATTAATCAAGTTTAAGAATCAGAAACTAATAAAAACCTGTTCCAAACAATGTTTTAAATTTTCAATTGTGAGTGAAAACAATGTGCATTTTTTATGCTTTCAATTATCATATCAATACCTTATATGCAAAAGGTTTGAAAAAAATTCAATTCAACTACTCGAACTAAACGAGTTTCAAATATAAGCACATGTCCGACATTGGTATCTACAATATTTTGAAGGGTTTTATGAATTTGGAGGGTTATATCCCCTATCCATATCCGGACATGCATTAGATACAAATACTCCATGAGAAACAAAGAAGTCACGAAATAGACCATTTGATTGTTACTTATCTATTTACATTTTACTTAAAAGATTATTAAATCAGAAAGCTAACCAAAACAAGCTAAAACAGATTTAATTAAAACCGACTAAACATCAGTAGTAAGGTTTATTCACTATCTTCTGCTTCGTCGTTACCCCTTTATAAATTATCAACAGCTGCTAATAAAATCAAAATTCTTTACTTAAAACTTAACTTACCAAATTTACATTTTTACAGTAACAAAAAAGGGCAAAAGAATTTTTTATTCAGCTCGCAATAAAATCCAAAACAATATACTCAATTTAATTGGGGAACAAATAGGGGATATACCTGAAGAGAGCCCCAAGCGAGATTAAGTCCGGCAGCAAGCCAGAGAAGAGCATAATAAGAAATCACAACGTACGATCTTCCGTTCCTCAGCTTCTCAACGTTCTTCTTAGCGTTCACTGCCAGGTAAACCACGAAAAGAAGCGCCGAACCCACCAGAACGGCATCGTACCCAAATCCGTGGCACTGCCGATCGTATTGAGCATCCTGGGCGTTGGATTCTGGGATCGGGGGCTGGGAAACTGAAGAGTTTGTGATTGTTTGGCGGATGTTGTCTTGCATCTCGGGAGATTTGGGGAGAGGAAACCCTAGAAATAACGGCACAAATGGAAAATTGGAGAATTAATAGATAAAGAGTAAATAACCTTGTCAACAATAAAAGACTTCAATTACTTGTAAATGGAGTTTCATCTATACGGATTGGTAAGTCACCTCGTAAATAAGTTTAATTTAAATTAATTTGATTTAAAACTGAGTTTAATTTAAAACTTTAACTAGTTAAGTTAATAAAATTTAATTTGAGATAAGTTTGTGAATAATTTATTATTTTTTATAATTTTTTATCCACAAAATTTTTGTTCTAAATTTTTAAAACATTTTGTCGAGAGAATTAAAAAATAATAATTTATATTAAAAAAATTAAATTATAATAATTTATTATTATTATTATTATTTTATATAAAAGTAGGTGGGGAAAAAAACTTCACTTTCCACTTTTTATATGAAAAATATGATTTGACTTTTATACTACCTAATTTAAATTAATTAATTGAGAGGTTGGATAAAATATAATTGAAATTAAAAAAAAAAAAACTTGAACCATATAATTCAAACTTCAACCAATCCATGTCAAACTTTAAACATATAAACTTCCAATAACTTTATGCATCCAACCCTTGGATCTCTACATGTATTTTGTTTTCTTAATTTATGCTTTTCTGTTCTCTATTTCTCCATACGCATCATTCCTTGGCTCTGGGTTTTCTCTCTGATTTCATCCATCTTCTCTTCTCTTTCGTATTGGCCGCTTATTGTAGGTCTCGATCTTTTTTTTTCTTTTCATTTTTGAACAATTTGTTTCTTATCGTTCATGTTTGTTTGGTAAAGTCATTCATTATCTGATCCATTGTTTGTTTGATAACGGGTAATTTTCAAGCTTACTTCACTGCCAAGTTTTCTTCATTTATTCATGATCCTAACATAGTTTTACGTTTTAATTGTTTTAATTTTAGCATGTATAATGTTTTGGAACAGTGCATTGCATTTGCATATATCACGATTCACGGGATCAATCGAATTGAATTTCCACCCTTTGTTTTTGTATTGTCGAATTAAAATCGATATCCTTTTGGTTTTATGCATTATAAATCACTTGTTCAAGGAATTTTTTATTACTTATTTTGCAGGTATTGTTTGTTTATTTTCCTTCTCGACCTTGATCAAGGCACTGGAGTTTTCTGTGTTACTTGTTGATGTTACGGATTGGGGTTTGCAGTTTTTCGCTATATAGTTTTTTTTATTCTTTGAGGTTGAAAAAAAGGTGGCTTGGAGGATTACTGTAAGACTAGAAGTGAACCTAATGATATTATATTTGGTGATTAGGGGATGTGGCGCTTGTTAGTCACATTAGAATGCTGTAATACAAGTTTGAAGATGGGTGAAGAACGTATGTTGCATCCCGGTTGGATGGACAAAAATCCAGCTGAAATGGTGGCCGACTCAGGATTCTTCATTTTCTCTTGTGTTATTGCTGGCCTAGTCGGTATTTTAACTATAGTTTATATAGCTTTCCAATGGAGAAGAAATATCAACTTAAGTTGGATGAAAGCTGTAGCCAGTTCGAAGAAAAACCCCAAGGCCAAGCATAAGGTTCCTGTGTCTCCTCATACATGGGACCTGGAATCTGTATCCCGCGCAAAGAATTTAAATTGCTGTGCTTGCTTAAAGCCAATGTCACCTTCTCAGACCCTTGGGCCTATGATGTCTTCAGATAGTTTCATTCACCGTTGTAGCATCTGTGGTACAGTGGCTCACTTGAGCTGCTCTTCCAGTGCACACAAGGATTGCAAGTGTGTATCTATGATTGGCTTTGATCATGTGATGCATCAGTGGGCAGTTCGATGGGCAGATCTTACTGATCAAGCTGATGAAGTTTCCTTCTGTAGCTATTGTGAAGTGCCATGGTCTTTTCTCAGTGGATCTCCTATATGGTTTTGCTTGTGGTGCCAACGACTTGTACATGTGGATTGTCACAGTAGTATGTCTAACGAAACTGGTACTATTTGTGATTTAGGTCCATTTAGAAGCCTTATTCTCTCACCTCTTTACGTTAAGGAGTTGAGCCCTAGCTCTGGATTTCTTAGCTCTCTCACGCATGGTGCAAACGAGCTTGCTTCTTCGGTGCGGGCAACCATTAGGAGTCAGAGCAAGAAGCAGCCGCATAATAGTGAAACATCTTTTGATACAAGTAGTAATGGTAGCTTCTGCGACATGCCCACCGAGAGTACTGCCAATACCCCAGAAAATATAAATGGTTCTCATGCAACTGAAGAGAACTGCAGTGGTGGCATGAACCTGGGAACTCCACGCCAAAAGAGTGGCATTGATAAGAACATTGAGAAAAAGCCTAGTTTCAAAAGAAATGGATCAATTAACCAGAAAGACGAGTCTCATGCATTAAGGATGAAGCAAAAATATGAGCTGCTTGATCTGCCACCAGATGCAAAACCATTACTAGTCTTCGTCAACAAGAAGAGTGGTGCACAGCGTGGAGATTCCCTTAAGCATCGCTTGAACCTTCTTCTGAATACTGTTCAGGTTTGGTTGTTTAGCTATCAAGTTTTGTTTTCTATTTCTTTCATTTATTTACTGGTGGTGGATACTGGAGAGTTGCGTAGGTGTAACTCTGGGATTATGTGGAAAATGAAAACTTCCACTTTCCTGGCATTTTTAGCCCTAAACTGATGAGATTAATTTATACCTCCATGTTTCTGGAACAGTTGTGACTTATTTGTTATCTTAGCTTGAGAAGTAATGAGCATCTTAACAGATGTTAAAGAGTGACATGCAAGCTAAACTTGATAAAATATAGCATTTATACCTACATCTATCTGGTTCTGATAATTCGCCTATTAAAAATACGCACTTGGAACTCGAAAGTACAAGAGTAACCAGAACAGCTTCTGACGGTGGTGTGACAAATTTTAACATTTTTGCTATATCAGACCAGAGTCTTTCAGCTTTGATTTCTGTAACTGTACACAGCTACCACCTGGCCAGGAACTCTGATTTTAGCTTTGATTCTTGTATTGTTGTCGGTATGTGTTCTAGTTAGGTGTTTGCAAGAGTTTATCATTAAAATTGATCACCGGTTGGTTTAACAGTTTGCTGTTTCTGAAGTTTTTCTCCTCAAAATTTGACGCAGGTTTTTGAATTGAGTTCAACACAGGGACCAGAGATGGGTCTTTTTTTATTCAGAAAGGTGCCTCACTTGAGAATACTTGTATGCGGGGGAGATGGTACTGTTGGATGGGTTCTTAATGCTGTAGACAAGCAAAACTTTGTTTCTCCACCTCCAGTTGCTATTCTCCCCGCTGGAACTGGAAATGATCTGGCCAGGGTACTATCCTGGGGAGGTGGCTTGGGCTCAGTGGAGAGACAAGGAGGCCTTTGCACAGTGTTGCAACAAATAGAACATGCTGCAGTGGCCATCCTTGACCGCTGGAAAGTAGCTATTCTGAACCAACAGGGGAAGCAACTTCAATCTCCTAAGTTTATGAACAACTATCTTGGTATACGGACTAGTTCTAATTCTTCTATAATCTGGTTAAGTTGAATCTCTAGGTTGTGAACTTGAAATTTGAACCTCCAAAGAGTGAAAGCAATAGCAAGATGAAGAGAATCGGATTTCTATGACAGCTAGGTTTTTTTATTTACTTGAGTTTCTATGAAGCTGCAAGTTAAACTCTCTTATATTGGTAAATATCTGTCCATGACAACCTGAAATGCCCAAAAGCTCATATGAAACATGTTGTTTTGCATTTAAACCGACTGATGAGCAGTTTTTAGTTTGTCCCATTATCCTGGTTAGATCAGTGCATTGGTATTTTAAACATCTTATTTACTTTTATAACTTAGTAGTATTCTCTTTGATTATGATTTCTCTCACAGGGATTGGCTGTGATGCAAAGGTTGCTTTGGATATCCACAACTTAAGAGAGGAGAATCCTGAGAAGTTCTGTAATCAGGTAGTTATGATCTGTTTTGCATTATGCATATTGAAATGTCATGCAAAATTAACAGTGGCAGTTGATTTAATCATTATATAGTTTCTTCAACCTAATAGATTTTTAATTTCAGGCTTCCTGGTTGTGAATAACATATTAGCTTTTAAGTATATAAAGAAAAGAAAATTAGAAATATTGTCAATGGGAGATAGCTGCATGAATTAGATGCATTTTGAATAAGTTTTGCTTCATTTAATTATCCAAATCCATCTGGCTGAAGCTACCTCAAAATACCCGCAGTTTATGAATAAAGTGCTTTATGCAAGAGAAGGTGCTAAGAGTATTATGGATAGGACATTCGCAGATTTTCCTTGGCAAGTTAGAGTAGAGGTGGATGGTATCGAAATAGAAGTTCCTGAGGTATGAATGGTAGCTTTTATTTAGTTACACTTGCAAAAATATAGATATTATGCGTTGATTGTTTGTAAGAGTTTTTCTTAAGTTTTGCATGTTTTTGAGTTCTTGAAAAAAATCAATTGGAACAATAGTTACACATGATTCTCTTGGTTTTAACTTTGATCAGTCCAGGCACTCTCAAACTTTTTCCTTTCTTTCCTAATTGTTTATACATGGATGTTCAAAAATCAATTGGAACAATAGTTACACATGATTTCTCTTGGTTTTAACTTTGATCAGTCCAGGCACTCTCAAACTTTTTCCTTTCTTTCCTAATTGTTTATACATGGATGTTCAAGACTTGTATTGAGTAAATAACTGTTTGATTTTAACGCTGTAAAATTTATGATGATGCTCTTAACCTACATAGGATGCAGAAGGTGTGCTTGTTGCTAACATAGGAAGCTACATGGGGGGTGTAGATCTTTGGCACAACGAGGATGAGACATGCGATAATTTCGATCCTCAGTCTATGCATGACAAAGTACTGGAGGTCGTCAGTATATCTGGGACTTGGCACCTCGGAAAACTGCAGGTAATCTCTTATCTCCATGTAGGCTAAAGCTAATGCCTAATGCTTTAGTATAAACTTAGTATACATGGAAGGAATGTGAAAACATAGACTCGTACGCAAGGACCTTGACCAATTGTCTTCCATCCAACCTTTTGTTCTGTTCTTTTATGGCTCTAGAAATTTGGAATTGAAGTTCTGTTGTAGAATGTGGATAATATCTGTGAGCTGTGCTGGTTTGTGTTATGACACTATGACAGGTGGGGCTGTCTCGTGCTCGAAGACTTGCACAGGGACGGTCGATTAAGATACAACTCTTCGCTGCATTGCCTGTTCAAATTGATGGAGAGCCTTGGTTTCAGCAGCCTTGTACATTGTCCATTTCACATTATGGACCGGTTCTCTCTGTCTCCATTTTGTTTGTTCATGTTTGCTGTACCATTATAGCCTTGATTCCTTTTTTTACAAATACTATATAATATGGGCAGGCCTTCATGTTGAGGAGGGCAGCTGAGGAACCTCTAGGAATTGCGGCTGCTGTAATGACAAATGTGCTCGAGACTGCTGAAACGAATCACGTGATTAACGCCTCTCAGAAGCGAGCTCTTCTTCAAGAAATAGCGGTCAGGTTGACTTGAGGCTTTTTCTTTTATCTCACTGTTTCATTTCTTTGTTTTCAATACCAATATATGCTCTCTGGGCTTCTTTTGTTATTCCATTGCCAAAGCTTCTTGCTTGTATAGGAATCTTGTTAAGATGCCCTTGAGATGTAAAAACGGGCATGATTTTGGGGAAATAGGAATTTTTAGGATGAATTTTGTACCTATTGGTTTGTTCAATATTATTATTATTATTATTATTATTATTATTATTATTATTATTATTATTATTATTATTATTATTATTATTATTATTATTATTATTATTTTGAGTTGGCTCAATTCTACACATTCTAAATGGACAATTTAATGCAAGTCATGTTTTGGGTAGTACGACTTTGCCTAAGTCGTCACTTTGCTCCATCAACAGGGTGAAGATTGTAGAATGATTTCCCTATGTACTCAAAATTCTCTGTGACCGTTTGAATCTGTAAAAAACACGTTAAGGTTTCTTAATCGATTGAAGTTTGAATCTCTCCACTCAATTTCGAATACTTGCAACATGTCGGATTTGATGGGCCTAGGGGTCTATTCCCGGAGCGTACAAGAATTATTGGTGAAAGAGATGGTTTGGTGGTAGTTGAGGATATGATAATTGTAACAATCCACTTAAAAATTTTAAAAATAATAAATGTGATAAGAAAAGGATCACTATTTTAAAAGAGTAAAAATTAAAAATTAGGGTTATTGAAAATTTAAAATTGAAGAATTTGGGAATTTGGTTTAGAAATTCCAAAATTAGGGTTTTCATTAGGTTTAGAAATTGAGAATTTAAAATTTGGGTTGAAAGGATTTTAAAAGTAAAAATTAAGATTTTGAAATTAGGATTAGGAATTGAAAATTAATGAAATTTTAGAAAATGGAAAATTGAAAGATTAGGGATTTAAAACATTTGGGGATTTTAATTTAAAAAAAAATAGGGATTTAAATTAGAAAAGAAAATTAGGGTTTGAAAAATGATTTACAAAAACAATGGAAAAGGAATTAAAAATTAGAGTCATCACCGGTCACTTTGGTAGACCGAGAACTGAAAAACCAGAAATTCGAAATAAAACGGGTTCAAAAGTCGGTTATGACTAAAAACGGTGTTAACATTTAAAATCACCCAAAATTGAAACCTTTACAAAAATACCGCTTAATTAATTTTGAAACTTACTATTTAAAGTGACATTAAATTAATATTTATTTTAAAATTCGAATATATTTTAAACGATTCTTTATTCGAAGGTAAACACATACACCGCTATCATTACGACTGATGTCGGACCCGTTACAACCGAATAAAAATACATCGCATTATTTTAATTAATATTGAGATTAATATTAAACAAAATGAATATGAAACAATATAAATAAAAATACATATATATCTTCACAAACAAAATTAAATAAATAAAATCATAACACAAACATATGTACATCTAAACATATAAGATAAAAAGAAACGCATAATAAACAAATGCATGTAAAATAATAAATATATAAAATTAAACATACAATAAAAATTTAATATGTATGAGGACTTAATAAAAACTAACTTAATTTAAAGGTTTAAAAGAATAATGTAACTGGAAAATGGGTCAGATTAAAAGAAAAATAAAGTTTTAATGCTAAATTAAAAGAGAAATAACTAGAACCAGTGACCAAAACAAAACACAAATGAAATTGAATGATCGATTTGAAAACAAAAGGGTTAAAATCGAATAAAATAAAAAACGAGAGTTAAATCAAAAACATAAAAACTGATATCACAAAAAGTGATGACCAGATTGCAAAACACTTAAAATTTACGAGAACTTGGGGTGTTATTTACAAAACGTGGATGATTTTAATGAAGAGATTACACCATTTTCATAAAGTCCCTGACTATAAACATAATTAAAATTGAAAAAAGCTCTCTTTTTCATTTATTCATTTTAAAGAAAATCAAAACCCACGTCATCTCTGATATTCAACCAAAACGAAGAACATTCTTCATGTTCTCGCACGGACTCATGTAACAGTACTAATCGAACAACAACAAGATTTGACAAGAAAAGAGAAGAAATAAATTGGATTAGGAAGAAAAGAGAAATTCTGAGAGAAAAAATTTTCATATCAACAATCATAACTGACTCACGACTCACTCAACCTTTCTGAACATTTAACCTATTATTCACCAAAACGCAGAGTTTTGGTTTAAGTCTTTAAGTTGAAACGCTGCGTTTCAACTCACATGATTTTAACCTGCAAAACAAACAAAGAAATAACAGCTATCCTAACAAACTTTTAAACCAATCTCCCAACGGCCATAATTTGAAATTCTAACAGTTACAATGCTCCTCTCTCGAAAGCATCCTTGGCCTCAAGGATCAAAGTTGGGAAATTGCTGCTTCAACTGATGAAGAACCTCCCAAATTGTATCCTCAGATAAGGAATTTGTCCATTCCACCAACACCTCAATCACAACTCTATTGCCCCTCTTACCAATCCTTCTATTCAAAATCCATAGTGATTCCTTGCTAATAACCCATTAGGTCCCACTAGAGGTAACTGTGATTGTACCAGTTCAGTTTCAACTCTCTTTTTAAACTGGGAAACATGAAAAACTGGATGGATTTTAGACTCAATTGGTAGCTCCAACTTATAAGCAACCTTCCCAATTCTCTCAATCACCTGAAAATGTCCATACCATTTAGGATCCAACTTCTAACAAGTTCTGGTAGTCACACTCTACTGTCTGTAAGGTTGTAGTTTTAAAAAGATCTAGCCTCCAACTTAAAATTCACACTATCATCTTGCCTTTCCTGTCTACATTTTCTTCCTGTCTTGAGCTCTCCTCATGTAAAATTTTAACATTTTAATAGTCGTTCCTCTCAGCTACAAACAGTTGAGGTCAACACAGCTACTCTCAACTTCTCAAACACTTTCTTCCAAAATATGCTCATAAATATTCTATCCTGATCACATACAATATTATTTGGTAAGCCATGGAGCTTGAAGATGTTTTCCAGAAATACTTGAGCCACATCTTTGGCTGTAAAAGAATGAGCCATAGCTATGAAATATCCATACATTGAAAGTCTGTCGATTACTACCAGAATGTAATTCTTCTTCCTTAACCAAGACAAGCCTTTAATAAAATTCATACTTATAGACTCTCAAATAATTCTAGGTACTGGCAATGGTTGCAAAAGGCCTCTAGGATGTTGTGAGTTACCCTTATTCTTTTGACAAACTAGACATTTCCTTACTAATTCTTTCACTTCTCTTCTCATACCCTTTCAATAAAAAACAAAGTTCAATCTGTGTATGGTGGCATGAGCCCCTAAGTGACCACCTACAACACTCTCATAAAAATATTACATTAGTCTTGTCCTCAATTCCTGATTGTTTCCTACTACAAGTTTTTCTCTTCTCCTTGATATCCTTCCATCCCAACTATACTTTTGATACTTTTATGTGCCTTCTTCCGGTGCCTTAATGATTTTACACAACCTCTCATCAGATTTCCAATAAGCTTTCACCCTGTCCAATAGCTCAGTTGTCACATGATTTACTGTCAAATTCAAACAACTCACTTCTTCGGGTCTCCTTGATAAAACATCAACCATAATATTGGTACTTCCCTTCCTATATTGGACCTCATAATCATATCACATCATCTTAATTGTCCATTTCTGCTGGAAAGGTGTAATGGTTTTATTCTCAACCAAAAATTTTAAATTTTGATGATCTGTTTTGATCACAAAGTGCCTCCCAGTCAAGTATACTGCCCATTTCTTAACAGCCATCAATACAACAACCATTTCTTTTTTATATACAGATAAGCCTTTATACTTGGGTCTCAATCATTTGCTGAAAAAGGCTAAAGACCTTCCTTGTTGTACCAGAACTACTCATACCCTATGATTAGAAGCATCTGTCTCCACTGAAAATTCCAGTTTAATGTTTGGTAATGCCAACATTGATGCACTAGTGACAACATCCTTAAGCTTGGTAAAAGTCAGTTCTTCCTATTCCTCATTTCGTACCTCCTTTTTTGAGTAAGTCAGTCAAGGGTCGAGCTATAATTCCATAATGCTCCATAAATCTCCTATAATAACAGAAAGTCCCAAGAATCCTTTGAGTTCTGTTACTGACTTGGGAGTTGATCACTCCTTAATACACTGGACCTTGGCATCTTACATGAAAATATATCCCTTGGCAATTACATATCCTAGATAATTGATTTCCTTGGCCCTAAAGCAACACTTAGACCTTTTTGCATATAGTTTATGGTCCCTCAAAACGCTTAATACTTCACTTAGTTGCTGCATATGTAACTCTCAACTTGATGAATACACCAGTATGTCATCAAAAAATACTAAGACAAACTTTCTTAATTGTTGTTTAAATATCTTGTTCATGAGGTCTTGGAATGTGGCTAGTGCATTGGTCAGCCCAAAGGGCATGACCAAGAATTCATAATAGCCTTCATGTGTTTTGAAGGCTGTTTTTGGGATGTCAGTTTCCCTCATTCTGATTTGATGGTATCCAGACCTCAAATCCAATTTGGAAAAATAAGTAGTTGCCCATAATTCATCCAATAGCTTTTCAATTATGGGCATTGAAAAGCTATCTTTGATAGTAAGCTGGTTTAACTTCTTATAGTCCACACACATCCTCCAAGAAACGTCATTTTTCTTAACCGTGACAATGTGAGAAGAAAAGAAACTATTGTTATTCCTGATTATTCAACTGGCCAACATTTCTTCAACTAGCTTTTCGATCTCATCTTTATGATGTGAATGATGTCTATAAGGTCTGACCTTAACTATAGCAGCTTCATTAATCAAGTCTATCTTGTGCTCATGGTTTCTGTCTGGTGACAAACCTTTAGATTTTGCAAAAACATCTTCAAATTTATCCAGTAACTGTTGCATCTCTTCAGTTACATTTTCTTCCTACCTTTTGACCTCTAGTTGAGCCTTCATCATTCATATAGAAACTGTGCAGGGGCTATGGACTTTCCTCAGCATCTTGTTACACAACTTAGAGTCTATCAGTTGTAGGGGTGGGGCTGTCATTCCTGTCAATATCACATTTTTTCTTCCTCACCAAATTTCATAGTTAATTGAGCAAAGTCCCACTGAATTGGTCCTAGCTGAATCAACCATTGAATTTCAAGCACCACTTTATAATTCTTCATTGAAATCACTAAGAAATCTGTCTTGAATCAGTGATCTTGAAAACCCCATTCAATTCCCTTACATTCTCTCATGGTGGTCATTGCATTCCCATCAGCCACCACAACTCTCAATTGGGTTCTTTTAATCATCCTCGGATTTAATCTCTTCATCAAGGTCCAGCTCAAGAAATTATGAATGCTTCCTGAATCTACTAGAGCAATACAAGACTTGCCTTCTATCTCCAACTTCAGTTTCATGGTCTCCTAATGAGAAAACCCCCACATAACATGTAGAGAAAACATTGACTCTTCTGGTTTGACACTTACCTGAATTCCTGTATCACCTTGGCTTTCACAATCTAAGAATACCTCCTGTTCCTGGTTATCTTCAGTTCCTTCTACCACAATCTGAAATACCTAAGATCTGATGCATTTATGCCCTGGTGTGTACTTGGTTGCACACCAGAAACATAAACCTTTTTTTCTTTTATCCTCTATCTTACTAGCAGTCAACCTTCTTCCTTCATTCCTGATGACTCTATTATTTGGTAATTTATGACTTGTAGGACTTGCTGTAGCACTCGAGAACTTAGAAAAAACTAGTCCCCTTGATTCCCAGTACTTGGACTCCCTTTTTGCAATTGAATGTAGCTTCTGGTTGGTACACTAAGAATTAGAGGCCCTATAGATGTTTATCTTACAAAGGTGGCATTCCAGTCTTTCTCTGTGTTGAGTGTAGCATCAACTTCACATGTTTAGCCAAATAAACAGCCTTAATCAAAGATTCAGGCTGCAACAATTTCATCATTTGACTAATCTTAATTCTAAGATGGTCCTTAAACATACTAAGAACATAGGCTTCAAGTAATTGAACTTGGTTCAACGGGTCTCCCTGTTGTAAGGCTACCAGATCAGCAAAAGGGTCATCAGACCCTCTAGGTGTAAAACGATCACGCATCCACCTCAAATAAACACCCCAAATAACCACACTTCAATTAGCATGAGAAACGATCACGCATCAAACGCAGAGTTTTGATTTAAGCCTTTTAAGTTAAAACGCTACGTTTTAACTCACATAATTTCAACTTGCAAAACAAACGGAGAAATAATAGCTATCCTAGGAAACTTTTAAACCAATCGCCTAACGACCATAATTTGAAATTCCAGCTGTTACAACTCACTGGATAACAACGAACCCAATCTGAGAAACCCTTAAAACACTTTACCGTCGAACTATTTCTATAAATAAAAACGCCCACACGTCTCCGTTCTCGCACAAAAAAGAGAAATTTGAAACCCAAAAATGTCGGACGAAGAGCACCATTTTGAATCCAAGGCCGACGCCGGCGCCTCCAAAACCTACCCTCAACAAGCCGGTACCATCCGTAAGAACCGGCTACACCGTCATCAAAAACCGTCCCTGCAAGGTTGCCTATTTTTCTTTTTCTTTTTTTGAAAGATGTGTAGCCTTTTAATTTAGGGTTTTGATTTGTTTATGGATTTTATTTGAAATTTTGATAGATTGGATTTTTTTATCAAATAATAATATTAATATTTGGAAAATTGAGATCTAAATACTATGCTTGATATTGACTTTTGATGCTCGAATTATATTTCTTTTGTTTCTGGAAGTAGTTCTAAGCATTTGTTGAAAATTTAAAAGAATTGAGAATTAGATATGCTTTTTGATTTTGGATGAAGCAAATTGTAAGTGAATTGAGGTCTATAACATGATGAAATTAATAGTTTCTAATAAATCTTCTGATAGGTTAGTGTTTGATGGTTGGACTGTAGATTTACATCCTATGGACTATGTTTGCTAGCTTTGGGTTTATGATGATTTGCAATTTTAGCTAACTTGATCCTTCTTTTTTGGTGGTGCGCACCAGGTTGTGGAAGTTTCCACCTCTAAGACGGGAAAACACGGACATGCTAAGTGTCACTTTGTTGGAATTGATATCTTCACTGCAAAGAAGTTAGAAGATATTGTTCCCTCGTCCCACAATTGTGATATATGAAAATATGAACTTCCATAAATTGTTTTCATTTTCATTTTATAGGATTTTTCTTGATTTCATATCCTCTTTTGCTTTTCTGCTCTCTTGATGTGAGCATTCTGATTGGATCACATATTCTAGTATTCATTTACATTTCTCATTTTTGATATACTGAAACTGGGATCGGATATGTTTACCAATTACCTTGATGATGTTTATATTTTGGTGAATGCAGATCAAGGAAGGATTTGCGGATGGGAAAGACATGGTTGTGCCGGTTATGTCAGCAATGGGAGAGGAGCAGATCTGTGCTCTCAAGGACATTGGTCCGAAATAGTTTGAGATATGATTCTGAATATGTGATTGCTATCTTAAATGGGATTACTTTGATAGCTTAGCCTTTCCAAGGCTTGTGCGGGTGTCTTTTGTTTTGTTTGGATTTTGGATAGTAAAAGAAGAAGAGAAAAAACGGCATATCTAGTATCTTGTTGTTCTATGTTTAACTGATGTACGTTTTGAATCTTGTTAATGGAATTTGGTGTTATAGTTCAAACTGGCATTTGAATTTTTTTCTACTGATTTGGATTTGAATTGATATTCACATTTTTATTCGAATTGATAATGAAAAAGAAACGGAAATTATGAAGATAAGGGTGAAGGTAGTAAGATGGGTTGGTGGTGGGTCTATCACCTTTGGGAGAAATTATAGGTTTGGCCTATCACGTCAGCTATGGTCCCATCCAATAATAACCACCTACTTCACCACCAACTTATTTTTTTTTAACCAATGAATCTTCACTCATAATTTACATATCATTTTAAAAATATAATTTCTGAAAATTAGATTAATTACATGGTTGATTAATGACAGAATGGGTAGTTTTCATTGGCTAGGAACCACGGCTGACGTGGTAAGCCGGGCCTATGATATAATCTCTCCACCCTTGACCTCTATTTTAAAGTTCCAAAAGTATATCTAAATTTGAAAATTTAGATTATTTAGAGAATTATATTTGTAATTATTAAAAATATTTTTTATAACTTTTATATCGGCTAATTTTTCATCCCATAATTATGTTTTTAAGTGTTTTAAATTTTTAATGGACCTTCCATGAATGAGATAATTAGTAAATTAAAAATCATTTTTTTATATATCATTCATTTAAATCATTTTGAGGATGTTTATTGTTAATTAATAATTTTCATCCACAAAGAAGATAATGTAATGTTATATAAATTAAAGAGTTGATTTCACAAAATAACATGATAGTTAAATATTTTTTTATAAAATTGTATAAAATGTAAAATCATTTTTTTTTATATCATTCATTTTAATCATTTTGAGGATGTTTGTTGTTAGTTAATTAATAATTTTCATCCACAAAGAAGATATTTCGTCTAAAATAAAGGATTAACTATAAAATAAGTGCTCAAACTATATATATTTTTGCAACATGTGACTAAATTATTTTTTACTACAATAAATACCTAATATTTATTTTTTTTAAATAGATGTCTAAATTTTTATCTTATTACTTGTTCGAGTCAAAGTCGTTAATTTTTTTATAACAATCAAAATTTGGCACATCTTTTTTATTTTATTTTTTATTTAAAAAATTAAAAAAATATTTTTTGAAAACATAAATCTTCTCAAATGTTTTAAAATTATCCTAAATACAAACACCAAAAATTTAAAATTATTGCATTGTCATTGTCGATAATTTCGTCGAACCTGACCAACATCGTCAGTAAAGTCCCCCTCCTATTCCTCCAATTACCCTTCGTTAGTAGACGACGTGAGACGTACCAATAAAGCGTCTAACAATTGAAGTCCTTTGTGTTCGTCGTTTATCATTTAATTAATACGTCTTTCATCGATTACCGACGATAAGTGGTTGAGATAAATGGGCAAGAGACTTCGATGATGTTGTTAGTGAGATTCAACGAAGCTATCAACAATCCAATGCTGTTAATTTTGAATTTTGGGTTTGAAAATTTTAAAAAAATTTATTTATTTTATTTTCATTTTTAAATGAAAAAATATTAGAAATTTATTAAAAATGATATAATATATATACCTATTTTATAGTTAAGCTTAAAATAAAAAGATAAAAAATAAAATATTTAAAAAATAAATATCAAAATAATTATTGAATCAAATGTTAGTGTTATTTTTAGCATTGTGATTCATCCTTCTCATCCCAAATACCTCAATAGTTGGTTTTGAATTAACTGTTGAGCATTAATTTTTATTTTTATTTTTTTATAATTAGAGAATACGATCGGTGTCTTATTAAAAATCTCTCTAGACCTAAATAGAGGAAAATAGTACGTACATCAGTATTAAAGAGTACGATACAAACCGAACACAAGACATCAAAAAAATTCTAGACTACATTCAAGATTACATCTTATTGAATTAATGGATTAGGGGTTGCACAAAATAATGAACCATCAAAGAATCCGATGAACACAACATTGCTAAACCATCCGCAACCCGATTATCATCTCAGCCAACATGAACAATACGGACTATCCAATCACGTTGTCGCATTTCGGCAAGATGAGACCAATCAAAGAAGAGTGCACACAATTTACTGAGTCCGATCGAAGACACTTCAAAACATCCATACTATTCAATTTCATATAAAATGATAAATATTTTATTTGTTTTAATTAACGTTTTTTCATATAAAATGATAAATATTTTTATTTGTTTTTGTGATAAATTTTTTAATATCTATATTTATTTTATTAATTTATCCTTGCTTCGAATTCTTGCCTTAATTAATAAGGTTTATCTTTTATCATTGTGTTTCTATTCTTGTTTTATAAAGTTTTCTTATAATTTTAAATCTTGTTTATTTAACAAAATTAACAACTACTATTAATTGAAAACAAATTAAATACACTTGTTGACACTGTTAATAGTCTTGTTTAAAATATGTTTATTACTCCCTAATATCTGCTTATTGTGTTTATATGTGCTCACTGAAGTTGGGTCTATTAGTGAATAAATAGAAACTTTGATAAAAATATTAATATCGTTAATGATTAAGTTAGGATTTTGAAATGAAGAAAATAAATGAATTCAATTTTTAATTTTCAATTTTATAAAGTACATATAAATCTCAAACTTAAACATAAACAATATTTTAAATCATCCCTTCTTCAATATTTGTTTTGGTTTTAGAACATATACACATGAACAGTTATTTCCAAATTCCAATACAAAATATAGAATTTTAGTAGGAAAATTGAAGTATCTGACAGAAAAATTGTTTACACTGTTGAAAAGAAAATTAAAATAAAATTTGTCGATAATTTGTTATGGAAAATCTTCAAAGTTCTTCAACTTAACATAGCCATCTTCTTCTGCAATTTCAATCTGGTAATAATGTCTGTTTTTCTGCTTCATCATCAAACTAAGTGTTCTGCAGCTGTCGAAGAACAAACAACTGAGGACGGTATCAAGAACAAGAACCATAGAGTACAAATAAGCAATCAGAATCCCTTCTAAAGCCATCGGAAGCCAGGCGAAATCACCACTTTCATAAGCTCTCACGACCCGATGATGGAACAGTGCTTCAATGGCCGCCAGTGTGAGATTCAGAGGCAAAGCCAATGATAAAGCAGTCGAACTTTTTCCTTTGATCACAACACAAGCTTTTAGAATCGACAGATACCCACCGGACTTGTCCATTCCCGATGAAACCAACGCAAAGTTGGAAATTATGAATGCATTGGCGACAGCCAGAGAGTAAAAAACAGCACCGAAAGCTGACATCAAAAGAAGCCAATTAGGGGAGGAGAATCCCAAACCATCCATCAAATTAAACCCGAAGAACAAAACAGAGAAAGCCATGGCATTCGCTGCGATGATTAACAAGAAATTGCATATTTGGGTTTCGAGGAGAGGCTTGTAAAGTGAAAGAAGTGACGAAAACAAACAAGGGTTCTCCGAGGTTCTGCCATGGCGGAAACAGAGGTCGATAACGCAGGCTTTGGCTATGAGGAAGAAAGAGAAGGTGAAAGGGAGTGCGAAAACGGATAAACATATGGTCTGGGAAAGTTTTAAACTGAGAATGGTGAAGAAATCCGATGAATAAGGGAAGACAGAAGCTTTAAAAAGAGAATCGAGACGGGCATGGGTTGATTGAATCAGAGCAGAAGGTGGGACGAAGATTTGTGACAGAAGAATTGAAAGAGAGTAAGGTAAAGCCAGCAGCGCAGGTATTAGAGTGAAGAGATTATAATTTTGAAGGTAAGTGAAGATTGATCTTCTCATAAGATTGGTTGATCTCTGCATTTGAATTGTTTGGGAATCCTCCATCTCCATTGATGAGAGATGTGCAAGGCTGCATTCCCCTTTTATTCAACAACTAAAAGACTAATCAATTGGAAGGGATGGAGTTGTTTATAACAATTTGGCTTCATTGGGTTTTTCACTCTTTGTATTCTCCAATTACCTTGTATATAAATTTAAGACTCATGCTAAAATAAATAATACAAATTGTTTATATAATTAAATTTGAATAGGATCAAGCATTTATTAGTATTAAATACCAATTCAAGTTGGGCCAAGTTCAATCCTAATCAAAGTAATACAATTTGTTACATATAATTTTATATATTAAGTACAAGTGTCCATGGTTTGAGTTGACAAACGTTTGAGTTAAATTTTAAAAGAAATTTCAATTTCATTCAAATTATTTATGTTTTTTCAAATAAATATAATAATATTTTTATAATTAAATTTAAATAAAATATACATTTTATATTATTTAAATTATATACGAGTTGTGTTAGGTGTTAACCATCTAACTAAAAAATATTATCTATTTTCGAATCCGACAAGATGATATTGGTAACCCAACTTATGAATCTTCCTTAACAAGTACAATTTTATAATACATTTTATATTATTTAAGATAATATACATTTTATATTATTTTTATTTTATGATTTATGTTTATGGTTATTCCTCCTAAATAATATATTTTTGATGTTTAAATTTAAGTATTCTCCTTAAGTGTGCAATGTGTCTTACCACTAGACTCGACTATGTCTATTTAAATTATAAAATCATAAATCTAAATTCACAATCCTTAAAAGCCTAATTAATTTTAATTCTTAACTATAACCCCAAAATTTTAAAATATAATCTTAAATCTATAACCATATATCTTAAAATAAACTCTTAAACCTTAAAATAAAATAAATTATATAAACTAAAATTTACACCGTACTATATAGAAAATATATATTACAAAATACATAAAATATCATTATCTTATGTATATATATCACTTTTTGATTCTTTTTAAATATATATCACTTTTTGATTCTTTTTAAAGCAAAAGAGTCAATTACTTAATTAAAATCAAACAATAAAAACTCATAATTATAAGTATTAATGCAAGTCTACTTCCTATGTACACAATCTTTAATGGTTCTTCAATCACATGATATTTCATTCTTTTCATGTGCTCTCAATTCCTCAATCAACCATAATTTCTTAATTTCTTCCATTTTTCATCGTTAATTGATTTGGAAAACACAATAAAAAACTATTAAGATAATGGAATCAGAGCATATAATTATAAATTATAATGAAATTAAGAAAATTCTAACAAACGTTCAATAGACATGTATGGGTATGTAATATAATTATAATGAATTTAAGATAATGAAGAGAAGGTTGAGAATGAGATGGGTTAGGTCCATGGGGTCCCCCAAGCTGATGAGGTATTTGTTTATGAGGTTGGTGCGCTGTCGTTTTGACCGCTGGTTGGTTTGTTAGGGAAGGATCCATATTCCAATAATAATAATAATAATAATAATAAAAGCTTAAACGAGTAGTTGTTTAAGTCGGAAGGAATGCATATAATAAAAGGGAAGTACTAAGTGACTTCCTAACTACAAATTTCTATCAACTATTGGTTATCTAGTCCATTTCTTAACCATAAAAAATAAACAAAAGTTAAATTTTTTTCTCAAGTTATTTGTTTATTTTTAAGCTCAAGGGTGCCTAAAGTCTTAAGTATTTGAACTTTGAAAAAAATCATTTTTTTATAGTTTGGGTTGTGTCATACTTACCACATTAGTAAACAAAAATGTTTTATATGAAACAATTACTCCATAAAAAATATTAATTAAAAGATTTATATTTATTGATTTCATATTCAAATCTTAAATGGTATTATTAATTATTATTTTAAAAAAATATTTTTAGTACTTTTATAATTAAATTGATATCGAATTAGCTTGTGACACAAGTTGAATTTTTTTTTATAGAATAAATATATAAACTACTTATAATCTTTCAAACCCTTAAATCTATTTTTTTTGAACAAGCTAATAGTAATTACAATAGTATCTGTTCTAGAATATAATCTCCACCATTTGACATTGATCGCTCAATCACTCTACTGGCATCGCTGGTGCTCGAACCCGTGACCTCTAGAAACAACATATATATTTTTTTAACATAGTAATAGATACCTAAACATATATTTTTTTTGAACCCATAAACATACATATTATGATTGGTATCCTATGGTTTTGTTGATGGACAATAATTGTAAGTTAGGTTTTGTACTCTTCTTGATTTAACTAACATCGGTGAGGGATCAAATGGTTAGGCCCAATTGATGTTAGAAACAGAGAATACAGTAAGAGGTTACCTTGTGGTTCGGTTGATCTCTTTTGGGTTTGTAATTCTTTCGTCTGCATCATAAGCGAACCGAATTTGCATCTCCTTAATTGCTCTAGAATTAAAATAGTTTCCTGTGTTTTAACACATGTTCCTTTTATTTAACGCGACAATGGCCAACCGCCAATTAGTCAGGGCACACTTTCATGAAAATTTGCGACAAACATTATCTGGTTGCAATCCGACAATTCATCGTTCAAAATGAGAAACTTAGCACATTTCATGTCTACAGTTCACACATTTTTATAAAAAATATAAAGCTTATCTTCACTACCGGAGGGTATCTTGGCTGACTTCCTTCAGTTCTTTCTTCCTTCACACAAGATGATATGGTATCCATGTCTGGAAAACAAAGATCGAAATAATTTTAGTCGGAGTTTGTAAATGTTAACAGTATGAAGCTGAATTAATGGTGAAAATACATACGTAGATTTGAAGGGTGCACTGGTAGCTCCAATGACTGTGTTGAAGGCAAACTCCTGAAACAGACCAGCCATCTTACCCCTAGGAAACCATCCTAAATCTCCACCTTTCTTCCCTGAGGGACACTCAAGAGTATTCTTGGGCTACCTGGACAAAAAGACGGAACATATTTGATCAACACCAGAAACGAGTCTCACAGGTGCATGGCAAGTATGACCAAGTATACCACACAAAAGTCCATAACACCATGAAAACATTCAAGTTATAGTACATGCCCATTTACAATGTGCATTAATACAGGTGTGTGCATGGGCACTTACAAATGGAATTATTTGGCTCAGTCGCTAGGAAAACAAGAGCTCTAGTCAAATAATTACTTTAAAAGACTATCGTGCATGTCTGCCATGCACACTTGCCAATGTTACTAGCATAATGCGCCACTGATTGTTGATTGTTTTCTCTGATAACAAAATTAGATTTCTGCTATCCGCAAACAATCAAAAGATGAAATGTGTATAGGAACTCACCTTTGCAAATTCAGCTGGCGGGACTTTATCACTTTTGCTAAGCCAACCATCTTGCAGTTTCTTGTACGCTTCATTTATCTTCCCTTGCTTCTCGCACAAGATGCGCCTCGCTGAACAACAAAAAGGGCCGACAATTTCGTAAAAGATAAGTAACGAAATACATTAAAGTAACCGCGCAAAGAGACCTTTAACACAAGTGAAAATGCTAAGGCCATCTCCCTTGCCAGCTTTCCCTTTACCCTTTGCAGCACTCTCATCACTTCCACCTCCGGCTTGTTTACCCCTTAGCCTCCTTTGGTTTTGAGTCCTTCCCCATCTTTCAGAGAAACCTAATTATCAAAGTACAAATTAGTGTAATTATCGGAGAGAACAGCTTCAACTGCATATAGAAAGGATGCAAATGGGTGAAGACCGATGAATTGACATCTAATGAAAATCCAGAGACCAGAATAACAGTGGACCCCAAATTCATAATTTATAAGAAATTTATAAAAGCATTCAGAACAAGGGAAGAATGTGTTTCTTTTTCTCACTAAAACACCTGTGTGGCACATGCTCAAACCTGGATATGGATAACTAATCTTCCAAGGATCCTCAACACATGAAAATCTTGAAAAAAATTGTATACCCCCATGTCTAAGTAAAATTGATTTCTCATGTTTACCCATGCACAACATCCGTGTACAAGCATGGGTATCAAGATATAAACATCCACGACTCTAAATTTTATTAAAATCTTGGAAATAGTTGGAGCATACTTATGTCGAACACATATCCATGTCTGAAACTTACACCCTGTAACACCCAAAAACCGGGTTAATAAATGTTTCGAATAATTAATAAATTAAAATTTAATCAAGAGAGTTTGGATTAGAAATAAGGACTTAATTGAATTAAAAACCAAATGAGAAGGTTGCATGATAAAATAAGGAATTCCATAGACTACCCTTTATGATAAACCCACTCTAGATGAATCATTAAGGGCAAAACGGTCTTTTGCACCTCATTAATTGAACAAACAAATAGCCAAAATCTGCTCTCCTTCTCCCTCATCTTCACGTGAAACAACAAAGGGGGGGAGAGAAAATCACCATGGAAGTTTGAGAGAGAAAGCTTCATACCTTTGCATGTATGGATTTTTGATCTAGAAAATCAAGTATAAAGGCCTAGGTAAGCTTCTCTTTCTATAATTTAAATAATAGAATCTTGAGTTCTTAGATTTTAAATGCCTTCATGATGCTTGATGTTAAATTGAGGGTTTTAATTGTTGGGTTTAGTTTGAAGCATGAGAAGAAGGGTATGAGAATTTGGGATTTGAATGTTGGAAGTGTAAAAATGTGTTAATTGATTTTATGTTAGGATTGCATGAGATTAGGTTGATGGAAATGAGAAATTGATGATGTTAATTTCATATTTGTGATGCTGGAAATTCGTAGAAACAAATTGGGGTTAGGAATTAAATGTATGAAACGAAAATTGGTCGAAAATGTCTAGAAACGAAGTTCCAAGTAGCTATCTTTGGGAAATTCTCTAGGCCATGTATGAAGGAGTTAGGAGCTGAAAATTTGCAGTAAGATACTCCCATATACCTAGTTTAAGTGAAAATTTACGGAACCTCAATCGGACTTCGATAGCAAAAGATATAAGCGTTTCCGTAAGGGTTGTCCGAACAGTCCCGATTCTGGACAGGCCCGATTCAAATTAAATCTGGAGTTGACCTAATAAGAATTAAAATGTAAGGTTAATTGGTCCTTGTAGAGGATTCTTCTAGCTTTCCAAAGAGGTAAAATGGACTAAAATCGGATATCGGAGCTAGGATATATGATCGAATTACGGAAGGGTAGCAAAACTGTCCGTAAAGTTTAAATGTACATGTTTCTCCTTGTTAAGACTAAGATCATTTGGATTAAATGACGGAATGTATTCTAATAAATATTATATGTGTATGAATTGCTAGAGGATACAAGGGAGGAGGATATCGAGGAGGAACAAAGGCTCGAGCAAACTCGAAAGAAGGGCAAGGGGATTGCGATTTACAACCCCTAAATAGCTCGAAATTAACTGTGAGTGTGGCAAACCTTAGGGTTAGGACCTAGGGTCCTAACCATCTATTTGTTATTGATTCGATTTTATTATGCAATTGAATTAAACTATAATTGATATAAAGAGGGAAGGAGGATTAATGTTAAATGCTTTGATTGATTATATGACATGCTTGCTAGATTATTAGAACTAGCTTAGCACATATGCATTTCTTGGAAATGCCGAGGTAAGTAACGGCACGCGGCTACGAATGTCAGGTACGCAAACCATGCATGAATGTAATGATATGAACATTGGTTTGATAGCATGATATGCGTGTCATTGCTATTATGATGTACATATATTGATAACATGTTATGAATATTTGTCATTTATAATATGAATTGGATTGCTATAAATGAAATGATACAAGCATGATAATTGTCTTTGTATTAGCATGTATTGGATAATTGCTCTTGGTAATATGAACTTGATTACATGAATTGAATAATGATCAAATGGATATTGAAATGTTATTGAGCCTTGGTCTATAGTGGTCATAGGTAGTACGGCATGCCTAGGGTCTTGAGCTCATTGTTTAGTGCTACGGCACTCTTGTTTGGTACTGTGGGTACCGTGATTTTGGTGGTTAGTCACCAATTGTTAGATACCATGGGTATCTCTTGTTAGTACCTTTGTGGCACTCTTGTTAGTGCCTTTGTGGTACTCTTGTTAGTGTCTTCGTGACACTCTTGTTGACTCGCTTACCTAGTCCTACTATACCAAGGCATTAAACGAACTTAATTGAAAGATTAAAAGGATCAAATGTGAACTATATGTATATGTAGTGGCTTGAGGAGCATTGATACTGAATCATGTTCTGATATAGATTATCGAATATAAATGATGCTATAAGTAGCACTTGAATGTGAAATGGAGATTGATATTGAAAATGAATACTTGGCTATAAGAAGCCCTTGAAATGAAATGTTATTGAAAACTTGAAATTGGAAATCGATTGATGTACAATATGCTTGATTACATGATAGATATTGCTTGGCATATAGAACATAAAATTGAATAGTATGCTAGATTTGAAATTAATATTAAAGCATGCCACCTTTAATACTATGTACTCGATATGATGTTTAAATTGAGTATGTTCTTTGTTATGTTTTATATGTCTAATATGGTTAGACTAGGGCTACCTCACTAAGTACTTCATAGTACTTACCACTCGTATTTCCTCCTTCCCAACTAACAGGTTATCGAGCTAAGGAGCTAGATCGAGATTGATCGGGAGCAAGGACAACAAGCAAGCAAATGTATGGTATTTTGTAAGGTTTCGTTAACTCCTAGAATGGTGGCATTAGAGAACATGATATGTTAGCATCTTGCATTTGAGGGCTTGTCCCATGGTTTTGTATGTATGGCTTATTATTTGACTTGGTTTGTAAGCCATAAGGCATGTTGAACATATTAGATTTAGCTTGTGGTCTAAACTTGCATAGGTTCTTGTTTTGTGCATCTAGCCTATAAGTCTCATGATCAAATGAAGCTAGGCTACTCGTTATGGAAGTCTTATTTATGCTAACATTGGTAGTTAAGGACTAGGTGCATTGAATACATATGGTCTTGATAGAAAAATATTTACATATGTGGAATTGAAAATTGTAGGATAGCTATGTTGACATACATAGCATAGAACTAAATTTGAGAATGTCTATGCGAATGGTAAATGGTTTGAATGATTAATTGGCTTAAGCATATAGGTAGCAAATTGACGAGTGATGTCTAATTATGTTGTATGTTGTCCCTTATGGTTTAGAAATGGTTGAGACCCTATAGGTGACCTTTGGTAGAGTCTAAGTGTTTTAAAGGATTGGAAATCTGGAAATTGAAAAGAGGGTATCGATACCAATTACATGGGTATCGATACCACCTTTGACAGATTCATAATGGCATCGAAGCTTGGTTCGATGCCAAGCCTCACTAAGATCTCCCTGGTTCGATGCTAGTATCGAGCCAGGCCATTATTGCCTTAAGTCATTGAGTCTTTGGAATAGACCAGCATCGGTACCTGGTTCGATACTGGGAGTTCCAGTAACGAAATGACATCGATGCCAGTATCGAACCAGGCTACTCATCCTTAGTCAAACAAGTCAACGAGGAAGACTAGCATCAATACATGGTTCGATGCTAGGGCTTCCAGAATCGAAATTGCATCGATACCTGTTTCGAACTAGGCTCCCCAGCCATGGTCAACGGGTCAACATAGTTGACCTGTATCGAACTAGGGTTCGATACCCCTGTTTTGATACCCCTCTATAGGGTGTATCGATACCCTTAGTCAACTTGGTCCAACTTGAAAATGAAAGTTTACTTGATCAATAAGATATTGATAATAATGATTAAATAAAATAAAATTGATTGTAAGTTAAGATCAACATTAATTAGAATTAAAATTGATAAACGAATGGATTATACGGATCAAATTGGTAAATTGAATAAGTGCGAAAAAGTTTTAAAATGGCCTTGAAATTTGTAGGCACAACTTGTAAATTGTATTGAATTACCATTGAATCGAACACAATTCCCAGTTTAATTACAAGCTTATAAGTCCGGTCGACACCCCCGTCTCCTAACCCGGGGCGAGGGTGTCACACACCCGAGGTCAAGTAACATAGAATTCTCATGCTTGCTGCCTTGCTCTTTGATTTTAATGAAGACGGTTGAGTTGGAAGTTTAGAGGTTTGGGCCTTTGGGCCATTTCCAATTAGATCTTTCTTCAGTTACCATTCTAGTATGACAAAAACTTTCCCATGATCCAAGTTTTAAAATTAAAAAGGATAATATTTTTGGTACGAGAAAGTATTATTTTTATTTCCTTTGAACTTAAAAATAAAAATAGAAGAGCGGCTGAGACATTTCGGTTTCCCTCGCCACTTGCCCTATAAAAAAGGGTTTACCCAACACTTGTTTCTATTTCTTGAAACCCATCTTTGTAATCTATTGGCTCTTCAATGGCTTTCTGGGGTTTGTTCTTTATACCTTTTGTTTTCCTTTTTTTCTTTAAAATTTCGTTTCTTTTTCTTGTAAATCGAAGCGATGATTAATATTTTGTAGGAACTGAAGTGAAACCTGGGAAGCCCTTCACTCATGCGCCTCTCAATGGGCGGCTTCATCTATCCCAGGTACTTATTGATAAACTCTCGTGTTCATGTTTGATTTTTATTATCTGATAGAGGAAATCAACAACAAAAAATGCATGAATGCTTTTTCAGGCGACATTAGGAATGGGTGATGGAGTACAGAAAAGCATAGTTCAATGTAATGTGGGAAATAGAATGCCAGTATTTCTCTGTAGTTTGTTCCCTGATAAGGCAGAATGTTGTCAACTTAATTTGGAATTTGATGAATCTGATGAAGTCGTTTTCTCTGTTATTGGCCCTCGAACCGTTCATCTTACTGGTTACTATATGTTCTCTACTTCCGCTCATCATCACAATGATGAATCGTATCCTTTTTCTTTTTAGTTTTCAAATTTACATCATGTTATTGTTTTCCCCTATTGTTTCCATTAACTATGATGCTCAGAGAATCATATGGAGAAGATATTGCAGAGACTGAAACAGAAAAATCCAAAAATAGCAAAGATAGCGAGTATGGTGGTAGTTTTATCGATGACGAGGATGATGATCTGCGAGTTTTCTCATCTTCTGAAGATTTTTCTGCTGGGCCAGGATGTATGTTTCACCACATCTCCTTATATATATATATATTTTTTTTTTTTGCAATTTTCAGCTTCCTTAACTCGTTTTATCATGGTAAATAGTGTATCCTGCAAAGAATTTTTGACCATTTGTATTACATCTGAAATTGAATTCTAATTTAAATGCCTTTTTTGTGGTCTGACTTCAGCAAATGAAGAAATGTTGGGCTTCAAGTTTAAAGGTCACAAAGGAAAGCGTAGAAGGCTTAGGAAGAAGTACCAGATAAGTGAATCTGAAAGTTCCCAACAAAAGGATTTCACCAGTGGTGTTGCTTCTATGGAACGAATGGAAAGTGAAGCTGAAGATACATTGCCTATTTCCTCAATGTTTTCAAGAAAACGTGCATCAAATAGTGGAAACAATGATATAGAGGGAAAAGCTAGGAAAGAAACTGACAACCATAACAACAATGAGACTGAAAATGATGCTACCATATTAGAAGGGATTAATGGTGTTCAGCCTGAATGGTATGGTGATTGTATTTCTTTAACAAAAACAGATAAGCCTATCAAACAATAATGAAATTCATTGCAATAGCTAATCCTGTTTAACATATGGTTGCTTGCTTCATTAATTATTGTTTTTGACTTACGTTTGATCCTGTTTTAATTTTTGTTAATTCTTACTGGTTTGCAGTAAATCAGGGGTTAGGAATGGAGATAACCTTGAAGAGCTGGCAAAGGAAAAAAGACTGGAAGCTGATCATTGCATGACCGAAGAAGTTATATTGGTGCAAAATGGCCAAAATCAAAAACTGGACAGTAATGAGTGCGTGGTATTTTTTCTTTAGAAAATTATATGCTCAAGGAAATCTGTGCTTCCATGCCCTTTGACTTAGTTGTGTCCTTTGCAAGCAATTGTCTTGTAACTTGTAAGTAACAACTGCTATCTGATATGTTACTGCAGGAGATCCGGTAATTTCTTGTTGACATCCAGTCAAGTGGGTACTGAAAGTGGACCTAAGCTAAATCGAAAAAGAAAAAAACACTTGCAAAAGAAAATACTTGAAGATGATGAAGTCCCGAAAAGTGGTTCAAATTTGAAATTCTGTGATTGAGGATGTACTTGTGGAGGATGAGGAAACCCAAAATCAAGATAAAGATGACAAGTAGGTGTTTATCCTTTGATTTACATAACTATGAATAGCCATGTGGCAATTTTAGTTATTTCTCATTTCTGATTTGTGATATCTCTGTTTTACGCCTTTTACCTTAGTTGGCAACTGTGTAAAATGTTTTTTTTCCTCCTAAAGTCATTCTAAGAAGAGGAAAAAGAAGAAAAGGTGCAAGGATAAGGCAGTGGGGGATGCTATAGAAGTGGAACCACCCGTCTTATCAGACCATGAAAAGGAGCAATCTTTTGTGGAAATGAAAGACAAGAATACTAAGGACGAGGAAATTCAGTTGTCAAATGGAATTATCATTGAAGAGTTAGAAACGGGAAAACCAGATGGGAAAATAGCTTCTCTCGGCAAAAAGGCATGTAGTCTTTTATTTGTGCTGTTTTATTGGATTAACAAAATAGGTACTTTTTTCTTTCATGCTAAATTAAATGAAATTATTTACAATGTTTTCTTGGTATCAGGTTCGTGTCCATTACACTGTAAAGTTGAAGGACAGTGGGGAACTGATTGATTCAAGTGCTGATA